>JASUUH010000095.1:0-1200000 GCA_030449925.1 Citropsis articulata | reverse complement strand
TAAGCACGTCATAACATTGGTATGGAGGAAAATGCCACTTGTACCTGATATTTGCATTTTCTGCCTCCAAATAGAATGAAGACCTTTTACATACAAAACAAAATTAATAAATCTAGCGCAAATATTTTATACATATATTTCTTGTGTTTTGTGCTTCTCACGAACTGCATGGCATATCGGATCATACTTTTTTTTTTTGGTGGGTCACTTTACTGATTTTATATTTACAAAGTCTAAATTAGTTTAATGTGACGAATAGGTTTCATCGGTCTTGAATGTGCTACACACGATATAATATTATCATAAATTATTATGTGTGCTAAATGTTTACTTACATTATCATCTTAATTGTTGTATAATGAATGGGGGTGAGGTATTCGTGTGTATGCCACGTTATTTGTATCAAATGTTAGTGAAGCATACCACACTCCCTCTCCCTCTCTCTATATATATGCATACTGTATTGTAGATAACTAAATATTATAAAATAAAGGTATCGTTTGTCCTGGTCTTGAAATGTTCTTTTTTTAAAAATTGTTTCATAAATTTTCTTTGATCAATATATAATTTACTAAATATGATCAACATATCACAGCAAGAAATCCAAGATTTGTCCAAAAATGTTGGCCGTGGACAGTATCCAAATGGTATTCTCCGGGTGCAAAATGAAAAAGAGCCAGTCGATGAAGAAGCATTAAAAGAAATGCTACCTCTACATACGGTAGTGGCTACACTTATTGCAACAGTTACCTTCGCTGCAGGGTTCACATTACCCGGTGGTTACTGGGGTAAAGACGGCCCAATTCCCGGCACTCCAATCCTCATAAAAAATGCAGGTTTCCGAGCATTTGTTGTATCTGATGTCATAGCCATGGTCCTCTCCGTTTCAGCTATCTTTATTTATTTCCTTACTCCAACTAAGACCCTTCGGCAAACCAAGTTCCTTTCAGATATGCCCCATAATTTCATCGTGGTTTCCTTGTTAGCAATGGTGGTTGCATTTATTACTGGCACATACGCAGTGTTGACACCTTCTGTTGGGCTTTCCGTTGCTACTTGTGTCATTGGCTCGAGCTTCGCCCTCTTTGCCTTTGCCAACATGTTCATGCTTGCTCGTGGACTCTACCAAAGAATGTTCGGCCATAACTAAAAGTATTTGTATATGTACCCCTTCTTCATGATATAATTAGAAAAAATAAATCTCTATGTTTCAGAAATTAGCATGATTCTGTGTATGTATATACATTACTTCAACTGGGATTGTACTCGATTGTGTTGAGCTATTATCATCAAAAGAGGATTACGTACAAATACAAGGTCAACGGGAAAATTGAAAGTAGCATATTGGCATTCCAACATTTCTAACTAACAGATTCTACCTACAACAGGGTCACGTAGAGGTGCTTTTCAAGTGCTGAAGAAAACATAGAGGTCAGTGCACAGCAGCTTCACGAAGAAAATCATCCTTTGAACTGACTAACGCATGAAATTCCCTTTCAGCCTCTACCCACAACATCTTTCTCAATCTTCAAGCTTGTCACCCAGGAAGACCGGATTCTCAAGCTTGCACATAACAGTAATTAGGCATTTTTGTGCAAGTAAGACATATCGATTGACGCACAGGTGAAAAGAACCCCATGCTTCAGCATCTTGTGTACAATCCCCTTCAAGATCTATCCCCTGAAAAATCTTGCCAATGAAAACAACAGGAAAGAGCATCTCCCCCGCGTTCTCTCTAACTTTTCCCTCCCCTATGCTCTCCAGAGTTGTGACAGCATGATAGCATCTGAGATCTTTGGTGGACTTTCTGCCAGCAAAGTCATCCAACAAACAGATAACAATAGTGACCAGATTTTCAGCAGGGTCTACAACATTCCAGAGCAACTTCACTTTGACAAACATTGGGTTCCACATGTAATCATAAACCAAATACCAATGAGTGGGATAAATAATAATCTATTCCAAGTTTCAATTCCTAAAGTTTTCACAGACTCTGTCTTTCCATGTCTGATGAAATCATCAATAAATGTTGACACTTGGCAGGATTTGGCAGATTTGTTCGGAAGAAACCACAAATATATAATTGAAAATGAGAAATTTGTTTTCTTTAAGCAACAGAGCACATAGGGAAACAAGTTGGCAGTGGCGGTGAGTAGCAGGCAGCGAAAACCAATAGTATAACATTTAGATAGTGGAACTCAAATGCGCAATCATAATTCAGAGTGCTGCCATCATTACGTGACAATTTGTAGAATGCAGTCCACAAGCCAAGGTTGCACTTATTTGAATTGCTACTAAATAACTTGAAAAAGATGAAGAAAACAAACTAATTGATGCAAATATGCACATCAAATAAAGAACATATAAATCTATTAAACTGGAATGTTCTATGAAAGAAAGTTCTAAAGCAAGAAAACAACCTTCTCCAGGTGAGCCTCTCTTGTTGCATGAAAAGATCTTAGATAGTTTCTAAATATGCATCAAGTGGGAACTGTAAAAAGTTCCAGGCTGGGATACCAAACACCACCCTTCACACCACCAGGCTAAATTGTTTAAAGCATAAATTTTTCCAAATCTACGAAAAACAATCAATTTAACATAATTTTTATTAACATTGCTCCATTCTCAAGAGTGTAAAAAAACAGAGTCAAAGATATGAAATTTTGCACCTCATAATCTCACCATCGAAAATCAAAAGCTACTTAAGGCCTAAACAAGGATCATCATGATCCGTATCTAGCATTTCACTAAACAAGGATCATCATGATTTGTATCTAGCATTTCATTCACTAAACAAGGATCATCATGATTTGCATCTAGCATTTCATTCATACACTATAATCTGTAAATCCATTTTGCCACATGAAAACCCAATTCTATAACTAGCACATTGTCTCTGAAAGCCATACATTTTTAGCATCTGAAAGTCATACATTTTTAGCTTTTTTTTCCCTGGATGTCCCTTTATATAATTCAAAGCAAACCATATCAAAAAATCAAAATCACCAAACGCCTCCAAAAAATTAAAAATAAAAGAGAGATATATAAAAGACTCGACATATTACCAAGAAATGAAATACATTTTAAATGCTAAATGTACAAAACAAACAGTCAATAACAATCATTTCATTCGATCATCAAAGTGTCCCAACAAGAAAATTTCAGGGGAAAAAAAAGGCATTTGAGTATCAAATAGGAAAAAAAAAATTTTTAAATAAAATGAAATGACAATTAGAGCTTAATTATCAAAACCTTACCCAGCAGTAAGAGTGATGAAGCACTTTCTGACTGACTGAGTCTGTAACTCGTTCTCTCGTGATCCTTCAACTTACGTTCTGTGTCGGCAGCTGTGGTCAAAATGGCTAAACTGAGGTCAATAGTTGCCAGCCCCGTCAAAAATAAGGTGGTGAATTTCCAATGATGTTTATGAACCGACCTCTCTCCCAAAAACTAATTGCCATAAACCCACAATATTTTTTAAAAAATATAAATAAAGAAGAAATTTTGGAGATTTAATGAAATAAAATTAAATAACTAATTATTAAATATAAGAGCACATGTTTCTTGAAGTTTTTTTGTTATTTTATATTATCAGAATAAAATAAATAAATAAAACCTATCTTAAAGCAATATAAATAGTTAAAGATATCTAAATATAAAAAAAAAAAGGAATTATAAGAATGACTTAATTGATTAATTGTCAAAATTTTTGCTGATTTATAGATTTTAAAAATTACATAAATTTATTACAATTATTTTCTAAAAACGAGAGAGATTTATGAAACCAGTGGAGTGAAAATATTCCTACCCAAAAAAAAAAATTGTAAGAGATAATAACATATGGGTCCCCTTTTTTGTATTTCCTCAAATAAGGACATAGTTTGTACATTCAGTATAAAAAGGTCATTAACTAATACGAAACGACTAAAATGTTGGTGAAAACTCTGAATTATAAGGATAATATAATCAATTTTATCAAGTGTTAGGAGCTTATTTTATACAAATTGACAAATAATATGAGAAGTAAAGGTATTCAGTAAGTCTAATGTTATTCTATTCTCATAAACCTTTCCTTCTCCAAATCCACTTGTTGGATTCTTGAACTTGGGCAGGCTTACATTATATCAAAACCGAATAAACATACTAATGTAGACTCAATTACAAGCCTCAAATCATTAATGTAGACTCAATTACAAGCCTCAAATCATTTCTTTTTCTAATTTTTTTAATCACAAAAATTGTGCAAAAAAATAAAGCTTATATGAAATAATGATACATTTTCATTGCATTTTGATACAAATTGTTTCTTAACAAAATGGTTGAGAAAATATATAAGAAACAATAATGAAATGTACAATTTCCAGGTTGGGGAACTGTAAATCGCAGTGCTAAGACAGTAAAATAGCTTGTGCAAATTAATATGCCCCAAAACAGAAGAAAGCATCCATCATTTCTAATTCTAGTGTGCTGAGAAACAAGCCTTCTAGGCTTCTATGTAAGTAGCAGCTACATATCCATAAGTTTTCTTTTTCAAGTAATTTACATAAACCTCCTCTTGCTTATATTGCAAACAGATGCAGGTCTATTCACTATTCCTGCATAGCATGTACGAGCATTTATAAGTCAACATCACCGGTTCCAGTCCCACTAGATAATGAAATTGGTCCAGGAGATACAACTTCTACTTTGACAAATACCAAACACTCCGTTTTTAGATATCTCCCTTCCTCGATCCATCGCACTGCAGTCACCAAGAACCGGACCACCACGCCATTCCCCATCTTTGCTTGTTGGTCATTTGAGAAAATTGGCTTTTACCCAGAAGCACAGCTGTAAGCTAGCACCCGTCGAGGGGCATTAAAGCATATTTCACAAGGCCACACCGCAATATGACCCTAAAGCTAAATGTTGCATAAACAACTCCGGGCAAGATTTATCCTTTGACGGGTAAGAAAGTGCGACACATAAATGTTTCAGGAAAGGACAACACCCCTGACCCATTCACAGTGGGCCCCTCTTTGTCGATGCTCTTCAAGTTGCTTAATCAATTATGGCTAACTTTAGTTTATTATCTCCGAGTATTATGCAATACCAATAACAAGAGCATAGCTAGAAACAAAGCTAAGGGTGAGGAAACAAAGTCCTACGCAAGTCATATTTAGTTAAAAAAAAAAAAATTGATGGTGCACACAAAATTAATTAACATGAATGAATAAACGTTAATTTCCTCTTCGGTAATCTCAATAACAGTTTTGTGATGCTGGATCCAGTAGTTAAATAAAAAGTTCACAAATAAAGGTAAGATTCTCAATGCATATTATTCAATGGTTGGATAGTAACTCAAGGTATCCCTTAAATAGTAACTTAAGGTATCCTTTTAATCACTTTAAATATAAAGATTCTTAATGCATATTATTTAATGGTTGGACAGTGACTCAAGGTATCGCTTTAATCACCTTAAATAATTCTGGAGAAATTATCTTCCAATTATGATAAGAATGTCAAAATTGCATTTAGCCACCACAAGTTTTTGATAATATTTCACAACTACTTCAAATTTTTATTTTATATCAACCAACTACTTTTTCCTTAATTATGTAACCACTGTTGAAGATCTAAAATAGAATATTATTTTGTCCTTTGATTCATTTAAAGAATTTGATTTATTCAAAGAAGTAAAGTAAAATATTATTTTATCTTAAATTATTCAACAATGACTAATGGAGTTAACAAAAAAATGTCTTGTTGATATAAAACTAAAAATTAAGGGGGTTCTAAGATATTACTAGAAATTTATGATGGCGAGTTATACTTTTGATATTGGATAGGAATAATTTCACCTCACTATATTTCTAAACCCACCCCATTTCCACAAGATAATTATAACAAGTTCACAATATTTTATAAAATTTAAATTAATAATAAATTTGAACAATTAATTAATTAAATCATTCTTTTGATATATTCTTTTCTCTTCTGACTTAGATTGTTTAACAATTTTGATCATTTGAGGTAGTCTTAAGATAAGTTTATTATGACTATTTTGTACTTATAATATAAAATGACCAAATTGCTCCAAGAAACATGCATTATTGTAACTAATAATTTAGGCATTTAGTTTTAATGCTTTATAATATAATATATTTTAAATCAATTAAATTTAATAATTTTCAATCTCCCATGCCATAAATACATTTTTGTTAGTTTAATTGAATATTAATAATCGTACTAATAAAGTAATATTCATACATCATATGCAAACAATAAATTTTGTATATAAGATTTATTGAAGTCAAAATAAATTTTTAGATATTTTGGTATTTTTTACCTTATGAGGGTAAAATAGACATATTAAATTTATGTTAAAAGCAACTTTGATAGTCAACTATAATAAAATAATATAGTCACAGAAAAATAAATGAAGCTAGATTTAATTAACTAATTTTGCAAAATCTTTCATTATTTAAAATTTTAAAACATAATATGAACTTTTTATAATAATTTTCTTAAATATGGGTTGGTTTATAAAATTTATAGGATGGAAATATGAGGCGGCAAACTGTAGTATTTAACGATCCAGGATTAATAATTTGATATGCATGCTACTCAAAACTCAAATATCATCGCATTCACAATTTGACATGAATCCTAAATTGTATAAGGCTGCAGCTAAGGGTGACATTGAACCCTTCAAGGAAATAGCAAAAGATGGACTAGGAGGCATAGTAATTGATGACATGAAAGATACAGCCCTGCATGTGAACATAACGGCATCCCATCTGACCCTGCAGACTGAAGAAGGAGAGATTAGTAGTGTATCAACCAAGTTTGTGGAACAGATACTTGATTTGTGTCCATCGTTACTATTTCAAGCTAACGCCAAAGGTGATTCTCCACTCCATCTTTTGGGCCAAAAATGGGCATGCTCCTGTTGTGGAATTTCTTATTGCATTTGCGAAGAAACAGCCTATAGACCTAGAAAGCGGTGTCGAAAGCACAGCGAGGCAGATGCTAGAGATGACAAATGAGGAGCATAACACACCGTTGCACGAGGCAGTGCGACTTCGTAGGGTCGATGCTGTGAAAATTTTAATCAAAGCAGACCCTCATGTTCCGTATTCGGCTAATCGCAACAGCGGAACTCCACTTTATTTGGCTGCGGCGAATGGATCTGTCGAGATAGTAGCTGAAATTTTACAAAATTGCCCATCACCTGCTCATGAAGGTCCCGATGGGAAGACTGCCTTGCATGCTGCAGTCTACACATATCCCTCAGGTACGCTTAAACGACAATATATACATATACATATACATACACATGCACATACATATATACAGTTATACTCGAGAAATAAAATGTGATAGAATTCGATGTTCAGTTGGATTTGCGATGATCACCGAACCAACGGTGAGATTTGTTTAATATGGATCCAATTTGGTTTCCAAAAGTACAAACTCAATTAAGAGCAGAGTCATTGTCCAAAAAATTGTCAGCTAAATTTGTCTGGCCATATGATGATCTATATTCGTTCGTTGAGTTGTCATCAAACAAAAAAAGAATCATTGTTTTCACCGTCAACAAAATTAAAGCTTTTTCTTTATAAATTTAATTTGTTTAGTTGGTTATTTATTATTTTCTTTCAGGAGTGGTGAAGCAATTACTTGAGAAAAAGACGAGTTTGACAGGAGTACAAGACGATTACGGTTGGACTCCACTCCATCACGCTGCATATAGTGGTCGCGAATTTACCTCAAAACTGCTATTAGAATATGATAAATCAGCTGCATACATCGGTGACAAAGATCGGAAGATGACAGCTCTTCTTTTAGCAGCTGGCAGAGGGCATATAAGGGCAGTAAATGAAATTATTTCCGCATGTCCAGATTGTTATGAACAGGTCGATGAAAGAGGCTGGAATTTTCTTCACTTTGCTATGGTCAGTTCAAATGCCTTCCAATGGATCTATCCCCTAAGAAAACTGTCCTTCCAGATGCTTATAAAGAAGGCAGATGTAAACGGGAACACACCTCTCCATGTGCTTGCTGCTGTCTGTCGACTTTCATTTGACTCTGTCATAAAAGATCCAGGCAATTATGAGGCCCGCAACAATTATGGTATTACTGCTGAACATGTAAAACTGCATGGATTTCCTGAGCTCGAGGTAAATGCCTTTTTCACTTTTTACTCATTGATACTTGTTATTTATCAGGCGAGCTATTGCAGTAATATTAATAGTCAATAGTCATACCTTTTTTTTCTTTTTTAAATGGTAACAACTTTTTCATTGCATTGCACTGCTATATGGAACATTTGTGAGTAAAATTTAACAGAGTTGTAATCAATTAAAAAAAAACGGATGGTGTATTTAAGAAGACCATGTTATATATGGTACTGGTTCCTAGAGTTTCATGCATAAGGCAGAACATAACATTTATATATAGAAAAACGCCATTTGTACCAGATATTTGTACATAAAGTTGTACATAACAAATAGAACGAAGACACTGATATATCCAAAGAAAATCAATAAAATAAACGAGCCTGTTTTACAGTGAAATGTGTCATATGCAATATTTTGTGTAATTAATATCCAGTGCAAATACTATACATATTTCTTGTGTCTTGTGCTTCTCAGGAACTGCATATGGCATGCAGCCTAATCCCTTTTTTTTTTTGGTGGATTAATTAACTCATTTTGTATTTACAAAGTCTTAATTAGTTTAATGTGACTATTGGTTTTCATCTGTCTAGAATGTGTTATATAGGACATAATATTATCATAAATTATTATGTGCATTAATTGATTACTTTCAGTATCATGTTAATTGTTATATAGTGAATGGTATGAGATATTTTTTTTTTTTTTGGTTTTAGCCACGGCGTATCCCTTATACAACCGCATTGGGAGGCCTTGCTCACAACCCGTCATTGTAAGTCCCCAACCGGAGGAGGTTCTCCCAACAAACGCGACTTCGACTGTGAAAGCCCAATCAAACCACTTAATGGGCCGTAACTTGTTGGTGTATGAGATATTCATTTGTATGCTACGTTAGCTGTATCAAATGTTTAGTGACGCATTAATCAAAAAAAAAAAAAATGTTTAGTGAAGCATACCACACTCCCTCTCCCTATATATGTGCATACTGTATTGTAGGTAACTAGATATTATAAAATAAAGAAATCTTTTGTCCTGCCCTTAAAATTCGTCCTTTTTTTTCTTTTTTCTTTTTTAATTGTTTCATAACTTTTTCTTAGTTCAATATAATTTACCAAATATGATCAACATATCACAGCAAGAAATCCAAGAGTTGTCCAAAGATGTTGGCCGTGGACAACATCCAAATGTTATTCTCCTAGTGCAAAAAGAGAAAATGGGAATCCAAGAAGAAGAAATAAAAGAACTGAAACCACGACAGACGGTAGTGGCTACACTCATAGCAACAGTTACCTTCGCTGCAGGATTCACATTACCTGGTGGTTACTGGGATAAAGAAGGCCCAATTCCCGGCACTTCAATTCTCGTTAAAAATGCGGCTTTTCAAGCATTTGTTGTATCTGATGGCATAGCCATGGTCCTCTCCCTTTCTGCTGTCTTTATCCATTTCCTTACTTCAACTAAGACCCTTCGGCAAATCTGGTTTCTTTTCAATGTGGCTCATTGATTCATCATGGCTTCCATGTTAGCAATGGTGGTTGCATTTGTTACAGGCACATACGCAATGTTGGCACCTTCTGTAGGGCTTTCCGTTGCTACTTGTGTCCTCGGCTTGAGCTTCATCCTCGTTGCGTTTTTTGCCACGTTCAAGTTTGCTCAGGGAATGCGGCAAAGATTTTTGGGCTATATATAAGTGTTTGCATATATATACCTCTTCTTCATGATATAAATATAAAAAATAAATCTCCATGTTGGAGAAATTAGCATGATTCTGTTGTTTGTATAGACATTACTTAATCCTGTGTTTGTTGAGCTATTATCATCAAAAGAAGGTTAAGTACAAATGCGAGGTCAATATGAAATTGAAAGTGGCATATTAGCATTCCAATATTTCTAATTAACTAGAATACTCTCATATTGTGTTGGTGGAAGCTCTATAATATAAGGGTAATATAATCAATTTTATCAGATGTTACCGCGTTAGAAGCTTGTTTTATAAAAATGGACAGATAATATCTTTATTTGAAAAGTATATATATTCAGTGAGTCTAATGTTCTTACTCTGTTCTCATAAACTTTTCCTTCTCCAATTCCACTTTTTAGATTCTTGAACTTGGGCAGGCTTATGCTATATCAAAACCGGATAGACAGACTAACATGACTCAATTATTGAGTCTCAAATGATTTCTTTTTCTAATTTGTATAGCCAAAATTGTATGAAAAAAGTAAAGATTATATAAAATATTGATACATCTTCGTTGCATTTTGATACAAATTGTTTCTTAACAAAATGATTTGAGAAAATATATAAGAAACAGAAATTAAATATACAAGTTTCAGATTAGTAAATGGCAGATTGTAATGCTGAGACAACAAAATAGCTCGTGTAAATCAATATGCAACAAAATAGAAAAAAGTATCCATAATTTCTAATTCTAGTATGATGAGAAACAAGCGTTCAAGGCTTAAATAAAAATAGCAACTACAAAACGATAAGATTTTTTTTTTGGGTTAAAGTAATTTACATAAACATTCTTTTGCTTACACTGCAAGGGATATGGATGGCAAATTGGTCTATCCAAATTGGATAGACATATATCTAATTCAATTAGATTGAATAATATCCATTCAAAATCTTTTTGGATATGAATATAGTTATTTTTAAAAATATCCAATTAGATATTGGATGGGTATGGATATTTAATGGATATCCAAAATCTAATTAATTTATCTATTTAAAGTTAAAAAAAATTTATATTGTTAAACTAAAATGAAAAAAAAAAAAAAAACAAATGTCCTAGATCATTGATTTAGCAAACCCTAAGATTATCAACAGCCGCTCGTCACTAGCCAGCTCTCATCACTCTATAGGCCCTCGTCGCTCACTGGCGCTCATCACTTACTACTCATCTCTTCTCTTCTCTTTTCTCTCTGTCACTGGAAAAGGAACAAGAGATTCCAGCTCATAAAGCCTCCTCTCCTTTTGAATCCTCATCTATTTCTCAATCTTCCTCGTATAACCAACCTCCCTCCATCTCACCAAATCCATGACCATCACTCCTGTGTTGAAGTAGCAAGCTCTTTTCCCTTCAAAAAACCTGGAAAACTCGCGGTCGAACCAGAACTCATTGGAGAAATACTTGGTGAAATTTGCATGACAGTACTCTGGAGCTCTGATTGTTCTTCCCCCAGATAGGGGAATCCTCCAAGGTTTCATACTTGGTGAAATTTGCACTTTATCTGAAACACGTTAAATCAAATGGAGACGGTAGCTTTGACCAAACTCTTTGTTTGCTTTTTTTTTTAATGAATTAATTTCACTGGTTGCGCTTCTTTTACTTCTTCGACCGATTTGCAATTTGACGTATATTAAAGATCTAGACTCTAGAGTCAATTTATCCAAAAAAAAATAATTATAATCTAGAGTTGAGGTATTATAATTTCTTTTTATTAATTCATAGTTTTGATATTTGTTATGTTTATTATTTTTTATTTGATATTGAAATCTAATACTGGTTTTAATTATTTTATTTTTTTATTTTTATTATTTTTTATATAATAAAAATAAACTATCCATAAATATTTATATCTATATGGTTAAAATCCATATCTATCATGGATAATTATAGTTTTATATTTGAATAGATAATAATTGGATATTTGCCGTCCCAGCCAAGGAAACGCAGGTCTATTCATTATTCCTGCATAATATGTACAAGCGTTTACAAGTCAATATCACCAGTACCACTCCCACCAGATAATAAAAATTGGTCCAATTGATTCACCTTCTACTTATATTTCTCCCTTAGCTTCCCTGATCCGTCGGACTGCAATCACTAGGAACTGGACCACCACGCCATTCCCAATCTTTGGTTGTTGGTCATATGAGAAGAATGGCTTTTTCCCTGAAACATGGCGGTAAGTTGGCACCCGTCGAGGTGACATTAAAGCATGTTTCACAGGCCACACCGCAATATGACTCAAAGCTAAATGTTGCATAAAAAACTCCATGCAAGATTTCTCCCTTGATGGGCAAGAAAGTGCGGCACATAAATGCTACAGGGAAGTACACAACCCCTGACCCATTCACAGAGGGCCCCTCTCTGCCAATGCTCCTCAAGTTGGTTACTGAAAGAAAGTAACCATGACCCTTGCAAGCCTTCTCATTTATCAAGCCCTTCAAGTTGGTTACAACTTAAAATATATCGCCGAGGAACCTGCAGCCCGTTTAGTCTCCAAACGTTTAGCAGGCACCGCTACGTCCCCGAGCAATTCCAATTTGAAAAACATTTGTCATCTATATAGAAACAACTAAAATAAGTAGGACTAGTACACATTTAATCAACCAGAAATCTTCCAGATTCTATGCAGCCGTACAGCATTTATTATTGCAAATCTTCCCAAATACAGTACTTGTGAAATGTTGTATCATTAGCCATTGCAGTATAATGCTGCTAAGAAATCGAATAGAAAAAATGAACAAGAATACAATGATGCTGATACCACTGTATGCAACCCCAACTACGCCATGACTTGGACGTTAATGTGAAAACTAATCAAAATTTTAAAATTAGTATTGTATCCATAGTACAATCCACAAAAATCGAAGAACGAACTAATAAAAAGGTTGTACCAAAATGAGATCAATGACTAAAGGAGCATTTTCAGATACATTACGAACGGTATATATTTTGAACATAATAATTTGTTCCTATCAACGCATCAGTGTTTCGGATCATTACTCGTCAGTAATCTATTTGGTTGTATATATACCTTCTCTTGCGCACTAACTCATGTTAAATATCTAAAGTAATTTATGCTGCCTAGCTCTTCACTAACACCAAAGCAGCAAAAAGCACTAATACTCTCTGCAGTTAACATGGAAAAAGAACTCAACATTACCGGCAAAAATTTCAAAATTTGGATGGGCCATAAACAACTAGTAAACAAAGTGTATGAGGCTTGCTGGCGAATCAAACTCGTCAGGCTTAAACGGTAGCGTTTTGGTGTGTTACGAGCATTAAGAAGTCACGAGGAAAAGCACGTGTTTTCACTTAATATCCTTAGGCTTCAAAACGGCAGTGACTTGGTGTCGTTTTAATGAAACTTTAAGTGACACACGTGATGGTCATGTGAGTTTGCTTAAGCCGGTTCGGTAAAGCCGTTATCCCACATGTCAACGAGCTGTACATTCTCGGTTTGCCGGTTTGTTGCTGTCATTGCTATAAAAGCCGGCTGGTGTAACGGTTTTGATTCATCCTTGTAAACAATATAGGGAGAAAGAAAGATTAGAGAGAGTGGTTAAGCTTTTTCTTTGTAACCTCTTCTGCAAGCTGTGTAAAAGATCCTCCATCGTTATTCAATAAAACTCTCCAGAAAGCTTCTCCTGTAGACGTAAGTTGTACCATTCTTGGTACGGCCGAACCACGTAATTGTTCGGTGTTGGCTGTGATTGTTTCTGGTTTTAGTTTCTTGATTCATTGATTTACTAGAGAGTTCTTGCATTAAACTAATTCTTTCTGGATTTAATCTTCTCATTGTGCAACTTGAATAAATCTGATTAAAGATCCAGGGAAGTGGTTGAGTTTTGCAAAGGTTACAAGCAGATTCAATCACTGCAAAGGGTAATAACCATTTAAAGATCTCAATTCACAACATTCACTACAAAGGCCATAGTCCTAATATCCGATACAAAAAAAACACAGAATATTCATGCAATGAGCAAAGAACTTAAATAACCTTCAGGGTTTAAAGAGAATTCGAACATGCAAATGCACACAGAAGTAGAATTGAACTGAGATGAAGAGATCAAGTGATGGGGTTGGTTTAAATAGGAAAAACATAATGTTCTGACATCAGATGATGATATAATGGTATCTTCAGATTATATATAGCGTGTTAGTTAGTCCGGATTCGAATTGTAATGATGAAAAACTTTACCTGTGTTTCTTCTTCGTTGACTTTGAGTGGGACAAAGTTTTTTTTTTTTTTTTAATACTGGTTATCCACCAAGATACTGTATTGTGCAGATATTTACAACTGCTAATATAACTAATTGAGACTTATATTATCACATTAAATTTTTTAGCATACATGCTAAAACAAATGGCCCTCACGAATGAGGATATCCCTATTCCACTTGCATTTCACAAAGAAGAAGAAACTTTAAATATTTAACCCCCACAATACTTTGATAGAGGCTTGAACAAAACTTTTATAGGGGTTTAAACCGCTACCCTCACATTTGTGAGGTTAACGGCCCGACCACTAGGCCGACAAAGTTTATATGCTGGAAACACTCTGCAAATGCACTCATGTTTACTGTTATGGAGGCAATGATGTGCTATCGGTGTTTTCATGTTGTTATATCACTCTATCCTCGCACTTGTGAGGGCAGCGGCCCAACCACTGAGCCAACAAAGTTAATATACTGGAAACACTCTGCAAACGTACTCATGTTTACCGTTATGGAGGCAATGATGTGCTATCGGTATTTTCATGTTGTCATATCACTCTATCCTCAAGACCATGACAAGAAGACCACCACCAACAAAGTTAATATGCTGGAAACACTCAACATACGCACTCATGTTTACTATTATGGAGACAATGATGTGCTATCTGTGTTTTCATGTTGTCAAATCGCTCAAGTCCTGCAAAGTTTTTACGTTAACATTTTAATGTCTTAACATTAATTCACTTGCAAAAATATATTAAGATCTAGAGCCCCACATGGAAGGTGGATTTTTAAATTAATTGAGTTTTACCCATATTTTCAGGAATGATTAGTATCAGAACGTGATTTCACATGAAGTAAATATGCGCCTTCATGACTGTTGTTGTCTTGTTCAGAACTGAACAACTTTGGGGAGTTTAGGATTCTACTCATGGTAATTTTCAAATTGCAATGTTTTATAACATAAAGCTAAAAATAAGAGAAAAAAGAAGAAGAAAAAAAGATCTCTGTTACATGAATAAAGAATTTCCATTCTATGGAAAGAATTTTATACTTTTATATTGGAATAGAAGGACGCTTTTACTTGGTGCAGCTCCAAGTGGTTTTTAAAATTCGTACTTTAATTAATATCAGTAAGTAATATAGGATTTTTACATGTAATATTTTTGTTGGTTTAGGAGTAAAAAAACTGGTCGCAATAGGGTTGGACAAGTCGTGTTAATATTTTACTTTCTAAAAGATTTTCCAATGCATATCAATACCTTCAAAATGTAGATATTTATTGTGATTTCTATTTTCTTTTCAGTTAAGAAGCAGATAATATTTATATATCTAATTTCCTTTTTTTTATAATTTTATTTTTTATTTCATATTATTTTTTATAATCCAAATATTTTAACCTTAGATATTTTTCCTCGCCGCGGATAACATAGCGATGGCAAAATACAGTCTCGAGAAATATGTCAGCGTCTAATTGCTGCTGAGCTTCCAAAACCCAAAACCTCAAATTTGCAGCCTCAAAACAGTAGCAATCTATGCTTGCTTTTCACTAAATTTAGTTTATGCGCTGAAAATCTTTAGCTAATTAATGATATGGCTCTAGTCCCTAGTCGCCAGTTCTGCCCAGCAACAGCCGTTTTCGATTCGTTTCAATCATCCTTTTCAAAGTTCCACGGTACCCATTTTCATTTCTTCAGGTGCGGTCACTCAATTGCTCTTAAAAATCACTTCTTTTATCAAAATTTCTCTTCAAATTCTGCCCATGAAAAAAACCTTCCAAGAAAAATGTGTTCTCTATCCGCAAATAAATTTTTTTCTCCACACGATAAAGATGATAATGCTAACTTATGTTCTAGTAGCAGTTGGTTAGTTAAATGGAACAAACCCAATATATATAACCGCCTGAAACCGCCTCAGGCAAGCGTCAATTATAGAAAAAATAGTGTGGATTTGTCAGCTCTAGGTTTTGCTAGGAGTGATAAGGATGGTAATGGTGTTGGTGGTGTTGATGATGGTGGTAGTACAATGGGGAAGATTGTGGAGAAACTGAAGAAATTTGGTTACATTGGCGATGGTGATGATGATGATGAGAGGAGAGGGCAAGGAAAAGAGAGAGTGATTGAAAAAGGGTCTATAGAGGAGATATTTTATGTGGAAGAAGGATTGTTGCCGAATGCACGAGGAGGGTTTTCAAAAGAATCGCCTTTTGGCCTAGGAGAGGAGGTAGGGAGTGATGGAGAAGTGAAGTTTCCATGGGAGAAACGGAAGGAGGAGGAAGCGGAAGGGAGGTGGTCAGTGAAGAGGAGGACGAGTAGGTCTTCACTAGCAGAGTTGACTCTACCAGAGTCTGAGTTGAGGAGGCTGAGGAATTTGACATTTCAGACTAAGAGCAAGACAAGGATTAAGGGTGCCGGTCTTACTCAAGCTGTAGTGGACATAATTCATGAGAAGTGGAAGACGTCAGAGATTGTTAGGTTGAAGATTGAAGGAGCCCCAGCGCTCAATATGAAGAGGATGCATGAGATATTGGAGGTTCGCTTCTTGTGAAATTCTGTTACTTATATGTTTTATTTGCTGTTGTGTTGTCGTTTTGGTTTCTCTAAAAATTTATGTTTCTTTGTTTATGATTGGTGATTAAATTTCATAATTAATTAGGAGTAATGGACTATGAATGAAACCACTTCAATACTAAAGTGTAAACTGAAACATGTCAGTTTTGATTTCATACCTTTGTAATGGAAGGATGTTGAAGGCCTTTGTCAAGATTTCTTCAAAATTAACCTCTTCTTTTGGGACTAAATTTTTATTTATTTATTTACCTTTTAATCCATATTCATGTTTAGCATAATCTGTATTCATATATGCATGATTCTCAGTGCTATGCTGCGGTTCATGCAATAATATTGCGTCCATATTTCAATTGTCATCCATACAGAGAAAAACACTCTAACATATATGCTTCAAGTTAAATAATTTCTAACTTTTTTCATCGTAATCAATCATTTGATTGAATTTCCTCCTTTCTTTGTCTTCATTCTTTAGAGAAAAACTGGTGGATTGGTGATTTGGAGATCTGGCACTGCTGTTTCTTTGTATAGAGGTGTGAGTTATGAGGTTCCGTCAGTGCAACTGAACAAACGGATATATAAGAGAAATGAGCTACCTGCAAGCTCGGTATCTCAAGCTACTGATAAGCAGATACACAAGCAAATTAGCATGTCTCAGGATCCTTCCAATTTTGATTCTTATAATAATGTGCGTGCCACTCAAGCAAACTTGGAAACTGCCTCCGAGGAGCAAGAAACAGATTTTTTGCGAGAATTAAAGTATGAAGATGAAGTGGAGAAGCTTTTAGATGGTCTGGGTCCTAGGTACACTGATTGGCCAGGATGTGATCCTTTACCTGTAGATGCAGATATGCTTCCTGGGATAGTTCCTGGTTACCAACCTCCTTTCAGAGTACTTCCTTATGGAGTCAGATCCACTCTTGCACGAAAGGAGGCAACAAATTTACAAAGGCTTGCTCGTGTTCTTCCTCCACACTTTGCCTTAGGTATGCCACATTATCCAGGGTAAATCCATATGTTTGCGAAGATGGTCTTCCAAATAACTGTAAATATTCTGTCTCCAGGTCGAAGTAGGCAGCTCCAAGGTTTGGCTGTGGCCATGATTAAATTATGGGAAAGGAGTTCAATTGCTAAAATTGCACTTAAACGAGGTGTACAGCTGACTACTAGTGAGAGAATGGCTGAAGATATCAAGGTAATAGAACTAATCAGCTAATCTATTCTGACTCACTAGAGATGTAATCATATCAACATGCATCCAATTGTCCCTTATCTTAAGGCTGTCATTTATGTTCTTCAACCTTTATACATGCTTATGTAATATTATTTTTCATAATGCAAAAAATAATAAATCAATATGCAGATTATGATGTTTCGTTGCATGCAGACTTTAGAATATTTAGGCAATTAGTCTTTACTCTGAGTGATCTCTGTAGACAAGCTATCTCTATAGAATATTTTTACTTTTTCAACAAGAATTATATCTAATAGCAATGTAATAGGTACGGTACACGAGTCATATCTTTTTGGAACAAATAAAAAAATTGATGGCTTGATCATGTAGATGTTACCGGTCAGTTTATTAGTTTACTTTTTATCAATGCATTGAAGTCTCTTTCAGTAATTCAAAGATGCTGGAATTAACCTTGGACATTTGGATGCAGAAATTGACAGGAGGCACACTGCTTTCAAGAAACAAGGATTTCTTGGTATTCTATAGGGGAAAGAACTTTTTATCACCAGATGTCACTGAAGCATTACAGGAAAGGGAGAGATTGGCAAAATCCCTTCAAGATGAAGAGGAGCAGGCTCGGTTGAGAGCCTCGGCCTTTGTCTTCCCAAGCACTGAAACGATTGAGAAATCTGGAACTGCTGGGACCCTAAAGGAAACTTTGGATGCAAATTCTAGGTGGGGAAAGAGGCTGGACGACGGTCGTAAGGAAAATCTGATGAGAGAAGCTGAAGTACGGAGGCATGCCTACCTTGTTCAAAAACTGGAAAAGAAACTCGCTCGTGTGAGTTCATCTAAACTTGGGATCTTCCAGCTCTGATGATTTCATGCTGTATTTTTCAGTTACTACATCACTATTGCTCAGTTTAACCAGAAACAATTCTAGGATGTGTAAGGCCTGCTTTGTTGCTCAAGTTATCCCTGTTCTTCTGATTTAAGTGCTCTATGTCATATCACAAGATTATATCCAATTGTTGGTAATTAGTATGATGCATCACAAAGGCATGAGCGTTATAAGTGAAGTGAAGTCTCCATAACTTCAGCCTTTTGACTTTAGCTCTAGCGGCAAAAAGGTGGCTGAGGTTGGGATATGTTTTAGTTTCAAATCTTACCCATCTTAAAAGGAAAAAGGAAGCTGTGCTTGGTTTGAACTTGGGATATTTTTCTGGCAGGCTGAAAGGAAGTTGTTGAGAGCTGAACGAGCCTTATCAAAAGTAGAGGAATCTTTGAAACCGGCAGAAAGGCAAGCAGACCCAGAGAGCATAACCGACGAGGAGAGATTTATGTTTCGCAAGCTTGGTCTGAGGATGAAGGCTTTCTTACTTCTGGGTAAAAGAATCTGTTTAACTACCAAATTTGTAATGGCTTTCATTTCTGAATATGAGATCTTATGGGAGTGTGATTCCTTTTTCAGGTAGGCGTGGTGTTTTTGATGGTACAGTGGAGAACATGCACTTGCACTGGAAATACCGGGAATTGGTTAAGATAATTGTGAAAGTTAAAACTTTTGATCAGGCCAAAAAAATTGCTTTAGCTCTTGAAGCTGAAAGTGGAGGTGTGTTGGTTTCTGTAGACAAAATCTCCAAAGGCTATGCTATGGTTGTATACAGGGGAAAGGACTACCAGCGACCTTCCACATTGAGGCCAAAGAATCTTTTGACTAAGAGGAAGGCTTTGGCGCGTTCTATTGAACTTCAAAGACAAGAGGTATCACTCAAAATTGTTTTAGGAAGCTACTGCATTTGTAAATCTATAATTAGATAAACTGTCCCATTTGCATCTAAGAATACACTTCATTAGTAGAAGCTCCGTAAAGAATGCCAGTGAAAACAATGTTGAGCTGCCTGGTAGGATCAGATTTATGGTGTGAAAGGGGGTAAATTTTGCCACCACTTTCTACTTTGATTTTGGGGCACCCTAGCTAAACTTTCATAGGAACTGCTGAACTGGACTGGCCCTACCAACGAACCATTCCTATGTACGGTGGGGGTGGTGGCAGTGAATTCAGCATATGTTGCCCACAATAATCAGTCCTCACCAGAACATGGGATTTTATTTTCACTGCTACCTTTACTTTAAACACCTCTAATCTTGCTGGTTGTCTAATTAATTTTTTCAACAGGCTCTCCTAAAGCACGTTGCAACTCTGGAGAGTAATGTGGGGAGACTAAGATCTGAAATTGTAAGGCCTTCTTTTGAATTTTAGCTTTTGCTATGTATAGCCTTAGCTGTTGTGCGTATGAATGAGAAAAGTAATATTATTCTCTCTTCTCAAGCTAGTTCCTGGTCCTTGCTTGACATTGACAGGAACAAATGAACAGTGCGAAGGGAACTGGAGATGAGCAGTTGTACAACAAACTAGATTCTGCTTATGCCACTGAAGATGAGGACTCTGAGGTCTGATATGGTTAACCATCTGGATCAGCTCTTTCTGTCAGTTAAGTCATCTGTGTACCAACTTCACATTTGACTCCTGTCTTCTGCATTTACAGGATGAAGGAGATGAGGCATATCTTGAGATGTATGCAGGTGGAAATGACAATGAAGAAGAAATTGATAACTCAACTCACAATCTCGAAATGGAATCAGATTTTCCTTACCATGCCCAAGATCAGGAGTCTGAAACAGAACTTATGGATTCTGAATCAGAAGCATACACGGTTCACAGTTCCTGGTCCGCAAGCACAGACATTGTAGAAGAAGATAACAGTTTCTATTAATTTGAGATGGTGAAAAGTAACAGCACATCTGTCATTGGCTGGATTAGACTGGCAAATCATCAAGCGGCCTACGTTTAAAAGTTGTCACACCACATAAAGAATGTACATTGTATAGATAAATTTGCATCTCTTGCCATTGTTTAGAAAAGAATCTGCTGCCATTTCTCATTCTGGTAGATTAAATTATGTTAATTCAGGAAAGTGAGGTTTTTTAAGCTCAAAATGGTTCAATGTTTTGCAAATGTAGGTCATTAACTCAATGTACATGCATGCCTTTTATTTCAAACCTTTCTTACAAGCGCTTTGCTGCATAATTATGAAGTCTCTACTCTATGAAAGTACTATTAGAATAAAATGATATTATTATAACGTAAAACCTCTTAATTCTGATAAGAGCGATGAGGATACATGGAATCAAGTGGAAAAACTTGTGGGCAAAGAACTAACAGAAGATTTGAAAAAAAAAAATTCAATTATTTAATTAATTTGTCATATGTACGGTCTTCATTTTATTGGCTTGTCATTATATATGAAAATTGTAAAAAAATTAAATAATAAAAGATAGAAAATCATTCTGAAAACTAATTTTAGATTAATTATTATTTTAAGTTTTATTTTATTAATATGTTGGGGTTTGAAATTTCGAACCGCCCCCACCTTATTTGGGTGGTAGGACTTTTTATTTTTTTTGCCCTTAAGTTATGATTAATTCTTTTAGTTCTTATTTTCTTTTAAATTTGAATTCAAATGACTAGAGCTAAATAAAATTATTCCAATTATTCAGCCAGACCCGGAGGCATTTTTAACTTGAGTGTCAACTTGTATAGGAAAGTTCTAGCGTATTATGCGTCTAGTCTTCATAATGAAAGAGTGACATCAACGATCGAAATTGTATCAAACGGACAGAATAGAGCTCCCTTTCTGATGGGACTGAATGACTGATTGAATTTTTCCGAGGACTATTCTTACGTGGCCCCACGTATACCAAAGCCCTTGACGTAACTCAAAGCAAGCTTTGACCCTAGACCGAGTAAATAAAAAGTTGACCACGTGCTAGATGTGCCTTAATTAAACAATTTACCCAAAAAAAAAAAACACGTTCTGAAAGAAGACCGTTGTATCATATAACTGTCGTAACCAAAATTTGAAAATCCCCCTAATGCAAAGACAATAGATGGATGAGTTCTTCAGAGATCAATTTCATGGCCAGGACGATATCTTCTGGCTTGACTACGAAGCACTTCCTGTGAATCAAAGCGCTTTTGTGGCGTATGCAAACAGACCCAGAACTGAATTCGTGTCGCAGAATGCTGGTAACGGGTCTAATTCTTTAAGCGCAAACAAGAGAATGATTCAATTCTTGAGCAAAATTCAGCCTGCAAAAATGGAACCCCCAGAGCCTGAGAGCGAGCGCGTTCACAGGCACGTGATTAACGAGCGAATGAGGAGAGAAAAGGAGAGGCAAAGCTACTTAGCTCTGCATTCCATGCTGCCGCCTGGCACCAAGGTTTATTAACTGACATGCAGTTAACTAGTTTGTTGTTGTTTTACTTCTTAAATTTTAAAGCACAACACTTTCTTTACTTGACCTCCAATAATTTCATTTTATAATAATGGTGAATTAACAGCCGCAGCATCTCAATTTCAAACAAGCCCATGATTTGATGGGCACTTTCTTTTTTTCTTTTTCTTTGTCTTTTCCCTGCAGAATGACAAGAATTCGATTGTTAAAACAGCTGCGAAGAGGATTCATGAGCTGCGATGCTCTAAGCAAGAATTGGAGAGGAAGAATTATGAGCTGGAATCGAATTTGGGTGTCAAGAATGGGGGAACAAAGATTAGAGTAAATGTAGATAATCCAACATCTGGGGTTGATTCAATGCTGGAGGTTCTTAAATGCCTGAAGGATTTGGGCTCAAGCACGAGAAGTATTCAAGCAGAGTTTTCTGATCAGAAGCTGACAGCAGTACTAGATATTGAAACTCAGGTAACATAATCATTAATTAATAGCTAGCCGCGGCCTGTTTAATTTTTATGCGATTGTTGAAAGTTTAGATTAACAGATCAGATTCCCGTAAATGTGATTTTCAAGTTGCAACGTTGACAGATGGGAGCTGGCGCGGTGGAAAAAGACGTGCAGAGAGCACTGCAGAAGGCGGAAGACAAACTTCTTTTTCGTTACTACCAGGAAGGCTAGAATATTGCGGCTGAGCACGTGGCAATTCGACGTCACCTAGGTTACAATTTTGACCGTATTATATACTTTGCAGTGTATGTGGCTATGTTTGGGGGCATGGATAAATTATAGGATTGGAAAAAAATTTGAGACTAAAAATATTGATTTAAAATGGAACGCCATCGTTGAAGTGAATTCAAAACGTGCTCATAATTCTCTGATAAAATATTAATCAAAATCACTAGCAAGCATGTGGTGATTATTCAGTATATGAATTCTTTTCTAGTCTATTTTGGGTACGAGGAAGCTTCCTTTTTATGTGAGAAACCTGCTTGCACCGAGTATTAGCTAGTACATAATATAAAATTTAAAGAAACTTCGACGAAGATCGTACATTAATGTAGTGAATATTAGTCATCCGTTGGATGATATTTGGTTCGAAGAAATGGGAAAGGAGAAGAGAGTAAAATATTTTTTTTGATGTTGGGTTTGTTACAGAATTAAATAAAAAATGAAATTTTTTTATTTTTTATTTAAATAATTTTAACCTTTTTAAGGGTTAAATTTTTAATATTTATTATAAATAGACCTCAAAAAATTAAACGGTAAATTATTTAATATATTTACATAAATAAATAATAAAAAATATTTTAAAGAACATACTTTTATTCATAATTAAATTTTATTTGAAATTTCATTAACATAATTTTATTTTATTATTAATTTAGCCAATTATAATTAATTTAGTTTATTACTAAATAAACTATAGTATGATATAATTTGTGAAATTTACACTATTAACCAAAAAATTTTCCTAACTTTCACAACTAACCCCCCAACAAATTTTCTATCAACATTAGCCTAATCACCTCCCACTTTCCCAAAATACCCCTCTCATTTCTTCTCCCCCTCCTTTCTCTCCTTCCTCTCTCTCTCGTTTTCTCTCACCGCTTAAATCCGTCCCATAACTCGATGCCGTCAACTTCCCGGAGTCCTTCTTAGCATCAAACTTCACCAAATTTACAATCAAGCGCTCAATTAAAGGTTAGGGCAAAAACCCTTAAGATTTTGATTTTATATTTTTGTTGCATGATTTTTGTGTTATGTTGGTGTATTGGTGAAATTGTTGGTGTTGTGAATGAGTGAAGTTGTGTTGTGAAGTTGTTGGTGTGTATGATGTGAGTCATGGGGACAATTGTGAAGGTTTTGGGGCGCCGGCCTCGTGCTTAGCCTCCTTCAGTGCTTTTAGTGCAGCAGGGCTCTTGATATTATAATTTTTTTTTTTGTTATATTCATGAATGAGTAGTAATAACTTAAAAAATAATGTAGAAATATGGCGGAATCAGATGAGTCGGAAAATGGACCGGGAAAGATAATATTAGCTTATTCAGATCACTTTCTGGGAAGAATATCGAGCATGTGTAATTTATCTACAGTTATAAAAGCCATTGAGAGAAAATTAACAAAACAGCAGCTGAATTTGATTAAGAAAAATATATTTGGACATTTTTTAGACTGTCGAAGCTTTCCGTTCAGTGGTGTACTCTTGCACAATATTTTGCTTAGACAAGTGGACCATGGACAATACAGAGAAGATGATCATTTTATGGTTTCAAATTGGTGAATAACTATCTCGGTGGGCGACAGCACACTATGTCCAAACCTATGACGGATGTTGATATGGTGTGTATTTTATGGAATTGATCAACTCAAATCAAATAACGATAAGCTCTTTTTATTGTTTGTTTATTAATAAAATGTTTATTAATTCATACATGAAAAATTAATAATAAAATATTTTATGCAGTTATTCATCCCTATTAACCTGGACCGTGAGCATTGGGTACTAGCTCGCGTTGACTTTCGCAAGAACAAAATCTGTATTTACGACTCATTACTGACATTTCGCGGCGATAAAAAATACAAGTTGAAATTCAAGCCACTTGAAGTGATATTTCCTCGATGGTTAGAATATATTGGATTTTACAACATCCGATCTGAGTTCTTGGTGTGAACAGAGTTATTGCATTTAAGAGTGTGCCCTGAGCACAGGCGGTGATTGTGGTGTTTTTTTATTGATGTTTACGATGTATTTAATATTTGGTCTTAAATTAGAGTTTAACGGTAGTCATGGGGACTATTTTAGAAAAACGATTGCTGTTGACATATTTAGTGATGATATTATATTGTAAGCTATTGTAGTCATGCGAATATTGAAACATTAAAACATGGATTATTGTAGTCATGAGAATATTGTCAGTACTTAAATAAAGTTTATATCAATTTCGATGTAATATTTGAATAATGTACATATCAATTTCGATCAAATATTAGATGAAATATCAATATCCAAATATCCATTTCAATGCAAATATTGGCGGCGCGCGCCCCCTGGCAAGGCGCGCGCCCAAGGCATCAATATCCAAATATCAATTTCGATGCAAATATTGGTGGCGCACGCTGGCCTCGAGCGCGCGCGAGGCTCGCGTGCGACAGGGCGCCCTGTCGCACCTGGGCTGATGCGACAGGGCTCCCTGTCGCCACATATGGTGCGACGGGCCAAAATTTTGTAGGCAATAAAAAAAAATTATATGATGGTTTTAATTAATAAATCAGTCAAATAATATAATTAATTTCGACTCACGGTAATGGGATTCTTACATCGCTTACGGTTATGTCCCGGTTTATTACATCGACCGCACCTAACAGTCCTCCGGTTAATGTCCTCACCAACCGAGGGTATTCTGAGCTCTTTACGGCGACCAGGTGGAGGTGTCTCAACTTGGGGAAACACCACCATTTCTTGAATTTCAGCGGGAACTTCCCAATCATACACATCGCCAACTGGCTCCACTGGTTGTGCATAGGCCATTACCAACGATTCCTTAGTGTAAAAATCCTAGCAAAGATTTATGAAATCCACTCTAGCAGTTAGACAAGCGGCAATTGCATGAGCACATACAAGCTGATCAAGCTGAAATACTCTACATGAGCAAGTTTTTTGCCGCAGGTCAACTAAGCCTTCCTTAATCCCACCTCCTACAACTTGAAATCGATACGAAGCCACTGGACGAACGATCATTCTTTCAACTATAGTTTTTCTTTCAGTGATTATTTCATCCGCCCATGTTATTAGCCGAGTACTCATTGATTGGACCGCAATTTTTCTATCATAAAATCATTACTGCAATGTTCTTCTGAAGAAATCAACAAGATGAGTTACGGAAAATTTTTGCGGTTCTCTCATAAAAGAATTCACACTCTCCGCGATATTGGTGGTAAGTATACTATACCTCCTTCCTTCAAATTGAGATCTTGCCCAATTACACGTACCCACATTATTTTCTAAATAATCAGCAGCACCCGAGTGGAGCATCCACAACCCTTCAAGTTGTCTTTTAAATTCTTCATGTATGTATGCTTTTGCTGCATTAATAAAGGCAGGCTCAAATTCATCCCAAATAGCTTTGGACATCCTAAACTTCGACTTAATATTACCTTTCACATGGTAAAAACAAATGTCATAAGTTGTATTGTTAAATACTTTCAGAACAGCTCTCCTAATGGCAGTGCATCGATCAGAGATAATTACTAACTCCGATAGATCGCCAATCACTCCGTGTAACTTCATCATAAACCATTCCCAAGCATCATTATTTTCTGAATCCATGACCCCAATGGCTAGCGGATACAATTGATTATTCCCATCCAGACATGTTGCAACGAACATACTTCCACGATATAGCCCCTTTAGATGAGTACCATCCACAGCAATAACATGGCGAATGTACTGCATAAAACCCTTGATGGAAGATCCAAGTGCTACAAAGTAGTACAAGAAATTACCATCTCCATCCAGCTCGAGGTGAGTCACTGTACCCTCATTCGCTTTGGTGAGTACATAAGAGTATTTAGGTAATAAGTTGTATGACTCTGCAGGGTTACCTCGAACTATTTCAAGACCAACTTCTCTAGCCCGATATGCTTGCTGGTATGTTAATTGAACACCGTACTCCTGCTGCATATCCGCTCTGATGTCATTTGGAGTGTAAATTCTTTTATCTTGGATATATTTATCTGCGATAATATGACCGACAACTCGACTCCTTACTTGATGACGGCCATCAGAAAATACCTCATTATGGCAACTATGTACATTGTCTATTCTCTTCACCACCCAAGGTACATTATCCGCGTTAGAACTTCTAATTGCGCGAATGCGCCATTTACATAATTCCGAACTACAGTGAGCTTCAAAACGTGTCGTTGTTGACCGTGCAATCTTGAAATCAAACTTATCTCTAAAGGCAAGCTTGCGCAGTTGTAATATTAACTCATTCTTCTCAGTAAATAGTCTACCCACACTGATATCATCCGAGCCACAACTGCTATGCAAGCTTGGAGCAACCATGTTCGAAGGTAAAATTGGAGCAAGGTTTATGAGGGGGTCAATCCTCCTTCTCGATCCGGATATTGGAGGAATAGATCGAGTGTCTCTGTTATTCACAGGAATGTCGCCTTCACACTCATCCTCATGCTGAAATGATGGAATATTGGAAGGACCGGCTCCACCATCATCACCAGCATTATTGAAATAAGTGCTTCCCACAGTATCAAAAGGTTCTGCACGAATATTATCTCTCTCTGTGTTATCAACATGATCATCATTCTCACGAAAATCATTATTATGATACGGAGAATACTGATGCTCCAACGACGTCGTTAATGGTAATATATCTTCTCCAACATCCTGTAACGTAATGTCGTTATCATCAATATTGTCATTATTATCGTTGAAGGAAGAGTAATATTAGTGCACCGATGCCCTTGGCAACCCCTCTTCTTCATTATCGGGCCCAGATATATTTACTCTTAAAGAACCAACAACTTCAACGGGTGGCTCAACATCTTCGGTCGGAACTCGAGGTGTTGTGGTAACAAATATAGGAATAAGTTCATAGTTGCCCATATTGGATACCACGTGCAACACAACCTTCACCATTTCATCATCAGATATATCCATGGGCAATGTACATATATGATACAATGTGTTTGCTGACCTTAAAGTTGTCTTCATTGTAATACTATATTCATGAGGATTTATTTGTAATATACATACTCTTGTAATAAGTTGATCAAACCGACAATTTTTCTGGACTAAAAAGGCTCTATTTTTACCATTCACATACTCCATGCGCCCGTCTTCTAATGTTTGCCATCAACCATCATAACACAATTGAAGCACAACTGAATCCATGCCTGAAATAAAAAAAAATTTAATTATGAATTACAAAAAAATCAATCCCAATGAATTGCTTATCGGTGCGACGGGCTACCGTGAAAAATTCTGCCGGTTATCGTGACGTTTATCAGCACGACGGGATGTCGCCCAATAATGACGGTGGTGCGACGGGCGGCCGTCGCACATCGAGGCTCTGGTCGACAATGCGACGACCGTTGCTTGCTGGCTCTTGCGACACGACTTTCGGCCGACGACCGCACGAGCGAGGCAGTTAAAGAGACAAACCGTTGATGTATTTCGCTTTGGGCTTTTGCCGCGGAATTTCGCGCGATTTTCGTCGCCTTAATTTTCCTCCCGTGCGCACGGATGGATGGATGGATGGATTATGCTCGAAGTTTAATTTTTCCCTCGGTATTTGCCGCCTTTTGCCGTCACCAGTGCAGGGTTGCTTTGATTTGTCTCAAAAGGGAGAACGAAACTTTCGAGGGTAATTTAGGAAAGAAACGTTGATTTTGGCTAATGTTGATAGAAAAAAGTTAAAGGGGTTAATTGTGAAAGTTGGCAAAGTTTTTTGGTTAATAGTGTAAATTTCCCTAATAATTTCCTAATCAACATACTATAATTTTAAAATTCTGTTTAAAAACCAAAAAAGAAGAAGAAATAGAGCCGCCGCCACATCATCTCATGAAAGCTCGTGAATGGTATGAAAATGATTAGAGATTCACAATCTTTATAATTGATCAACTCATTTAGTCGAAAATTTTGATTTTTTATCTAAATTTGTGGGAAGTTATAAAAGTTTATAAACATTTTGAACCAAAATTGAACAACATGCAACCATTTTTTTAATCTTAATGAAAACATAGTAACGTTGATTGTCAGCCGGCAAGTCAAATGGTACTGGCGGTGAGATGGCACAAGCTAGTGACAACAGCAACAAGGGCAACGTTCCGACATTCGGCAATTGTTAAACTAATATTTCTATGTTTTCATATTAATTAAATTTATTTTATTAAACTTGTCTAATCATTATTGAAATTTAATTAATATAAAATTATCTATGATGTTAAATTGATAAAATAGAATTTTCAATGATAGTTATTGGATTACATTAAACAAGTTAGAAAGTTGACGGGGTATTTTCAAAAACTTTGCTTTCCAATATAGGGGGAATTTGAAGTCTTCACACCGTTGTGCATAAAATCAAACTATATATTATAATAATATTAAATTTTAATAAAAATTAAATTCATATATTATGTCAAACCACATAATGAAAAAAAAAAATCAAATTATTTTCCTCTCCTCCACCTCTTCCAACCAAACACAACCTTAAGGCCATTAAACCCGTGGCAATTAGTTTCATCATCATCATCATCACATAACAACAATAACAGCAGCAGCAATAATAATAAATAAATAAATAAATAAGAGTGTGGCAACTTACGGTGGGTTAGGAATGGTAATGGGGCAGATATGGATTAGATCTACTGTGCTCCAGATCTAGATTCATAATAAAAATTAAGATCCGTATCTGTTCCAGATCCGTGATAAATCTATATTTTTCGCCCCATATCCAAATATAAAAAAGAAATAAATATCTATATCTGCTCCAAATTAAAAAAAATTAAAATTAAAATCTGCTCTAGATCCATCATGAATTTTAAAACTCAACAATAAAAAAATGATAATTTTTTAGAAAAAAAATAATTGAAAGCTAAAATATATTGATAACAAATAAATTATATAACTTTTCTAAAAAATATAATAAATATTGTAGCTTATACTTTTATACTAAAACAACAAATAAGAAAGATAATAAAATATCTTTCAAAAGTAATTGCAGGAATAAGATCAATCTAATATTCTATTATCTCCTTCATCATTCTAATATGTACGATACACCAATCATCATTCCTACAACATTAGATAATAACATATAAATTAAATATTATTTATATTCAGTACTTTATTAGTTTTATTATGACCATATTTGACTAAATATATGAATAACTATATCCTTAAAAATTATTTAGCCAATCTAATAAAATAAATTGTCAGGTTGTATTACTTGGCTTGCAATCTGAATATTGCATGTGCTTTGGGGCTGGTTGACCTTTAAATTTATAAAACTAACTTTTAAGTTTTAAGAGTTTAAATACATAATAAATACTACTAATATATTATGAATAAAATTTATTATCATTATAATTTCATAATTGTTAAAAAACTTTTAAAATAAAATAAAATTAAAAGATTGGTGAATATCGATTTAGATATTAAATTAAATCCAGACCTACTTCAGATCCGTTTTGAATCTACATATCAATATTTAAAAATCTTATCCACATTCATTTTAATCCAACTCAAATCCGATCCGATTGAATTTAAATAACGTGAATCTTGAATCAGATCCAATCCATTGCCATTCTTACGGTGGGCGGTCTTTGACAAAGCCAAAAAAGTGAATAATAAAGAGGGTCCAAAAAACACAGCGCAATTCTTATCATTTAATCTTTTATTAAGGAATTGCAAAGAAAATAAGATGAGAGAGCACTAAAAAGAAACTGGTGTTTTTGGGGCTTCCAAAGTTCAAACAAAAGTCGGCAAGTGAAAATAGTCAGTTGAATAATGATCTATCGCTTAGCAATTGCGCTGTCGAAGTAAAGTTTGCCAGTGTAGTCACTAATCCAAGAGTGAACCCACGGATGTACAACATTTCAAACTAATTTGTACGATGACAATATTACTACAAACATGTGAAACAAATAACCAACCTCCCACAGCTTCTTACCGTATAATGGCAGTCGTCACACTGGGTTAATTCACGCAACTCACATTTCAAAATTGCTTCTCATTTCTTCACCAAAACTAAACCATATATTTCTTGTCATCATTCATCGTACCTTTCAGTTAACATGGCTGTGGTAAAAGCTTGAACACATAGACCAAGTATGTGGCACACTCAGGTTGTAAGAATTGGGGTTGTACTCACCACATTCAAATCCCAGTCAGGTGGGTCCAACATAAGAAAATAACCAGCCACTGATTCGAACTAACTAGCTACGTCATTAATAACTGCGTTAACAACCCAACCCTCCACTCGGGATGCAATATTCTAAGCTAATCAAAATTTGAAATAATCGGCAGTGCGGTAAGTAAACAAACACAAAACAGCTTATGGCTGACATAAGAATAAACTCATATCCAAGCCTCACAACACCTCTTTAAACTACACATTAGTTCCATTATCTAGATTAACAACTGAAACGCTAGTATTTTAGTCCAACAACAAAAAAAAAAAGTAACCACAAAAAATTTGATCAACTTCGATGTTTTCCGAAAATAACAATAAGCTAAATATCCAGATATCCAGCATACATCTCACTTAAGAGGAATGAACCTTGAGGAATGGGTAGCACCAATACCAGGTCTACCGTGCTTCACAGGCTTGTATGAGATAGAGAACTCAGCCAGGTAATGCCCAATCATTTCCGGCTTGATTTCAACCTGATTAAAGGTCTTGCCATTGTACACTCCAATAATGCTTCCAATCATTTCAGGAACAATGATCATGTTTCGCAAATGGGTGCGAACTGGTTCAGGCTTCTCACCAGGTGGAGCCTCCCTTTTCTGATCCAAAATATTTAAAATAAATTCTTTGTCAGAACCAAAACAAGCCAATCAGAAATAAACATTCAAGAGACCTAAAATCTTTATACCAGTCCTGCTTAGAAACATTACAAAATCTAGAGAAAAAAAGTCTAAACAATTTGAAAAAAAAATTGTTCCCCAAGGAAAAAAAAGCTACACTAGATACCAAAGCACATGGAGAAAGATTATGGAACATATTGCTTCTACAAACCGAACACAAGTCTATAAAATTAAAATAATCTAAATTGACAATGTAAAACTACTGATTCTTTGCCTACATTGACTCAATCATTCTGAGCAGATACAAGTTCAATTCAATAGACATCAGATTGCAGTTTGCATTCAAATAGTGACATAATATGTTACCCATGTAAACGTGCATAACCTCAGTCTGATATCCTATTATTTAATGAAAAATTTCTTTACATCCAGAACTACCTTTCCATAAACAAAATAATAAGAAATTTCAGCACTCATCTTAAATATCCTTTACACGGTAAAACCTCTTATCACCTAAGACAAGCATAGAATTAGAAAAATCTTTGCCCTCCAACCATTCTGCCATGTCCAGAACTCCAAATACAGAGACTAACACGTTACTGTTCACATATAGAACAGTTAATGTTCACTCCAAAGTGAACATTCTCTCATTGAATTAGATAAAATGTAAATTACCCACATAGTTCAAACTAAACACTGGTATAAATCAATTAACTGAATAAAATTATAATCTAACATTGTAAGTTCTATTCACCAGCGCCACAAAACAATTAACTGAAGACAGCAAAATGATATCTTGAACAATTACCATCACCCTAAGCATGCAGTAGAGTGAGCATTCAATTTCATTGAATTAAGCATAGAATAAAAATTCGCAAGCAAATAATGGCAATGTACCAATTTCAAATAGTCACCATTTGCAACTTAGCATTAATCGAAATTAGCAACCAGATCCAAACACAATAGAAAAACAACAATTATCTGAGATTCAAGAAATTATTACCGCCTTGCGAAGCTTCTTAATCAAAGCCATGGGTTTCCTCTTTAAACCCCTCTGAAACCTAACCAACAACATAAAATAATAATAAAAATATTAAGACTCATTTGATCGAGAATACATGGACACGCAAACAGTCATAAGGATATCATACCTTCTGCGCGCACGTGCACTGAAGAGCTTGACGAGCTCATCATTGGACATATCAAGAAGAGCGTCCAAATCCACGCCTCTGAAACTGAACTTCTTGAACGTTCTCTTCTTCGGCAGTCCTGCCGCCGCCGTCGCCGCAACATCAGCATCGACGTCCGTCTGTTAACATCCACAAAAAACACGCCGTTAAGACAACGTCAACTTCAATCAGAAAAACAGAAGAGTGAAAGAGTACGAGAGGGAGAGTCACCATGGTTAAAGCTTGGACTAGCAAGATAAACAACTGCAAGTGTGAAGAGAGGCTCCCGCTGGATCTGATGCCGCTAGGTTTTTTTTTTTTTTTTTGAGGAGAAGAAGAGAAAGGGTTTATAAGATGCGTTTTTATATAGTTGCTTTAAGTTGTAGCCCTAGACTGGAATTGTGAGCCGTTTGCAAATAAGGACCTGTAATATTCTATTATTCTAAATTGATCCTGCATGTGGAAGAACCTTGCACGCGGTATTGATATTATAAGTATTGTGTTATTGTGTCCTCTAGGTGCATCATTTCTAGATGGCTCACACCAGTCCACTTGCCTCCTAAAATTCTATGATCAGATAAAAAATAATCTAGAAAATAGAAATAAAACATTTAGAACCTACATTATGTAACAAATTAAAGGAAAAATACAGAGTAGGCACAATTTTTTAAATTACTGCTCATTTAATAAAGACGACAACATCAATAAGAAAATCAAGAGCGATTCGGTGATGTCAATGGAATAAGATACTGAACATATTTAATCCCATATAATTAAAGGTGGATGTATGCATAAATGAGATTAACTGAAAAGAGGATATAAATATCAATATCAATAACGGATCTATCAAGTTTTCATAAAATCTTATCTCGTCATCTAAATGTAATTTAAAGAGTTCATATACACTTTACTTTATTTGACATTCTTTTATATGCGTATAATGAACGGTCAGCTTGATATTGCAAGCGCATTCACACTCCATTTGTCCAATATCATCCAAAGCAATAAAAATCCTTTTAGAAATCACATTATATAATAAATACATATAACTTAGACATTATTATTAAATGGCGATTAACAAATAAGTCTCTTTCTCGTACTCTTTTTATATATATTTTTATTGCTATTTGGGCATCTTATTGTCTTATTTTAAAAATTAAACGGGCTAGAATTAGATAATCTCTAATTGGGAATTACAAGCATTCCTAATAAGAAAATTCATATTTTTCTTTTAGATAATTTGAATGAGGCTAACTTATAAGAAACTCTTTTCCACATATGCACACGAGGATTTAAACCCGTACTTATATGTGTGAAAAAAGAAAAGAAAAAATTGGGTGACCACCGAGCTAAGGAGAACTTGATTAACCTGCGCATAACTGGTGACGAACAGAGTTGCACTTCTACTCTGAATACACCCTCTTTTCTGAAAAAGGTACAATCATTTTATTGCACGACAACAGGTGTAAGATGCATTCAAATGCAACTCCAGGGTGCAAAGGAAGAAATTTTGGCACAAGCCAAGTATACTCGCAAGAGTGAAGCCAGATGCAATGCACCCTACAAATTTCTCGAAACACCCAAACCCAGTCCATTTATTTATAAATGAATTGTAATCAGTACGGAGATGCCAACCAAGTCATTCTATACAAGCCGCTTGGTATTGCTTTTTTTATCACTCATTTTTCATTTTATAAGAATAGAAAATGAAAAAAAAAAAAAAGTGTTTGGGAGGACTTTAGTAACAATGACATTTTTTTTTTAGTCAAACAAATGATAGTCATTTTAGTATGTTAACCAAAAAAAAAAAATGAAAACATAAAATATTTGTTCTTCACTTTTTTTTAAAGAAACCCACTACTACTTTCATGATATAATTGTATATATATTTAGATTAAGATCCTCTTTTAATCCAAGCTTTTAATAAATTTATACCATGTCTAATTTAATACTACTATATAGATAAAATTTAACTTCATTATTTTTTATAATTTATTAATTACCAACCAACATGTGAATTTTTGTTCAGAAGAAGTTCAAATCAAGAGAGAATCTTAATCCAATTCTTGTGGGTCTATCAATATTGTTAATGTTTTTTTGCCTTTGTCTTTCATTTATTTCTTCTATTTTATGTATAAATATAACTGCTAGTGGGTCCATTAGAATTACATAATATTATTTTTTTACTATTATTTAATATTCAAATATTTTCAAACAAAGAACCAAACATATTTTTATTTAACAATTTTTAAATATTTTTTAAACTCATTTTCAAATTCACTAAGTACTAATCATATTTATATTATCAAACACATGCAAAAGCATCATTTACAATATAATACTAAATACTGCTTTAACTTTTAGCCCGAACCGCCATTGCCTCAAGCCAAGGGTAGCGTTTCATTGTTTCAACTTCAATTTTTTTTTTTTTAATATTTGATACAAACCTATTAATATTCAATTAAAAAAATTGTGAGGATTAGTCTTGATTGACTAGTATAGTTCAAAAATCAATGTCAAAACAAAGGGAACTACTGCATATAGTGGGGAAATATACCCAAATTTTACGCAAATATAAAATTGAACCTTTACTCTTAAAATTGGATAAAGTAAGAACCACACAGCTAAAGAAGAGTAAACATAACGCCAATATGATAATAAAAATTTTACTTTTATTAGTCATAGATTTTCAAGCTATAGTTGGAAGATCCCCATGCTATAACTTATAAATGTGTGTGTATATATATTCTCAATAGTACTCATTTTATAATATATAAATACATAATAACAAATTAAAAAATAAAAAGTGCAAATTTGCTTTATCAAGTTATGCTATATAGATGCAGTGGTTCATGTTGATAATGGTAGCTACTGGAGATGTACAGGAATATATGGACACCCTAAATCAAATAAAAAACAACATACATGGACATTACTGTGAAGATTAGCTGGTTTATCCTCCTTGTCGTGGCTTTGTTTTAGAGACTTTAATGAGATATTGCAGCTAAATAAGAAAATTAGAAAGTGAGATAGGAGTGCGTATGCTATAAATGAGCTTAGAGAGGCTATAAAGTTTTGTGATTTGATAGATTTGCGATGCAAGGGTCGTCCTTTTATTTGGTCCAACAGGAGATTTGGATCTCATTTGGTAGAGGAAAGATTAGACAGGCTTTTTTGTTGTAAGAATTAGGAAAGTCTTTTTAGGAATCAGCAGCAGAGATACTGGAGACATGGACATCTGATAACAATCTGATTTTACTACCAGTAGAAGAAAAAGGTATAAGCACAAAGTTTAGTAAAATAGTTTTTCCAAGAACTCACTATGAAGACATGTAGAGTCTCTATGAGAAATGTAAAGAAATCGTGCATTTTGAATAGTTGCAAAATAGAAGGTGGAAAGATGAAGACCCTGTTACTATTTTTAAAAAGGCAGCCAAGTAGTCATTAGCTGAATTAAAGCTCTGGAGTAATCAAACTTTTAGAGGGAGAGACAAGAAACTAAAGAAGTTGCTGGCAAAGTTGAAGACCTACAAGGAAAGTAGCAACCAATATATCAGTGGAGAAAAGACTAAGCTCTTAAAAAAGACAAATTGATGATTTGCTCATTGATGAAGAAATCTACTAGAGACAGAGATCTAGAGCAGTTTGGTTGCAAGAATATGATAAAAACACAAAGTTTTCCATATCAAAGCTTTAGCTCGGAAAAGGAAAAATTGGATTAGTGGAATTGTTGATGAAAATAATAGATAGTCTGAGGAAGCAGAAGATATTGAGAGAATGTTATACGAATATTATCATAATTTGTTCTCGTCAACAAATCCTTCTCAACATCATTTGAAGATAGCTCTTCGGAACATGCCTCGTAAAGTTTCGACAGAAATGAATTCTTAATTGGACCAGCCTTTCACAGAAGTTGATATCATAGAAGCTTTGAGTTAGATACATCCACCTAAAGCCCCTGGCTCGGATGGTCTCCCAGCAGCATTTTTCTAAAAGCATTGAAGATTAGTAGGCAAAGGAGTTATAGCCACTTATCTGCGTATTCTCAATTATGGAGTTAATATTACTCCTTTGAATCATACATACATTGCTTTAATCTCGAGGATTATAAAGCCTAGGACAGTGGTAGAGTATAGACCAATCAGCTTATATAATGTAATTTATAGGAACATTACAAACGACTATAGCAAAATTATAAATAAAATTTCCAATTGGCAAGCAAAATTTTTCTCATGTAGAGGAAAGGAGATACCTATAGAAGCAATAGCTCAAGCAGTGCCTGCTTATGCCATGAGTGTTTTAAACTTCCTTTACGGCTATATGAGGATATGCAGAAGGCCATTGCTGGCTTTTGGTAGGGAAGTACAAGGAATAATAGGTCTATTCATTGGTTTAAGTGGGAAAGAATATGTCAAGCTAAGAGAGGGGTGTTTTGGGTTTTCGAGACTTGTCCGGCTTCAACCAAGCGCTAGTGGCAAAACAGAGTTGGAGGATCATTCAAACGCCAGAATCTCTTATAGCTAGGGTGATAAAGGGAAGATACTTCAGGCATTGAGATTTTGCAAAGGCACAAATTGACTCAAACCCTTCTTATATATGGAAGAGCATCTTGTGGGGGGCGAGATTTTATTCACATGGGTTTTAGATAGAGAATTAGAGATGGAAAGCAGGTGAAAGTGTATTAAAGTGGCTGGTTACCAACACCTATAACTTTCAAACCAATATCTCCTACAAGCCTCACTTTGGAGACTACGATTTTCAGATTTGATTGATGAAGACCACTGCTAGAAAGATCTTGTAATAAGACAATATTTTCATCAAGAAGATGCCGCCCATATACTTAAGATCCCTTTGCCAAGACAACCAAATCTAGACCAAGTTTTGTGGCATTAAGACAATAAGGGTTACTACTCAGTCAAGAGAGGTTATTAGCTAGCTCTACAAATAAAGTTCCCAAACAAGCCTAGCAGTTCAAAGGAAGGCAAAGGTTCATAGAACATAATTTGGTATTTACAGATTCTAGAGAAAGTGAAGATATTTATGTGGAGGGTAGCAAATGACATGCTACCAATAGTAGAGAATTTATGGAAGAAAAGAGTATCACAAGCCCTTTAGTGTCAGAGATGCAGGAGTTATGGAGAGTCTATCTTCCACACGTTGCTTGAATGTAAAGTCTCATGGAAAATTTGGAAGCTCACATCTTTTGAAGATGAAGTGAAAGTTTCTAAAGTGTAAAGATGTCCTAAGCTTGTTGTTGGCTTTGGTTGATCGACGAAACAAGACTGAAATGAAGCTAATAGTTGCTTTGTGTTAGAGTATATGGCACTCAATGAATCTTTTTATTTTCAAGAGCAAAAAAGAAGATTCCCAATTATCAGTAGCTGGAGCTGAAGCAATTGTTTAGTCCTATAAAAGAATTAAAATGCCACATATGCAAGCAATATTATATTAAAGTTCTGCATCCCAAAAGCATTGGAAGTATCCCTCTACAAATTAGTTCAAGGTGAATGTTGATGTAGCTATAAAGATAGACCAACAAAGAGTAGGTTTGGGCATTGTAATTAGAAATTCAGAAGGCAACCTCATAGCAACAGCCATAAAGCCAACAAAATGGCTTGATAAAGTTGATTATGCAAAAGCTGAAGCAACTAAGTTCGGGCTGGAAGTAGCTGAAAATGCAGGTTATTTACCTCTAATTATTGAGACTGATTCTCAGGAAGTAACAAATTTAGTCTCAAGTAGAAAAATCACAAAGGCTAATATTTTTTTGGATCGTATCTAAGGTCCAAGAGATCATAAAGAGGTTAAAACATGTCAAGTGACAACATACACCAAGAACTTGTAACGGTTTTGCTAACATGCTTGTTAAGTTAGCTTTAGACTATACTGATTTTGCAATATGGGTGGAACACATACTAGCCCATATTTTGTATTTATTCATAAAGTTGAATGATTAAAAGTAATACTTTCATTTCAAAAAAAAAAATATTATATGTTTTTAAACTGCAAACGTTTGGTTTTATTTCTCTCTCTACCTCCATCTCTCCCTGTAAACAAAGATCAACTGCCCCCTTTTAATGTTGCTGGAAGGGAGCCCTCTAAAGCTCTTTTTCCGACAACGTTGTACTTTAATATTTTATATTTTCTATCTTTTTATTTCCTTCCACTTCATGTGTGAAGGTGGATTTTTCTATTGTTATCGATTTGGAGGCTTTAGCTCCATTCAAACATTGATTTTGAAATACAAGTGTGCAACCCAAGAGGGGGGGTGAATTGGGATTTTAAAAATTTAAGCTAAGCAAACCACACAACAATTCAATCTAACGCCTTAACACATTCAAAAGCAATAAGTTCAATAAAAGCACAATAATAAATGAGTTAGAGAAGAGAAAGCAAACTCAAGGATTTTTACGTGGTTCGGCTATTCCCGCCTACGTCCACGCCTTCAAGCAATCCAAGCTTGAGGATTTCACTATCTAAGCCTTTCCAAGGCTTAATGAACTTACAATTGACTTCAAGGTGTCAATGAACCTTTACAACAAAGAGATTATCTCCCAATCTCTTCACTCAAGTGTATCACACACTTAAACACTCACAAATTTGATGAGTAATTGAAATTACAACAAAAACTCTCTCAAAGAGTAGATATACAAAATGAAGAACAAAGATGATTCAATATTTGATGATCAACGAAATGAGAGCTCAATATATGTTGTGTGCCTTTTGTTTTTGCTTGCTTGGAACCTTGAAAATGAATTAGAGTTGGGTTTTTATAGATGGAGCTCAAAAACTAGCCGTTATGAATTTTTTGTTCATACTTAAACTTCTGGTTTATGTGGATCCAGGTTAAGCGCTTCAAGTTCTGACCAATATTTGAATTTTAGACATCCGGTGTCTGGATTTACCAATCCGGTTAAGCCTTATGCTTTGGTAACTCGCGCATCAGGACTTGGGTTTGTCGCATCTGGTTAGCCTTTCCGTTTGAGTGACATTACGCCCATAACCGGTTTGCGTTTCCATGAATCCAGGTTAGCCGCTTGCTACGATGGCTACGATATTCACCAAAATTATAGTTTTACCCTAAAACTTTCTATAACTGTACTATGACCCAAAAAGTTATAAAACTTTACAAATAGGTCCAATTTCAGAATTTCCAAATAATACTTTGTGAAACCCAAAACTTTCTGAATTTAAGACAAAGCCCAAATTTATAAAAATTATAGTATAGCCCAAATCGATTTAAATATTTTCAAATTAATCCAAATTCGAAATTCCAAACAATATTTATTAAAATCAAATATTGTAAAATTCTTTCATTTTAGTTCACAACTTGAAAAACAACTTAATTCCATAAAATCATTTTTCCATTAAATATAAAACATTTATAATGTGAAAATAATGATTTATTTAAAAAGTATAAAAATAATTTAACTTTTTAAAAACTTAATCATTTTTAATCATATTTGTTATCATCAAAATCAACAATATGTAAACATATATGTTAACAATCTCCCCCTTTTTGATGATGACAAATCTTTCATGTTTTTAAAGAATGATTCAATAAATTAATCTTGTTTGTTATCATCAAAATCAATATTATGAAAACATAAATGTTAACAGATTTGTTGTGGTATTAGTTGATTTTGCTCCTGTTATCCGTCAAAATATATTTTTCGAGTACATTTGAAGTGTTTCACTTTCAAATCTAGGAAAATACAATATATAGATCAATTTTTATAAGATATTTGCTACTGTATTAGTTAGTAGTCAAGCCAATAGAAGTGGAGATTCTAAAATAAGAATATTGTTGTTTATGTTGTAAAATCAAGTATACATCTATGGTGAAGATATCTTTTATTGATATTCCAGTACACTGCTTTCCTCCCTAATCAACAGTAAAAGTTCAATGGCTCGGCCAGTCTATTTATTGTAACATATGGAAATATATGTATACTGATCTAATTTATAAAGAATTATTATGTTATCTCATTTTGTTAATAGAAACTCTTAGTACATTCAGTTTGTTGAATGAACGAAAGAACTGTTTTCGTGTGAAAAAAAAAGGTTACGTACTCATAAATTTTAATTTAATAAGCAGACATAATTAACCTAATTTCAAATCTTATATTATACTCTTTGGGTGTGTTTGGCAGCCCGCATTACATAGTATTAAGACTCCTCGTTGTATTAATTTTATGCAAGTCCATATTTAACAAATAAAAAATCACAACAATAATGCGGCCCACGCCGCATTAACTAAACCCGACCATGAGTCGGGTTTAATTAATGCGGCATGTGCCGCTTTTTTTTTTTTTTCTCCTCACCTTTTTGCTTTTGCAGCTGCTGGCTTTTGTTTTGTTTTTTGACTTTTACTTTTTGACTTTTGTTTTATTATAATAATAATAATAATAAATAAAACATTTAATTTAATATAACATTATATTTTTATTTTTATTTTTATATTATAATTATTAATATAAGTTAATAAATATATAATTTATTATTTAATATTATAATATTTTATTTTCATTTTTTACATTATAATTTATTAATAAATTTATGATTTATTATCACTAATAATAAATATTTAGATATGAATAAATTTAAATAATATTAATATTAATATAAAATATTAATATAATAAAATATATAATTTAAATTAATTATAAAAAAATTAATATAGTGCAATGTAGTATCAAATATTGTACAATATTATTATAATACAATGTTAATATAATATAACATAATATAATATACCAACATTAAAATAATATAATACAATACAATATACCAAACACACCCTTTAAATTAAATGTGTGAGACATTTCCCCTATCAAGCAAATATTATACTCGTTAGAAACATCAACTCACAACCTTGAGCACCAACGAAAGCTCGTCAAAATCTATTGACGCTCTTTTCAAAAAAAAAAAAAAAATCTATTGACCGCTTAAAAAATTTCATTCATTCGAACTCAAGTTTAAAAACACAATTTATTTGACCAAAAAGAAAGTTCGAAAACACAAATTCAGAACCGGCAACATTTATTCTCAATTCATCTCGACCGTCCATTATACCCATTCAGACGGCCCGCATTCAACCCATACGCTACCAGGATTACGATCCGGGTGACTCCCATTTTCACCAATCAAATCCCTTCTTTCAACCTATAACTAACCGTCAACAGACATTCTTTCCCTCCCATCGCCATTCAAAATATTAATAAAAAAATTCCTTGATCTCTGTTCATCCTGCAATGGCTCCCGTGGCCGCGAAGACTCCTAAGGAAGGAAAATCAAAGAATGCAACCTCAGCTGCGACGAAGAAACCGAGGGCCCACCCTCCTTACTCTGAGGTAATTTTTCATTTCGTTTTCAGTTTGATTGATTGTTGGTTTGTCCGCCGTCTGATCTGTTTCTGACGTGTGTGATTTTGGAATCGTAGATGATAAACGAAGCGATAACTGCGTTGAAGGAGAGGACCGGCTCGAGTCAATTTGCGATCGCGAAGTTTATCGAGGAGAAACAGAAGGCTAATCTCCCTAACAATTTCAAGAAACTGTTGCTTGTTCAATTGAAGAAGCTTGTTGCCAACGGAAAGCTGGTCAAAGTCAAGAACTCCTTCAAGCTCCCTCCTAAGTCGTCCTCTTCTACCGCCGCCGCTGCGGCCAAGAAGCCGAAACCTTCTTCTACCACCGCCCCCGCCACCAAGAAGCAGAAACCTTCCTCTACCGCTGCCGCCGCCGCGAAGAAGCCTAAAGCTAGCTCCACTAACGCTGCGGCCAAGCAAACGAAGACGAAGTCCAAGCCAAAAGCAAAAGAAGCGACAGTGAAGTCGATCAAGTCTCCGGCGAAGAAGGCGGTGGCTGCGGCCAAAGTGAAGAAGCTGAAGAGCATAAGGTCGCCGGTTAAGAAGGCTTCGGCCAAGAAGGGAAAGAAATGAATCGAATGCACGGCTCTGTTTGATTTAGGGTTTAGAGTTTGTAAATTTGGGGATAATTTTAGGTTTTGTCGTTGATTTGGATTTGTGATTTTCTTTGAACAGGTGTGGACAGAAATTTTAGTTTAATCAAAAAGTCTGATTCTGATCATGTTAAAATAATTCTTTTGAAATTTACAGTTACAAACTAAAACTCAATCACTCTGAAAAATTCTCTCGATTAAAATCAGAGAAAAAAAAAAAACACAATCTCAATAATTCTCGATTTTCTTGATTGAATTTCTTAACTCCAGTTGAAGGCCGGCCCTCGAAGGACACAAAACGATCTCGTTCCAGACTGAGCCGGGCTCGAATATCGGGTTCGGCTCCGAGTGAAGTTCGTATACAGAATCTGCGTCCGCGTTTAAACTTCCCACTCTTGTCAAACACTTGATTTCATCCGGATCAACGAGCAAATTGCTGTCTCCATCTTTCCACGCTATCAGCTGTATTTTCAATTCAGTTGAATTCAATCAAATCGATTCAATTTGTAAATAAGAAACTAACAAATCAAATGACTTGTGCAATTCTCGAATTGTTTACCCTCGGCGGCCTGCCTACAGCGTTGGTGCAATAGAGCCTGGCATTGTCGACGAGATTACAGTAATTCCGAAATGCATTGGCAAATCTCTTGTGAGATTTCAACTGTGAATTCACCCTCACAGCCCTTTTCACCATTATTGCTCTCCTGTCCAAAACAGCATTTTTTTTTTTCTTTAAGCTTTTGTTTTGATTTGTGAAGTTGTTAACGTTGTTTATGATATATTGATATGCATACCTGATGCCTCTTACAACGGCCAGATAAGCGTCACAAACAACGCCAACTAGCTCTATCCTGTATGGTTTTCTTGAAAACACTGTTCCATTTTCCTTCTGTTGATAATCTTCTTCGCCTTCTTGAACCTGTTCCCAGTAATTCTCAATGACGGTGCCGTCTTCGTTTACTTTGTAGCCGACCCCCATTCTGTAGCGAGATTTATGAACGTTTCGTGCCATGGCTATTGTCTGCTCAACGAAAGGCGCCCATGATAAGGTGCCGTCCATAATCACATCTCTCCCTTCGTTGAGTGCTGTCACTAGGAGTGACGATGCTGCATCGGTAGAAGATTGATGCACCTGAATCAAGGGCCAATTGTTATCAGCTCAATTGATAAATGTAAAGAGTAAAACAATTAAACAATCCCAGATTTTTAAGTATGTACCAGTTCTGCTGTTTGGAGCATGTCATCGTGATGGCCTTTAGAGCTAAGGGCCCTGTAAATAACATCTGTTTCTTTGAATGCATCGGCCTCGACTACCACTGCGTTTGTTGCTGCTCCTGACCAGAAGGACCTGCCAAATTTCCACACACCTCTCTCATCATTCAATATTCACCTTTGCAGTTTTCGCTTTCCGTGTATATAATAAGGGTAATGTACATAAAATTTTTCTATGTCAAGAAAAAAAAGTTTATTATATTTAATAAATATGACATTTAAATAATAATTTTTTACAAAAATTATAAAATGTATTCTAAGTTTTTTATCAAATTAGATATAGTGAAAGAAGCCTGAATCACGCAATGCTACTTTTTAACTTTTGATGAATTCATGTCAACAGAATCTACCCCACACCTTCAAAATTCTCTAGCCACTACTAAATGCTTAAAGCGAAAGAATGTGGGAATATATTGTTAGCCTTGAGACACAATCCTTGAGACACAATGGCCTACTTAAAAGTTTGAAAATCATGGATAGGGAGAATTTATCGTTACTTTTTTGCAACTTGCAATTAACTATTCCAACAATTGGCATATTATCATTCATTAAAGTACACATTTCAAATTCTATCTTAAATTCATAATTTATGATTTGATCTTGAATCCAATCTATGAGTTCCCAGCTTTTGGTTTTCCTGTTGATTGTTCTGGTTTAGAGAAATTTATGATAGTATATGTATAGAGAGAGAGAGAGATGGTATTGTTACTCTTTCATAATGTCTTTGAGGACAGTGCTCTTTCCAGCTCCCATACCACCACCCATGAGTAGCAGCACCGGACTTCTTTCACTAAGGGCTGCCGGCACCATCACGTCCGTACAATACGATTCGCCTTCACGTCGTATCGCTTTCATCTCCTCCACTAATGTAGAGAAAACCCTTTTCATCTTCAAATCTTTAGTCACCTTCTCAAATCTCTGTTTCCTATCAAACCGGTGCAAATTCAAGATAGATATTACTAAAAATGAACCGAGATATAGAAGCAAGAACAAGTTAACTCCAACCATCATTATCCATAACCCCAAATTAAATGTGGATGGTCATTATTGAGCTTGCCCTCGCTACACAAATTAAACATGTTGCTGTGCTAAACTAAAAATTCCATAATTGTATCAGGAAATCAGAATTCATCTGGGGTTTAGTATTCACAAATTTAACCATTTAAAATTTATTTTAAAGAAATGAAAGTTTCTAAATTACCTAAAACCAACAAAATTGGAATTGATTTCTTACCTTGTGGCTTTTTTTTTTAAATGTTATAATTAGTAATTATTAAATAAAAATATATATGTAAAAGAATCTTAACAATATGTTATTGTAAATGCACATCACGAATATAATAAGAATCGTCACTGAATTTAGTGTGTATGTAAAGGGACAGGATACCAAGCTAACTATCATTTATTTCGTTTAAAAATATTAAGAATAATTTGCATAAGGAAATTTTCTTGTTAAGGAGGATTCCTATTAATAATAATTTATATAAAAGACATAATACTTCTTTTATAAAAAATAATAATTATATATAATGACGTTGGATTCACTTGTTAATAAGGTATTCTGTTAAATATTAGAATGATTATAATAATTTTCACTTGTCACCCTAGGCAATCTTGATTTTCTCTAGTGTAGGAATTTTATATGTGAACTCTTTATGTTGTGTGACTAATTTTATTCTTTATTTATATATTTTATTATTTATTTAATATTTTTATTCACAAGATTTTGTATAAGATTAAAAATCCCTAACAAAAAGGTGTTGCATTGCATGCCATTTTAATTTATAAACATGTATTGCCTAACTTGCGAGTATAAGAATTCAACCATCAAGCTGTTGTAAATGTGAAGTTTTGAATGTAGAATACATAATATATTAATTTAACTAAATAAACCCTAAATAATTCTACTTATTTAATAGCCACTTGCAATAATTTGACTTCCTATCCAAAGGTCAAAATCAAAGCCGATAGAATGGACCATTCACTATAATTTATTATATATATATACCTATAGACTCACTAAACCGTGTATTGTATCAAGAGTATTATATCTTGTTCCAAGTTGTGAACAAGATAGATAACGGAGTGGTAAAAATGGTGTCCGTTACCTAATTATTCAAGTCAGCGTTGAAATTGGTTAATTAATCTGTGTGGTAGAAAAAGGAGTTTGGTAAAAATTATGGTTAAAAAAAAAAATTGACGATAGCGCCGGTGCCGGCGGCCTATAAATGCATGGCCACGTCCTCGTTTGAAAAATCGGCCGAAAATATACAGGTAATATTTTTTCAAAAATATAATTGAGGTATATAATGTACAAAAATGCTTATTTAATATAAAAGTTTTTTTTTTGTAATTTTTTTTGTACGATTGTATTTTAGTAATGGTTTTCAAGATTAAATAAATTATTTTATTTTTATTTTCGGAGCTCAAACTAGATTTTTAAGAATAAAGATGATAGAATTCTTTAAAAAAATTAAAATTATTTAAAATATTTTTTCATATGTGTCACTATCTTATTTTATTTTGTTTTATTATTTAATTTTAAAATACTTATCTGTATAAATAGTCTTATAATTTTTAATAAAATCTCTAATTGAGAACTAAATAACCAGCATTTTTGTGACAAAAGTTTTATTTGTACAAATTTTACTAATAAAAATTAAAAATTAAAGGATGCTCTAACCAAAATTTTTCCATTCATTAATAATCTAAAGATATTTCTCTTTATATTGGATATATCTATTTATATTAGATATTTACTGGTTGGTGGTAGACACTAGAAAGAAAATAAAACAACATAGAATAAAATAAAATAAAATAAGATAAAAAGTCACCTTGTCGCTGCCATGATGAAGTCCTTTAGCTTTGTTTTCTTCTCCGATTCAACGCTCAGAACCTGCCATGGAACCCAGAAAGAAATGAAAAGCTCAGTAAATATACTTATGCAAAAACTTAATAAAATAACAAGAAGATAGCTAATTTGTTGCTTTATTTTTTTTTTATTCCCAGAAATTTGATTACCTGACTGATCATAAGAGAAGCATGGCTCCAGTGAAAAGCAAAGTAACTGAGGATGCATCTATCAAACTCTTCTACGAGCTTCACATACAAAGATTCAGGCTCAGCTTCTTTAGAAAAATATTCATAAATATTATCTTCACACCCTTTTGATTTCTTCAAATATTCATATGCTAACTTGCACAACTGGGGACACTCATTTGTATCGTCAAATCCCATTTGCCTTGCTGCATCTCAGCATAACCCCAAATAAACAAATAAACAAAAAGGGCAAAAAAAAAAGGTACCGAAAACATCAAAAGACCAAAAGGGTAAGCGTCTTTTTTTTTTAAATCGTAAATAAATAATTTTAATTAACTACCAACATAATGGGAGAATCTCTCAAGATTTCCGACTCGGCCAGATTCTGTTCTGTCCAGCAGTGGAACGATATCTTGATTTCCCATGTGGTGTTTATACTTTTGCCGGCGGTAATGGGCGGTGGCGGCGGCGGCGGCAAAGGCTCCGACGAAAGAAGCAGCGGCGATGTGTGAGATGGTGGCTTTGCCATGTCCACTATCTGAAGAAACACAAGTTTATCAACAATGAGTGGAGTGGGGGAGCTTTCTTTTGAGTCATAACTAGAAAATGGATTGATTTTGACTTACCCAGATGCATATTCTTGAAATTTTCTGAGAGCTTTTGCGAAAATGGAATTGAAGTTTCTTGAGGCTTTACCTGTCGAGTGATGATTTGGTATATAGCCCCAGTTGGTGGCCGCGTTGATTATTTATCTGTATCGAAGCTGCCACGGTTGAAGGTGACTTTGGGGTCGTTGTTTATTTAAGAATACTTATGGAAAGGGACTACTAATAAACAAATGAGTCAACTTTCTGCAGGATGCATAATGAATATAAAATTATTTTAATTGATTTGTTGTTTTAACGCAAAGCCAATTTTGATTTTCCTCGGTTACACATGTGCCTACGAGGGGCGTGACCGGATGAACCTTGCCATTGATGTGACTTGTGAATGGGCGATGCTTCAATAATTCCATAAGTTCTCGGAACCTTTTCAGCTTTTCAGTCTGTACATCGTTTAGTGCCAGGCAAAATATACAGGTACGTACACTCATCACGTGTTAAAGTTAAGGCAATAGTTACCGTAAGATAGAACACGAATCACAATCACGGTAAATAATAAAAAAATATATTATAATTTTAATTATTATTATTAAAAAAAATTTTAAAATTAGAATATATTATGAATTATATTAAAAAAATAAATAAAATATTTCAAAGTTGGAATAAGATAATTATTTAAGAGTTATTGTTATGCTAAATTAATTTATACAAAATATTTAATTGACTTAATTGTAATTAGTTAAGTCATTAAGATTGTTGTATCAATTTTAACTTTAATCAAAATTTTAGCATTAAAGTAGTCTGATGATCTGATTACGCCGTCCTTTAATGAAAATGTTTTAACCGCCGTTATTATTTTGTCAAAATTATGAATTTTTAAATATTTATGGGTAATCGAAGAAGCCAGTACAATATCAAACAGGAACTTAACCAATAGCCAATTTACACGAACATTTCTTAATTATTATTAGATGGAAAATTTTTAACGAAACAAATAAAAAACTCTGTCAAGAAATTCTAACAAAATAAAAGAAAACATTTTACAAAGTAAATCCAATCAAGATTAATAGAAAAGCACAAACTGATCCTTAGCCTGTTCTCAGTCCAGACAAGTGTTCAAAAGGAGGATAGTACAGTAATTCCATGTTTCGACCTGTAATTTTAAATTCCATCTTCATCAAGTGGATGGGACCGCGTGCACAAAACATTAGGGTACTTTTCATAGTAGAAATAATAATAATAATAGTTTAAATGAAAGTGGAAATTCCATGTTCATCTACAATGATGTAAAAATTAACAATTACGGAATTTTGTGGACAGAAACTTTACGTCCCAACTTGGTAATGTTGGCATCACTTCATTCGAACGGACTTGTTTCACTTTTCAAATAAATAGAAGGATAGGATATTGAATCAAATGTGTACTCTTCTTCATTCAATCACGATGGATGCTGAACAGCAATCTTCAAGAAATACAAAATCAGCCGTAGCCTGTAAGGTAAAATATGGTACCATTGCAAGCATACAAACCAAAAACGGTAAATCAAAATTTTTTATACACTTGAGGATACAGCTCCCTTTTCAAATCTAAATGCATACTAGAAAACAATAAACTACTCTCCTGGCTAGTTTATAGCACCTGGCGTAGGTTATATCTACAAACCTAACATTTTCCTTTCTTTTATTTTCGGTATCAAATCTTGTTCAGATGGAATCTTGCTGCCGCTCTTCACGGTCGCAGACCACCATGCCATAAGCTCGTCCTGCAAAATTCAGAGCAAAGGTAGAAGTTTAAATGTGGATAACAAGCCAATATCAAGAATACTGACGAGTTTCTCTTGCAATACGACTGCCAAATATATAGGTTTGTTTCTTTCGGTTTCATAGCATTTTTATAAATTAACTGCTCCTGTGTGTCACCTTGTCCACAGCCATTAGGCCCATTGTGCTTATATTACATGGCGACTCTGTATAAATAGACATGTCTCTCAGTGCTTGAATAAGCAAAAAATGAATGAATAAGCCAGTTGTCACATGCTTGATTCTCTTTGAAAAGAATGGCAAGCAGTCAAAACAAGAAAATAATAAATCAAATTGCATTTTACCTCAAGGAAATCGTGGTTGGAGATATATTGAATCTCAACCAAGCAGTTGATGCCTCCTACATTCACAGAAATTGAATTTTTGGACCCTGCTGGGGAACTTATCTCCCTGGGCGCCCCTGAGCACTCGACAGAAAAGAGAAAGAAACTGACAAAAGTTAGGAATCAATGAAAGCAACGAAACAGACGGTTCTTTTTTTTATCAATAAATTTATAAAGAATAAAGAGGCAGGATAAGACTTTATTTATACCAGTTATGCAAGCCACATAGTATCCAGTTCCCCCAAGTCCTTCATCCCATTTCCCAAGCCGCAAGCGCAGGAAGAATCCTTTAAGATGGGCAAGTGACATATGGGAGTTCATACATCTGTTGTTAATGTAAAATAGAAAAATCAGTATCAGACCAGAACAATTGAAAATAGAGATAACAGATTCAATAAGACAGACAAGAACAGATTTACGATCTTACCAAAAACCTTTAGGATGAAACCAAAGTATTTTTACAATCTTTTGAAAATTTAGAACCATGAACTATCAATATATAGAGTCTGATCACTAGAGGCTTGTGGTCAGATCAACATTGAACTGATATAAAGACGGAGATATTCATCTCACTAAAACCTTTTGGCTGCTTTATCTATAATAAGTGGACAATATGGATCCATGGTTATGCTAATACATCCAATGCAAATACGGTATATCTATAATCACATTATAAGGGTTTTTCTTCTTATTTGGACATTGACCTGATATAAAGACAAAGCCATAAAGGTATTCATCTCACTTCCCACGATGATCCACAAGCAGATTATTTCCCCAGTTATAAGCCTTCTATAGAGTGCAATTTGAACTAGTTGTCAATGCAAACAAGTAAATGCAGTAATTAAAAGGCTTAACTAATGAGAGACTATTAATTCACTTACTTGAGAATATCTGTTCGAGATAAACGGATTCTTTTTATAACATCAAAGATCCCCTTTGATACTTCTGATATATGCCTATTAACAAAGTTCTTTTCCCCAGAACCTGAAGCATTGCAATCTTTTATTAAGTATGCATTCGGTATCATTCGGACGGAAGTCACTACTTCAGGCGGTTTCCGGATAAATTTGGGATCTGCCTCTCTTTGAGGATCATCCCCGTCATAAATAGAATGTGAACCAGTAGCTTGATAAAGGCAGTTGTTACCATACAACTGATTTTTACTTTCATCATTTCTTTTATTCAGCTGAAATTCATTTGGACCACAGTTACAACCCTCCAATAGACTTTGACTTCTTGAGGTTGCATTGGGACATGAAACAGCCCAATGATCAAGCTTAAAACATCGAATGCATAAGCAATGCAACTCTTCTGCTCCATTATATGAATTGATATTCCTCATAAGATCTTTGAGCTCACCATCTGAAATCTCCGAACAATCTCGTAAATGGTGACCTTTCCTGCCACAATAGAAACAGGTGATGGCTGTACAAGCTGCATTATCTGTAACAGCAGATGGCATGATGTGTCGCAGTGCATCCAGCCTCCTTGCAAACACAGAAGCCATTGCCTCTGAGTTTCGAAATCTTGGAAAAGGGATAATAGGATTCAGTTTACACTTGGACTCCTGATCATCATGACCTTTTATTCTATTAAACCCACTAGAAGTCTCAGCTTCCACAGCACAATTCTGTAACTCTTTACCCACAGCACCAGGTGCATCATCAGTGAAGCGTTGCCTAGCGTCCACAGTACTAAGGTCATTGGAAGAACAATATGGATTCTGGGGGCAAGGAATGAGTCTGTGGCAACTAGTGGAGCATTCGAGGGCTCCACCTACAACTTTACTTTGGTTTTGATCATCAAGGTTTGATAAGGGGAGTGAAGTTTTTGAAGCAAACCTAGTTATCCACAAGCTTCCCAGAGGATCACTTCCACAAACAAAATCATGTGTTTTCTTCACTTTGGAAGGCGGTTCTGAATCAATGTTCTCAGTACTGCTCACCTTATGTTTACCCAGAGAGAAATTAGAGTCTGTTCGCCCTTCCCCCTGATCAGCTGCCAGCACCACATTGCATGAATATTTGTTCTCTGAAGAGTTAGCCTTGCAGTTTTCCTGACTGGAACCAAAATTGGGAGATGAAATCTTAGGCTGGGTTGCTGTACCTGCTCCATCTCCTGATGTCGACTCGTTGAATTTCCCATTTGATAGAAGAAATTGTTTGCCCAAGTTAGCACTGTCAGCATGACAAGCCAGTGGAGTAGCACTAATGTCACAAAGTCCATTAAACCCCTCAAGTTCTGATTGATAATTATCATCAGATATTCTTTCCTGACCCTTCGTCTTTGGACGATATAAGGACTGGAAAAAAGATTGAAACCCGACATTTCTGCACTCAGAATCTTGGTTTTTTTTGTACGTGATAAATTTCTGATCAGAACATTCATGTCCATAATTTGTATGCGCAAGGGTGAGATCAACTGAAGGTGACTTGTCTAGATTTGATTTTGCAAACCCCTTTATCATGTTTGATATCCAATTCATGAAGGAGCTATCTTGTTTAACACATGATGTAGAACCAGGAGTCTCCTGGATTTGCTTTTTAACTTTTTTACTTCCAACGATCAACTGCTGCTCAAAGCTCCATCTCTTTTTGCATGTTGAAAATAATCCAGTGCCGTTGCAACTTTCAACACTCTCATGGCTGTCATCATCGTCTTTTGACATTCTTTCATTCACATCTCCATCAGATAAAGCCTTTTCCTTGCCTTTTCTTCGATACCTCCGTATTCTGCTGGTAGTCGGAGAAAACTCACCTGAAACAGCCTTGTCTCTGGGAAATGTCTCCTCTTCAGGCTGAGAGCTATTTTTAACTTCTTGGGAAGATTCTGACAGTACAACCTTCCTAGCAGCACCACTGACATTTTTACCAAGAAGATTTCGTAAGTCATTCTCAGATGTTGATTCCAATTTCTCTAAAGGATGAACACTAACAGAATTTGTCCTTGCAATCTTATTCTTGCTCTCTTTTTCCAGGAAGGAAGCAGATTTCTCACATATTTTCCCTGGGGATGTCAAGTTCCACATTAAAGTGTCATTTGCTTCAGATTCGTTTGTGTGGACTTTAGAGGCCAAAACAATTTCCATTCGGGATGTCTGATTCCCACTAGCAATATCTTTGCCGCCACCAGTAGGATCCCCAGGTTGAGGTTCATTTAGTGCTAAATCAGGTCTGAGATCAGCTGTAAGGATCGATAGAAGACATGTTGGTGTTAACCAGATTTAAAAGTAAAACAACCGCATAATGTTTAATGTACATAACATATAAAAAGCCTTTGTTTCATGTAAAGGCGAAAGTACTTTCAGGAAAATGCTTCAGGAACTTGAATCACTCTTGCCTCTAGGGCAAAACAGAAAACACCCAAAAAGTGTTCACATCACTAGCTGAAATTTTAGAATGCAATGTTTCATTCATATCTAAATAATGTGTGGATGAAATCAGAATTATACATAATTAGAACTGCATATATTAGGATTTATGTTATTTAGCGAGATTTGTTTCCTTAAATAGGTTTACTGATATGTTTCTTAGAATTAGATTCCTAGCCGTTATAGTTCTGATTTTGTGGGATTTGATTTATTCCCTTGTAATCTATTTAAAGAGGAATAATTCTCATCAATAAAATATAGAGAAATTATTCATCCTAATTGGGTTTATTTCTCATGGTATCAGAGCCTAAGGACTAATTGTCTCTTATGGCTGGAAAAGAAGTCGACATCTCATCTGGTGATAATACCGGATCTTCAACATCTACCCAATCTGTTTCTGAGCCTAGTTCCTTCCCAATCGCTTCTTTTTCCGAGAGCGATGCATCTCTTCATATTACAGCCCACAAATTAAATGGTAGAAACTACTTACAATGGGCATACTCCGTCAAGATTGTGATTTGTGGACGTGGCAAACTGGGCTACATCACTGGTGAACTTCCTACTCCGAAGATAACTGACCCATCGTACAAAACATGGCTGTCCGAAAATTCTATTGTCCTTGCATGGCTCATCAATTCAATGGAATCACAAATTAGTCGTCGTTATCTCTGGTTCAAGATAGCCAAAGATGTGTGGGATGCAGCTCGACGGATGTACTCTAATCTTGGGAATGCTTCTCAGATTTTCGAGATTCGTTCAAAACTGAAGGAGATGAAACAGGGTTCCAACTCTATCACCCAATATTTTTCTGATCTCCAAGATCTTTGGAAAGAACTAGATTTGTTTTTTGAAGATGAATTATTTTGTGCTGAGTGCAGTGTGAAGCACAAGCATAACCTTGAGAAGGAAAGAGTATTTGATTTCCTTGCTGGCCTTAATAGAAATCTAAACGAGGTACGGGGCCGAGTGATGGCTCAAAAGCCTTTCCCTTCTACTGATGAAGCCTTTGCAGAAGTACGACGTAAGGAAACCCGGCGAAAGGTGATGCTCTCGGATGACAAATCTATACTACCACTCGCACCAGAAGTATCTGCCTTAGTGACCACTAAAACTCACTCAAATGGACAGCAACATCCTGATCATTGTTCGAACAAGCGACCATGGTGTGATCATTGTAATCGACCTGGTCATACTCAGGATAAGTGTTGGGAAATTCATGGGAAACCAGCAAATTGGCAGCCTCGCAAAAAAAATGAAGGACGCACTCACCATACCCAATCCAATCAAGACCACTCTGGTGCATCTATTTCTTTCAGCAAGGAACAGATTGAACAACTATGCAAACTCCTCAATTCATCTTCTGTCAATGCCTCTCAGACCCATCCATCCAACTCCACCATCGGATCATGTTCTGTTGCCCAATCTGGTAAACTCTACTCTGTTTTAAATTCCCAATCTATGATTCAATCTATAGACCCTTGGATCATTGATTCTGGGGCCTCTGATCATATGACAGGTAGTTCTAATTTTTTCCACTCTTATGTCCCTTGTCCTCAACATATCACTGTTAAAATTGCTGATGGATCTTTTACACCAGTAGTTGGAATTGGTGACATAAAATTATCTTCAAATTTAATCCTCAAATCTGTCTTCCATGTCCCTGCCCTAAAATGCAACCTGATCTCTGTTAGCAAAATCACACATGACAATCATTGTGTAGCTAACTTCTTGTCTTCTTCTTGTCAATTTCAGGACCTATCATCGGGGAAGAGGATTGGCAGTGCTAGGATTCATGATGATCTTTATTACTTTGATGATGATGATCACCCAAAGAGTCCACAATTTTTTTCGTCTGGTATTGCTTCTACATCTGTTTCTAGTACTAATGAAATAATGTTATGGCATCATAGGTTTGGCCATCCCAGTTTTTTATATCTAAAACGTCTATTTCCATCTTTGTTTGATAATAAAAATCCTATTTTTTTTTAGTGTGAAATTTGCCAATTAGCTACACATACTCGCATGTCCTTTCCTCTAAAGGTTTACATTCCTTCCACTCCATTCTCTTTGATCCACAGTGACATATGGGGACCTTCAAAAATTACAATTTGCCATGGCAAAAGATGGTTTCTTACATTTATTGACGATCACACACGAGTTACATGGGTTTATCTCCTCCATAACAACCGCTACCATATATTCAAAGTTTTTCACAAGATGATTCAAACTCAATTTCAAACCCAAATTCGTGTTCTAAGAACTGACAACGGAAAAGAATATTTCAGTTCTATTCTTGGTGATCATTTAATAGAAAATGGAATTCAACATCAAAGCTCTTGTGTTGATACTCCACAACAAAATGGAGTATCGGAAAGGAAAAATCGTCATTTGTTAGAGGTAGCTCAGGCTCTCATGTTTACAATGCATATTCCAAAGTACTTGTGGGGGCATGCGATACTCACTGCTACCTACCTCATAAATCGTATGCCAAGTCGTCCCATCAATTTTGAAACCCCTTTGTATGTTCTCTCAAAAACCTACCCACGTCTCTAAATCCAATACACTTCCATTAAGAGTTTTTGGTTGCACAGCATTTGTCCATATTCATGACCATAATAGAAGTAAACTTGATTCTCGGGCAATCAAAACTGTTTTTATTGGTTATTCTCCAACCCAAAAAGGCTATCGGTGTTACTGTCCAAAAACTAAAAAAAACATAGGTTTCTTGTGATGTCACATTCTTTGAAAATACACTATATTTTTCTCCAACTTCGCTTCAGGGGGAGAAATGGGATGAAGCTTGCTGTTCTGGGGATATCCATGACCTGCCTTTACTCGATGTTAAGTTGGATACTGCTGTCTCTATTCCGCAGTCAACTAAAATCAATCTTCCCATAATCGATCCAATTTCACCAGTATTGGAAACAGGAGGAGAATCAACACTTTCAATATCTAAACAGCCAGAATTGGAAGTCTACTCTAGAAGGAAAAAGTCTCAAGCAAATAAAGAAATCATGAATCCTACTCACAGCCACGAGGATGAACCGATGATAAAGTCCCATTCATCAGAAAAGTCAGGTAAAATCAGTCCTATTCCTGATCTAGATATGCCAATAGCACTAAGAAAAGGTGTTAGATCTTGCACTCATCACCCTATTTCTAAATTCGTATCTTACTCAAATTTGTCTCCTTCACTCCATGCTTTCATCTCAAGTTTGTCTAGTGTTTTTATTCCTAGATCTATTGAGGAGACCCTATCTATTCCCAAGTGGAAAGCTGCTGTCCTTGAAGAAATGCATGCCCTTAGACAGAACAATACATGGAGTTTAGTGGAGTTGCCACGAGAAAATAATACAGTGGGCTGTAAATGGGTGTTCACCGTCAAGTATAAGGCTGATGGTTCAATTGAAAGACACAAAGCGCGTCTAGTGGCCAAGGGCTTTACTCAAACATACGGGATTGACTATACTGAGACCTTTGCCCCTGTTGCCAAACTCAACACTATCCGAATTCTTCTATCTTTGGCTGCAAACTCTGATTGGTCTCTACATCAACTTGATATAAAAAATGCCTTTCTAAATGGTGAGCTTGAGAAGGAAGTTTTTATGTGTCAACCTCCAGGATTTGAAGAAAACCTAGGGAGTCACACTGTTTGTAAACTCAACAAATCCCTCTATGGTCTAAAGCAGTCTCCACGAGCTTGGTTCGACAAATTCTCCAAAGTTATCAAGGAATTTGGCTATGTCCAGGGACAAGCTGATCACACGTTATTTGTTAAGCATGCTGAAAAAGAAAAAATTACTATTCTTATAGTGTATGTTGATGATATCATTGTCACTGGAAATGATAACAAAGAAGTGGAAAGAGTCAAGCAGATGATGGTTAAGGAATTTGAAGTTAAAGACCTTGGAGCGCTAAGATACTTTCTTGAAATGGAAGTTGCAAGGAGTAAGAAGGGGATCTCTGTCTCTTAAAGAAAATATACTTTAGATTTGTTGAAAGAAACTGGCATGCTGGGATGCAAGCCGAGTAAGACTCCAGTCGAACTTGGTAACAAAGGAAAAATGCTTGAAAGAGGGCCGGTCAATAAAGGACAGTATCAACGCCTAGTTGGAAAGCTCTTCTATCTCTCACATACAAGACCGGACATCGCCTTTGCAGTGAGTTTAGTAAGTCAGCATATGCACGCACCGTGTCAAGGTCATTTGAATGCAGTATATAGAATCCTCAGATACTTAAAGTGAACACTCGGAAAAGGCTTGTTTTTTGCAAAGACAAATGATCGAAAGGTGAAAGCATTCACAAATGCTGATTGGGCTGGATCAATTAATGATCGTAAATCAACATCTGGTTATGGCACGCTGTTATGGGGAAATTTGGTGACTTGGCATAGTAAAAAACAGTCAGTGGTTGCTAGAAGTAGTGCAGAAGCCGAGTTTAGAGCCATGGCACATGGAATTTGTGAGCTTATCTGGATAAGAAGGGTGCTGCAGGAATTAAAGATTGGATTTGAAGAACCTATGCTGCTCTATTGTGATAATAAGTCAACAATTAGTATAGCTCACAATCCTATTCATCATGATAGGACCAAACACGTGGAGGTTGATCGACATTTCATTAAAGAAAAGCTTGATGGAAACATTATCAAGGTAGAATATCCGCCTACAACTCACCAATTGGCTGATATCCTTACAAAAGGACTCTCAAAACAGACTCATGAGTTTCTGGAACGCAAGCTTGGTCTCATTAATATCTATAGCCAAGCTTGAGAGGGAGTGTGGATGAAATCAGAATTATACATAATTAGAACTGTATATATTAGGATTTATGTTATTTAGCGAGATTTGTTTCCTTAAATAGGTTTACTGATATGTTTCCTTAGAATTAGATTCCTAGCCGTTATAGTTCTGATTTTGTGGGATTTGATTTATTCCCTTGTAATCTATTTAAAGAGGAGTAATTCTCATCAATAAAATATAGAGAAATTATTCATCCTAATTGGGTTTATTTCTCATAATGAAAAATTTTCCCCCCCCAGCTGCAACCCTATGGTGACTTTCTAGAATGATCCTCCAAATTTACCATGCCAGGGCACCAAAATGGAAAATGAAAATGTGGCATATCAAGCACCTGGAAAATTTGAAGAAAACTTATCCTTGGTTTCAGATATCTCAGCCACTTGTATATTGCTAGGACCAGTTATACAATCCTCTTTTGAATTCTTAAAATTTTCCTTCACATTAATTTGTTCAGCTACTCCCACTTCACCTTTTGTTTCGTCCAAGTAACATCCAATTCTTGCCAAATAAGAGGTTATTGACAATTGAAAATATATTTTTGGGATGAAAGATCAAGGAAATTTATTTGATTGACATTTGTCACATATGCAAACAATGTGTAACTAAGATAATTCATCCTCACCTGTCTTATCTTCATGGCCTGCTCCATTGTGAGGCATGACAGCAACATCAATTCCAGGATTCCAGCCAGAAATATTCCTACCGGCAGTTTCATTGATCAGATCAAACGCATCTTGTGACAATATGAAGTTTTCTTCATTTATAGGTTTGTCATTGCCAGACCTCCCAGTGCAAACCTCTTGAGATGGTGAAAGAACCACATTGCTTGGTCCTGCACCCAAAATAAGACATGATTTTTTGTCGACAAAGCTAGAATCAGCACATTTTAGACTCAGACCATTCCGTGAAGACCAAACTAGTTCAGACAGGGGGTTGGTGGCCTCAAATTTCATGTCTATCCTTGAGCCTGCATTTGCACCTGCACCTGAATCACTGTTCAATCTCCTCTGAACGCATTGACTAGAATAACCCAGTGCAAGTCCCAAATCAGTCACTGGCTCTATGTCCTCATTCTCTACATTCATCTTCAGCACGAGGCACTCCTAGTCAATCCTGAAAAGACAATACGGTAAAGCAACAGAAGAGAAATTCAGAAAATTTGAAACAGAGATGTGATAATATATCATTCTTCTAGGAATCATAATAGAAGATGCAGTTTTCCTCATAGGATTAAAAGTTCTACGGACACCGTGTCCCAAAAACTTCAGCTAGTAGGTAAGGGCCTGGACAAAAATACCAGCCCCCTGACATGCAAGACTGACAGCCAAGGGCTGGTCATGTGCAAACCAGAAAAGACAAATTATTCCAAAACAAAGAGAGAATATAGAAATATAGACAAAAGCTGAAAATAGTACACAAGATCCCAGAAAATAGTATTAAGCTCGAACAACGACAAAGCTACCGACATTATATGTTTAAAAATGTTAGGCATATGTACATAAAGACACTTTGCAAATGGTCACAACCATCAAGATCATATTTGGCTTACAGTTTAGGAAAAAGTTTGATGTAAGAATAAGAAAATTGCATGTAGAATTACAAGGCAATATCGAGTATATTGAAGCATGCTGCGTTGTGTGAAAACCCAATTAATGTTGATCGGTTGCATTTGAGCAGAACTAGCTAATGACTATGCTCACAATTTCAACACTAAACCTCTACTAAACAAGAAATTATTCTGTACTTCTGAGATATTCAAACCAGTTAGTAATAATATGACAGCCACAATTCTGTTCAAGGTAATCACCCATTTGATTGGTAATGGTTTCAAATAAATGCACACATGAGAGGATGCTATTGACTTGTTATGCATCGGACAAAGTACATCCGAGGTGCAGAAGATTTTCTCCAAACACGAAACACATTTTGCAGATATATTGAGCATAAAATCACACCATATATCTTTAACATAACATAAGATATGAAAAGACAAATGAAGGAACACAGATATGGCAAATACAGATCTGAATTCTTGGAGGTACCTATCCTTGCATGGCTAACAAAGAATATGATAGTCGTCAAAACATTCAGATAAACCACCTAAGAAAACAAAACAATCAAACTTTTTTCGGAATTGACCATATTTCATGCACCATATAAAAGAAGTACACAATTATAAAAAATTATCTTCAAAGGATAATCCAGTACTAAAAGCTATGATTAATAATAAATAGGATAGGAATTGGAAAGCAATAATATTATCTATAAACACATGGGAATCACTGTAGCAGCAGCATAATGTTGAAAGCAATAAAGGTAGAACAAAAACATCGAAAGTAAGAGATGCCCATTTCAGTGAAGCACGATCTAAGCATACCCAAATACCTCATTCTTCACAAAATCCTCATACAAACTTCCCCTTCACCTTTTCAATCCAAAGCACTTCAAAAGAACCAAGGTAAAACCTGAAACAAGAAAGCATTACAATTTAAGAAACAGAGAGGGTTTCAAGTTAAAGGCCAAAGTTGATGACAAGAAGCAAGGGCCTTGTCCAGCTCTTACACGAGGGCTGAAACTTCTCCTTCTCTCTCCAAGTCCCAGTTGCTTTTCCGGAGATTCTAAAGTTATGAGGTTTAGAACATGCAACGTGGACACATCCCATGCCAATAATATAAAGACGGTGGATTTTGGCATTATATCTGTTTATAGCAAATTTACTACAACCTAAGTAATGTACAAGTTACACCCAGCAGCTGCTGCCTCAAAACTCGAATCTTTGTTTTATTATTTATGTCTCAGCCAAAAAACACTAGCAATTTGTCGGACTCTGAAAATGGAACCCCAAATGTGCAGGTACTTTTCAACTTAGACTTGTAAGTACACCCCAAAAAGAGAGATTAAGCTTTTGTCTAAATCTAATGATTATGTGTCCAGTTCACTTAATTAGGAAAATTATAAACGAACCCAAATTTTATAACAGGTCGTTATGAAGCGGTTGTTCTTAGAAAAAGGTTATCCTTTTTTCACGTGGTACTTTAGAAATTTTGGGTTCTGGATTCACTGGGTCCCGCGCATATGTAACTTAACGTTCTTGGTTGAAATTTGTTTCTGGAACTGGAATCATTTTAATATTTACCAGAGGGGATTGACATGGTGAACTCCTTGGACGTTCCCAAACGTTTGGCATTGTGTAGTAATGAAAGTGCCGAGGTGAAAGATTCAATTTGAAAAAAAAAGCACGTTTAATTTTAAAATGGGATATTACATTTATGACTAAATATTTTAATATGATTGAATTGAACTTCAATAGATTTGATAACAATGGACAAAGGGCATTAAAATTCTCATGAGCTCCTTTCGTCTATCAATTAAGAAGGGAGATCACTCCTTCAAAATTTTCTTGATCATAATCAATTTGCGAGCACACCGTTAATGTGAGGATGAAATGATGATGCTGATCCTTAGATATCTGCCAAGTTGGGGACCTCATTTTCACAATAAATCCACTTGCTTACTAATGTTAGGATTAGGGTTTTCGCTGTGATGTATCAAGTATCAACCACCATCTTAAGGTTTGGGCCAACTTGCACCACTGAAGGTTCTTTATCAATTATCATGCACTATCTAACAAAGTGGGTTGGATCTCTATCACTCTCATGCATGTCTCCCCACCCAGAGAGAGACTTAACAGATGAGGTAATTAATTAACCATCCATGCATTGTTTTGTAACTATCCAATGATATCATATTATGACTAAATTTTAATATTAATTTAATAATATAAATAGAAAAAAAAGCCTCCAATGTTGCCCTAATTCATCTTCACAGCCGCAGCAAACATTTCATCTCTCAAATCTCAATCCCTCCTCAACTCTTCAACTCGTCATCATCAAATCAACACATCGTCATCATCTCTTGCCCATCGTCTCTTCAACTCTTCAACTCGTCATCATCAAATCAACCATCGTCTCTTCAACTCGTCATCATCAAATCAACCCATCGTCATCATCTCTTGCCCATCGTCGCGGCTGTTCATTATCACCATCATCATCATCCATTGGTCTTTGTCGCGACCAATAACCACCTGTTACGGTTGAACACCACCTTCGCTGTATGTTCATCATCAGCCGCCGCGAGTCTCAACCACCATATGTCTAAAGAGCTTGTATTCGCTCACGGACCGATCCTTCAAGTTTTATCGAATCTACCGCTCGCTCGCAATTTGATTCAAACAAACATGATCGGCTTTGATTCAAACGTGAGAATAATGAAACAAATGATGTTTGTATTTGGTTAGTTTAGAACTGATTTGTATTTGATTAAACTGGTTTGTATTTCAATGCATTGTATTTCTATTTTCAGAATTTAGGTTTTAATTGATTCATCATCGTTGAAAACCGATCAAAACTTCATTGAACTCACCCAAGTGAAAAAGGTTATTTCCTGTCCCAGATAATTAAGATTGGAAGATCAAGACCGAATTCGGACCAAGATTGCCAATATTTCAGGCGGGACTAACAGTTGGGATAAATATATTTCATGTTTCATGAAATTATTCTACAAATGTTGGAGTCTTAAAAAGTAGGCGATTTACAAAATGAATTAAGATTTTGTCTTGATATGAGTTCTCATGTTTAAACTTTTACTCAAGATCTCAAATTAGGAGTACATAATTAAATTTTTAATTACAATGATAGAAAAACTTTTGAAAAATAGTGATAGTTGGCTTTAGCCGTGGGAGTGTGATCTTAGATAAAGGGGAGTATTTTGAAGGTGCAAATTCAGAGACTGCATGTATGTCACCGAATAAAAATTAGTGAGGGTTGATGGGTGGTCGCAATCAGCATATTTAACAACCACGAAGATAGGGTGAAAATTGATATCTGTACCAACAGCATCACATGATTGCATTCTGAGGTTGTAGAGAGGCCGATGAAGAACCATCTCTACAGCGATACCATAGCATAAAACCACAAGGGAAAACAGACATTCTTGGAGACAACGCTATATTCTCCAGACGGGTCTTGATCTTGATCTAGTGAAAATTGTTACTCATGGACAGTATATGTCAAAGCTCGAGATAAATGTGGCTCTACATGTTCCCTTTGCTTGCTACAGAAGCAACAAACATGGTTGACAAATTTTATGCTCGTACAATCCTCCGAAGTCACAGCGCATGTACATCACCTGGGCAGGCTAGTGCGGAGGGATTATCTTTGGAATATATTTGAAATAGATTTTGCTCTATGCAGTATTGTGATGTTATAATTTTTAAGTCATTAATGTTGTTAAAAAAATATTAATTATAAAACAAAAACAGAAATTAAGAATATGTAATAAATATAAAATTTAAATAATAATTTTTACAAAAATAATTTTTTAAAAAAATTTTCATTATACAAATACAAGTGTAGGAATAAATTAACTTACCTTTTTAAACTACATCAATAAGTGTTTACTAAATATTTTAATTGAAAACTCTAGAGGCAGTTGGTTGCCTTGAGTAGTTTAAATACAAAGCACATATGAACCACCAAATAACCTAATACTTGACCGGTGATCATAAAAGTTAACCGGTGAGAGCCAAAACATAAATATATCTTGTTTTCAGACGTAAAATTATATAGCTCTCCACATTTACTACGCAACGAAGAATACAGAGTTTTGAGAGAGGAAAAGAAAGGCCTAAGTTTGACACTTGACACCTCTGTTTAAAAAAATATTGATATATATATCAAATCATCGATCGAGTAATTGATTGGTGCACTGTTTTGTGAAAATTTTAAAGATTCCCAAAAGTCAAAAAGACAAATAAGTCACATTTTCTCTGAAAAATCTCACCGCCTGGCAATTCTCCGCCCAGCTCCCAGCAACAATGCCTTCCCAATTGCACCTGAAGGAAGTGCACAAACTACAGCAACAGTTCCGCCAATAACTATCCATTTCCAGTCTATGCCATGATCTTTCTGATATTTAGGGTTGGCCACTTGCCCTTTTTCTTCTTCACCGGAAACTGGATCCAGAGATTCCATGCTTTCATTGAAAGAAATTTTTGTTGTGATGCTTGCCATCAGTGCCCTTCCAGGTGATGATGAATCTGATTTCCTAGCATTCTGATATGCTTTCATGCCAGAGTTTAATTTCTTGACACCGCCCCACATACCATGCCGGATGGCCAACTTCGCAACATCTTTTGGGATCCCCATTTCTTCGTAATGGATAAGATTAACCTCACATGCAGACAGCTGCCCATCTCCTTTAAGGGACTCAACTGCGTTCATGTTTCATACAAAGGCAATGAAGGGGCGTCAGCAAATCGAAATTTAAATAGTTGTCTGCTGCAATTTAGTGAACCTCAATTGGATAACCGAATACTCACCAGCCCTGATAACCCAACTTGAAAAATAGTGCTCCACACGTCTTGGCTTGTCACGCTTGGGCAAAGCCGGATATGGCACACCCTGCAGTATTATATAACTCAAAACATCAATATTCATTGTCAACATGATAAAATACGATGAAACATTGATTACTAACAAAATAAAGATCCTAATGAGTCTTCCATACTACAGAACATGGACTGATGCAAACAAAATGTGCAACAACACCTTGTTGTTAACCATGGAATAATGTAAATTCCAGTGATATAATGAATGCAGACAGGAGCATAAAGGGTCTTGCAAACATTTTAAGCAAAACCAATTACCAGAATGCAAATTTAATTTTCACAATCAGTTTCAGAAAGAACGGCACATGAACAATTAAGATTCTGATAATAATTTATCAAACAAGGAATCCAAAAATAATAACAATCAACTGCACTTATGTACCGGATCCTAAAGACAAGAAGTTGGATTTCTAAGCTCTAAACCTGTACCTTTGTCACACAATAATAATTCTTTCCTGCCTCCCATATTCTTCGACCAATAATATACTCTCGATCACTGCAGAAGAAAGGAAACTGCAAATAGGAAGAAATAAAGGCATCGATCAATTTCGTAGTTGAACAAGAAAGCAGCATTGCAAAACCCAGACATCAGAAAAACAAGAAATTTTTTTTTTTTCACAAACCTTTTTTATCCACTGAACAATCATTGTCCCAGTATGAGGACACTCCTCCAACGTTTTAACATATGCAAGCATATGATCCCATTTTCGTCGAAACTCATCATCCCAGAAAAAATCTCTAACCAATTCTGGAGTTGCACCCTCAAACACAGTTCTAGTTCGATAAACTGCAGGCCCTGTCTGATAGACAAAATCATTATCAGCTACTAGCACACAATACTTGAGATCACCATCAAGTAGTTATACATGATTGTTAAAAAACTGAGTGAATATGATGCACAATCACATGCACAAAAAATATCTCCACTGAAAGAAAAAGGAATGCAGGTCCATTATATGGTGGCTTTGAATCCAACAATTAAATAGCTGAAACTAATTCTAATAGCAATAGCATTTGTTTTTCCTGCAAACTAAGTTCCAAAACGTGATCACAAACCCAATTGGGAAAATGATTATGTAATTATTCCAAGTATTTAGGATATCTAATCCAGTAGTAATCACACCTCACAAAATATGCTCATTTATGGATAAACAACGACACTAATTTGTCCAGAAGATACATTGTTTAGCAGTAATTCTAAAAAGCATTTTTTCAGCAGATGAACAGCAGAAAATATTAAGCAGATGACAACCTACCTCGGGCTCACAGCGCCAAGCCTGGTATGTCATGTTTGGGGTGGATTTCTCCATCAAAGTTTGCCATCCCATCTCTCCATCCTTCCTTTCAAGCAGCTGCAATAGGTGCTCTAAATCATTCTCAGTGACAACATGCTGCTCTTTCTCTGCAGTTCTGCCACCAGGGCTGCAAAAAAGAGAACTCGCATAACTTAATTCATCCATGAACAGAGATGACATAATCTATCAGTAATGAAACAATGTAGTCATGTTTACAGCAACATGATTATAACAAGGATGATAAAATATCTGGAACACGAGTAGCTGCAACCCATACATATCTTGTACGCAAGACATAAGCAACATCATTCTCATTCCTCCATCAAATTGCATGAATATTTATCCCAAAATCCCATAGTCCCCATAACAATAAACGTGCAACCTGACTGGTGGGCGCACATGTAACTAGTCTGCAATCACCTACTTACATTTTGGGAAATGGGGACTCTAATACCGTAATCAAGAGTACCCGGCACATGTTTCATCCCTACTAGTTTCCTATATCTAAAATTACACAAAAATAACAGCTACCATCATTAACATTCATATGATTTTCATGAACATTATTAGGTCACAAATTTTACCCCCACAAAAAAAAAAGATTATAATAATAATAATATAAAAACTATAAACTCAACACTTACTTAGCATCACCATCGACTCCTTCACCAGCAGCGGCCGCTGCAGCGGCAGCCGATTTCGCGCCTTTTCCTTCGAAATTGTTCCAAAGCACGCGGCAAGCCGAGAAAGCCGACAGAGCCGTGAAAGCGAGCCATAGCCGCCGAGCGCCGAAGCCAGGCGGCGCGGCGGTCCATATAAATCTGAACTTGCTCCGGAGGCCAAGGAAGACCAATCCGGTCCATCTCGGCCGCCACGACCAACCGATGACGAGACCGATCATCACGGCCAGCCAAATCGGAACTGCACATAGCAAAATGTCGACTAATGTTTCGGTAATCGAAGGTCTCTTCAAAAACTCCATCATCTCGAAGAAAACCTCGTCCATTTTAAAATTTTCTTTCTCAGGAAAATTTCAAAATTTCCGAGAAAGTCTTAGATTTTCCGACACAAGGAGCTCACATTGACTTTTCGCCTCGCCAGATCTAGAGAGAGATCGAAGTGGGAGGTTTCCAGAGAGAGAAAGTTGCTAGCTGTTGATTTTGACATTACGAATAGTGACGTGGCAGTGTGGAGGCCATTGATGGAAGGTTGGGTTCGGTGCGCGGAGTTTAGGCAACGTGGGGAATAGATAAGGAGAGGAGAAAAACTGTGTCGTTTGGCTAGGAGGTGTGTTGCACGCGAGAAGGGAGCGTGAAGAGTTGAGGATACGCTTTTCAATGATTTCCCAAGGAAGGAACTTGAGCATGATGCTGAGTACCGCGACAGATATTCTGGCCCCCGGTCGGGTGGGATCAGATACGCTGCAGCTGGAGTTGGTTTTAGTAATTGAATTTCCAAATCATATTCTGCCACGTACACTTCATACTAATGGTTCAAGTCGACAATGATTTTGTAACAATCTTTGTTAGATTGGGCTTAAAGTCCATGGGTTTTTTAATTTTTTATTTTTAAAATCTAAACCAAAATTTGAAAGTGTAGCTAAAGCCTCAACCCTGTTTATAACTTTTATTTCTGAATGGCCGGCTGAACGTCAAATAAGGAATTGTCATGATATAATATCTGATTATTTAACCAGACTACAAATTAAATATAAAGATGTCTAACTATTATCTGGCCTATCTGGCCTATCTTCAAAAAGAAAATTATTACTTGATCCTTACCCAGTATTATAATCAATTTATCATGAATTTTATTTTCCTTTTTATGTCTATACCACAATCAATTTATCGTGGTTTAAAGGTTTACGTGATATGAAAAGTTCATTTAGCTGAAAACCCACGCACACCATTTTTTTGTTAAGTGGCAAACTCTTTTTCTTCTTATTCTTAAAGATTTGAGGTAGAAATATGGGGTCCTCTATATATATATATATATATATATATATATATATAGAGGACCTCTCAAATACTCCTAGAATATACACATTCATTTATTCAACAGATTCTTATAATAGGTAATTATCAACCAATCATGTGAGGTAAATACACGCATAACAAGAATTTAGTCAATAAAAATAAATATCTATTTATTTTTTTCAAAATTAAATATACCATAAACCTCGATATTAACCATTAGTGTCATAGAATCAAGAATGTTGTTGTTGTGAGAAGACATTATTATTATTGTTGTTCTTATCATTATTATTTCAAGAAGGTTCCTTCCTTCTTTGGCATGTCAAAAAAGTAACGCGTTTTGCTATGGAAAACAAAATTTTCCCCTTGACTAGTTTTTGTTTTTACAGATACAAAATCAAGAAAAGAAAATGTTTTGGGGTGTTACACATGATCCCTTTCTCTCTTTTAAAAGTGTCCTTTTTTCCAGGCAAATTTTTAAATCTGCAGTGTTGAATGCTTTTTAGAATTTCCAAATGGTCAAGTCTCAAAAAAGCACCTTGGAAAAGTATTGGAGAGCCAATGCCCATTCTCTCGACTTAACTAATTTGGAGAAAATTTCAAGATGACTCTTTATCGAGCATAGGAATTACTTTTTTGTCATACGTACTCAAGATGTCTCTCTTCCCTTTTGACCCATCCGGCGAACGAGGGATCGCAAGTACATTACACACGAATTTATATTGATGCAATAATTTACGCAAATTATGATCTCATTGCTTATGATTAACGTACGGATAAATCATGGTCACTAAAAGGCTAAAGGCAGATTCGTCTAAGTTGCCCCGTTGTTATTTACAAAAAATTTGTAGCGCACAGATTCCTTTGAATTGTGATGATGTAGGATCCTAACTTTGATTGGCGTGATGTCATAAATTAGAATAAGCAAATTACAAATATTTTATGCTTTTGGTCAAACAATGGCACATGCAAAAACTAACTAAAAGTCTCAAAGCAAAAGAAAAAAAAATAAATAAAAATGAATGATTATACTTTATATATATATATGTGTGTGTGCGCGCGCGCGCCTATACTGGCACATGCATAGAAACAAAAATGATCCTTTCATTAATGCAAGAAGTTCCAAGAACATGCATGAACGATGCATATCAAGCAAGACTCCAGCTGGAGGCATTGAAATTGGCTGCCTCTCTTTGTAAATTTCCATTGCTTTGATTCTCCATCTTTCCATTGGTATTTGATTTGGTTTTGTGGTTACAACTAGCTATATATATATATATATATGTTCATTTTTCAATGGTTGTTGACTCCTAACAATGTATTTTTACTTATTTCAAACTTAGTGGTTCTAAGTTCTGAATTCTGATAATAGAAAATTGGATTTTATTTTTATTTGATAGTGTTCAAAATAAGCATGTGATTATGATATTTTAGGGGTACGAATCTTGAATATTGTTAGATGATCAAATTTTCTTGATTTTGCTATTTGCTTTTTATTATTTGTTATTTATATTTTAAAAAAAATGTAGTTGAAATGTTTGTTGTTCGAAGTAGTGTCGGCTTTTAATTTCATGCACATATTAATTTGTGGCCCACGTTAGGTAGAACATGACCCACATTTACGACCTACATGTTTCTTAAAAAGTGAAGAACTGGCAAAGAATCAGGGGCTCTCGTCATGATGGCAGTCTCATGGAGGCAAATAAAAGGAGTGAATTCAAAGCTCAATGTAATTTGATGGGGTACTACTACTACTACTGCTTCTCTCATCTCATGTAACAACTAAAGTGAAAGTTCTCAGCTTATATTCTTTGCAACTCCCCACAAGCAAAGCTAATTTGGCTAAAATTTCAACTGCAAAAAGATTGACAAAACTTTATTTTTTGTCATTTTTTTCTCCTTTTGGTCAGATTTTCACACGAAAACCTCATTTCTCGTCATCACAGAATTTGGTTTAACCACCCAAAAAAAAAAAATCAAGCGCAAATAAACCCAGGTAGTGCCAATACTCCAAGATCAAAATGTTCTGCAATGGGTTATTTCTTTATAAGTTTCAATATTTCTTCTTAAATCCTATGAGTAGAAAATATTATACTAGTAGCAATGCCAATCCGTACTTCTCAGGATAATTAGGTAGATTGAAGAATCTTTTACAGGCCATTTAATTTCTTGGGAACTTAGCATGTAATTTATTTCCATTATGACTTGCTTAATATTCATTTATATATTAGGATTCTGTTCATATGAAGGCGATATTGCCTTATTTGCACATGTTTGATGTGATCAGAGAACGAAAATGCAGATTATGGACAACAAGAAAAAGTCATTTTGCTATGAATCTGCTCGAAGTAGAGATCAAATATAACATATATCATACATTGTACCTGCTTAGATTGTCATCAGCGTCTCCCAAGAAATGCCATTTGCTCTATTTGGCATATACATATCCATATGTGATCTTCCATGAGTGATCTCACGCAGCTGCATATAAAAGAAAACACAGTTAGCTGAGTTTGATTTGAGAAAGAAGATGACTGATTGTTGTGTTCATACAATTGAATGATAGAACACACCTTGTTGGGGGGAATGAAGCCTGGTCCGAGATCATTCAGATGATTTTCTATTCTTCAAATGAATGGTCTCGAACCAGACAGCATTCCCCTCAACTATGAGAGAAAGAAAGATATATACAACTGCTTTGGTATCATTGATTTGCCAATGCATTGTTTTTGAATGGCCCTTTATATGTGTGAATGTGAGAGGATGAGTTAAGAGTATCATTTTGTGGGTCACATGACTTATTGTCCCACTTTCTACATCTTGCTTTACACAAGACTTCAAACCAATTTAGCCTTGGACTTGCATGACTGTATGTGTGCATATATACTTGCCATAATCCAATACGGGGTGGGGTTTATAATAATGCAACAAGAATCTAATTTTCTTTTGTTTGTTGCATCCAGATATATGCCATCACAACCTTAGTGCTAAAAGAAAAAAATGATGTGAAAACTTGTAGTTTGGTGGAGGAAGTTTAGACAGCAAATGGGTTGAAATTAGATATGAGAAGTTTGGGTGCAATTCTGGGAGGAAAAAGCGAGAGCTTCATTTAGCAATCAAAGGAGGACACGTGGCATTGATATTGCCCGTCTGATGAAGCAATCTTTATGAAGATTTATAAAATTATTTGTTTACTTGATTATCAGTAAACAGTGATTTAAAGAAATGGAATACCTCTATTCCATGATGATATCGTTTAAAGGATGTCTCTTTTTGTTTCCCACTTGAGGAAAAAGGTTGGATTAGAGGTTAGACAAAGCTCATCAATGAGGCCATACCACAAATGCTCTGATTCTTGGCTTAAATGGAAAGATATACAGCTTGGCCTGTTACTGCTTTTTCAAGATCAAGATTGAGTTAAAGCAATGGCAATTTGGCACAGCCAAGATTATATGTGGTATTTGAAAATTTTGACTTACTACTAAAGCAATTTACTAAAGACTTCTGCCAGAGACAGTTAGCTATGTAAAAGTGCTTTTAATAAAAAGACTTTCAATAAACGGACGCTGTAGCTTCATTTGGTATTGTGGTACCGTAATTTTTAGACTACAACACTTATAAAATAACAATACAATAGTGTTAATATCACCTCAACTTTCAGAATACAATTACTAGACAACAATATCAAACATAGCATTAATTTATCCATGTATGGAAAGAACTGTGTGAAAATAGAAAATCAGGATTCGACACGCACTCTAAATTCAAGAGCTTAAATTGGAGCCAATACGAAGCCAGAGTGCTTTTGACTAGGCAATCTTGTTTCCACAAATGGGGCATATCCTGCTAAAAAAGTCATCTTTTGTTTAACCACAAAAACAATTCACCCATTAAGTTCTTTACGCTCTACTTACTTTTTTCTTTTGCTTTAAGAGCTTTTCATTATGAAGCTAAGCATAACTCCTCAAAACAGTGATTTCTAGTCCTGTAAAAAGTCCTATAAAGCACAATCTCCACCAAAATCATCAGCAATTACTGGGTCCGTTTTGCCTCTAACTTTGATCTCTCTTTGTGGATAAAGGAAGCAAACATCACTTCTCACACACTGCCATACAGGCAAACTATTAAGAACACAATCTCCATTGAATTCAAACATTTCAGTACTAACATTACAAGTTCTTTTTTGTACAAAACGCTGCAAATGTAGTTCAGCGGATCATTTTAAGATGAGCAAAAGATAAACAAACTTCCATCTGAATTAAACAAATGAACAAAGTTTATTACAAAATGGGGACATTTATATAAGTTACAGAAAATTTACACTTCATAATTACACAAACATTGCAACAAGTCCTTGCGAATATAAAGCAACAAAATGCACATTCTTCAGAACAGTCACAGGAAAACAAGAGAAATAAACACCTTTTCCTCTTTAAATTAATAAATTAGAGTGCTGCTCACCAGAAATCAGGGTTGGAAGACAACACCAATTTCTGGATTACTATGAACATTTACCTTGGGGCCCATTACATCTTCCGCTAGTTTAGGATTGTCTTGGAGTTTGCGAATGACATGACCATTTGGGATGTTGCTTGGATCCTTTCTGTCAGTGGAAACCAGGGTGGTGTCTTCTCTGTAATTACCTAGACTTTGACGATTTCCCGTGCAAGAAGTTCCCTTCACTTGGTCTCCTTGATTCAAACTGGCTGCATCACTACAGCTCTTCCTTCGGCCCAGCTTTGGTGATTTTGCACGAGTTGGTGGCATCTGGTATCCATTAAAAGCAACAAAATCTAAGCAGATAAATTTGAAAGAAATTTCTAACAGGTGAACCATACACTAATATTTTTCTATTTCCTTCACTACAAAATTAAACACAATTTTTTGGCAATTTTGACAACACAGCAGTTTCATAGCACCTCAATAACCTGAAGTTCAAACATGATGGAAATTGGAAAAGGAATAAATCAAATCTATGCCTTACCTTTTTGAGTTCGACTTTTGGTGGCGGTCCGTCATGGTAGAAGCTTGGCATTGGGCTCGCCTTAAATGTTAAACTCTTTCTCAGTTGCTTGATAGCTGCTTCTGTCTCTTCCTAGAATATTAAGATTTATGAGGACAAAACAACATGGGTTAGAGAATTATCTGACACAACAGACAAATACGAACTGAATAAGACTAATCTAAAACACGATTAATTTCCATCTACAATCATGACAAAGAGATATTTGTCATTATCCTTGGGTGTCTACATTGAGAGCCATACCTTAGTCCTGGCTTCACTTTGGCTCTTCTCAGCTTCCAGAGCTTGGTGTTTCTCCTCTAGTTTTGAATAAAACTAAAAGTGGTAACATAATAGGGACAGAGATTCAGACCAAATTGCATATGAAAAATCAAAAAATAATTCACATGAAATAGATTGATGAGTACCTCCTTCCGTTTCTCTGCACGTTCAGTGCATCTAAATGTAGGAGCTGCTGCAACAATGATCCTGGACTTCGCAGTCCGCACTGATGCGGCAGTGCTGGGGATGGTCAAGAGATAACATCAATTTTGAACAGAGAGAGTGAGGAGGCACCAATAAATAAATAAGAAGGCATAGGGAAATGACAAATCAAGCTAAAGTTGCTGGGGGCAAGAGGATACGAGGAAGCAACGGAACAAGAGTCTTCCTCATCAGGAAGCTTCGTGTTATTGGGTTGCAATGGCTTCCTTGGAACCAGAGGTGGCTGCAGCCAATCAAGACAGAAGTTCATAGGTCAGCCAAGAAAATTCCTCATCCTGAATTTCAATATTATGATTTCCAAATAGAGTATCGCATTCCAACCTAAAGATAACTTTGTTTATAATTCAAGCTGCTCACTATGCTACTATGACATTCACCTTTTTGCAACATTCTAAATTTACCTTAACTGGGAAAAATATTGGAAATCTAGATTAAATTGCTGAAGCTACCTGATTCTGCTTTGTACTGTTCAGATGTCGCAGACTATTTGTATTAGATGGTTTATTCACACTCTTCGGTTCAGCCACAGTAGGTCGGGTTCCATTTGAAGCACGCTTTTCAGTTGCCAGGGAAAATGGCTGTGGAATGGTGTGTTTTGTTCGAACATTTCCAGCAGTGGCTTTCGAAGCATGCTTCACAACTAAACGTGACTTATTATTTTCCTTTGTTTTTACATCTTCTGGTTTGGTCTTCTCTGCAGTTAAGCCAGCCTCAGGCATTGAACTTACTACATTCTGTTCTTCCTTACCCTTCTCGACCTCAATTGAGGTTTCTGAGGTACACTCCTTCACTTCATATTCTTTTACTTCAGTGCTTACTTCCAAACTTTGGAGTTGAGGATCCCCGTCAACATGTTCAAATGGCCCCACAACATCATGATGATTGGGAATTGTTTCATGATCAGAATCATGGGAGACACCATTTGAATAAACTATGACACAATCAGCTTCCTTATCCATACAAACATCAGTAACTTCTATTCCCATTTCACTGCAACAGAGAAATATGAATATCAAAATCACATTATCTTTTGATATTCATCAGGTGTGACAAATAATCTGTGCACAATATGTACAGTAACATTCTCTCTAGTCATGGCATTGTTCGGTGGCCAAAATCATGCAAACACAAGACAAACTCTTCTTTGAAGGCAAAATAGCGAAACTGAAATTTTCTCTCAATCATTATTTTAACAACAATGCAGCCTTTGATAAAATCCTAAACTACTTTAGATCGTAGAATCAAATGCACAAAGCAAGAGTGAATCAGATGCTATACCAGAAGATAAGCAAATAATTGGAGTACACTTCATTACATTTCAGTTTATGCAAAAGCAGAAGAACCCTTAATAACGGAGTCTATCCTAAGGGCTCAATTAAGCCCTTTTACAACCTGCACACACCTAAAATGAAAAAGAACCAGGAATCCACATCGCTTATTTCAGAAATCCAATTACTAAACATACAGAGAGAGCATGCTTGTTATAAAATAGTAAGGTAAGATTCAGCCCAATCAATAAATAGTACATCCGTTAAGAATGGAAAATAATCAAGGTTATGATGGTAATATGCGTGCTTAAATTTTGTATTCATGTGGGGGTTCAAAAACTCAATAAATCAAAAAATTACAAAACCTAAAACTAAGGGAGAACCAATGAGGTTTTCTTAGCACCATGATTACTAAAATGAAGCCTGAAGCAACATGTGTCTCACCCAAGTTTTATGAGTGGGTCTGTCAGCAGCTAATATCCTGTGGAACATGCAGTCATCCACTAAATACTTTCTCTTTTCCAGGACAACACTCGATAACAACGTTTACATAACCAATAAGCAAATAAAACTGATTTTAAGGACAACCAGACATATGTATGATTTTTCTGAAGAAATAGAGACCAGTTGCACTGATGAAATATTAAAGTTTGAGTGGGAAAAAGAAATGAGGAGAAGAGAAAATATTTAAAAGAAGCAACCACACTGGCTTTGTCAAACAGTTTGTTTATTGTGCAAGGAAAAGTAGCACCAAACAGAATCATTTGCCTTCCAACCACTGGATGGTCAAGACACCTAAAAGGAGAATTAGAACTAAAGAATGCTAAGAGAAGTGGGTGTGCTTAGTATGAAAATTATGACAAAATTCCACCTAAACAACACAATTATACTCAATAAAGCATTAATCAAACTACGTGGGGACATAGAGAGACTAAGTCAAAAAAAATAAGGGCGCAATTTTATGTTCAGTTAAGAAAATGAAAAACACAACTAAAATTAAAGTACAAGAAAAACAACTTTCCAATTTCCAAACACGGGTAATTTGGCATAAGAAACGAAAACAACATTCCTGCAGATATTTTTAAATGAATGGAGATTCCATCTACTATAGAATGGATTCTAATTAAAACCAAATATCTCCAGGCCATTACTAAGAAATAATTTGATGACAAGCTCAAGCTGTCCTGTCCATATACTGAGCTTATAACCGGTATCATAAATGCATTATCTGTTCAAACCTCACTAAACTATTCATACATAAGATTAAATTTAAAAAAGGAAGGACATTAATGTCAGCTAACAAAAAAGTCAATCCAGCTGAGACACCCAGGAAATATTTACTCACAGAAATGAAGAAAACAGTTGAAAAACCAAAACTTGAACCTTACCATTTTGTTTTCATTTCAATACAAACAAAAATCTAATGTCAAACTTAAACTTGACCTCAACTAAGCTAAAACACTTAAAAAGTTTAACTTTTTTTTTTTCAATTTCTTCACATTTCTTTCAAAAAGAAAAAAGAAAGAGAAAAACACATTATAAAGTGAAAAATGAATCACAGAACAAATCCAAGAAGCCAACAAGCACTAAAAAAGAAGCAAAAAACAACATTTACAGATCGGATGACAAACTAATAACGAATGCAGTATCGAAATTCAAAGCTACATTGAATGTGCATGCATGCAAAAGTGATAAACAGATCGAGAAGCAAAGCAAGAACAAAGAGAGTGGCAATAATAGAAAGTTACTCACAGTTATGGTCCGATCTGTGAAGAACCGGAAGTGGGTTTTTATTTGTTTGTGCTTCTCGAGCCGTGCTTGTGTTCGAGCGTTTGTTTTAGTTTGCTGTTTCTTCTGTTGCTTGCTCTATAATTTTATACAAGTGTGAGTGTCGTCGGTGATAACGGCGTTAACTAACGGAATTATTTGAGATTTTGAAAATTGGAAAATTTTCGAATCTTATCATAAGATTTTCTTCGCTTTTTCCTTAAACCCACCAAATTTCGTGTTCTGCTCAATTAAGGTGGCTAATGTGATACACCTTTTATTTTCGATATTTGGCAAGAAAGTAAGAACCATGCTTTATTTTTTAAAATTGTTATCATCACAAATGGCCTTACAACTCATCTGTATATGGACTTGAATACTCAGACCATTTCACTCAAATTTAGAAATAAATACATATGAAATGCACCCAATGTTTAAACCATGTTATAATTAGACTAATTCAAAAGAAATTTATTAAAATTTGAGTTTCAAGTTCTTTTATACTATTCCTAGATGATGACAATTTACTAAAACAAATAGATTGAAATTATTATTACATAATAAAATTCTACTCATTGAAATAAATTCCAAAAAAAAAGTAACCGACGTTTAAACAGATGTTTAAAAATAAAAATAAAAGCCATAGAAACAATACAAAAAATAAGAAATAATTTAAACTTGCAAAATGGCCAATAAAGAGACATAATTTTCGGCTGAACTACATAGCCAGTATAGCTATCCTGTATAAGATTAGATTAATTTCATCGCAAGTTTGGAAAATGGTATATTATATGTCTTAAAAGAGCACATATAAGTCAACATATAATTCAAGATACAACTCCGAAAAGATACCTATTTTACTTATCTTACACAACCATCTTACATCATGAGGCATAAACTTCAATTAATTCTTGAAGACGTATACACATTAATTAGACTTTCATAAATTTTTTTTAACAGAAAAAAGGCATAGTTGGGACCTGTTATTGGGTATTCTAAGTAACTGCAATTTGCTTTAAGAAACTTGTAATTAAACATGAATAATTAGATAATTAATTTTTTAGGAGACCCTTGAGTTCTGAATAAGCCCATGTACTCTTAAATCATCATTGTCCTTGAAAATTTTGTTCTAACATAAATTTTTAGTACGGCCACAAACTCATGTTCGGCTTGAAATAGGCAAACAAAATGTGATTGATAAGGTTTTATCATATTTCATGTCCTAATCTCACTTTGTCCCTAGAAGTAAAACAATTGCTCCATCAAATTATTTTAATCAGCTTTATTCTTTTCTTTAAAAAAGAATTATGAACATAATTTTGGAGATTAGTTGAGATGTTAAAGCATTATAATAGGAAAGTGTCAATTTATTTTAGAAGATTAAATATTCATGTCGTAACCAAAAAGCAAAAAAGTAAATAAAGAGAGAAGATGTTCCATCTAAATAATTGCTTAGGCCCCATCTTCGATTATTCCTGCTTAACCCTTTTGATAAAGCCCTAACACCCTCTAATTTGAAATTGAATACATATGCCTCCTTTTTCCCAATATATATTTTAACACCCAATTATACCCTAGCCTGTTTTCTTAATTGACATCATGTGCCCTCACCTAAATAAAGTTTGGTGATCTAGCTAGCTAGAATTTGACAACCAAACGCTGTCTTGTCCCATTTGAACTAGTTCTTGTTATAACAACTACATCTCCTTGTTTTCATTTGCATGGTTTAGTTGTTGCAATTTTTATCTATTATTCAACGCAACTAATCCATGATCATAGTCTTATGCTCTATTTTAGACCAAAATGGTGGGGATTCCCATTGCGAGGAACAAGCTTTCTTTTCTTATTTTATGGATTTCTATCAACACTCTTGCATGCGTTCATTTTTTCTGTAAAGTTTCCATTGCTAACCAATCTCTTTGTCACAATGATATTATTTTGTTCTCACCAATTGCTAAATGATCAATTAACATGATTTGAATACTCCTTATATACGCTCAAACCACTACAAATTGTCATAAAATAGCCACCAATTTGAAGTATCTTCATTACTATGGTGAATAAGTAGAAGTTTCTTGTAAACCAATTTAAGGGCAAATTCAGATAGAGATGAATTAGCAGATAAAGATTGACAGAGACAGAGTAAGCCCGTAGGTTTATTATTCTGTCATGAACAATTAGGTTTTATAAACATGAATATGAGCTTAGCGTTGTAAGGTAAAGAGTCGTGAGTGGAGTAAAAGGAAGGGTACCATTTAGGGCATAAATTAAAATGAATTTCAATACTCATAAATATTATATATATATAGAAGGAGAGTCCCTTTTTTAGTGTGGTTGCCCTTAATTTTTTTATGCCAATATATTTTTAAATCATGTAATTAAATAAATTCAGTTTTTAATATTATTAAAATATATAACTTTATAATGTATTAACAATTGATTTTATTAAATTTCATAATTTAACAACATATCCATATTAAAAAACAAAACAAAAAGAGGACTATACGTGAGAATGATTTATTGAACCCGCGTCTCTCTTCATAGCGTCGATCACAGCCTTTTAATCTTCAATTTACAGTGAATGATCTTATTGATTTGATCATCCAATGGGTCCCTTATCCAAATTGGTACAAGCCAACGGGCAACGGACATGATTGGCCACCACCATCACAATCATTATCTCTTTCTTCTTTGCTTCACTAGACCCACAAATTAATAATCTGAAAGAAGCTTGATTAACACTGTTAATATGTAAGCAAGCAAGCATATCAACCTCACACGTGTACCGTCGTATTTATCTCCCGCCAATGATTGGATCGGGTGGAAGTGGAATGCTAACTCATCCGTGCATTAAAAAATTTGATGAGAATCAACGGTCAGTCTATGCCCTTTGTTAGTGACTACGTGGGCCCCGCTTTGTAAAAGAGAATCTATAGCGACCAGAGCGAAATATGAGAAAATAATACAATGAAATTATTTTTTTTCTCCGTTTGGTCAAGAAAAAAAAAATCGGCGAAAATTCCTTATACTAGATGATGGTGAATTTAATACTGGATCAAGGTTTATTCTTGTCCACCTAATCAATAAATTTCTACCCATGCTTCTTACAAACAACAACAACAACAATAATAATTTCCCAACTAAAGAAAATTCTTGAAACACATCTTTAAGCTCAAAAAGCCTCTGGGCTTCTATAATAATATGGCTCAATGAAATCCAAATGAATAGAGCTTGTGACACCCCTCTAAAATCTTTATATCACCTTTTTTGAATTCATTTTCTAAAATACCCTCAGTTAAATTAATAAAATATAAATCATATATTAAAATTAACAATTTTCTCATAAAATTCATTTAAATTGCATATTATTCTTAAAATATTAAATTTATACTAACTGTTTTTCTCATTATGTAATTTATATTTTTATAACTCAAAAATCTTAAAATTTTCTAATGTTTAAATTAAAATTTAAAATGTAAGTATAAATATAAATAATGAAATGAGGTGGGTGTGCAAAAATTTTATTAAAAGAATAATTTATATAAGTGTTTAATTGAATTTTTATTCAAAATAAAAAAATAAATTAGTTTATATTATACTATTTAAGTAATTATAATTAAAAAAAAAATTTTTACGATAAATTTTGAAGAGTGTGAAAGGTGCTGCTCAAGCCAAAATTTGTGTAAAGTGATGGCAAAGTCGTAATTATTAAAAAAGCTATTTACAGTTTCGCTAACAAGCCACTGGGTTCCCGCCAAAAATAACTAACGGGATTTTGCTTCCAACAAAAACCCACCACGTGTCAATCCGTTACGGAATCAGCACTTCTATATAAAACCGTGACTCCAGTCACAGCCCACACTCGCACGCAAGATCTCAACAAACTTTTCCCGCCATTTGCACACATTCTCTAGAGGGAGAAAGAGAGACCAGGCATCAATTCTAGGGAGAGAAAGAATTGTGATTCGTGTAACAATGGAGTCAAGCGTGACTGTTGCAAAGAGTTCTGAGTTCATCAAGGCAGAGGAATCCAAGAACGAAAACAAAAACAGCGGCAGCAAAAACAAGAAAGTGGCAACTGTTGCAGCCACGGTTGTTGATTCCGGCGATGGCAAGAATGCTACCACTACTGGCGCTGCTGGTCCCGAGTCTTCATCTGTGATTAAGAAGATGAAGAAGAAGAAGAAGGACAGCAACCGAATTCTTGTGTCCCACACAAAGAAACCCTTTGTTTTCTACCTCAATCTTGCTAAGGTAAAACTTTTTATTTTTTGGAGTTATTTGGATATCTTGATGAATATTAGGGATTAGTTTCTTTGTTTTGTCGGTTTGTTGCATGTGTTCTGTAATGGGTTTGATTCTTTTTTGTTGCTTATCAATTTTGCTTGGCAGGATGATAATGATCTGTTTGGTTGCCCAGAAAATTGAAGGGAAACGAATTGGGGTTTCTTATTGGATCTGTTTATTTTGTCTCCCTGTAGATTTGTTGGTTCGATTTTGATTCCTTTTTTTTTTTTTTTTTCCTTTAACCTATATCATACATTTGATTTCTTGGATTCTATGGAGCCTTATGGGTCTTATACTTCCTTCATTGTTTCTTTGCTGGATCTTAGAATTTATTCTCACTGAATCTTGCTTTATGGTTTCTTTTGAATATTTTTCTTTGTATGTTGTTGATTCAAGTGATATTGGACTTCGAATCTGTCCAATTAAAAGCTCTTGTTCTTTAATGGCTTAAAATCTGGAATTGGTTGGGTTCATAAGAGAGAAGTTTAGTGCATAATCTTTTACTTAATTTCTGTTTAATTTGCTGTGATACTCTACTCCAAATATATGGCCTTACTCAATGGTTCAAAATCCTTGTGTTAAATCGTATTTGGTATCAACATTTGCTTAACCCTGCATTTTATCTCATGGTTAAGAGTTTTATGAGGAACTAGCAAAGATAATCTAGTGCGTTAATGGTTTGGAGTTGGTTTTTAAAACCTGATTTAGCTTCTGATTCAGCTAAATGAAAATGGTGGATATTAGAGGGCATTGATTGATTACATGAATCTTTTGTGAGCTCATTAATCCATATTCTTTAAATTTCAATTTACTCTGGCTCGTTATTCATCTGATGTTGCACATTCTTTCTGGGTTTCTTCTTAATCTTTTTAATGGCATTGCAGAGGTACATAAAGCAGTACAATGACATTGAGCTCACTGCCTTGGGAATGGGTACAGCTTCTTATATCCATCTGCTCAATTTTGCTTATTTCCTTTTCTATTATTCTTCTTCCTTTGGTGCACATGATTTTCAATTTCTACTTCAAATTGTATCTGTGGATAATTTATCCTATTGCTTTTTTGAATTATATTTTCAAACCATAACTTGTTGGCAGAAAAAGAAATTGTTCTTTCAAATACTAGTATGATTTTGGTGGTTATGAGTTATGACCTATACCATGCAATGACTATCTGATTTCACTAGAGTGTAAGTAATAAATCAGTGCACTAGTTCGATTGATTGCATTGTTCATTTTGGAGATTATGACTGATTTTCGAATGAAAAATTAAGATCAATGAGGTCAGCACAAGAAGCCTTATCTGTCAGCAACTTCTTTACAAAATAATAAATGTATCCTCCTTAAACTTGAAATGCAGACTCATGCTTTTAGAGCACACCCAAGAGACAGTTCATTGCTATTATATCCTTCACCTTGGAACATATTTTATGACAATATGTGCTGACTTCTGCAATTGCTTAATGCAGCTATTCCTACCGTTGTCACAATTGCTGAGGCTCTGAAACGTGATGGACTAGCAAGTAATAAAGGTAAGAGGTTAAAGCCATTTTATGTTAACATCTTTTATTGTTAGCAAATTAATTAGAATGACATATCTTCTGAAAAATGCAACAGAGGTAAAGATTTCTACAGTGAACTCTAATAAGGACGATGAAGGCCGCTTCTTTCAGAAAGCTAAGGTTGGATTGTTTGCATTGGCAGCTGGCCTTCGTCTGTTTTACTATTCACAATTTTAGTTACTTTTTACCAGAAACGGTTTCTTCTTATCTAACTTTTACACTGTCTCTCAGATTCAAATTGTGCTGGGAAAGGCTGAAAAACTTGAGAAAGCCGTTGTTGCCACCACTGCTCCAAAGGAGACTTCTGATATTGATATGAAGGCCTGAAGGGCAGTTAGATAAGAGCTTAATTTCTGCAGTTTGCTGTTGCATATGTTTTTCCCTTAGTCTTACATTTGTCAATGGAAATATTTTTGAGATTAGAGGTAGTAGTTGTTTTTCTAGTTGATGTTGGTGCTGCTGCTAACATGGCCATGTAATAAGGTTGGAGTAAAGACTTGTTTTGTAAGGGCAGATCTAGTGATACCTGGGCATCTTCCTGTATATGTCCTTTTTTCCCATTTCTAGTGCACCTGAGATTAAATGTTTTAGCAACGTGCTTCTGCTCATGTTAAATGTTGTAACGTTTCAATTTGCTGCTGGGTTGACAGAAATACAAATTCATTTTTCCCCTCTTCCTCTTTGTCTCAGCAGATAAATCACCTCCACTTTAGGTCAGTTGATTTTGCAAATATAACTGTTCAAATTGTATCTTTAGCTGCAAGTGATGGCATCAATAAAACATATGTTTCTTAGTACGCTAGAAGGAAAATGAAAAAAGGCTGTTTGTTTTGCAAAAGCTTTTTCAGTGATATCAATATTAGCTCTGCCTATGCAGACATGTTCAAGAGGTTTGTGACAGATTGCTAGTTGAGAGAAGATTTCCTATCTGTTTGCCAACAGTTGTGACTATGCTGTTTAATAATTTCAATTTACTATCACTTATTTTGATATTCACTCATCAAGTTAATGAATTGATCTCTCTTTCAAGTCATATCCGAAATGAAATGCATAAAGTGAGTGCAATGGCACGAGAAAAGAAGAATGTACACCTATTTATAAGTAGCTGGTCACAAAAACTACAAACAAATGATCAGTACAGGGATTAGAGGCATGTTTCTGTGCCTATGGCTGTACCCGAAAATGAAAATTGGAGGGAAATATATACATTGTTAAAGGATGAAATCTAACATTTCAAAGAAACAAATAATGTGGCCCAATAAAGTGGGCTTTCTTTTATTATTATCATTTGAGTTTCCTGTTGGTTACACAATGTGTTAAAATCTTATAACGAACTTGAACGCTGGGGCAGTTGCTCTAACGGACAATTAAAATCTTCCCGCTAAAAGTAACTACAAAGAAACTGATCCAAATGAAACACAGCCACACGTCCATCTCTCATTGGATCAACGCCTCTATATAGCACCGACCTCCGGTCACAACTGACTCCTCCTCCAAGAATCTTATCAAAAAATTTCCAGCCATTTCCAAGCATTGTGAAGGCAACTGAGGTTGCTGCAGAGGCCAGAGATTATTGTTGAATCCAGAAACAAGGAGGGCAACAGCAAGAAAGCAGAAGTTGGTTTCTGAAGATGATACAAGAATTAATTTTGCTAGTGCCATTTGCATTGTTTCTTGGTCGAGTAATTAAAGATGTTTATAGAACACTAAGAAACGAATACGGAAGAAGAAGGAGATAAGGATGAGCAATCTAATTCAACCCTTCATCCTCAAGAAAACTTTCGTTTTCTACTGGAGTTTTGCTAAGGTATACATTTAAAATCTCCTGTTCAAATAACTTTCTTAGGTCAAATATAGTTGATGCGTTTGTTTGGTTGCCAAGATTTTGAAGAAAGGAAAATGAGCTAATGAAGCTTTATGTGTTATTTTTTCATGGTGTTTAGACTTGTTTCTGATATATATGATGCGATCTTGCTTTGCTTTATTAGATAATTTGGGTGTCCATAAATTATGTTTTCAAATTATATAAAACTTGAATTTGATTAATAATCTCACGGTCTTTGTTTCCTGGTAGGTTCGTGACTTCTGGTTCTAATCTTGATTTAGTTATTCATGATTGTTTCATTAAATGGGGGAGATTTATTGGTTCTTTGACTCAATAGCTTTCATTAACTTGTATACAATTGTTTGTATATAGATTTTGTATCTCTAGTACTATTCTTCATCTATGCCTAATCTGAGGTGATGCAACTTCATAATGGATATTGTGCACTGATTCATGACTTGTCACCTTTCATTAATCTGGATTCCTTAAACTGATTTTATTATGCTTTCATTGTGCATCAGAATCAGATTATGGATTTTTCCTTAATGGGGTTTCTTTAATCTTATCAACGTATTGCAGATGTATTTAAAGGACTATAATGATGCTGAGCTCTCTGGCTTTGGCTTCGGATTTTCCTGATTGTTATTATTCTTTCGTTTATTTCCTTCCTATTTTCCCTACCTTTGTTCCTTTTTTTACTCTTTGTTTCAAAGTGTGTCTAACTGGTGATTTTCCAAATGATTGCTTATCTTGAAAATTGCAGACCTGTTACACTTGCTCGCTGGTCATTTATGCTTAAACATTTCTTTTGAAATAATTCTAAAGAAGATCTGTTTCCAGAATAAACAATTTAACCTTACAAATATGGACAGTATGAGTTTGATGGTTATATGTATTGTAATATCCCGTTGTATTTGATGATGAGCTGATTTATAAATGGTGTTAATATGATCAATATAATAGTAGTAATCAACTTTCAAATAGGTGAATGAGATCAATGAGGTCTAATTTTCCAGAAAACTCAGATTTATTTTCTGTCAACTTGAATCTCAAGTCATCAGTGAGAAAGTATTAGTTGAAAACTTAGAATGACCCCTCTTTGTCAGAGCAATTATTGCTGACTACTGGCTTTACTTGATGCAGCTATTGCTACTGTTATCTCACTTTCTATCATTCTGAAAGGAAATGGATTGGTAAATAATAAAGGTAAACAAATGGTGATAGCCTTTGTACGTTTGTTAAACATCCTCTATTATTCCTAAATTACTTATAATTACATGTTTCAGGAAATGCTACAGGGAAAGAGGTATTTATAGTACAAATAAAGGAGGACAGTGAATAGCACTTCATAAAGGAAGCTCAGGTTAGATTACTGACATTTTGTTGAGTTCTTGTTCATTTTACTTGTTGCAATTTTAGCTAATCAATTGCATTATTAACAATTTCATCTTTCATTGGTTCTTAGATTCGAATTGTGATGGGAATGGCTGAGAAACTCAACAAGATAACTGCTGCAGCTACAGCACCATAGAAGTCTGCTGATAAGGCGGCCTGAAGACATAAGAGTTTCATTTCTATGGTACAAAAACGTAATAATTATTGTCCTGACTTTAACAAGATTTCAGCAGAGAGATGATCGGATGAAGATTATTAGAATGCTATTTTCACTTAGAGCTGCTGCTAGCATGACCATGCGACAGAGTTGGAGAAGAGACAGTTTGGTGGGAGCAGATTTGATAGTGTCTGGCACAAATGCGTCGTCCTTTGTTCGCTTTAAAATTCTGATGTTGTTTAGATCAAACTTATGCTTCTGCTTTTCATCTTAGATGTAGGGGTATTTCATTTTCCAGCAGAGTAATTGGAACAGACATTCAAAGTATCATTTGTCTCTCTTGTGCTCTCTCTCTCTCTCTCTCTCTCACGCACACACACACAATGTTAGCAAATTGACTGCACCCTGAGATCGGCTAGTCTTGCTGCCATCAATAAGCAGTAAATCTGTCTTCATCGTTTTTATTTGCCTCATAACAAAGTATTGTGTGTGGTAAGGAATGAATGATCTAATGAATGGAAAAGCATAAGCATTGAATGAGCTAATGCATCGAAAAGCATGCAGATAAGCATCCAATTCATCATTATGTGCGAGCATGTTGCTGTGTAGATTTTACGTAAAGGCTGGGAAGTTGGAAGAAACAGAGGTGCCGCTGGATGGTTAACATAAATTAATTGCAAACAATGATCGGTACAGGGATCCGACGCATATTTCTCTGTCAAATTTCTCCTCTAAATGAATTGTATCCCATTTACGTGCATAAAACCGGTCCAAATTCCTCTCCTCTGCAGTCTGCAGTAGGAAATGCTCTTCCCGGCCCGGAAAAAGTCATTCAAATTCAGGAAAGTAAATTCCTTGAAACTCCTTCCTAATTTGTTTTAGCTCACCACTATTTTCATTAACAAAAAAGACGCGTAATAATCGTAGACGAAGAAGAAGAAGAAGCCAGTGATGAGGGAAACGATAACTACAAGTACTTGGGCACTATAAAGCACTGAATATGTGCCTGTAAGAAAAGCTGAAACCATCGCAAACAAGGCTAACTTTATCATTCCTCGGCTAATTTTCCATAGAGTACATTCCACATTCCACAATCTTGTCCCGTAGCACTGACAGATAAGGAGGATGAAGATAGCACTTACGGCAATGTTGTGTATTCAGTGAAGCAAATCAAAGAGGTCAAAACGACAGAACCGATGCGTGTTTCGTTGGTTTGTAATTAAAACAAAACGACATGTGAAGTCTGCGTTTTAATGAGTGCATCTGATTTGTTAACTTGATGAAACGACAAACAGCCTTCCCGTTTTTGATTTGATGAAGCATAAGCTTTGCACGTGACCTGAGAAGGTTGTTAAGAAACTGCACATGACTATCACGTGCATTTATGGAAAAGCTTCTGGGTTTTTTGTAAGACTGTTTCACGCAGCTGGTTCGTTAATGAGAATCGGAGAGATGTAGAGCATTCTAGTGAGAGTAGGAATTTTCTTTTTTCCAAAATGGAGATGGCCACGGTGCTACCAAGTGCGTTTACAAAATTTGTATACAAAAATGGGTTACATGCACTTATGAGTCCTGTACTAAGGAAAATTCATCCTTCTCCGGTAAATTAAAGAATATGTTATACTAATTACTTGTTTTCTAATTAATGACCTGCAGATTATTATGACTTGTCGGACTGTTCTGCCATTTTATAAATAGAAAATACCATATTGACTGAAGAAATGCATGGGCAATTTTGTTGAATGAGCAATTCAAGGAAAATAGTTTATTTACATTTTTTTAAAATAATGAAGAAATTGATAATTATACTGATTTAAATTCCATTTTGTCCTTGTTTGTTAATTATATTTTTCATTTTACCATGTTAAAAAATATTCCATTTTTAAATTTCCTTTTACAAACAACAAGCAGTCAATGACTATGTGAGACTTTGTTAATTTTCTTATCATAAATTATGAGTTTAATTATATTTTATAAGTTTATCTTCTACACGAATACAGATGATTAGTTAAATAAAATTACTTGAAAACCATTTTGTAAAACACAGGGAAAATCTTATGTCATTCACCCAACTATTCAATTTGCTCAGCACATACATAGAAGGCGAGGACCTGCAGAAGTTGGGACAATATAAATCCTCACCCATAGACCAACATCCGATCGTGAAAAATTCATACAACAGTGAAAGGTAATAAGGATTCTCTAGATTAATTGTACCCCATTCAAATTCAACAGAATTAAAGTCCGTCCAAGTTCTTCCCACACAAAGCGCTATACGCTATATCCTCTGTTCTGTTGTTGTACCCGAAGTGCTCTTCCCCGGAAAAGGTCAGTGAACTCTAGGAAAGCGAACTCCTCGGTACTCCTCCAGAAATTTTATTAACATCTCGTCGACGAAGTTTCTGAGCACTCTTAGTATACAGCATGACGGTGCGAAAATATTGTGATCGAGAAGAACAAGGCAACGATAACGAAAACGATAGATACAAGTGCTTTGGCACTTAGCACTGAATATGTGCCTGCAAGAAATGCTAACACCATCGCGAACAAGGCATAAAGTATCATCTGTACGCTCACTTTCCATAGTATAAATTCCCTCACCTTGTCCGCCCACCGTGACAGATGAAGGTGGATGAAGACGGCACATGTGGATAGAATCATGGCTACCGAATTGAATACAACAAATGCCTGGAAAGCTTTGTTTCTGGTCAGAACTGCGGCCCCCCGGTCTGGACCCTTTTCATTAATGTAACCACCTGGCATAGTAATACCTGCGGTGAATGTAACAGTTGCTATAAGTACAGCCATTACTAGATGGGAATCCTTTCTTTCCTTGACATATTCCCCCACGATCTTGACTCCTGATGATTTCTCATCTTTTCTATCATTGTTCTTCTTCTTGTCTTCTACATTATTATTACCCTGATCCTTTCTTTCCTCATATCCAAAGAACATGTGTCGCCGGCACCTGTATCTATACAAGCACTGTAGAAACAAACTCTGCAACAACATATTGTACATAGTTTTGAAAGAATTATGAACAGTAGCAAGTAAGGAGGTAGGGGACTGAATATATTGTTACTATTTAATTAATATTATTATTAATTTCACCTATTGACTTATGTCAGGACTTACCAATAATATTATTTAATCGAGTTTATCAATTTATGAAATTAATTCATTAATGTCAATTTAAATACTTCATATTCCGTGAGTAAAAAGGACACAAAAATTTTATATATAGATAATTAGGTTTTCTTACCTCCTCTAGCCGATAAACACCCTTGTCCAAACGGAATATGTCTTCAACGTTATTGTTTTGATGATTGAATGCTAGCCTATCCACTTTCGGGTGATTAAAGAAAGACTTTACACAATAAGAAGCCGAAGCAGCATGTTCTAGCAGAGGTGTGTTTCCGTCATCATTTTTCTCGTTTATAAGGTTTCGAAGCGACGGGTTTTTTAAGAGTAATTTGACTGCCCTTCTACTTTCGCTATTGAGGGCAAAGTGAAAAACATTCCACCCTTTGTTATCAACCAGTTCACAAGAACTTGGACAACCAAATATTAGCTCTTGCATTGAATATAAATTGCCCCTATCAGCTGCGAGATGAAGAGGTACCTTTCCGTCATTATCAGCTTTGTAGGCTGCTGATTTATCGGCCTTGAGTAATTCTTTCACATTGTAACGTCGTCCAAAGTGTGCAGCCAAGTGAAGAGGAAGGCAACCTTGCTGGTCTGGTTTGCTGGTTAGAGTCCCTTTACCGTTCAATAACATTTTTGTTATTTCTACATAAAAATAAACAAACAAAAATTAAACCCGACCTACTAGAATACTAGATTACTTTTTCTTTTTTATATTTTTTTTAAATGGAAAAGTCTTGGATGTTCTGGAGCACTACTCTTTTTTCATTAATTTCTGTCACATGTATGCTTCAAATAATATTACTATTACTAACCCCGCATTTGGTAAGTGGTGACATTTGTAAACTACAAATTCCTTTGCTAAGAGATGCCGGTGAACTTTTTTTTTTCTTTAAATAATAATTCTCTATAATAAAAGAAAATACTCCAAAAACCCATTAGCAAAGCAGAAGCACTAAAGAGTTGTAAACTGACACTAATACAACGCGAGAGGCTTATGCAAACAGTTAATAAGCTTATGTATCTAAGCGATCATTATGTATTACAGTCATTGGATAGAAAAGAAATTTATAATTAATTAACCTGTATCTTTTAGAGATGCCGCTGCGTGCAAAGCCGTTCTTCCCATTGGTCCATGGTCAGCTGGTGATATACAAGTCGATAAAATATCTACCACAACATCTTTGTAACCCCTCTCTGCAGCCAGGTACAGTGGAGTCTCCCCAGCTTTGTTGGCATCATACGGTAAATTAGGGTCTTCTTCGGTCAACATCTTCACCACATCAACTTGATTGTAACGCACCGCCTCGTGCAAAGCTGTGTCTTTGGCTTCATTCGTCGTCCCCAGCATCAGCCTCGCGGCTTCAACACCTTTCTCGGGGTCGTTCTGGTGCGGTTTTTTGCACTCGGCAATCAGATCCTTCACTATATAAGCATGCCCGTGCCTGGCCGCGATGTGCAGCAGAGTTTCCCCTTTGGTGTTGGCCTTCAATAATAGACCAGGACACATTTCTAAAATATCTCTCACAAAATGTTCTGATGATGATGATTGCTTTTTAAAAGTACTCATCATCATCCAAAGGATGCTTTTTAGCTTGTTATTACTTATTAGGGATCATTGTTTGATTAGGTCGGGCTGTGATGTGGATATGGAGGATTGTGTTCTCGTTCGGAGTCAATATTTGGTCAAGCATCTCTGCGTGTGCTCTGAATTGATCGGTATGGCCTTCTACGGCCGCCTTGTAAAGAGAATCCATCAACTCGAAATTCTCTTCTCGGACACTTAGTAGTCCTGCCCGGCGTGTCTCAGCATTCTGGTTATCAGAACCGGCAAGTGACGACGACATTTTGCTGGTGATGTGATGTGGTCCCCCAAATAGAAATGGGAAGGAAGTGTTTGTGAAATATAGGATTTTCTTTTCTTTTCCTTCCAAAATGGGAGATGGCTACGGTGCTGCTAAGTGCGCTTACCAATTTATAGCTAAAAATGGGTTACATGCACGTACGAGTCCGGTCCTACAGGGAAATTCATCGTCGTTCACTAAATTAAATATTAGGCTATACCAATCACTGTCTCATGAAGACCTGCGAAATGAATAGGCACTTTCTTGTTTTCTGAAGACCTGCAGATTAATATGACCGAACAAATGCATATGCACTTTCGTTGAAAGAGCAATTAAAGGAAAATTCATCCTCATCCAGTAAATTAAAGATTATGTTAATACTAATCAGCTGTTTTCTAAAGTCTGATCTGCCATTTTATAAGCAAAATAGTTTACTTATCCTTTTTTTTTCTTTTTTAATTAACTCGCGTATTTATTGAAGTTCAAAACTTAAGGTATAACAAAGTTCATTTTTTATCAATAGAGATAGACCTTGACTTCAAGAGCATGTGCACAATAAAATTACTTCATAAATTGTTTTTAATTAATTAAGACCCCTAACCAGGGGCAGATCTAGAAATTAATTCACACGGGTAACATCATAACAAAAAAACAATATATAAAATTGAAACCAGTATTAAAATTTATTTATAAAATTACCCCCACTCAAAGATAATTTTCCCAAAAATTAAGAGGAAATTTATTTTTGAGTGGGCCATTAGCCCCACACCCTTGAATGTAGGTCCGTCCCTACACTTATTCCCTTACCACCCTTGAATTCAAAATCAAATAACTCGTCAAAATAAAGTTAATTGAAAATTATTTGGTAACGCTTCATTAATTAAAGGTGACTTCATTAGTTAAGAATATTGCTTATGCCTAAAGTGTGTGGTTTTTTTTTTTTTAAAAGGAAAGGGGGGTGGGCAAGCCCCAAATACAATTTTTGCCCCCTTTATCACCCCCAAGAATCAAACCCAGATTTTGGTAAAGGCTACAGTTTTACTGCAACCAACTCGACCACGCCTTTGGGGGCTCCAAAGTATGTGGTTAGTGAATTGCGAGATTCAATAAATGATTCTTGTTCTTACTCATTTTTTTTAGGGTTATTATTATTTAATTACTTTAGATTACAAAATATTAAATGACTACAAGAAGTGTTGGTGTTTATCATTTTATTACAATATCTTTTGTAAAATCTTTCATTTTATTATATTTTTATTTTCTGCTATTAATTGACCAATAGTTGACTAACAAAATACTAATTTGCCCTTACTTTAAAAAATTAATTAAATAAAAAAAAGAAAACAAAAATAAAGAATCAAACTCAACTAAAGAATGCGTGCCTTCACCTCCAAAACTTCTTATGCTCCAATTGGGGAAAAGAAAAAAAAAATTCTTGTGATTAAGTATCCTCCTTTTGTGCTAAATTGCTAGTCTTGCTCTCATCAAGATATCAAATTGAAACCGCCACTAAAACTTGAAGATAGCAAATTGAAACTGCCCTTAAAGCTTGAAGATCAATATGCTTTCCGTCAATCTTAATTTCTATTTCGTCACAATCCTTCAAACTCATAATAATGAATCCATCATTCTATAACCAAATCAAACTCAGCAACTTAAAAAAAAAAATCTCAAAGGAATATTATATAAAATCCACTTCCAAATATATCTCGTATCCCTGAGATTAAGTTATAAAAACATAATAAATTTTCCGCACCCACGGCTGCCATCAAAATCCCTCCAATTATTCTTTTAGATGACACCCATCAATGCCAATGCATGGCCTGTACCCATTCAAAAATGCCAATAACTATTCAAAGATGGTGGGTCACCATCTGGGGAAAAAATGAAGAAGAAGAAGAAGAAGATGACGTTAGATATTCGGGATTCAAGACTTTTTTTTCTTTCATTTGTTTTTTAACGATAATGACTACACCGCCCTTGTAATATAAAATTATAATACAACTTATCTTAGTTTTGAATGTAAAGATACTTTTACCCCTTTGATTTGAGCATGACATCAGCTTTCAACTCACGACAAAAATAAATTAAAATAAAATTTTTTAAAAATTATAATAATAAAATGATAGGCACAAATACTTCTTATAATAATTTTATATTTTATAATGTTAAATGTAGTCTAATTATAATAATATTTTTTTAATATTTTAAAAAATTTAATCGATTTTTAATCTTTAATTTTTTAATAAATTTAAATTATGATAACTAGCTAAGGGCCACTTTGGGAGTACGCTTGAAATTTAATAAGCTACTTATTTTATTTTATTTTTATAAAAATAGTATTTGGTAAATTTTGTAAAATAATTTATTTCATAATTTTTTTCTATTTTATCAGCGGCTTTTAAAAATATGTGGAGAGTTGCTTTTCATAGACAGCTTATTTAATAAGCTACCACACCTTTTTAAAATTCTTATTATAATCCTATATTTTAATAAAAAGATAATTGTATCTCACTTATCTATAAACCCTTATATATAAATCATCAAATATCATATTATTGTCATAATTTAGTTACCGCTATAACTACGTACGTTCTCTTTAGTTTTGATCTAGTAAGTTCATATTCTAATTTCATAACTATAGCTTTTAAAGTTTAATTTATATTACATATTTAAGGAAAAAAAGATATGTTTAAACAATTTATTAAACATACTCTAAAAATAAAAAGTAATTAAAACTTATATCTATATTAGTCATTATATAATAAAACAACACTTTCATAATAAAATTTACCAAACGCATATACTTTACTTTTCAAACTCATGGCAACTTTAACAGTACAGTTTACTAAACACCAAACTACTTTTTTAATCAATAGGTTATTTTATCTGCACAGCATAAGTAGTTTATTTCATCAGCTTCCGCAATCCCAAACTGCGCCTAAATAAACTATTTGAAAATTATAGGAATAGGGCCAATAGGCTAAGGCCATTCCTTTCACGCGCTTGAGAAAATTGCACCCTTCTCACATGCTCTGAAAAGCAGTTGGGAAGATACATTGGTACCCAAACAACTAGGAAAGGCCATAGATAGTGACTGAAGACGGTGAAGAGTGTAGTGTGAAAGATGGAAAAATTTCCTCATTCATAGCCACTCGTCAGGTAAATTAGTCAGCTGTTTTATTTTATTTTTTTGGTTGTTTTTGTTTTTGGTTTGCATGGTCTTGGAATAGAGAATGATTCACTTACAAATGATAGAGAAATTGATAAGCACTTTCCTAGGATAGAGAAAATTAAGGAAGTTTCACAATCAAATGGTTTGGTTAATATCCTAACCCTATGATATTATCATTTTTACGAATAATCCATAAACACTTCTGTTGGAAAATATATAGTTTTGGGTCTTGCTACGGTGCATCAGCTGCACCGTGCAGCCGTAACAATTTTTTCATTGTCCGTCGTTACATTTAACAAGTTTCCTGTCATAAATAGTAAAAAAAAATTATATCAATATATATACCAAGTACGAACTAACTGTTACCGTTTGTTATGGTGGAGCTGATATCTTATAGTCGCAATCTATAGTTTCACATTGTATGTTTTGAATCAATATCATTAACCTTATAATTGTTATCTTAAATTTCGTTCTACATGATGTGTTATTTATTAAGTTGATATTTTTTTCAAATATCAAGCGAACTAGCTGTATTATTTTAGAATATATCTATTTTGACGAATACTTTATCATTTAAGATAAATTTTTAAGGGGTCTAACACTACCTTTAATTTAATTAAAAATTTTTTATAACCACTAGTAAGACTTTGTTAATAGTTAATATTGCAAATTACCTTGAAATGCATACAACAAAATTAATTTTAGGATAAAATTTTAAGATTTGTAACGAGCACTACTTCTAAAAGTATATAGGTAGAAGGAAAATAAAAAAATATTATAGTTAATGAGAATTTAAAAAAAGTAGGCCACGTGGCTTGATTTCCTCAAGTCCCGTAAATTGAAAATCACCAATACATCTAAAGTCGTTGGGTTTTTCTGGGCATATTTCCATTTTTCTCTTTTCAAAATCACCTATGTTGTTGCTCTTTTAGACATGTGATGTTTAATTTTACATAAGATGAACAAATTTATAAAGCTCTCTCTCTCACACTCCTCCTCGTCCACCACACACTCACAAGCACATATATAGGCAGTACACACATAGCTTATGCAAATAGACTGCACTCTGAGGTTAGCTAATATTGCAAGCATCGCCGTTTTAGTTGTACTTTCAACTACGTGTTCAACAACCACCACCAAAATAAGAGGGGGGCGGGGGCAGGGGTGGTTTCAACTGTTGATCTAACTCATAGAGGAGAATTATGAAGTTAGTGATTATGATACTAGTTCTTACCAGAAAACAGAATCTCATGGAAGATTGCCAGCAAGTGTTGGATTTATCATCTGTTTGTCAGCAATTATCACTACATCTGAGAAAATTCTGCTCTAAGATCAAATAAAGGTGATATTTCATCATTGTTATCCCTCGTCAAGAGAAAGATGAGATATTCAACATGAATATCAGAATCTACAGTCCCATGTTCAACAAGACTATTTGAATTAACAGTCTCGTATTCAACAAGACTATTTGAATTGACAGTCTCGTATTCAACAAGACTTTCTAAATCTACAGCCTCATATCTGAATAACTCAAAAGTCAACAATCAAAGTTGGAGTTTTATATCAAGTCATTTACTAAAATAAGCATAAAGTAACTCCGACTGCACATAGGGTGAAAGAAAGAAGAATGTATGACCCTGAATGAAATATTGAGGAGCTGGTTGACTAGAATTAAATGCAGTGATCATTTCAGGGACAAGTTGGCAAGTGTCAATGATAATACCTTTACCTATTTTCCATGTCTTGGCCAGAGGCATATCCCTCAGGCTTGTGGCTATAACCTGCAAAATCGGATGCATCAAAATATGTGTTTAGCTTGGTTCTACATTCTAATTCCTTCATAAAGTAAGAAGATGTTAGATAGATTACAAATGCTAGAGATTCTCTTTTTGACAAGTTGCAGTCCACTACTGAGTTGAAACCATTCATGAGTGGGTACGCACCCTACTACTCGTACATGCTTACATTTTCATGTGCACACAATTTAGAAAGAAAAAGGAGCACCATCACCAAAGCAAATGCTTTTGGTGGGAGTCAAGATCCTACCTAAATATATATGTGTGTGTGTGTATATATATATATATATGTATGTATGTATATTTTTGATGAAATCCAACCAGTTAATCAATTTCACTATTAACAATTTCATCTTTCACTGCTTTTTAGATTCGAACTGCGATGGGAATGGATGAGAACAAGATCACTATTGTTGCTACAGCCCCAAAGAAGGCTGCTGATAAGGCAACTTGAAGACGTAAGAGCTTCATTTCTATGGTCCAAAAATGTAATAATTATTTTCCAAACTTTAAGGTGGTGTTTGGTTTTAAAAAATGGGAGGAGAGGAGAGGAGAAAAAAAGGAGAGGAATGGAGAGGTGATGAAAGGAAAAGAGTGTATAAATTAATTGTTATTGTTTGGTTTCACGTTAAATTTGAAAGGAAAAGAAATTACATATATTTTATTTGGATAAATATACGCACTATCTTCAATGTTAATGTTGTTAATAAATTAAAAAAAAATAAAACTATGAATTAATTCAATCTAGAAATTATCTAATTAAATAACAAATTTTATTTTTTTAAAATTACAGCATTTGGCCATGGACAGCCGCCGTTGACCGCCGTTGACCGGCGGGGTCGACCGTAGTTGACCGTCATTTTTTATCCAGTTAAATACATAATAATGATCAGAAATGGACAATTTACTCATTGGAAATGTTAATTTTACAGAAAATAGACTATATAGTTGGAAATATGAGAGTTAAAATTTTCCCAAGCATGTAAACAAGACTTGAGATAAATAACAATGTATATTAACATTTCTAACCCCATAGAGTTGTAGATCGACTCATGAGGATTCCATTGGTACCGGTTTTGATGGTAAAGCGCATCTCTGGTGACTTTCCGGCGAGTCCCTGACGACTTTCTGGCAAGTCTCCGGTGATTTTCTGCCGAGTCACTTTACTATTTTTTTAAAAATAAGTTTATTCTATTAATTTAAGAAAATAAATATAAATTATTTGTACTTTAATTTATTTAAAATTGATTTTGTTTAGAGGATACTATTGAAATTTTTATGTTTAAATAGGTAAGGAATTTGAAATCCTTAGTCATTGATAAGGAATATAAATTCTTCAAATTGATGGAAATTAAATTTCAATGGAAATTTAATTCCATTAAACTTGATCCAACCAAACCATGAAAAATAGAGAAGAAATTAAATTCTTTATCTCTCCCCACTTCTCTACTCCAAAGCAAACATAGCCTAAGAAGATTTTAGTAGAGAGACGATCGGATGAAGATTATTAGAATGCTATGCTAGCATGACCGTGCAACAGAGTTGGAAAAGAGACAGCTTGGTGGGAGCAGATCCGGTTGTGTCTGGCACCAATGTGTCTTTCTTTGTTCACTTCAAAATTATGAATGTTGTTTAGATCAAATTTATGCTACTGCTTTTCATGTTAGATTTAGGGGTATTTCATTTTCCAGGAGAGTGAGAGGAACGGACATACAAAGTATCATTTGTCTCTCCTGTGCTCACACACACGCACGTGCGCGCGCGCGCGCACACACACACACACAAATACATGCATATACACATGCAGCCCACACAAATTGATTGGTTGGTCTTGCTGACATCAATGCTTGAGTTTATCTCTTGTTGCAAGTCGCGATATAAACCAGATGAATTTGTTAGCATGATAATCTATTTAATTTTCTGTAATCTTAAGTACTATTGTCATCGAAACAGTGGTTGAAGACAGGCTAGTTGGTTCATTGATGTAACTTATGCACTCAAAAAACAATGGTTCAGTTAAAAGATCCTCCGTTTGACAAGATATTGTCCCGCAAGAGTTAACAGTAATATTTGGGAATAAGTATGTGTTTTACTCATTGAAGCTCATATTTTCTAAGTAATGTGAAAGGTTCTCAGTATGCTATAGAGCATGTGCACGTAACATCATAATCCACTACGTAAAAGGAGTACTATCACTGAATCAAATGGTTTCGATGGCAACGGAGATGCTTCCTCAAATTTTTTTTTTTGTGAAAGAAATCTAAATTGTTATTTTCAAATGCCATTCTGAAAATGTCAACATAATAATTAGAGATGAAGGTTTTGGATGGCTAGATGCAGAGAAGAGAAGAAAGGTGCTCTACCTTTTGTAGCATGGAATGAATACCATGCCCTTTGCCGATCGAGATACCCTGTAATGCAAAGATACGAAAGTATATTATTAGAATTTAGTAGCAGTTTACCGTCTAGAAAAATACTAAGAGCAGTGAATATGTCTTCATTGTTTGAAACTTACATCTTAACAAAGCATTCTGTGTTGTAAGGATCGAAATGAGCTAATGCATCCAAAAGCGTATAGATAAGCATCCAATTCATCTTTATTTGCGAGTGTATTGCATTGCTATGCAGCTTTCATGTAAAGGCTAGGGATTTGGGAGAAACAGAGTGGAGGAAAGGATTTTGCATTCGGGCATGACTCGGTCAGTCTTGGGAGCTGTAGCAACTTTACTCAGAAGCAATATATTATTGTAGAAAAGAATCTTCCCCGAATGTCACATATGTAATATATATAAGAAAATTTAATAATAATAATAAAATGAGGTGTTGATGCACGATTCTGTCTGCTCAGCAACAACTGTTACTTCTCCTCGCCTGATCTACTAATGTCACCCTCTGGTCGCCTCTTCGATAATCTCCTCTGCTGCTCTTCGATAATCTCCTCTGCTATCACGAGTAGGGATGACAATGGGCACCACCCGCAGCGGGTTTGCCATTACCAAACCCAAACCCGCACAAAATTTAAATTACCAAACCCACCCGCAACCCGCAGCGGGTTTTGATAATTACCAAACCCGCAATGGTACCCGGCGGATTTTTATAAATGTTTAATATATAAATTTATAATAATAATATCAAATTCCATATAACATACTTAATTTTATATTTAAACAATATAAATGAAAAATTAAAATTTCAATATCAATCCAACACAAATTCTGCATTTAAAATTATAAATGTTTAATATATAAATTTATAATAATAATCTCAAATTCCATATAACATACTCAATTTTATATTTAAACAATATAAATGAAAAATTAAAATTTCAACATCAATCCAACACAAATTCACGAATTCAAATATAAATTACACAAATCCATTTAAAAAACACAAACTAATATACAAAAATAACAATTATATTTCATTTTATCATTTAAAATAAGCTCCAAGACAAGATATTCATTTCATTCACCACCACAAGCACTCATCCAACACGATGTCTACAATAATAATTAAGATTAATATTTTCAAATACTAATTCGAAGAAAAGTATTATAATAATAAAATAATTCATGTATTAAGTTAAAGAAAAATAGTACATACAAAATTATAATAGATAGATGGGCATGCGGCTAAGTCAAAGGAAAAATGTCTTTAGTTTTCTTTAGGTCATGACTTTAGAATGAGAAATGAGCCACGTACATACATACACAACTTTTGGCCTTTGGTTATTTGGTAATTTAAATAATTATATTATTTTCCTAATACATTTTTTAGATTAAAATTAAATTAAAAAAGTTTTAAAAAAATATTGCGGGTTTGGTAGATATCCATGCGGGTATCCACCGGATATAAGACTAATACCAAACCCACCCGCATCCATGTGCGGGTTTTAATTTATAATACTAAACCCGCCCGCAACGGGTAAAATTACCCGCAGCGGGCGGGTTTGGGCGGGTTTGGGCGGGTTTGCGGGTTTGTGGGTATAATTGCCATCCCTAATCACGAGCAGAAATCTACTTCCTTCTTCTCCAATATCATGCGTGCACAAATACTAGTTAGAGTGCGCCGGGTGGTTTTCCCGGCGTAAACCCTCCGACGCTCAAGTCAGCGATTTGGGTGTTTTGGAAAACCTTAGTCACAAATCCAGTGGCTTTCGTTCAATACAATGAATACCTAAAAGTGAAAAATCTCTCTTAGCTCTTTCAATTATTCTGAAAAGAGCCCTCTCTTGTGTCTTTTTTCCAACCATTTTACCTCTTTTGATTGCGCCATTTATAGGCTTCTTGCGGATTCGTTTTCCACTCTTCACGTTTCCCACTTTCCGCTTGTTGTGCGTCATGGGTGTGTGAGCGGTTGATGGTGGACGTGGCTGTTTGAGAGGCTCGTGCCTGGAGTTCCGGAAGGTGGGAGTGATAAACGGGCCTTGTGGCTTGGATCTTGCCGAGTGATGCGCGTTCTGGTGGTCGGTGTGGTGTGGAGTGATCCTACCACCTCTGCTTCCGCGACGACCCCTTCCGGGACTGAGTAGGAGATCCTTTCTCGCGACAGCATCTCCATGGAGAATCATAAAAGAGTCGAGCGGAGATCCTGTTCTAATAGTTCGAGCAGGAGCTCCTGGCTCGTGATGACGACGTCCAGTGATCCTTGGTTGTGGTGAGCAGGAAACTCTGGTGGTTGGTGGCAAGGAAGGGCTTCTGCTTCTGAGTGTATCATGTTCTTCGGGTTAAAGCAGAGGGAGTATCACCCTATGGGGCCGGTCTCGTCGTTATCTGCCCCCAACATGAGGCATTTTATTTTTATCATTCAATGTTGAGAGGATTAGAGGAACTTGGAAAAAATTTCCAACATAACTTATACAAGACATTTACTATTGCACATCATTTAAATATACACAGCACTCGAATTAGCGAAAGGATATTTATATAGAAAGATATTTTATGAAATATATGCATGCATTCGCCGAAGAAAGAAAAATGTATAACCTTCATGAAGAAGGGCTAGACCGCTGGCTAGTTAACATAAATTGAGTACAAATAATGATCAACACACCTAAGAAGTACTAATAGATGAAGAAGAACAAGCCAGGGATAACGAAAACCATAACTACTAGTGCTTTGGCCTTTAGCATTATATAGCACTAAATATGTGCCTGTAAGAAATGCTAACACCAAATTGGCAAGCCATAAAGTATTAGTCCTAGGCTCAGTTGCCATTGTCAATGTTCTATACTCTTCGTCACCAACCTTGACAGGTAAGTTAGGTAGACGAACAGAGCACTTGTGGACAAAGTCATGGCTATCAAATTGAGCGTAACAAATGCTAGCTTGGAAAGCACTGCTTGACGCTTCTGGTTAGAACTGCGGCACCCCTAGTCTGGACTCTGGACCCTGGACCTATTTCATTAATGTAGCCAGCGGGCATAGTAATACTTGCTGTGAAAGTAACAGTTGCTACAAGTGCAGCCACTTCTATACGGGAATCCTTCACTTCCTTGACATGTCGCACTAAGATCTTGTCTAACTTTTCTTCTCCATTATTCCTCTGCTTCTTCTCTTCTGTATTGCTATTACCTTAATCATTTCTTTCCCCATCTCCACAGACTACATGTCGCCAGCACGAGATCCAATTTAGTCTAATCAAGCGCCGTAGAAATAATCTCAGCTGCAACAATATACATATGTGGTACATTTTGAGAGAATTATGAACATTAACAATTAATTAATTTCCCAAATTTTGGATATATTTGAACTTGTAATAGGTTATAACGAGCAGCCGAGACTGATGAAAATCAAACCATGGTATGAAACAAGAAATCCACATTTTTCATATGGTTAATAATTTTTTCCACAAATGTCTTCAGGTTTGCTTTTGGCAAAACAAAAAAAGGCTGAAGATGAAGGCGAAGACTAATAGAAATTTAGACTATATAAATTATCACATAAAGAACAACCCTAACGTACAAAATACACACAACAATAAAAGGTGTAAATGATTCTCTGAATTAATTAATTGTATCCTATTCAAATTTAAGAGCATAAAACCTAAAGCGCTATATGATCTGTTCTGTTGTTGTACCCGCTAAAGGGCTCAATATCCTCTGTTCTGTTGTTGTACACAACAAAGGGCTCTTCCTCAAAAAGTTCAACGAACTCTGGGAAAGGAAATTCCTTGGAGCTCCTCCAAAAATTTCATTAGCATCTCGTCACAATGTTTTCACCAGTCTTGTTAAACAATAAAGGGGTCCAAATAAATTGTAGATCAAGAAGAAGCAACTTTGGCGATATTAACACTGAATATACGCCTGTTAGAAATGCCAACACCATTGTAAGCACGGCAAAAATTATCATTATTCGGCTCAGTTTTTATAGTAAAAATTTCATTCTCTTGTTTGGCAATCGTGATAGACAACTGTGGAGGAAGACGGCACCCGTGGACAAATCATGGCTACCGAATTAAATATAACAAATGCTTGGAAACCTCTACTTTTGATTAGAACTGTTGTACCCTAGTTTGGACCATAGCCACCATTTTTGTTGCTACAAACAGATGCTCAGCAAAGAAGAGATGGAAATAGAATCTTCCCATATCCATGCTTGACAAAACCCTCCTCAATTTCATCAGTTCAAAAACTTTATTTTTAATACTAATTAGATTGAGTAGAAGAACAGCAAAGACACTTCCCTCAAGTTGGTGCAAAATCATTTCATCACTAATCCTTTTGTTTAAATAAAGTGACTAATCTGGATTTTTCAGCTCTTCTTTCTTATCCAATCAAATTAAAATTAGAAAAAAAAACAAGTGTAAAAATTTAAATATATTATTTTTTAATAGAAATGGCAATTGGTCAGGTCAGGTTGGGACTTGGCCAAACTAGAGCCTGACCCTATTATTAAAATTGAGAGATCAACTTGAAAAAATTCGGACTATTTGTACTTTACATTGAGTCGGATCTGGCCCGATTCAATTCGGGTAAGTGTCGGGTCGAGCTTTTTTAAAGCCCGCACAATGTTTTCTCTCTCACTTTAAATATTTTGCTTTATTTTGTCTGATTTTACTTTACTTTTTCCAATTTTGCTTTGTTTGTCAGTAATGTAAAACAAAATTGTTTTATTCTAGGATCATTATATGTCCATAATTTTTCATAAAAAAGAAAAAAAAAACTAATGTGTTATCCAAATAAAAACACACAATTCCACAACTCAACATTAAAAAAATATATATATAATTGTTCTTATTTGCATTGCACCCGAAATTATTCTTTTATATATGCATGCATGTACACATATTCTCCATAAAATTAAAAATTCATAATTTTTTTTTTTAATTTATGTTCGGATTATCAACCCGACCTTAACTTAAATTTTGATTGGGGTTTAATATTTGGCCCATGCTTATCTCGAAGCTTGAAAATTTGGGCCAAAACCCAAAAAATCTACGTTGACTAGCTAAAATTTGGGTTTGGTCAAATTGCCATCCCTACTTTTAATCATGGATATTAAAATTGAAAAACCAACCTAAAATTTGGGTCAAGTCAAGGAAAAGGCACCGGCGGTCATGAACAACCTTAAAATTTTATTTGCTGCCCATAACTACCCCCACATTCAGGATAAGCTTTAAGACCAAAAAATGTTCCTAGCATGCACTTGCGTGCTAAAGTTCTCATCACAAACCAAATTCTACTATCTACTATCTAGACATCAAACAATTCACAGAATTAATGTGCATTTTCATCATCTCTTCTTTCTTATCAAATCTAATTAAAATTAGAAAAAACAAGCATAAAGGTCTAAACATAGTACTTCTGAACATGGACAGAGCTACATAGTTTCAAGAGAAATGCATTGGTAGTCATGAACAACCTTAAAAAATTTTTAGCTGCCTATAGCCACGCCTACATTCAAGATAAGCATTAAAACCAAGAGATGTTCCTAGCATAGACTTGCCTGCTAAAGTTCTTATCACAAACTAAATTTTACTATCTACATATCAAATAATTCACATAATTAATGTGGATTTTCATCAACTCTTCTTTCTTATCAAATCAAATTAAAATTAAAAAAAAACAAGTGTGAAGGTCCAAACATACTACTTTTGAACATAGATAAGCTACATAGTTTAAAGGAAAATGCACCGATGTTCATGAACAACCTTAAAATTTTTTCTTTTTTGTTGGCCATAGCTACCTCAACATTCAGGATAAGCTTTAAGACCGAAAAAATGTTCCTAGCATAGACCTATATTGAAGTTCTTGTCAATAACCAAATTCTATTGTCTACATATCAAAGAATTCCAATATTTAATATGGATTTCCACATGGACAGAGCTACACAGTTTTAAAGAAAATGGACCAGCGGTCAAGAACTTCTTTGAAATTCTTTCTGCTACCCATAGTTACTTAGACATTTAAGATGAGCTTTAAGACCAAGAAATGTTCCTAAAATAAAGCCAGCTGCGAAAGTTCTTATCACAAACCAACTTTTATTGTCCACGTATTAAACAATTCATGGAATTGAGGAAAACTAAGACCGTAGATTTTGAATCCTCAGCTCAGCATCTTGTCGCAAACCACTAGAATTTTCTAGCAAAAGAGGCTAAATTGACGACTCTAGGTGCACTAAAAGGTGAGCCAAAATGCGCTAAGTAATAGCTTGCCCAAATTTTCAAGTATGTGAACCCAAATCTAGGTGAAGTGTGCTAGCTTGGCCCGATTTTAAAATTTTCTAATATAATCTAGCACATCTCATTAACTTGTACATGTTTAGAACTTTTGATACTTGTAGATATATAGATATATTGAGCAAATGTGCAAGTTGCATGGAATTATCAAAAATTTATGAAGTCTTCCTATAAATAAGGTATAACACTTAATATTTTTCACAAACAACACACCAAGCAACTCAAGTATAGTTGTAAATTCTCAAGCTCTCTTGTACATTTCCTTTTTGAGTAATAAAATTCTTTTTGGCTACATTGTTTTCTTTTCTCCATAGCTTTTTTGTAATCATCTTTACTTGCTTAGTTTGAGAAATTCAATAAGTTTACTTAGTAACATTTATGTTAGAAGTTGTTTAAGTGCTGCACAGATTGCTGCACAATATACTCATCCCGTGATAACCTACTACATTGTAGACTACATCTCATGCTCCACTTAGTCAATAGGGATTTATTAAATCCCAAAAATGCAACAAACAAATATTGAATACTCACCGACCACAACTTTCAGCCATTGGAAAATCTATACTATATAGGATTAATTTCATTTTATCATAAATTTGGAAATGATATATTATGTATTAAAAGAGCTTATATAACTCAACCTATAACTCAAGATACTACTTTGAAAAGGTACCTATCCTACGTATCCTTCACAACCATCTTACATCATGAGGCATAAACTTCAATTAATTCTTGAAGATGTATACACATTAATTGGACTTCCATAAATTTTATTTTTAAAAAAAACCCACAATTGGGACTGTTATTGGGTATTCGAATTAACTGTAATTTACTTTAAATCACTTGTAATTAAATATGAATAATTAAATAATTAACTTTTTAGAAGACCCTTGAGTTCTGGATAAGCCCGTACAATCTTAAATTATCATTGTTATTGAAAATTTTTTCCTAACATATACAAATGCTGTGGCTACAAACTCATCTTCGGCTTGAAATAGGCAAACAAAATGTGATTGATAAGGTTTTATCGTATGTCATGTCCTAATCTCACTTTGTCCCTAGAAGTAGATAATTGCTTCATCAAATTATTTTAATCAATTTTTTTTTTTAAATTATGAACATAATTTTGGAGATTAGTTGAGATGTTAAAGCATTATAATAGGGAAGTGTCTATTTATTTTAGAAGATTAAATATTCATGTCGTAACCAAAAAGCAAAAAAGTAATTAAAGAGAGAAGATGTTCCATCTAAATAATTGCTTAGGCCCCATCTTCGATTATTCCTGGTTAACCCTTTTCATAAAGCCCTAACACCCTCTAATTTGAAATTTAATACATATTGCCTCCTTTTTTCCAATATATATTTTAATACCCAATTATACACAAGCCTATTTTCTTAATTGACATCATGTGCCCTCACCTAAATAAAGTTTGGTGAGTTGAGTTCTAGCTAGCTAGCGTTTGACAACCAAAAGTTGTCTTGTCCCATTTGAACTAGTTCTTGTTATAACAACTACATCTCCTTGTTTTCTTTTGCATGGTTTAGTTGTTGCAATTGTTATCCTTATCCCATGCAACTAATCCATGATCACAGTCTCATTCTCTATTTTAGACCTAATTGGTGGAGATTCTCATTGCGATGAATAAGCTCTCTTTTCTTATTTTATCGATTTTCAACCAACACTCTTGCATGTGTTCATTTTCTATATAAAGTTTCCATTGCTAACCAATCTATTTATCGCAATAATATTATTTTGTTCTCACCAATTACTAAATGATCAATTAACATGATTTGAATACTCTTTATATATACTCAAAAGTCTCAAACCACGACGAATTGTCATAAAACAGCCACCAATTTGAAGTATCTTCATTACCATGGTGAATAAGTAGTAGTTTTTTATAAATCAATTTAAGGGCAAATTCAGATAAAGATGAATTAATAGATAAAGATTGAGAAAGGCGAAGTAATTAAGCCCATGAGTTTATTATTCTGTCATGAGTAATTAGGTTAGATAAGAAATCAATATGAGTTACGAGTTGTAAGGTGGAGAGTCGCGAGCGGAGTAAAAGGTACCATTTCTGGCATAGATTAAAATGAATTTCAAAATTTTCATATATATATATATATATAACGCATAAACCGTTTTAAGTTTTATTGATTTTATTGATTTGATCATCCATTTGTCCCTTATCCAAATTGGCACATGCCAACGGGCAGCGGACATGATTGGTCACCGCATCATAATCATTATCTCTTTTTTCTTCGCTTTATTAGACCCACTAGTTAATTAATTTCAACAAAGCGTGATTAATACTGTTAATATGGAAGCAAGTAAGCATGTCAACCTCACACGTGCAGCGTTGTATTCCCCTCCCACCCAATTCAACTCGTCTCCGTGCATTAAAAATTTTGATGAGAATCGACGGTCGCTGTATGCCCTTTGTTAGCGACTAAATGGGCCCCGCTTTGTAAAAGAGAATCTGTAGCCACCAGATCGAAATAAGAAAAAATAATACAACAAAATTATTAATTTTTTCCTCCATTTGGTCAAGTAAAGAAAAGAATCGTGGAAATGCCTTACACTAGATGATGCTGAACTTAATGCTGGATCAAGACTTGTTCTTGTTCACCTAATCAATAATTTTCTACGCATGCTTCTTAAAAACAACAACAACAATAAAATAATTTTCTCCCCACTGAAGAAAATTCTTGATCCACATCTTTAACCGCAAAAAAACCTTAACAATATGGCTTCAATTAAATCAAAATGACTAGAACTTGTTGCTGTTAACATACATGTTTATATATTATTGATTTTGATGACAACAAATAAAATTAAGAATGATTAAGTTTTTAAAAGTTTAAATTATTTTTTATACATTTTAAATAAATCATTATTTTCACATTATAAAGATTTTATATTAAATGAAAAAACGATTTTATGAAATTGGTTGTTTTTCAAGTTTATGGTAGGGGTGTTCGCGGATCGGATTTTACGGATTGGACATAAATCCATATCCGATCCATGATTTTACGGATTATAATTTTTCAATCCAATCCAATCAACGGATTGATTAAATTCAATCCAACTCCAATCCATATGTCTGCGGATCGGATGCGGATTTAACTCAATCCATATCCAAATCCATCATTTTGCGAATTGATTTGCGAATTAAAAATTTTAGTTCTCTCCAATCCATAAACTAATGAAATTAAAAAAAAATCTAATATAAAAATAATTTTACTGCCAATTAAATTTAAAATTAAATAAAATTTAAACAAATTAATTGTTTGTTTTAATAATACATTCAAAATTTCAAAATATAACACATTGAGATTAACTGTTCAAAAAAAGCTACAATAATACGTTCAAAGTTTTAAAATATAACACACCAAAATTAATTGTTCAAATAAAGTTACAATAATACATTAATATAACACCAAAATTAATTGTTCAAATAAAGCCACAATAATACATTGAAAGTCTCAAAATAAAATGCACCAAAAGGAAAAACGTCCATCTCCAATTTGTGTTTTGTACTTTAACCTAAACAAAATAAACATAATTGATATAAATAACAAGTAAAAAATTTTATTTAATAAACAAATTAATAAATATTTACCCTTGTATCCCATCAAATGCCATCAAGCTTCATCAAATATGTTCTTGTCAGCTCCCAAAATCTCTGCATATATAAGACAAGAAAAATGTCAAATTTTAAAATAGAATAATAATCAATAAATAAAATTAAAGTTAAATTGTTACATTTTACTTGTCTCAATATATTCAATCTCATCTAATCAAGATTTATCGGAGTTGAACGTAGCCAATTTTGTGTGCAAATTAGTGCCTCCACCGTCCTTGTAAATAGTGAGCACCGATGTGGATCAAGAACACGCCCACCGCAATGTCTGACTCGAAAAAAACCAATGGAAAAAAATGATTAAAATATATAATACATAAATTGGATATTTGGAAGAATTAATCTTCCACCAATCCAATACATCAAAACTCTCATTTTCTGGGTTCTCACATGATTCTAACAAGTAAAGATCCACTTCTGTTTTGCACTCTACAAAAGTATTGTCTTTTAAAATCCTCATATAACCCGAATCAAACACTTGACTAGCATCAACCTCAGCATCAACCTCAAACTCTTTTTTGTCATTTACAGCATCCATTACTTCCACATCATCACCATAAAGCAATTTGTATTCCTCATATAAACTATGTAAATTATTCCGCACTTTAACAACCAACTCATTAGCTTTAAATTCACCAAACAACACTACAAAACAATATCTCAAAAACTGTTCTTTATGTCGAGGATCAAGCAAAATAGAAACAAACAAATAAGGGTTGATTGTTTCATAATTTCCCCAATACTTATCATACTTCTTTTTCATATTTTCAGCCATTATCTTCAAAAATAAATCCTTACTATCCCTCCAAGCTTGCAATTGTGTATGAATCAAACATAATTGGCGCAAAAAAGTAGTGGATGTCACATATAAAGAACCCGAAAATGTCAAAGTGGCATCATGAAAAACCTTCAAGAATTTAATGAAATAACGAGTATATTCCCAATCAATTGAAGAATGACACGTTTTTGGCTCGCTCAAACAAAACTCACGAATGTATTGTGCATCATGAAGCTCTAACCGATCAAATACTTTTTCATACTTTTCAGCAACCTCTAACATGAAAAAAAGTAGAATTCCATCTAGTTACAACATCTAGACACAACAACTTATTTGAAGAAATTTTTTCTCGATCTGCATATGCCTTAAACTTTTGTGTCCTAGAAGGTGAAGATCTAACAAATCTATCAACATTGCGAATTTTAGAAATCAACTGATGATACTCTTTTAACCCCTCTGCAACAATGATATTTAATATATGTGCACTACACCTCAAATGCATATTTTGACCCCCTAAGATTGCACCATTCCAATTGTTCACAACTTTTGACAAATAAAAAACAGCAACATCATTAGAAGAAGCATTATCAACCGTTACTGTAAAAACTCTCTTAATGCCCCAATCTAATAGGCATGTTTCAATTTGCCTACCAATTGTTTCACCTTTATGGTCAGTAACTTGACAAAAATTCAATATTTTTTTGTGCAATGTCCAATTATCAACAATAAAGTGAGCTGTAAGACACATATAACAAAGATTTTGAGCTGAAGTCCATGTGTTTGTAGTGAGGCAAACTCTTTGATGACTACTCACAAAAAAATCAGTCAAATCTTTCTTTGTTTTTTTGTAAAGTTGTAAAATATCACGAGCAATAGTAGTGCGAGATGGTACTTTAAATCTATTTTCAAAAACTCCCAACATTTCCCTAAACCCTTCACTCTCTACAACTCTAAATGACATCTCATCTTTTATAATAAACTTAGCAATTGCTTCCTTACAAGCCTCAACACTATAGATCGCTGATACAAGGCTACATGACTCTCCATTTTTCACTGGTTGGTAAGACAAAGTTTTTTATTTTTTGTCCACTTGAGCTCGACCAGGATATTTTAGACATCTCTCTCTTATATGACTCAATAGATTAGATGTTCCTTTATTAAAACCATATTTATATTCTTTTCCACAATATCGACATTTGGATCTAGGATGTAGTGGATCAGAGCTTAATTGGATAAAATGCTCCCAAGCTTCTGAAGTAGTGGATTTATTGGGCGTACCTTCAGCATTACTGGATGATTTAGAACTTGGGGGAGATAAATTTACAGCTACGCGCTTTCCTTTATCAAGTTGAGAAGTCATCTACACCACCAATATGAAAAATCATTAAAATTAATTACGAAAAATGACAGAAACAAATTAAGCTTAAAAAGAAAGTAATAATTTAAGTTTAATTAACTCAATCAGTGAGGTCTTTGCATAAACACACAATTCTTGTTTAATAATAGAAAAAAATCATTAAAATTAATTATGAAAAATAACAGGAACAAATTAAATGATAAGTATCGGAAGAAAAAAACACAAGAAAGTTAAGATAATTTTTCCACACACCTCTACTTCAAGTCGATACATATAAATAATAAAAAGTTGTTGTAGAGCCAGCCTTATTACACACTCCTACACAAAATAAAGTCTAAACTATTTCCTTAACAAACTTAACTTAACAGCCCATACTTATCTTGCCCCTGTCTCTAACAAATTTTATCCCAACAACTCATCCTTTTGTTATTTTATTTAGTCATATCATTAAGCTAAAAAATAAAGTGAGAATTTAACTTTAATTACCTCAATTGGTGAGATCTTTGCACAAACACACAAAATCCCAAAAGAGCCGCGAGGGTTCAAGGAGCGAGAAGGTTGTGATGGTGAAATTTTTCGGCTGGAACTAGTGATTGTGAAGTGGCTTGATGGACTCAGGGAAGAAGATTGCTTGATCTCGCCGGAATCGCGTGGGGTGTCACTGGTGCGTGTGATGACAGGGAAGCAGGAAGCTTAGGGTTTTTCACTTTTTGGTTTGCAAATTGTTGGTGACCGCTGACTTGCGTTATGCTAATTTACTTTTGGCTTATGCTACTTTACTTTTTGGCGTTATGTTACACTTTTTTTTTGGGACAAAAGCGTCATGTTACTTTACTTTTACTTTGCACATTGATTACTTTACTTTGATTAGTGCTGACTTTGTTTTTATTTTATTTTATAATTTTTATAAGTTACATTTGTATATTTAATTATTTAATCATTTTTATTTTATATTTTTATTAGGTAATGGCTAAGTTACGTTATGGTGCTTATGTAACTATGTAATGTCACATTTATAATATTTTAAAAATAAATAAATAAATATTTTTTTTTGCGGATTCACGAATTTTTACGGATTCACAGAAGTAAATCCATATCCAATCCACCGACTGTGGATTTTTAAAATTTTAATCCAATCCAATCCATCAATCCACGGATTGGATTTTTACGGATCGGATTTTTACGGATCCAACGGATTGAACAGATTGGATCGGATTCTGAACACCCCTAGTTTATGGTTTAATTGAAAGTGTTTTGGAAACTTGAAAATCAACAAATATTGTTTGAAATTCCGGAGAAGGACTTATTTGAAAAGTGTTATAGTATTTTGGGTCATTTTATAATTTCATAAAAATTTGTGATTCATAAAGTATTATTTAGAAATTCTGAAATTGGACCTATTTGTAAAGTTTCATAACGTTTTGAGCCATAGTACAATTATAGAAAGTTTTGGGATAAAATTATAATTTTAAAAAATAGTTCACTGTAGAAGTTACTGTAGCAAGCGGCTAACCGGTTATGGCAAGTGGCTAGCCGGATAGCGGGCAGAATCTCTCCGGATGGAAAACAACTATCCGGTTATCATGTAATATCCGGTTCTGGTCGAAAAAACTTAGGAGCATGGCAATTTATCCGGTTATCGTAAGCGGCATGCCGGATATTGTGAAATTCAAATTTTTTCCTTAACGGTAACATTTAAGCGGCTAACCGGATTCCATAAACGGTAAGCTGGTTATGAACAAAAATTTATAACGGCTAGTTTTTGAGCTCACACTATAAAAACTCAACCCCAACTCTTGTTCAAGGTTCCAAGCACGCACCAACAAAAGGCATACAACATATCTTGAGCTCTCAATTCGTGAATTACAAATCCTTGAGCCATCTTTGTTCTTCATTTTGTATATCTACTCTTTGAGAGAGTTTTTGTTGTACTTTTCAATTTCTCATCAAATTTGTAAGTGTTTAAGTGTGTTATACACTTGAGTGAAGAGATTGGGAGATAATATCTTTATTGTAAAAGTTTATTGACACCTTGAAGTCAATTGTAAGTATTTGAAGCCTTGGAAAGGCTTGGATAGTGAAATCCTCAAGCTTGGGTTGCTTGAAGGCGTGGACGTAGGCGGGGATAACCGAACCACGTAAAAATCATTGAGTTTGCTTTCTCCTCTCTTACTCATTTATTATTGTGCTTTTATTGAATTTATTGTTTTCAATTTTATTAAGGCATTAGATTGGATTGTTGTGGATTGTTGTGTGATTTGATTAGAATAAGTAAAATATAACATCTATAAAATCAATACTTGAGAAATTAATAGCCTCTATTAGATAATAATTCTTTAGAGTCTCAAATTGGACTAATAGGTTAAATTAATAAGATAATAATTATTTTGAAAATCCTTAAATAATTATATGGTCCCATTCATATTATAAATTAATAATATATTAAAATTACAGATATAATAGTTATGATGTTCTATTATAAAAGATATGACTCGTTATTTATTTTTTTAAAATTTTAAATATAATTAAATCTCATCTCTAATTTGCTCATTTATGTTTTGCTGTGGAGTTCAATTCTCAAATTGCAAGAATTTTCAATTATTTTGGTTAACCTTATTTATATTTAGTGGATTTGTTCATTTTTAATGAATTAGATTGGTAAACTACAGTAAATTTTTGTTGATTAAACGTGTGTTCATTGAATTGTATATACAATTTATAAGTTAATAATTAATTAATTCTTCTTTCAATTATTAGATTTTATATGATAGTGGCGTTATTAACTTACCGAGGTTTTACCGTACTGGTATTAGGTAGAGAATAGCAGACGTGAAGTTTCATTTTACATCAGATGAACAGATTTATAAAGTTCTCTTCTCACACTTCCTCTCATGCGCCCAGCACTCACAAACACATACATATGCAGCACACACATAATTTATGCAAACAGACTGCACCCTGAGATCAGCTAATATTGCAAGCATCACTGATTGAGTTGTACTTTCAACTACGTGCTCATCAACCATCACCAAAATAAAAGAGGGAGGCAGGGCGGGGGCTGGGGCGGCTTCAGCTGTTGATCTAACTCAGAGGAGAATTATTAGGTTAGTGATTATGATACTAGTTCTTACAAGAAAACAGAAGAGGATTGTTGAACTGTTAGTAAGTGATAGATTTACCATCTGATTGTCAACAATTATCACTACATCTTGAGAAAACTCTGTTCTAAGCTAAATTAAAGGTGTCGTATCTGTGATTCCTCGTCAAGAGAATTATGTGATATTCAACATGACTATCAGAATCTACAGTACCATGTTCACTGTTTGAATTTACAGTCTCGTATTCAACAATACTATCTGAATTCACTGTCTCGTATCCGAATAACTCATAAGTCATGGATCAAAGTTGGAGCTCTATATCAAGTCAGTTATTGAAAATAAGCATAAAGTAACTCTTGACCGCACAAAGGGTAACAGAAAGGAGAATGTATAACCGTCTATGAAATCTTAAGTGGCTAGTTGACAAAAATTAAGTGCAGTGATCATTGCAGGGACAACTTGGCAAGGGTCAATGCTAATACCTTTACCCCATTTTCCATGTCTTTGCCAGAGGCATATTCCTCAGGCTTGTGGCTATAACCTGCAAAATCAAATGTATGAAAATATGTATTTAGTTTGGTTTTACACTCTAGTTCCCTCACAAAATAAGAAGATGATTAGATAGATTACAAATGCTAGAGGTCCTCATTTTGACTAGCTACAGTCCCCTACTGATTTGACACCATCCGTGAATGGGTACATGCCCCTACTACTTGCACAAGGGTACATTTCCTAATTCACATCATGCAATTTTAGCGTGCCTCCACAAAAGATATGTTTCACATGCACACAATTCAAAAAGCAAAAGAAGCACCAGCACCAAAGCAATACCTAAAAATTTTTATTGATAAAATCCAACTAGTTAATTTCGGTCACTTCAAATATTTCGACATTCAACTTAATAATAAGAGATTAAGGTTTTAGATTTATAGATACAGAAGAAAAGAAAGGTGTTCATACCTTTGTAACATGGAATGAATATCATGCCCATTGGAGATACCCTGCAAGGATGTGAACCTATAATTAGAAGTTGCTAGCAAGAAAAACAATAAGAGTAACTATGTATTCATCATCTGAAACATCGTAAAGCAGGTGAAGTGAACAGTAATAATAAGATAGGTAATTCAAAGTAAAGCATCTCAATAAGGATACATTTCATATTTATGTGAGAGTTTGGTACTGTGTTTTGGTACTGTGTCTTGTTTGTGAAGAAACTTGGGAGTAGGGAGAAACAGATTGGCTGTGAAACTTTTGGATTCAGGTATCAGTCAATGGGAATTTCAGCGACTTCTCAGCAGTAAATTACTGCAAAAAAGTACCCACCCCCAGCTGTCACCTTGGAAAATTTTCTTAACCTGAATTCCCCTGTTTTGGTATTTTGAATCATTAGATTTTATCATTTTTCTGCTCTTTCAAAGAAAAGAACGGGGGAAGAAAAGAGTAAAATCTTCATATTAAGAAACATGGTACTTGGAACCCCAAATAGTGGGACATATAGCATGGTACTGAAAAAGGTACAAATATTAATCTTTCTCTCTGTCTATACCTGCCCATAAAGAGTGAATCATGGTAAGCTCTGCTTATCATAAACTTATGTGTTAAATTAAGTTCTTTTGACGCTGCTTCTGCTGCCTCAATTATTGATTTCTCAGAAAGAGCTGGTGGATCCTGATTTACAATTTTGAATTCAGATAGAGTGACCCCACGATTTTTTGCAATTGTAGTTGCAGATTGATGGAATTTTTCAATCACAGCATTTCTTCGCTTTTCATCAATGTCTCGTGTGTCTGCCAAAACATGGATAATTGAAAACTCAATAAATAACAAAGAAAAATTTCAGAAATCAACTGGAACTAAATCAAATGTAACTCAAACTTTGGCAAAAGAAGAATGCCAAGATTTTTAACATGATTTGAAACAAACTTCAGGAACTTAATACTCATCTCATGGAAAGTATTTATGTTATAAGATTGTCAGCATGTTTCCCAATAAGACTTGAACAACTGATCCGAAACATACCAATTTCTAAGTGTGATTTGCTTGGTATGCTGTTGATTGCACCAGGATGCAGCTCCAGAATGCCTTAGGAAACAGGATATGTTAAGTTACACCAAAGTTCTAAGAAAGAAAGATAGTCAAATCAAAGTTAGATGTATCCTAATGCAAGATGGATTTAAACAGTAAGTACCCAAAAATTCTACGTTTAGGCATTCATGAAGATGACTTACCAACTGTACCAACGGTATCAATGGATCCAGATTCTAGAACATGTTTCTCAACAGCTAGCGCTAATTCTGCAGCAGCCAGACCGGCATCATTTCTGCTTAGTACATGTAAAACATTATGAATCTTGTTGACTGAATAAGCATGGTAAAAGAATCATAATGATGAATATACCAAATTGATGAAAGATATGTAAATGTAGCTGCATACAGGCAGACATCAGTTACCTATTTGGCATCAAGACAGCACCCGCATGCCCTCCATTGCCTTCAAAATCTACTTTTATACTTGCAGGAGCTGCAATGGCAGTCACTATACCAATTGATGTACCTGAGTTGAAATATAAAAGTGGATTAATTGCCATCAATAAATAGAAATCATAAGGATAAAATAAGCAGTAAAAAGGACAAACCTTCCTCCTCCAGAATAGGTCCCTGCTCTATATGCAATTCAACAAAAGCAGAGTAACTTCCTTTCTTCAAAAATACACTCGATAAGTCATTGTGCTCTTTTGCATATCCAGCAGATCTTGCAGCATCCAAAAAGGATATATTTTGGCCATCAACTATTGACGTCAGATCTTTTGCCAGTGACTCAATTCCTGCCAATAAGCGACTGCACAACAAAAATAAACATATGAACTCATACTATAGTAAAAGATTTCCAAACCCATATACCATCCACCATGCCAAGACATAACATGTTGAAGTTTAATTACAGTAGAAGCGGTAGCTATAAAGTTTGCAAAGATAAGTGAAAGGAAGCTTCAGAAGAAAAGTATCTTTTCTTCTTTTTGTATGGACAAGAATTAAGAAAGGATAGCAACCAAAACAAACCCAAGTGCATATATTGAGTTATCAGGTTTTAACTATTTACAAGTGGCTAACCTTCCCAAACAACCGATCCCATAGCGTGTGGGCTCTTCTGAGGTGAACATGATAACCTCCAGTGACCTTCTAGGCTTGAATCCAGATCTGCTAAAGACACAGACAACATAGCATAGACCAAAACTGTGGCTACTACACAATAACTTTATCTGAAAAAAAAAAAACTAAAACATAATGAAAAAGAAATTGTATCCATGCTATTCAGTTCAAAACAATCTTATTAGCTGGAAACCAAAAGCATAAACGATGCCCTAGACTGGAAAACTGAGAGAACACAACAATATTTATTATATCTAAATCTCCAAGACATGGCTTTAAGAGGATGTCTTTGGATATAATTTGAGATAAATGTTTCAAATCTCTTCGTTGGTAGCCTAAGCAAGGAATATCTGAGTATCCCCTGACTCAATTTTGACATTATCTGACTACAGCACAGCTGATCTAACTAAAGGCACTCAACATCTAAAAGTTTATCTATTCATGAATAAAGTTATGTCGATTGCACTTATTGCCATCAATTTGCAAAAAGAGAATTTTTCAGCCCTAAACTAGAATGCTAATCAACCGACAAAGCAAATATAAGTGGCAATTTATAACCACGTATTTCAGATTCATCACAGCCTACCAATAAAATCAATCAAGTGTTCCATACCTTTTTAGCACATTAATGGCTTCTAATGCACCTAGCACACCAACAACACCATCATACTTTCCAGAGTATGGAATGGCATCAATGTGAGAACCTGTTGCAACTGAAGCAAGCTCTGCTTCGTTGCCAATCCTGCATAAAGGAAACAGGGGTGGGAGCATGGTCAAAGATAGTTGAGGATACAAGACAGAAATTGTGAAACATTTGTCTCAAAGAAATGAAGAAGAAAGGTGGTATTGTGAGCTTTGATACTCCAAACTAGTACTGCAAAAAAAAAAAAATCCCTTCAATGAATACAGACATCCTTGAAAGAAACTTCATTACTGCAACAAAAAGAACAGTTTGGAAAGGGACAGTAAAAGAGAACAACAATTGTCAACTAGATTACCCTTTGTGAAAAAAACAATACCATCTAGAGAGTGCACTTCAAGTTGCTGTAAGAATTATGGCATTTTCTCAGAAAATGCAGTACACCACACTCTATACTCATAATATGATTTTCTTTTTCAATTCTGATAACATGTCAATCTGAACACAGTTACCGGAACCGAAACTCCTAAGTGAGAATAAATGAAACCAAGAACTTCCATCTGGGCGAAGTAACACAGGTTAGGGCAATCTGAGTGGTTCATTTAGAGACCATGAGTATGGCGAAAAATTCATGATAACCGAACTCCTCTGGAGGAAGATGAAATCTCACCATCTACCAAATATGTTACCAACTGCATCCTCCCTAACAGAGAGACCTGAGAGCCCCATCAAGTTCTTGATGTAGCTGCATTAAAGTATTGCAAATAGACAACATAAATCCTTAATTTATGTGGGCAACTGATTAAAAAAAGAAAAGGTTCGGAAAGCACTGGCATATGAAGAGTTAACTTGATAATCCACTACGCATGATAAAATTTTCAACTATGATTGAATATATACCGTAAGGCTTTAGTATTATGTTCTCAACACATGAGCTTAAATAGCATTGTAAGTTAATAACTACTTAGAATGGCCGGAAATATTAGACAACTGCTGCTGGATTAGAAGCAAGAGTAATGTCCTGTATATACCCTTCTAGACTTGAAGGGGCCACTGATAAAGCATACAAAGGGAACAAATATCTCTCGACAAACAATCCGATAAAGCATCACATACAGAATTCTCCACGTCGTAATCTGAGTGATTCATTGGAAAACACCGATAACTCAGTAAATTGAGCCTATTAATGTCGTAACATAAATGATTACCTTTAAGGACTACAAGAAACAGGTCCATCAGATGAAATATTATAAAGGATTCGATATATGGATAATTAATGAAAAAAAATATAAAAACTGCAACCTTTTATTAAGATTTGCAGACAATTAGAACATGCACAAGAACTGTAACTTCTTAAATAGTCACCTGCGTGCCAATACATCATTCTCAGTGTACAAGACCCTAGTAACTGATGGGGCAGGAGTGTCCGAGAAAGTTGACAGTTCATCGATCTAGCCAAAAAAAAAAAAAAAGGCAAAACCACACGCATTAAGAGGAAAAAACATATTTTAATAAGAAAATTAAAATATCCATATTATTTTACTCCTCCATAATGCTATAGATTTTCACAGTACCTGTTTTTGGAGAGTTTCAGTATCAACTGAGAGTGAAGAAACCAAGTTTGCAACAAATGAGTTTGATTCATGAATTGGGTACCCTGAGAAAGCCTCCATTGTTCTGATTGTTGGGTCTTCATTTGCTTTAGCGTAGATTGCAGAAATGGAACAGAAGATTACGAGAAGCAGAAGAAGATGATACAGTGAGTGAGAGTTGCAGAACCTCAAAGACATTTTTTTTTTCTTGGCTGGGCTACTTCTTGTTGATGATAATGCTATGATTGGCTTACTGCTACTACTATGTTAATGTTATTTTGCTAGTGCGTTTGGTGCTACACGTGGCTTTCAAACTGGGTCTCTGACACATGAGTTCTTTTTTTTTTTTTTTGCCACTTTTGTGTGACATCATATTTCAAGTTTCTCTAAATATTTAATGACTTGAATAATAAATCTTTCCAAAAAAAAAAAATCGCTCCGGCACTAACATAAATTAAAAAAATATATATCTTGATTGATTTTTAACCAACTAAGCTATTCCGATATAATTTTGATTCCCATTTTTATTTTCTTTCTACTGTAAAAAGAAAATCACATTAAAATTCAACATGAGATTAAAATAGATTGATAATTTAATAAAAATTTTATTAATATTTTTAAATATGAGTTTTTTTTTATTTTTTTAAATATAATACCCTCCAACAAAGTAAGTGACTCCTCATTATATTTATTTTATTTTTTAAAATATTATGATGGTTGTTGTGTTAAAAATAATTCAATCTTTATAGAATGGATGGTGTAATTTGATTCGATGAAAAATCATTACTTAATCCCATTAATTAAGGGATAGCCTTCACAAAATTTAGGTCTTGATTTGAAATATTGTGTAATACGCCTATGTGTTTAATTAATAAAATGTTAATAATTTATATTTTTATCTTTAAAAAAATAATTATTCATTTTCAATTTTCATAGACATGGTCATATCCTAATATTTATTTATCGGATCTATATGAATATGTGCGAAAAGTCCAAATTCCAAAACACGCAACTCGAAAAGGCGGGAAGATTTCTGCACTCGCACTTGGGGCTTCTCGAGGAAGGAGCTCAGAAAAAATGGAGACGAGACATACATGTCTAAAGCTGGAGATTCCCGACGCCACGGATCCCATTTTCGTCAAAGGCACGTGGTTTCAGACCCACTTCGATCTCTCCATCACCGACGGTCTCAACGCTTGGCTCTGCAACGGTATTATAAATTAAAACCTGTAACAAATTTTAATTTAAATTTGTCAACTTTTTTTTTGGATGTGTCTCAAAGCAACAGCGTTTTCGTCTTTTCGACAGCGTCTGAGGAGCAGGTGAAAGATAGGGCGGCGCAGTGGGACCAGCCGGTGACCGAATACATCAAATTGGCCGAGCGCTATTTAGGGTTTCAGCAGCCTGGTTCTGTTTACGGTTTTACTGATGCTGCTGATGGGTGTAAAAGAGTAAGTTTTTGTTATTATATTTTAAAATTTAAGTTAGTTTATCGAAATTGAAATTGGAAAAAGGTGAAATTTAAAATTATGTGAGTATGCATGTGATTGTGATTTATTGCAGTTGTCATGGACATTTGAGAAGGAAGGGACTAAGCTTGAATGGCGGTGGAAATGCGGACCGGCACCTAATAGCTAGAAGGTTACTGCAGGAATTTTGGACTTTCTTATGGATGCAAACATTAGGCTCAGTGTAAGATTCTTTTGCTTTTTTGTTGGCTGAAATTTTGAAGATTGTTAGTTGAAACAATTTTATTTTATTAGATGTGTATGTAATGTTCGTTAGATTTCAATGACTTGGTACATGTTGTAAGTAATGTTTGAAGGGCAATGAAAGAAAAGACTTGGGATCTGTCCATCCTGGGCCTTTTAAATTCAGTAGAAGGGATTTATTTCTCTTGATGTTTGATTCAAATCTACCAATGGTTGTACATTGACTTGGTTCTTTGTATTTTGTTTCATGAGGACAATACTAAATATAGTTTCCATGATAGACATTTATATCATTAGAAGTTCACTTTCTCTATAGGTGGTCAAGATGTTAGGTCAGAAGAGCGTGTAGTGGTTGGTTACATGGAATGTAAATCAAATATGCTGATTCACTTCAACTTTTCTTTCTTATCAGTGATGAGTTGCTGATTCATGGGGTGTCGTCTGTCCTACTGGTTGTTAGTATCATCTATAATGATTTTGATTCGTTATGGATTAAGCTGAGACATTTTTCATATACACAATATGTGAGTTTGAATTGGATTTTGGGCACTTGAGGAATCTTATTTTATACTTCTAGCTAAGTGATTGTAGCAATATGTCTTGTTCTGGAAAATTTTGTATCAGCTGCGGTATTGATGGCCTAGTTTGAAGAAGCTCTGAAGCTGCTTGGGCTTCATTCTTTATAACTTCAAAATGAAATGGTCCTGCAGGATTCTTCATTTTCTTTATAAATTTTCTGTACCAATGACCTATATACACGTGGTATAAATGTTTGACTGTAAATGACATTGTACGTTTTGTTCTATTATTCTTGTTGTTTCTTTGGATAGATAGATGCAGATGAAATGCCTATGTCAATTGGTTTGGCAATGAAATTTGTCTGTCAGCTTATAACACCTTCATGGTTTGTCTCTTTTGCTTATAGGATGAAGTTGTCACAAAATCTCAATCATTTGAGAGACTGAAAGTGGAGGCTGAGAAATGTTTAGCACAAAGTGAGAGATTTAACAATGAGAAGCTGGAGTTTGAATCAGCAATCTATGCAAAGGTGCGTGAATAAATAACATTGATAGTATTGCTCTGTAACTGGAGATCCAAGACACAGGCCAAAAGAATAAAACGTTTGAAAATAGGGACATCAGGTGTTTCTGATGAGGCCACTCTTTCCAATTCAGTTTTGCCTGGTGAAAATGTATGAATGCTGAATTCTTATATGGATGGTTTAGATTTCCCATAATTGATGTTTCCAGAATGTCCATTCAGTCATAGTTGTAATTTCATGATGTTTTGAACTCTGAGCATGCTAGTTATTAAAGGATGAATAGGATCTTAGGAACATCAACTTTCTATGCTTTTGGTATGTAGGACTGACTTCAAGTTTTTTTTTCCTGCTTCTAGTTCCTTGGTGTGTTGAATTCAAAGAAATCAAAACTCAGAGAGCTTCGAGACAAGCTTTCAAAACAGACCGTCATGGGGGATTTGCAACAAGAAGAGGAAGAGTCCACAGACAAAACTGAGAGTTTTGATGAAGGGAGTGATGATGACAAAAGTGAGGAAGAACCTGCAAAGGATATTACAAGCACATCAAAAGGTGTTCGAGCCAGTAGGGCTCATGGTAGAAAGAGGATTTCACGCAAATAGCATCTAAATAATCAAATTTAGATTTGAGAGTGAGTACCAATCTCTCCTTTTTCTTACTCATAATGTAAATCATGTAATGAATGTGCTGAGTTTTGTAGAGAGATAAAGATTTTTCTTCATTCCAACTAAGGATATGCACCATAAGGACTTTAACCCCTGTAGCATTCAGCTTGGTGCTTAGAAAGCAGTCTGACAGCACATATTTGTCCAACGTTTGTCTTTGTCGTCAATGATTGAGTAAAATTGTATGCTCAAAATTGGAATACCTAGTTCCGGTGAAGCGTTGACTCCAACTAGTTGAATCAGTCAGACTATTAAGATGCCAGGGCAAGCTTAGGGTTGAGTCATTTACCTTGTTTGCAAGGGCAAAAGAACGGGCACTGTAGGCTGACAATTTGACAAACGCTTAGGCTTGGAAATTGAACGTCACAAATGATTGAACGTATCAATATTAGGACTGGGTTTGGTTTGGATCAGTTGATGAAAATATTCTTGGGCTTTTTTGAGACTGATTGCATCTGGTTTACATTAGTGCCTTACACGGTACTCTTAACTTGTTTGGACCCAAGACAGAGATTGGTTATGTGTTTTGGTTACTGGGTTTTGCATTTGGTGAAGGGCTTTGAGGTGGGTTTCTAAATGGACAGGGGAGTATGTGTTTGCGTTTGGTGCTATTGATTAACATGATTGAATGAGTGGCATTTGAATTGGGTGTCTTTTATCCTCCTGCATACTAAAATAGTGTCAAATTTTGACATATTTATTTGAGTATCATAATAGTTCTAATCCTTAATTTATCAAGTTATTTTATACAAATTAATGTATACAAAATAATCTAGTATAAAAAGATCAGCTGGAACAGTTATTTTTTTCAATTATGAGTTTATGGTAATTTTATACAACTAATCTTCTTATGTCATATCAATTTGTATGTAATTATTTGTACAAAGTGATTGTGACTTTATCATTACTTTTTATTTATACATTTTCATGTTATAATAGTCATGATTCTTTTTAAAAACAAAGAGCCATTCTTTTATTCATTTGAGAATGATAGTTTTGGAAAAGATAATCAACAATAAATAGGCATCTTTTATGACTTCATTCTTCCAGCAATAAAAATAGTATATCGGTTTGCTAAATGAGCTGTCGAAGGGTCCGGTGTATCATGTTCCAAAGTTTATAAGCCAATCAACAAAATCTAGAATCTTTTTGTTAAATGTTACAGGTTTTATTTTCTATATTTGCAAGAACAGTCTTGGTTGTAAAAGATAAGAGAGACAAAGCCCCGAAGCCTTTATATATGCATATAAAAAATCTCCATCAAACTCACCAAAATTTTTTTTAAAAAAAAAAATGGAGTTGCATAGAACAAACATTCGGTTCTTCACAATTTTGTTCATGTTCATCATTTTGTTCGCTTCAAGCAGCACAATACAACTAGGTTCAGCCTTGAGGCCATTGCATGCGAAGCCGCATATTCGTAACCTTATTAGCCATGCGACCCTCCAGAGGGCTCCCGTGCCACCTATTGGCGGTAATCCTTGCAGTATGATTCCTGGTAGAGGAATCATTTGCGCTCCTCCTCCGCCACCGGTCACCGACGTTTGATTTTTCGGTGGCTTATTAGCGTAAGTAATAAAAACATTCGAGCAAGGTAAAACTTAAAAGGGCTCTTTTCATTGCAGCAGCAAATGGTCGTGTATTCTTATATAATTTTGTAATAAATAAATAAGCTGAATTGCAGCGCCTGCTTATTCCCTAATGAAACATGTCTGTTTGGCTTGCATCCTTCACATTTGACAAAATTCTACAGTCAAATCCCTTTACTCATCTTTTCATTTGGTAAGCTTTCTCAAGGCAAAAAGAAAATTTAAGGAAAATTTGAGGAGAAAATGGAAGGATTTTCACGATTACTTAATTTTATAGCCAATGGGAAGAGGGAAAAAAAATGTCATTTCATACCATTTTCAATGCAATCACATACAATTGCAAGAATACGTGGGAGTCGATAACGAGTCCAAATTTAGATTCATATTATCAGGATTTGTATAGATAACAGGTTGTTTTCAGAAACAAGCAGAAGCAAGCCCACATTCAGATCAGATGTCGCCACAAGTGCAATGCTTCAGAGTCTGGCTAAGAATTGAACGGTGGGAATTGTCACATCAGAGAATGACATGGTAGATTGATGGTGATTCCCTTTTGGTGACAAATGGACCCGCAGATTTGCAAATCAAAATATAATTAATGCTACAAATTTATAAGAAGATACATATATTAATATTAAACAATTTTGTGATTTGGAAAAGAATTGACAGGGAGAAAAGATTTAATTAATAAACCGTGAAAAGATATAATTACTAAAGGGAATCGGAACTAATTTAATTTGATTAGTGCCGGTAGGTTAACTCAACACAATCTTAATTCTAATTAAATTATAATTTTAAATCTTAATTGCAATAAAAAAACCTAATATTAATTAAAAAATTAATAAAATAAACTGGTTAGCCTAACAAAGCAATGGTACCGCGATCGACAGTTTGCCGAATTGGCGGATTTACCCGGATTTGAAACAGATACTCCTGTTAAACCTCCATTTGCATTCACTTAGTAGCGGCCTTGACATCATTTGGATTCATTCTGCATTAGTTCTTGAAATATTTGAATATCATGCAGTAGTTCTGATTTTTAGATCGGCACGTTCTAGTGCATTCACTAGAAGTGTCTGCCATTAAAAAGTGTCTTCATTACAAAAAAATAAATAAATAATTATGTAATTTAATAATATTAAATTTTGATTTTATTAAACGCCACTCGGACTAGAAGTGTCACCGATTAAAAATTGTATTTATGGAAAAAAAGTAAAGGCACTCGTATTAGAAAAAGTGTATGTGTATATATATATTTGTTTATGTGTGAATGTATATATAAAATCTTTAACCGGTTCAGCCCAAGCTGGATTCGATCCATTGAAACTTGCTTTCAACTGTCGGTCCAAAATAAAAACCAGAATGGATCTGGAAGAGTGGTGAAAACCAGAAAAAACTAATAGAAATTTTGTAACGGATCTGGAAGAGTAGTAAGACCGACGACAAATATTTCAAGAACTAAATAAAATAGTACATATTTCAAGAGATAAACGCAGGTCGAGAAATTCTATCGTTATCTGAGGAAATAATAAACCGCCGCCGTAATAAACAGACACTCAAGAAAGACTGAGACAATTAATGAATACAGAAATGGAAGGAAGATCAAATATATCTGATTGGACAGAGAAACACGGTAGAAAGAGAATCCGTCGTCAATATTCACCGTCACCATATACAGATTACAGAGTAGAAAACTCATCTCATGACCGTGATTTCTCTGTCCAAACAAATATAATCGATCATATTTTTCTAACAATGAACAACGAAAGCGATTTCCACTTTGTAAACAGAGCAGAGCAAAGCAAAATATAAAAAAATGTAGAGTGGAAAGGTCCGATTGTGTCTCTGGACACGGGCGTATTTATAGGCTGCTTACTTTGGCTTCAAGATTAAAACCCTAGCAATTTTCCATTTTTGGATCACTGTTGATCCAACGGTTACATTTTATAAACAAACATCCGTGTAATCTGAGCCGTTGAAATGGAATATCGTAACGGCAGGACACGTGGTGCGCATGAGGCTTTTTTTTTTTTAGTTAATTAATTATTTATTTATTTAATGTTCCTGGCATTTACCTTCCAAACTTTACAATGAAAGGTAAGAAAGGCCGTGTCGAGTGGTTAAAAAAGTTACAAAATCTTGTTACCCAAAAGTGCAGGCACACATCCAATAAGTAATCCGATTGTTCTAAGTATCTGTTCAATAAATACGTGATTGAATCTGTCTAAAATGAAAGAACACTTCAAAAAGTGAAATTGAATCAACTCCGTCCACGCTTCAACTCAAAATGTGAACATTTTTTATTTTTAATTTTTGCGGTTCTTTCCCCTCTTATCATCGATACATAATCAACCACCGATCAAAATGGCAAGGCTGTTGATGCTGCAATCCTGAGTTGCTTTAGAGTACAGCTCTGTTTCGTATTCAAGTTGTTCTGTACAGTCGAATGGTTCCCCCAGTACATGCATACTTTCCGTCTGATGACAGGCATTAAAACTTCAAAACTCCCAGCCAAAGAATTTCATCGTATCTGCAGGCTTAGATAATGATACAAGGCTTCTGTTGTACGGCTCGTACACCTGGTGTACAAGACAACAATCTAAATCTGGAAAGCTGATTCAGTTATTAAAAACATTAGAGTACGACATCCTTGTTACAAGAACATTGTAAACCAAATGATTAATAAAGCAGACTAAAAGTACTAGCACTGCATGCAATATCCCCATTGCATGGATCAAGTATTGAATTCAAACAAATGAACAAAAATGCAGTACCGTGAGAGAAGACATTTGGAGCTTCAATCTTGACTTCAACCAACCCCATATTTTCATAAATCTTCAACATCTTAATACTGCGGCTAGAGATGTTAATGCTCTTCAGGTCATAACAATCAGTGTTATAAGTAAGTAAGCTCTCAAGAAGCGGAAATTTAGAAATTTGATTGCAAAGACACTCATCCGCTATAGGAGCAAGGGCAAATGTCAAGTGGTTGAGAAACTTACATGAGGCTAAGTTGAACCCGCACTGAAATGAGAGTGGCCCTCGAATTGTAACTTTTTGGACATTCTGTTCTTTGATTCAAACCCCTTGAAGTTTCTCAGCACCATAAACCTTTAAATTATTGAGTGTGGTAAGACCAGATAACTCTAGATTTTTAAGCCCTGGGCATGCATGCAGACTTAGATACTCGATCAAGGGACACCCAGTAAGTAGACACTGAAGCACTAGGTCGATTGCGTCAACCCTCCTTAGAAACAATTCTGTCAACGAAGATAACTTCACACTTTATTTCAGGCAAATTGAATCTAGGATTGCCGGACCGAAGCTCAAGACTCAGCTCTTTGACATTACATCCTAAAGCATAGAACATGCATTGGTCTATGTATGGACGACATGTTTCCAGTGAGCATCCAGGAACAAAAAGTGAGAAATTCATTAACCTTATCATCTCATTGTGGCGTATGCGCAGAGTGTCCTCTATATAACTGAATATCTCCCTTACTTTTGCTTTCCAGCTTCGCTGTCAACATTGCTATCCTCCGGAAAAACTTAATCAAAGAAATCAATATCAAATTTCAAAACTGGAAATTTATGCTATGCTCCTTCCCATGCTTGAGACAATACCCTTGTTTGAACCGTTTGTTTTGCAGGCAAGAATGACAAAATGTGACGTAGTATTGGTTCCGGCAAATCCGATATCCGGTCTATGCAGCTGAGGCTCTCCATAATAATATTATCGTCACCGGATTCCCTGAACAATTAATTACCAACTGATTGATATATTTCGATTATGTTGAGTTGAGCATCTTAAAAATAAATAAATAAATCAACAAATCATCTTCAAAAGAAAAAAATGTTTTGAATTGGACATGTTTGTTTATTTATCTAAGGAAGAAACTCTAACTCAAGAACAAACAAACAAGAATTTTGAAAATATCACCAAAAATTTTTTTTTTACATTAATCCGCATCTTAAAAATAAATAAATAAATCAACAAATCATCTTCAAAAGAAAAAAATGTTTTGAATTGGACATGTTTGTTTATTTATCTAAGGAAGAAACTCTAACTCAAGAACAAACAAACAAGAATTTTGAAAATATCACCAAAAATTTTTTTTTTTCATTAATCCATAATTTTTTTTCCCTTTTACTCATCGTCACTGAAAGACAAATATCAAAACAGCAAAAGCAGAGGGAAAAAAAATGAAAATACAGAACTATTCTAACGACGATGAGGACAGAGGACCTCTCCCTCTGATGAATCCCGCAAGTCTAACAGCAGCGGCAGTTGAATTATCAAAGCGTTGATCTGCTTATTATATATAGCGATTTTTTCGAAGATTCCTAATCCAAAACAGACTCAGAAAAAGTCAGTTGCAGCAGCGGACCTATGATCTGTTTGATATATATAAGTATTTTTATGGATTACAAATCCAAATAGGATATGGATTAGGGAATCCTTAAGGCAACAGCCGCAGAGGTTTACCGGCAGAACAAGGGTTCTGTTTCTTTTAAAACTAGTCAGCGACAAACCCTTTTTGAGTAACCGTAATAAGGGACTGAGTAACTCTGAATTTAGATAGTTGAAGTACATAACTATGTATCCCAAGTGAAGTTGCATCTAACGACTGTATAGAGATATAAAATTATCAAATTAATGATGAAAAAATAAAAATTAACTATACCCACAACAAAAATTTGATGACATATCACTAGAAATAAAAAACTATGTACACCACTATAAATATAAATATAACATATCGCTGAAACTCTAGCCTATGCATGTGTGTTGCCAACGGGCTACAAAAGACCATTGGCCAAGTTCATCAATTTAAGTTAAAACTGAAATCCTGAATTGCTTTAGACCAGTGCACAGTTTTCTATTCAAGTTGTTTCGTCCAGTCAAACGGTTCCCAGTTCCGCACGAAAGTCGCAACTGCTTGCTTTTGTGCCTCCACAGATTCATGCCTCCTACGACGGTACATGTCTTCCTCAGGAAGGCGAAGCATGCCTCTTATGACGTTTAGTCCGAAGCTGCTTTTAAACTGTGTTTCATCATCAATTACATGGACGAAACCCTTATTTAGACCAAATTCAATGTGGAAGTAAGGAAAGTCCTTTGGAATTGAACCACGCAAGCCCTTCACACTCGTATCAATTAACTTCTTTGCATTGTGCTGGCTCCATTCATCTTCAGCTTCATCAATTGCCTGAAACAGCTCATTTCAGATACTTGTGTATTCAGACAAAAAGAACTGCACGTACATGTACATGCAAACAAAAAGAGGTGTTCATGTGGATGGGTGGATCAGTTCAAAAACATGAATTTTACGGGACGTTACTTTATTATGCAAGCTATGTACATGCGATGCCAACCTCCAATTTTGTTTTACATAAATATGCAACTAATTTGGCAATAAAGGGGAATCCTATACAAAGTAAGGGCAGCAAAAACATCATTACTTAGGCCAGTCAAATTAACCTCAGTTAACAATAAAGTGAACCATATTATAGACAAGGATAACCAGAAGAACAATAGAGATAGACGGAATCTAACCTTCTTGAAATAGACAGGGGCCTGTTTCGCAATTTTTTGGGGCAAAGGAATGCACTCAATCAAACAATGGCGACGTTGTTGTCCCAAACCCATCACTGTTTCGAGAAACACTAATTCCTTCTCTTGCTTTGCAAACATCATGATGAGGCATTTCTTGAAGTTGCGAATTTCATCCCAGACATGACTGTCAACGGTTCTAGTTGCCAACTCGTGCTGCAAAGCAGAAACTCTTAATCAGAATATAACAACTTAAAATCAAGACAACCTTATGATAATAAAGGGTCAACCGTGTGAAAACAAAGGGATTCATTTTCTTTTCGGTTGATAGACATAAACCCTCAAGTATATGCAACCTCCAGCAAGATATAATATTGGCCTTCGACAGTTTTGCATCATGTGTGAGTCAAACCCAGACATGAGTTTACATCTTAACCTACATTCACCCTTACCACTGGGCCACCCATTCAGATTAAACAATTTTCATCGTCGATAGCAGTATGTTAGAACTTAAATTATTCAAAAAGTGACGGAAATTTCACAATTATCATTGCTTTGGGATTAATCGAACTCTCCACAATTATCATCGCTTTGAGATTAATCGAACTCTCCACAATGCCCATACATTAACTGTGTCCCACAGCCATCATTAAGTATAAATATTTGCTTCCAGGTGCCATGAATCATAAATAGAATGACTACATTCCAACAAAATATTGAAATTTCCCCAAATGATGTGTTTTAAGTTCAACCATGGAAACCATTCAACTGAAGATAAAAGCCATTATAGACAAAAAGTTAATAGATTATAGTAAAGAAACAACATTACCTGCATTGGCAAGATGCAGCAATGACCAGGCACGACAGGCTGCCACTGTGGCAACATCAAATAAGTAAAATTTGCTATCGCCACAACAAGGTGTCTTGGCCGGTTTGGATTCTCAAAGCAGAACAGGCAGCGCTCTTGTTGAGTCATGATACGTCTCGCAATAGCTCTTTCAGCACCCTTATTATCATTTGCTCCTCTCTTCTTCTGGGATTTTCGACTTGGACCATCTTCAAAATCATATTCATCATCTGCCCGACCTGATATACTGTATTGTTTATTATGCATTATCTTTTGGGCTAGATTCCTATCAGCATCATCATCATCCTTCCTCTTTCGAACAGACAAATCATAAATAACATGGCTACAAATTAAAAAATGAAATATCCATTAGTACAAAAACTCCAACGAAATATTAATATGGCACATGATTACCAAGAACAGTAATCTTTCAACAACTTCACACAATTAAAGGGAAGTAAGAGAAAAGAATAGAATCTACAATCACAGTCTTCAACATTACCTGCCCGAGCTTCCAACATCTTGATGTTTAGTGAAATTATCAGCCGCACCCTGCTTTGCCTTCATTTTCTCAACTTCTTGCTAATAAACACAAACAAAAATAAAAAATATACAATTAAACACAAAGAAGAAGCTCACAATCTTAATAGCTGGCTGTCCAAGTACAAAGATCTTCTTTGAAAATAAAAGATTATGCATGCATATATCTGTCCCAAACCTAATATCCGAGTGCACAACATCAATTCTAATATATCTCCCTACTACGAACACTGGAATTCTGTGAGCACTAGCTCACAAAATTGGAAGCAAAAAATAATCCAATTATCTCTAAGAATATCAATGGTAAGAAACATTAAATCATAATTTTCACGATTTTTCAATCAGAAGTTAAAGCAAATGCAGTTTAAATATAAGAAAGACTGAGGTAGAACATCATAGAGACTTATACAGATCAACATAAAAAAATAAAAAGAAAATAAAATAAACTCCTTAACAACTAGAGTATTGCAAAAGTCCCTGCGACGTTCTCCTTCAAAGAAACAAGAAGCATTTGGCAAAGTTGGCAGTGGATGGAAAAACCAAGATTATCAAAATAGCAAAGCGGCTGTAAAGACATTTTAGCCTATTCATGAAAAGGGTTAGGGTGGTGGATAGAGCAATCTCCAGATGAATGCTAATGAAAAGACCAGACCAGGAGCTTCAAAAGAAGCTTTATCCTACTATTTTAAAGTTCTGCAAGAGACAGCACTACAAAAAATAGTAAATATTTTTATGACAAATTCACTTGGCACTTTTAATTCTTTTGTGTCAAATTGGAGAACCTCCAGATGGGTTTAACACCTATCACCCCAAATGCAAATAAGAGAGGAGAGAAGTTAGGAAAATATTGCCGTACCAAAAGTTTTTCAGCTTCTTCATGCTTTCCTTTCAAACGTAGTTGCATTGCCTTAGCAGCTAGCTGGTTGGCACTCAGTCCCTCTTCAATCATAGCAGTACTTTCGCTAGGTACTTTTACTTTTGATAACACCAATTCTGACTCCACATTGCCCTCATCATTAGTATGGGAATCAACAGGACCACCAGAATCTTTACCCTGCTGACAACTGAATTCACGCATGAAGCTTCCATCATTTTCAAACTTATTTAAGCCAGAGAATGCAGCAGAGACAATGTTAGCATCCCTAGCAGACATATGTTGACCTTTTTGCTTTCCCCAAGACAATGAATCACGAGCTTCAGGGGCTCTCATATCAGGATGCCGAAGAGACACATCCCTCAGGTAATCTCTATTGGAGGTCTAAGGATCACAATCACAAAAATCCAATGTGTTGGGAAAATTTCAGTTTCTCAATCAGAAAAGAATCTTTAAGTATTTCAATCCAAATTACAAAACCACAAAATCATCGAGAGATAGAAAATCAACTGTTGCAGTTACCTTCTGAGTATCTCTTTCCTTTTGATCTTCAGCATCTGCTTGACAATCTTCAGTTAGTCCGCTTTTTCTGTTTTTTATGGCATGTAAATGAGCACGCGATGGTGCAGCCCTGTGAGATGTGGCAGATACAGCTAGTTGACCAAGAGAACCCCAACGTTCTTCCACAACCTGAACCATTTAAATGAATAAAGAGCAAAATTCATACTGGTAATGCTTGATCAAATCTGAAAGGCGTGGTAGCATACCTCATCAAATCGCCGTCCTTCTCGAGCTGCCTGCTCCTGTGCACGCTTCAAAGCTTTAAGTCTCCAGCTTGCACCTCCATCACCAACAAGTGAGGAAGACAAAAGTTGCTCTCCGCTACCTTTATTCCCATCTTCATCTTCTGGATAGCCACTTCCATTATCCTTCAGATAAGGATTCAACTCCCTCGGATTCACCTTTGGCATCTGGCAGACAAAATAAACAATGTGGAGTCAACAAACAATCATGTAGACTAAATGACAGCAAATAGAACACTCATGTTAACAAACAGGAAGGCATAAATATAAAGTTATATGCAGTCACATGACAATCGTGTAGGCATAAAGGCATCTAGCAAATATGTTTTCCATAGGAATCAGACATGCACATATGAAGATATCTAAAACAGGTCTAGTACAAGAGCTACTCCAAAAAACCAATTTTAAACAGATGCAACAACAATTCAGAACAAAAAATAGACAAGGATAAAGAAAGGCTAGATGAAAGATGATCAATAGATTGCAACTAGAAGGAAGTAAGAACAAATTGACAGCATACCTCCTCATGAGGAGGTTCGTCTGGTTGTTTCTCAAGAGGCACCAAAGGCTTTCTTGCTGTCCTCTCTGCAGGCCTCAGCATCCACTCTAACCCCATTTCCTTTCTCACAATCTCCTTCTCCTTAAAAGATTCTGATCCTCTATTGTCATCTATATAGCAACATACAAAATTTGGATCAAACGAACATGATAAACTTGAATACAATTTTTCTTTTAAAAAAAAAAAGCAAAATCACTGCAAAATGCATACCAGACAAGCCATCCAGAATGACCGCTTCATCCTGTCTTTCCTTATTTCTTTTCTTTCTATTCCCCTTGCTTCCTTTCTGGTCCTCATAGTCTGAACCAGATGAAGAATAACTCTCAGCAGAATAATGTTTCCCACCAGTTCTTGAACCTTTATCAGTACTTCTCTTACTCTTCTTTTTTGCACTCCTATATTTCCTTTCATCTCGGTCAGAACTGTCCTCACTATCACTTTCACTTACTGAATGTTCATCCGACGAGTACCATTTCTTGCTTCTTCTCGATCGTTTCTTTATTCTCTCAAGATCATCATCCGAACTACCACCGTAACTTGAATTCTTCTTCTTTCTCCTATGCTTTTCCTTCCTACCACTTGATTTCCTTCCCTTTGCATCCAACTTTTCATCTTCTGCCTGACAACAAATAACCGAGTTAGCAGATACATAATTAAAATTATAAGCAAAATAAAAACTTTCATAAGCTAGATATAGCATTAAAAGTAACAAACATTACTTTATCAACTCGATCGCGAGGAAGGAACTTCACTCCGGCAAGCATCTTTTTGATTCAATATATCAACAATGTCTTTCCAATAAGAAACTGCAATAATAAAAAGTAAATCCGTATCAAAGCAATGTTAAAACTGGATTTTACACTCAAAGCTTAAAAAGATGAAAAGGACAACTGCGTAGATGTGTTCTAAAATATCAGCCATCCTGAATGTGAATCTTCTGAGAATTAATCTCAAAGCTCAAGAAAAAATTAAAATTAAAATTAAAATAGTTGTTGTGAGTGAAGCAAAAATTATGCCTCAAGATGAATCTAGGCTTCGCAAAACCCCGGGGTCCGGGTTTGGTACAGAAACTTATGCCCGGACCCGGGCTAAACCCGGTTTTTGCACATGTTGGGCATGTCCCTGGGCCCGGGTTTTGATCTGGGCCCGCATGTCTTCTTCCAATTTTTCTCACCCAAATATCAACAAGCAACATGCATGCACATTTCTTGTGTATCATACTACAAGGTTTGATAAATCTCAAGCTTAACAAAAGAAAATAGTCAAATACAAACTTATAACATTATAACAATACACTCGATGAATTGATTTCCACGTTGTCCGACCTTGCACTGTTCTGTTGTTACAATAGCAAAGAAATTTCAGATTTTAGCAATTTGCTTTTACGTCATGAAATTGAAGATTGATCAGAAGAGGAAAAAGCAAAAGAGGGCAGGGTACTGGTGGCTGCCGTCAGGGGATTATAAATTACTATCAAAATTACTCTGACCAGTAACTCAATTGGCAAATTCTTTCTTTGCTTGTTCACAATGATTATAAATTACTATCAAAATTCAAAAATTAACTCCTATTACTGTATTATACATGTTTAATATCATAAAAAAATCAGCTCATATTACTGTATTACTTATGTTTATTATTATCAAAAATCAGCTCGAGCATACGTATTACCATTCAAAAAAATACAAAGCATAAATAAAACAGTATAACACCAAATTATCATAATAATTATCATTTTTTTAACTAAGTCGGAAAAATTATATGAAAGGCAAAATTAAGAAGTAAAAAATCAGTACCTGGGGCCGGTAGTGGTGGCTGTGATGGCAGAGTGATGGTGGTTGAGAAAGTGGCGATGGAGAGTTGGAGACGGTGGCGCTGACGGCGCCGGAGGGGGCTGCACGAACCGACGAACGACTCACTGTCACAGCCGCACTGGAGATGGAGCAACCGAGCAAAGCCCCGTGCCAAGCCGAGTCAGCAAACGAGAAGAGATGATGCCGACGGGCGACGGTGACGGTGGGTGGTGGCTGATGCTGAATGCCGCCGGTGACGGTGGGTGGTAGCCGGTGGCCGCGTTGCTGCTTATGCAGTTATGCTTTTCAAATTTGGTTCGATTGGGATTAGGGAATTTGCGATTTGGGTTTTGATTTTCTATTTATATTTTCTATTTTTTTTAATTTTATTAAAACCGGGTCCTGTCCGGGTTCCGCGTTTTTAGTGCTGAACCCAAAACCGTGCCCGGAAATTCCCGGGCTTAAAATTCTCAAACTCAAATCCGATTTTTAGTATTGTCCGGGTGCCGGTCGGATTCGGTCCGGGCGAATTTTTTTGACACCCTAGCATTCATCAATGAATGACTCCAGAAAATATAATTAAATGCAAGTCCTCTCCAAGAAGACTCTCAAAACGTCTCTACATTAAGCTTGGATTAATAACTAAATTGTCAACTCACTAAAGAAACCAGCAATATGTTTTACAAACCCCACGAAAGAAAAAAAAAAACCCTAATTTAGAACATACCCACTAAAAGATTCTTGAAGGTCAGATTGGCGGTGACAGCTGCTGCTTCTGCAGGTGGGACTTGCGGCCCTTCTGGATTTTTAATTTCGGCTTAGAGATTTTTGAAAGGAAATCAAAGGCCTTTGATTTGGAAACCGAGCAAAGATGAGAGTTGTAATTTTATTGTTGTTTTAGACTCCTAATTCTTTTTATTAGCGTAACTGCAGTTAATTAATTTAAATTGATTTTTGATTTTGCAGAGACCGACAAAGGTAGCAGTGTTAATAACTACCCAAAGCGAACATGGAAATTAGTAGAAAATGAAAAATAATCTGTCTAGTTAGGAAAAGACTACAGTGCCTACATTGCGTGTGATGAGGGTTTGGGTCGGCATCGAGTCGGTTCACAGTAATAATAAGTTCAGATCGATTTTCGGTAATTTGGTTGTTCTTTTCGCTCATGATTTTAAACCAACCAAAAAAAAGTAACACCGAACCGGTATCGAATCGGAGATGATTTTCGGTTCGGAACCTTATTAAAAATTAAAAGAAATAGCGGTTTTGTTCTTCGAGGTGATTTCAGTCTTTTTATGTAGGCATTTAAGTTTTAAATAATTTTGCCCTGAGATTTTTTTCAATGGTATTCGCGGGCCCACCTCGGGTAAAACATGCGTGAAGGACCTAGCCTTTTTAATTTTTTGGGCTGGTGCGTAAAGCCCAAGTTGTTTATTACACATTCTCAGTCCAATGATTTTCATCAAATACGCTCTTTGTAGCTAGGTGATTGTTTATTAATAGAATATAAAAGACGACAAATAAATTTATATTATACACGAGCAATAGTAATACAAATATGACATAAAATTTTAAAAATTAAAGAAAACTCAGATTATATAGGGAATCTTTATCCCGTTTTAAGCATAAGCTTTATTAATAAGTAGCCTTTAATACTCTTGCGTCTTGAAAATAATCGCGATTACCAAATAGTGTACAAGCAATCAAACTAACATAATGAATTTCATCTTCTAACGGGTAGTTTATTAATTAATTAAGTATTTATCTCATTTTGTATTTGGTCCACATTTTGCATGAAAATTTTGGGGACTGGTAAATGTTACTCAACAGCCAACACTTGTCTAATATTCTTACCTCAGCTGAGCTGCTCCAAAACTTTTATGCCTCTGTTTGTCACTTTTGCGGGTCAAACAAAGCTATAATCTTCAATTCTCTCTTGAACATATCGACTAAGATAACTTTCCAGCTATGGCAAACCTCAAAAGGCCAAACTCAGGTTTCAAAATGCTACTCTACAAGTAACCATTGTGAACACGATTCATCCATTTCAATCATAAAACAAAGCATAGCAATTTAGAAGAGTGGGGTCCATTAGGATCGAAGAGGGAAAATGGACTTTGAATGCAAAGGTACGTAATGTGTTACTTTTATCAGTGCAAAAATTACCCAAAATATGTATTAGATTCTTTTGTTAGTACTGCAAATATTTGCACATTTTAATATGCGAATTGTTATTTATATTCTTAAATTTATTTTTAAAATGTGTAGATAAGGTATAATGTTCGGTTTTGTGTTTGTAGGTAAGAGTTTAAGGCCGGAGCTGGTGGGAGTTGAAGGGAAGGTGGCAGCAGAAAAAATTGAGAGGGAGAATCCAATTGTATCTGCTCATATTTTGTTGGAAGGAAGCATTTGTGTTCTTGGATAGGTATTGCGGTAGGGTTTATGTTTGGGTTGACACTAAAGGCATTGTTGTTGAGGTTCGTACCATTGGTTAATTAATCACTGCAATTTTCTGAATAATCATGTCCCTTGTGCTAAAATTAACGAAATAAAACGGGTTGTATTCCCTGTACTGTACTTTCTGTAGCAAAATAACAATATATATTATCTCTTCTCTGTATGTATTATCATACAGATCGATCTCGATCATGATGCTTGGATTAATAATACAATCAGTTAATTAATTATAATAAGCTATATGTCAAATTATTTAATCTGTTACATGGTTCAGATTGTATTAATTTGAAATGACATGCACCTACTTTCTTTGAAATGTACATCTGCGCGGAAGGATTCATAGTTTCGTATACAATTTAATTACTTGTAGTTAAGGCTTTTATAATTCAAGAACAAAGGCTTTTATAATTCAAGAACAACGCACACATTATTGAATGGTCAAATTTCAAACATTTCACACCATGGAGAGAGGATCCTGGTCCTTCCTTCCAAACCGTCGGATAATTATCAAAGTAATCACAATTTATCATTATCCAAACGCAATACAGTCAAATACACACACATGTAATCTTACAAATTTTCTGTATTCATTAATTGCGAAAAGAAAAATGGCTGCAGACTACGAGTTATTCTGGGGTTTCGGCACCTCATTTCCTCGTTATTGAAGTAAAAGGTTTGAGAGTCTCCTCGTATGCATTGTGTGAGTAATTTTTCGTTTTATCTGGAGAGCATATTTTCTAGCTTGATTAAGATATAATATAACTACCCGAGTCCTGAACATTATTAAATATAATATTTCACATACCATGAAAATGAATCTTGTATTAATCATATATATTATATATACACGCGTGCACACACACACACATACAAGGATTAGACAATTCTCAGCCATCGATATAATTTTAATATGAGTTATTAGACGATGGTTTCTATATCCATAAACTAATTAAAGTAGTTTCTTTCAGTTACATATTAATATCGAATTAATACATGGGTTCCTGCGTCGGCTCAGCTACGCGAACATTTATGCCTCCATATATCTTACGGCTACGGGTCAAAGATTGCTAATTTGAATCGATCTGTGGAATTACAATCATGTTTCTAAAGTACGCAAATTGTCAGCTAAATCTACTTTAAGCTATAGAAAGTCAAAAATCACCAACAACAAGCTACCTATGAGACTTTATAAATACACCCACGATCGGCCATTTATATCTCAACAGCCATAAACAAATCAGCAATTTTATTACTAGAGGAGAAAAGGAAGAAATGGCATCGGAATGTAGAGGTAATAACCTAATTACTTCTGTAGTGTAGCTAATAACGCCGATGAAATGTTTTTACATTACTGTTTCCTCTAATAACAAAACGTTTTGTTTCTGTACATGCATGTAGGTAAGAGCTCGTGGCCGGAGCTCCTTGGAGCTCAAGGTGTGGAAGCAGCAGCAACAGTTGAGAGGGAGAATCCTTTAGTGAATGCTCAGATTGTTTTGGAAGGAAGCTTTGTCACCGCGGAATTTTTATGCACGAGGGTTCGTGTTTGGGTCAACACCAGTGGCACTGTTACTAGGGTTCCTAGCATCGGTTAGAGAGGGCTCCAAGGACAGTCCTTGGTATCAATTATTCTAATATATATGCAACTTGCGTGAAATTAACAATAAATAAAGGGATACCTATATCCTTATGCTTGATTGTAAGAATAATCAGATCAATTAATTATTTTATTGATTTGTATTGATTGAATTGTATATGCTTGTGTTCCATATTGCTTTTCGTACCAAATAATTATTTTTTTCAAATTTCTTAAATTATTATTTTTTTTTTTGGGGCGTTGTTCGATGTTTAGGTAGGTTTCTTCCTGGGGAGAGCTGTCATTGCTCCAAAATAAATCCTTTGACTGGGGCAATGTATGTAATGTGTAAATCAACATAAAACTAATTCCCTTTAAAGATATTTATAATCTATGTATTCAGTGTTTAATTACATACTTTTCCATCGTGTCAATTGTCATTATATAACTATATAATCAATTACATATATAGGCATATAATCAATACGTACGATTTATATTGGACTGACGATAAACTACATAACCTATTCTAATAGAATACAGCTGTATGATAATATCCGAGACTATTAATGGTTTTTGGATACAGTTCTATAAAATAACGCAGTCAAATCTTTTTTCCTCTGTGTGTTTTTTTTTAATTTCTTTGTTGTCAGTAAAGATTAGCATACAGTATTGGAATTATATATTGCTATGAAACTTATCTCTTTCGCTTCTGGTCAAACAAAGCCAATCTTCGACGCTGTTTCTAAAATAATGGCTACCTAAAACCATTTTTCAACTAATTAAAGCAACACCTAAAAGTCAAAAATATCGATAATCAACTACAAGCTATATATATCCATATGTGCTAATTGCACATAAAATTCACAAACAAAGCACAGATAGAAGAGTGAATAACAAAGAAAAAGGGCAAAAAAAATGTCATCAGAATGCAAAGGTAATGATTCACTTCAGTGCTGCTTTAAAATTGTCGATATATATGTGTGTGTGTATATATATGTAGATATATATAGATATATAGATATATATATGTATATAAAGTTTCCTGTAAGTGAGCTCTAGATAGACAATTTTCACTTCTTAATCTTCCTTTTGGTTTCTCCGAAGGCAAGAATTCTTGGCCAGAGCTCCTGGGAGCTAAAGGCGACGTCGCGGCAGCAAAAATTGAGAAGCAGAATCCTTATGTTTCTGCTCAGATTGTCTTGGAAGGGACCTTTGTCACCCTTGAGTTCTCATGCTCCAGAGTTCGTGTTTGGGTCAACACCAGTGGCATTGTCACTAGGGTTCCTGCTATTGGCTAGGGCTCTCCAGAGGCAGTACTAAGAACCGTTTATATTAATTACTGTACTATATAACTATGTAATTCATAAAGGGATTCTTCTCTATATAAATCTATATCCCCTCCTATTAGTACGACAATAATAAGATTTATCGTTGTTCTGATCTATTGTGTTTGAAACAAATTTATGCGCACTGTCTGAAACTCTGAATCATATTGAAGCTTCTTATTCTTGTTGTTATGCTTTTGTTTGTACTCGCACCCCATCATACGTTGTGCCGACTAGGCTGAATTTTCCTTTAAAAAAAAAAAACACATGGACATTAGTGAAATGTACCCTTAATAAATATAATTTTATGCCCCCCCCCCCCCCCCGCGCCCCCAAAGTTCGCATTTCGTGTCATGAATCCTTACAGTTGGAGTTTCTACATTATGCCCCTCCCTCAAACCTGAACTCTTGGTCCGGTTACAAGTTGAAATACATAATTCGCACCCCGAATTGGTTGTCACCCACTACCTAACCACATAACAAAGGAGAGGTTAATACAAGAGGTCCATGCAGTGTCTCATAGTTAAAGGATTTATTCTTCAAAGAACACGGCCGACCAAGTTACATAAATTCAAACTCCAAGAATGAAACAACTACATGTATCTTGCCGCACAAATTAATACCCATTACCAATTTACAATATTGTTACTAGTACATGTATCCACCAAATCTTTACACATGAACTAAAACCCAATATTTTTCTTTGGCCACACTTGATCGATATAATTTACTAATTAATATGTAAGTTTGGTTGTCTCATTAAAGAGTAATTGTTTTCAATTGTCCTTGCATTGGAATTAAGATGGAAGAATGTAAATAAAATTATCTGGTTTGTCCTATGTTTGTTGGAAGAATTAGACACTAGTCAAGAAAAATAGTATTCAAAATTGATAAGCTTTGGTAAAACCACCATGCGGGCCGGTTTCATTGACTCATTCCCATATATATGTCTTCAAATAACCTAACAATAATAATCAAGCCGGCTAGCCATTATTTTTCGGATGAATCTAAGCCTATTTATGCTATAAATACCATCTTAGTGCTCTCTACTCTATATCACGAAAGAAAGAAGAAACTAAAGAAGTGAAGATGTCAAGTAGTTGTCCAGCCGGTGAGTTTTATAAATACTTAACTAATTAATCGTAATAATTAAGCTTGAATATTTATCAAATTAGCTGTAGCATTTGCTTAAGTGTTTTTTCAATTTGTTGTATCTTATTAATTACAGGCAAAGGTTCGTGGCCAGAGCTAGTGGGGATGAATGGGGAGGCAGCAGCACATATTATAGTGGCAGAAAATCCAAAGGTCCAGGCCAGCACTGTTGATGAGAATGCAATTGTGACCGGGGATTTTCGCTGTGACAGGGTCAGAGTCTTTGTTAATGACCACGGCATTGTCGCTCGGGTGCCTATAATTGGCTAATTAATTAATTAGCGAATTAAGGCTTAATTTCAGTGTTTGTGTGTTGCCAATAATAATGTATCAAAGAACAGAGATAACTTTAATGGTGAACTTCGTGTTGCCGTTGATTGTATTAATAGGAAATTAATACACAAGCGGTGTGAGTATTTAAAATTTTAAATGTCATGTGTTTGATATATGACCAGCTTGTCCAAACTTTGTTCATCTCTTTGAATTAAAATTGCCTTTTAGAGATTATAATTACTTCTATCGTTTACTCGTTTGTTTTTTTTTTTTTCTCGTGTAACAACACTTAGGTTGGCTTGGAAGTTGGAAGCTAGTGAACGATATTGACATTTTTGTTAGGGTTTGCGAGTATGTGATATTCCATTATCACAACAATAATTTTATTGTCACAAATTTTATGTGATTTTTTATTTTAACAAATTAATATAACATAAATAGTCATTATCAAGTGTGGATTTCTTGGTTTCTTAAAATGTAGATTTGAGGATTTACAACATTATAAATAGATTTATAATATTAGAAACTGCTGAAAAATCATTTTACAATATTGTAAAAGTGTCAATAGCCCAATTTTAAAATTATATTATACAAAAAGATGCAGCTTTTCAATATTGGTGGAACAAAATATAAATAGTAAAACAAATCATATGAACCATGTAGTCTTATATATATATAATGCTTTTATATGATGAGTTTTTCTTTAGTGCAAATATCTATATTTTTTAAAATGTAGGTTCAAGATTTGGCGACATTATAAAAGGCTTTTGAGTAACAAGCCTCTTCTAAAATTGATTTTTGATCGATAGGAATCATCCACTCACTACCATTAACCTCATGCTCTTGGTATTCTCTCCCAGTAAAGATATTCATATGGACTCTTATTCTGTTTGTTGCAAGCCTAATTCCTCTTTAAAACAAAAGAATAAATAAAAGAGATAAAACGTTAATATCAAACCATGACTGATGAGTATGGTTATTACCTATTGATAGTTTGAGATTCTGTCTTAACAATAAAACCAAAAAAAAAAAAAAAAGTATAAAATTTTTAGAATCTAAAGAAATCACTATGTAGCTTGAGTAATGTCTATGAATTTTGGTTTCATAATTATAACGAAGATGTACTTTACCTTCAATCTGTTATAGTGGATTAGTGGATATAAAAATAGGGATAAAATTCCGGGTTTGACGATCCACCGTAACCCATTCCCCGTCGTGTATGCCAACTACATTGTCAATTGATTTACTACGACGCATGTGATTTTCGAACGATTATGATCAAGATTTGGCACCATTTTTTTTCTATTTTCTTGTGTCACAATTGATTTTAGATTATACTAAAAAAAAAAAGCCCAATAACAAATATTTTCAGAAAATAATCTTAAAATTCAAGATTTAAGAATGATAAAAATTGTTATTTTATTTAGAATGTTAAGATGGAAATGATAAATTTCACTTATTAAATACTACCAACTTTTGCTTACTATTATTGCTCGAACTCATGCGATGGGCAGATGCAAATCAGGAACAACGACAAAAATTAATTGTTTATTTAGTCTAAATTGTTTTCAAAATTTTGTGCTATGTTTTTATTTTAAAAAATTATTTTCTAATGCCGAACTAAATGTTAGCCCCCTACACACTTTTTCCAGACGAAAGTTCCTAAGAAAGCTAGCAATTCCAAATTTTTTAGAGCATCAACAAAACTTACAAACGAATTAATGACAGGCCAACTCTAGCCCAACCGATTCAAATCAAAGTATAAATTTTTTTTTTCTTAAGGAAAATGTATCGAAATTGTGGTTCCAGGAATTTTTGACTGATTTTTTAGACTGCATACATGCACGTACGACCAATTCTTAATATCTGAAAGCTACAGCTACACCCGATTAGAACGTAGTATAAATGTACCATTAAATCATAATAGTTTGATTATATCGAAGGTTTAATTGTTTGACCAAAGCTGTTGACATTAATATTATACAATAAAAATTTAGGAAGAAAAAAGGAAAATCGCAGGAACCATCAAATTAAACAAATATCCTCACTACAATTAAACCTTCAAAGTCACGAGATATCAGTCAAGAACATGCGTTGACCGTAATTGGCCTTCGTAGTCTCTGTCATATGTAGCACCGTTTGACACGATGGAATTCAAAGTCAGTATCCGTTATCTACACGGATACACCGGCAGCAAATCAGACGGCTCGGGTTCATTATTCCATTTCTCTCATAAATTATTCAACACATGCTCGTAGGTTATTATATTTATGAAACATATTTAGTAAGGAAAAAAATTTGCTGGATCCTGGTTTGTCATTAAAATATAAAATATCCAAAATTTCCTAAAAGTGATAAGAAACACTTAAAATGCAACTTTTAATCTTGAAAATTTCGTCCAATTATAAATTCCTAATGAAATGGCTAAAATTATACCTATTTAAAATCTTAAGTGCACATAATATATAGTATTAGTACCTCTTTACAAGTCTATGGGCCTAATTCATACTCAAAAATTAACTTGAGATTTGAAGATTAATTGCATCAAAATTCGAAAACCAATCATTTTGACGGGTACTTACCACATGGTAAGATACTCTACATGCAATCGTACATAAATTTGGTTGTAATATCATGTAAAAACCCAAAGTTCCATAATCCATAACAAAAATTTAATTAAAAAATTGAGGGTTAATTACCTCAAACTTATATTATTTGTCCAAGATCAATCCCAACCAATGTTCGATTGTCCTCTTATAATTCACCCGTGTTGAATACTTGAAATCCAATTTAATCGCAATATTTTGCTAATTGTAACGAATGGTGGACGTGCTCGGCCACTTTTAAAATTTTCTTGCTTTGACTCCTAGGATTAGTCCCAGGTACTGGCAAGTCGAATTACCAATTAAACTCTATTTTATATAATTTAAGGAGAAGCTATAGCCAGATTGCAGATACCTTACGTTCCCTATCTTAAATTCGTATATAATAAATAAAAATTAAACCCCTTAATTAGGACCTTGGTTTATGCATTTTCAAACTTTCTTTTTAAAAATTGAAGAAAATAAATTTAGTGTTTGTTATTCAAGCTGGTAGGTAACGCGTATGGTTGATTTTGATTTTAGACTACGTTGTTCAAACTTCAGACCAGAATCAAGTCAAGTAAGTAATTACAGTTCCAGTTCCATCAATTGAACAAGTTAATATCAAACCCTGAAGCCTATATAAGTACGTGCATGCACATATCAAATCTCCACCAAAACTCGCATTAACTGAAAAAGAAAAAGATTATTAATTACTTCGATTTAAAGTTCATCCAATCAAATGGAGTTCCACAGAGCAAACGTTAGCTTCTTCACATTTTTGTTCGTCTTCACCATGTTGTTCACTTCAAGTGCCGCCTTAAGGCCTTTGCATGAGAAGCCGTTGATCAAGAAATATCTTGGGATTTGGAACCTTATTAACCAGTCCCTTGACAAGGGGCCTGTGACACCTGTTGGCCCGTCACCCTGCACACATATCCCAGGTGGAAGCGGTCACTGCCCGAATTTGAACGGCATGAACTTTGCCGGCCGGGTCGCTCGTGCACCGCCGCCTCCATTTCCCGGCAGTGACATTATTGATTTCTAGGTGGCTTCCCCACAGAATAAGAATAACGAGCAAGACACAAGCGCTCTAAGTAGTACGTGATACATCATCCTTGGCTATAGGGTTTCGCGCGTAATTAATACTGCAATAAATTAATCACAATGCTCTTTTCCTTTTGGGCATCATTTTTTTGTATCCTTAATTTTCTTCGAATTTTTTTTTAAGAGCAACCATAAAATGTTGGTTGTCAACCCACGTTTATCTTTTCTATTGAATGTAAATAAGATAATTACAAAACTATCTTAATAATAGTCTTCAAATCATATGTTAATTTGTTTGTTCTGTAGCAGCTGGGCAGTCTTATGCTTTTTTTCACGCACTATAATAATAGTCCAAGTGAGAGATCTTGACAATTATCATGAGGTGGTACTGGTAGCAATGAAAGTGGACTTCTCATGAACTCAATGAAATCATATGGATTATGAACTTTAAATTAACTACACATGGAGCTCAGTGGTAGGGTGAATGTTGTTACTCATTATTATCGCAATAGTAAAATGATATTCCGGTGATAGCACAGACATTTTAACGTAATAATTAAATCGATCGAAGATTTTGTGTAAGCATGCTTTCACGTGTCACTAGAAGTTGATCTCGAGTAAGTCGGCGCGAGGAAGTTCTCTTGAAGTGACAGGGACCTGGTAAATTAAATTTTATTTTGTTTATTGTGAGTCAAAGTCTGAAATGTAATTTGCGCATAGTGCTCAGCTCTAATTTCCATGTAAATGAGGAGAATTGATCTTGAGAGCTGGGATCTTGGCTATAGACTGATACCATTTTATAGAGACAATTTCATCCAGAAAATTAAGCTAATTAAAAATATTAAGGAAGCCACAAGTGTTTAAAACAAGTCTCAATTACAACTAATTTGAATTTTGGGCTGTCCCAATATGTACATTCTTTTCTAATTTAGTCTTGTCACAAGTGTGCGTGTCTATATATGTATATGGGTCCTGTACGTTGCTTCCGGTTTGGTACCCGCCCTCCTCGAACTCGTGATTGGTCACATGCTAAACACGTAGGTACCAAACCAACAAGGTCACGATGAGAGGGTAAAGTCCATTTTTGGCCGGTACCTTTTTTATTGGTTTCTTTCTTTTATTTTTATTTTATATTTTTCAATCCGGCTTATTTTATGTTTTAATTTTTTAGTTTTAATTTTTATTTCTTTTTTTATCGCAGTCGGATTTATTGTTGATTGTTGGATGTTGTTTATCAGCCCTCTTGACATCTTGTATGTTGATTGTGTCAACTTATTAGAGTTCAAACTGGAATTGTATCAATATTCGAATAGGGAGGGCATGCTTGTACTGGAGTTGATAAAGGGCTCTTATAGTGGTGCATCAATATTCCAATGACCTGGTGCAAGTTACCAATGGCCTGAGTTGAGGACTCATCAAGAGACTTGCAGGGATACTTTAGATGGGTTGGTTACAATATTGAGTTCTTGTGGCTTTTGTTGTGTTTGTAGTTAATGGTTAGTACTGCACTATGGTGTTTTGTGTTAATTTTGTAGTATTATTTTCCTTCTCTAATTGGAAAAAAGGTTTCATTTTTATTAGTTAAGATTGACAGCAATCCATAAAATTTCTCCTAGTCAAAAGTAGATTTAATAGGTGAAATTTTTTTCTTTAAATTTGTAGTTATATTTGTTGTTACGAGTTGTCCTAACCTACGCTTGAGTCATAAGTCGTATCCTATTTATTGTATTTAAAATTTGTACAATGTATTTATTTCCATGTGACATTATAATTGAACTAATTTTACTTCTTAATGAAAGGCATAGTTTCTTTAAAAAAAAAAAAAAAAGTCTTGTCATAAGTAGTTGTCAACAAGGTCAAAGCTCTAGGGACTAGAGTTTCTCTAGGCCGAAAAAAGGGGTATTTGATAGAACATAAATTAATTATAAATTTTATTTCTGTTAATTATAAAATATCATTTTTCCCTATACAACCACAAAATGATATTTATATCTCACTGTTGTAATATTTTTGTCTTATCAATTATTTTTTATTTTTTAAAATAAAAAAAAATTATAAAAAATTACATCTAAGTATAATTAATGGACTATTTTTTGTTAAATCATACAATTTATTTTTGAAAAATTTCTTGTTGAATCAAACAATATTTTTTTATATAAAATTTAAATTCAAATATTGTTTGATTCAACAAGAAATTTTTCAAAAATAAATTGTATGATTTAACAAAAAATAGTCCATTAATTACACTTAGATGTAATTTTTTATAATTTTTTCATTTTAAAAAATAAAAAATAATTGAGTAGGGGCAAAAATATTTTTTGAAACTAATTTTAAGGATAGAAATGTCATTTTGTGGCTATTATAGGGGAAAAATGACATTTTATAATTAACTCTAGGGGTAAAAATGTCATTTTATAATTAATTTACTGTTCCCGTTAAAGTTAACGGAAAAGTTAACGGATTGTCACCCGCTCGCCTATTTTTAAAAAATGTGTCACCTTTTTGAAGTTTGTCAAAAAATCTATCACTCAGGGGTAATTAACCCAAAATTTATCCATTTGCATTAATGCCTTTGCGGTTTTCAGTCACAATACACAGTGACTTATTTGACTTCAAAATTTTCTTAGTAGGGGTGGGCACGGTTCGGTCTGGTTCGGTTTGGATCGAAATTAAGCAGAATCAATTTAAATTGGTTATTTTATAAAAAGAATCAAATAAGAACCAAACTAAAAAAAAACCGAACATAAACGGATTTTTTTAGTTCGGTTCGGTTCGGTTCGGTTCGATTTTTTCGGTTCTGGGCCAGTTTTGAATTTCTAAATTTTTAGCTCATTGGGCCTAATGAATGTAATAATTTTTTCAATAATTAATTCATCCTAATTTTATTACAAATATTAACAATAAATACAAAGTATTTAAAATACATTTCATCACTAATATTTTACTAACTACTAATAAGGTACTCACTACTCACAAAATATGAAATATTAAGATTTTAAAATAGATAATCAAACTCCAATACTCCATCTATATAAATATAATGTTATAAAGACAAATAAAAATAACAACATAATGTTAGCTGTAGGGAATTAGGGTTTGTTTTAGGTGAGTAATTGTAATATATATATACCTGTAATTGTGTGTGTGCATGTCTATTTTAGTTATTGTACGCAACCAAGATTTAAATAAAATTTTAAAAATAATTCGGTTTTTCGGTTCGGTCTTTTAGTTCAGCTAAATAAACCAAATACAGAATCGGTATTTCGGTTTTTTTACCAATTATACATTTCGGTTTTTTTTTTAAATTAAAACCGCTCCAAACGGTACGGTTCGGATTGGTTCGGTTCGGTTTTCACTAGTATACGGTTTTTTTGCCTAGCCTTATTTCTTAGAACTTGTCATAACCACAAAAGTGCATTTAATCTCCTTTTTTGTAAATTATGGGACTTGGTATATGGTACGTAACTGTGAGCGTAATAAGTTCCCATTAGAAAAGTTGTAAATCTCGTAACACAACTTGTCTGCTTTACACAATAGAAACTTACCGCACACAAAGTCGTGCCCTTGATTTAATTTATATAGCTATAATATTAACTTAAAATATAGGTATTTGTGATTTGGCAGCTACAACTTTAACAATTACTTTGACCCCCAAAGTTTGCCGTTGTGACTTTCGGCAAGTAAATTTATTGAAAGCACCGCTATTTTTTTTCTCTATATATATTTTTTATTTAGAAGGTTTTTGTCCTCGTCGAAGGAGGACGTGGATTAAACTGTTTCATTCTTGTTTATGTTTTATAAGTCAATAAAACAATTGTTTGACATTCATCATGTTTATCATGGTCAAAAATTTGATTTGACCAACTCCAATCTGCTTATTAGGTCCAAACAACTTTAAACTCCTGTTCAATAAATTCTACTTCGGAAACGATCCAACCTACATAAGTCATCCACGTTGGGCCATTACAGCATTGCCAACTCACCAGTATGAGGCATGTGTTTTAGGGACATTATCCCACGACAACAGATATTGAATCTTATGGCTTCTAAATATGAGATTATAAGTTAGAACCATAAATAACATTATCCTAGATCTCCTATGAGCCAGGCCGGCTCCTGAGTTTCCATATTGTGATTGTATGATATTTTAATTAATGTTCATATTGTCCTATTGTTATAAGATTATGATATATATCTGTACCAAAAAATACATGAAAACTATAATAATCAGTACTCCAATATGAAAGACTGAAATCTAGTAATACATTACAACTTTAACTGATTTTTTCTATCCTGTACTCATAGTCATAAAATAATACAGATCGATTCGATGGTATAGAATAATTAATTGTTAGTGTTTTAAAATAACAATAATACAGGAACCATCGGAGAAGGAGAAACATTTAACCATTGAATCTCCACAAATCTTCAAAGTCAATTGCCCTTTTTTCACCTCTCTTACATAAACTTTTTTGCGTGTATAAACATGCAACGCATGAGATTTAATTGAAGTCAATAAAATGCTTCAACCTTTGCCGTTATACGGTCTTAATTAGTGTTAAGTTTGTGCGTGTGAGACCATTTTCACGATTCATCAATGCCCCTTTTAATTGCTTTTGCCTCCTTATTAGAGTCGTACTCCCTGATATGCGCTCTAATTTAAGTCTCGAAGAACTGAGATTTTGTTGTAAATTAAAATACTGGAAATCGAAAATTTATTTTTTAAAGCAAAAAGTTAAAAAAATTATAGTTTGCTTTTATATAAATATATATATATATAAGGAATCATTAAACAATAATATGAAGTATTCAGTATTCTAATATTTTAGTTTCGTCTCAATTTATCTATCATTCATCTATTTGATAATAAATTTCATAACTTATAAATTTACTAAACCATTATCCAATGGATAAACGTTATACCTGTTGGGACTCAAATTGGAACTTAAATATTACTCATATTAGGATTCCAAAATAAAATATTAGCATCACAATAAAAATTGCAAAAACATTGTACTTTGCTATTAAATGAAAAAATTAAAGGACTTCTTAAGTCTCGAGGGATTGAAACTTTATTTCAAAATAAAATACTAAAAACCCAAAATAAAAGGAAGAGAAACACTTATTTTGGTATTAAAAGACAATTATATCTAAAATTTTCAAACAAGTGCTGAGAAACATTTCCAACGTGAATTAAATATGAAAACAGCAGCATTTGCAGCAAAAATACGAGTCTTGGTTGTCTCATCGGAAGCTCCCAAACAATAGTAAATGTTAAATTCTATTACTATTTGTTTAGAAGTTCATGAGCCTAACTTATATTAAAACACTCATTCAAGAAGCAAGAATTGCCTCAAGCCCTCGAATTTATATTTCAGAATCTGTTCTCAGCAGATGTGAGATTTTCTCCCCAACAATTTGTATCCCAAGTTACAACTATTTGATGTTTGTGTACTAAATCTGGCTTATTTAAAGTCTAAATATACACCAAGTCATTAGTCACACATTACCATTTGTCTTAATATAAGTAGATCCAGACACGTATTCTCACCCCCAATCTTCACGTTAATTTTCCAGAATAGAATAGTATGTTGAATTTGCAATAACTTTAACATTAAATATCTGCTAATTAAACAATTGTAACTAGTGGTCCAGTGGCTTGCCTCTTTGAAAACGAAAATGTCTTGCCATGTACGTAAGGGCTTGAAGAATCTCAGGTACTATTCGATCTAACCAAGTCTATTTTATATCTTGTCGTGTGGAGGAGCTCTATCTTAAAACCAACAGAATTAAAGCTACTAAATTAAATAATGACCATGTATTATGCATTTTTCAACATTTTTTTAAAAAAACGAGACAAAACAAAAATCATGCTTGTTATTCAAGCTACCGTGTAGGTCTAATTCATACTTTAGACTATCTTATTCAAACTTCATAGCAGCCTAGCAGGCCAAGTCATTTCAAATGAAAATTTCCAGTTAATTCACAGAAGTCAAACCATGCCCCCCACGACTTCATTTGAACAAATTAGTATATAAGGACATAAATATGCAAGTATCAAAATCTACAACAAACTCACAATATAATTACTTAAAAACAAGACAATAGCTCCTCAAGTTCATCAACCAAATGGAATTCCAAAGAACAAAAGTTAGCTTCTTCACATACTTGTTCATTTTCACCATTTTGTTCACTTCATGTACAATACAATTTGGTGCAGCTTCAAGGACTTTGCTTGAGAAGAAATATTTTGAGAACATTATCAATGAGTCCCTCAAGAAGGGTCCTGTGCCGCCTATTGGCGGGTCTCCTTGCACTCATATCCCCGGTGGTAACGGTCACTGCACGGGATTAAACGGTATGCACTTTGCCGGGCGTGTCGCTCGTGCACCGCCGCCGCCGCCTCCCTTTCCGGCCAGCAGAACTGTTATTGATTTCTAGGTGTCTTCCCAGAAGAGTGACAATACCAAGCAAGATGCCAGTTTTTGATATCACGATGTTTTATTATTTCTTTTTATTTTCATATTACTATTCTTTTGTTTGATTTTTATTTTGATTTTTCAGTTTTTGGGTTGGCCAGAACTGGGGATGATGATTGTCAACCGTTATTGGCCATGTATAATGTGTCATAATTAAGCCATAATTATGGTTCATATTGCTTTGTTATTAGTGTTGGCTTTGATGTCGACATGTCGTTTTAGTACGACAAATGAATTTGTTCCATGTATAGTTACAAATCGTGCTAGTTACTTGTTAACAGTTTCATAGTTTTGTCCTGCACTAATAATTAATTAATTAATAAATTAAGCTGCTATTGGATGCCACTAAGGAATGAAAGCCTCATGAACTCAATTAATCACATAGATTATGAACATTAAATTATGAATATGGCAATAGCATTAAGCATCCAATTATACTACATACATATTAACGTAAATAATTCGGTAAATTTCCTTAACATTCCTATGATTTTATTATATACCCCAATATCTCAATAGTTTGTAAAATGACCCCAACGTATTTATATCTCTCAATTTTTTGCACAAATTGATCATTTATACTGTCTCTGAGCTTGAATCAGAATTTTCACTTGACTCAAATCGAATCACATTTGTGGACAATTTTAAGTGTGTTTTGGTTTAGTGGTTTGGCTTTCGATGAAATTGCACTAAATATGAACTCAATATATATATTGTGACTCAGTTGACTTTTTATTTTTACAAAAATATGCCAAAAAATTTCATGAACTTTCACAAAATACTCTCATTACGAATTAAATATATTTATTCATATTATTACTACTTAACTTATCATATGACTTACTAGTTACTCGACTTATTTAACTTGCTTTTCAATTTTATCATAAAAATCAAGATGGATTCGAGTATTATTGAATTATTAGAGTATTTTTAATGAAGACTATCTTCTTCCTTTTTTTTAATAAAAAGGAAACATCTTAATGGTAGATTTACCTAACATAATTTAGTGGGCACATCGTTGAAATTTTTAATAAAAGACATATTGGGTATATATTTAAATATTAATAATAATGCTAAAAACCCTTTGTCCTCACTCGTTTATCCTTAAGGTCTTAGTTAATTCAATCTTTCCAAACACAATTTTATAAAAATTTCTCACGATAAAGTTAATTCGTGTCCGGTCAAAATACCCTTACCTAATTTGAATCGAAACCATCAAGACTAAAATTTTCAAATCCTGAAAAAATGAAAACTTCTAATTAATTATATATCTTACCATGTTCTTTTACAAATGTAATTATTCGGACTGGGTCAAAATTATCTTACCCTGTCCGAATCTCAACCCATGAAGATCTAGTAAAACTATCAAACTAATCATGTAAAAATTTGCAAGGCAAGGACGTGTCGCGTTGAGATATTTTACAAATTAACTGTAAAGATATAATAGGATATTGGACCAGACCATAAGGATGTCACAAAGATTTGGTGGTACGACATGTCATACGATTAACGTAACACAAAATAAATATGAAGACAAAAGTTTCAAGAGTTATAATTTCAAAACCATGATTCAAATTTGAGTCTCTCCTCAAGTAACAAGCTCAGGCCAAGAGTCAAAGAAAACTCCCATACAAGGAGCATGCCAAGACTAAATAAGAGTTTATAAGACTCAGACTCAAGGTCTAGCTTAGAGAACTTGGAATTCTCTTTTTGAATTTGTGATAATAAAGACGTGACCAATGACCATGTCCAAACTTTGACAAATCTCTTCTTGCTTTCCAATTTTTCCTTCTTATCAATGGCAATGCTTGAAAATTAGTATCTTCTTATATATGTTGAGAGTTTAGATTCGGTTTAAGCTATGTTTATATTATAAATCTTCTATTCGTCTCTGTTTACCATACTAAGAATGCATCTCTCAAACATGATAATTTCAAAGTTAGAGGTTTATTTGTCAATTAAAAGAAAATGAAAACAAGAACAAAAACCTCAGTTTCAGCAAAACTATTGATAATCCTTTGACCAATAAATATTCGAATAAGGAAAAAAAAATTTTTTTGATGACTGAAATGCCATTAAAAGTCACATGAGAATTTTGAACACAACGTAGCAGGCTATAAAAGCCGTCCTGTATACTCGGCGTCCATTGCCCTCGTTCCTTTTGTTTTTTTTTTTTTGAAATGGTCCATTGCCCACGTTCTTAATTCCATTACATTGTTCAATATTTTAGAAGTCAAAATCTTTGTTCAATATTTTAGAAGTCAAAATGTGGCCGCAAAATTGATATGGCAGTCAAATCACGGTTTTGAAGTTAATTTATCGATTCTAATTTAATTTAATTTTCAGTAAATTGAAATTCGATCCATTCTGTGCGTAAGTAAGTAACTAAGTATCGTACGCTGCAGTGGTAGGTTAAATTCATATAATTAATTTATCTTCTATCATGAGAAATAATTAATAACGTGAGCCAATGAAATTAAAAAGCAGATTTTCCATACAAATCGATAGTTCCTTTGGATTAATATGGATATATTGATGGATCAGAACTGGAGAACATTCTTGTAAGTAGAGTAGTAGGACTAGGACGTACGTCTTTGAACAGCGGGTGCTTACATGTTTATTATATTCATATTGTGCCAATCAATACATTGTATAATAATAAAATGTGTTTTTTGAGTTCCAAGTGGCACCCCTGGTCAAAGTAAAACAGCCCACCAATTTCATTCTCTCTTTTCTCATATCCAAAAAAGCCGACGCCTTCTCAATTTGCACACGCAATTAATTTTTTATTTTTAAATGAAAAATTAGCCATGTTTTGAGTCAGAATCCACTATCATTCTTCTGTTTTCTTGGCAACCAGACATTTTTTTTTTTGGAGGCAAACCTCGACTTGTGAAAAAAAAAAAGTAAATAAAATAATAAACATGATCAGAGGTATAGTAATGATCAAATCCATTGGTATCGTTGGAAGGAAATATTAAATTCTCCGTTGGCGCATACAATATCAGCAATTAATCCAGGAATTAATTGTCTATTAGTTTTAATACCAATTTCAACTATTATTAATTATCATTGAGACAGATATTTCAGTTACTATAAATAACTTATTGTGACGAAAATATAGTGGCGGTACTTGTATTTTTGGACATCTAAACTAATACTACAAGTTTTTGTTGTTGCATAACAAATATAAGGCGACTAATCTACAATTAATATGACAAAATTTGATGTTGCAATATGAGCCATTTTTCAAAATTCTAGCCGATGAAGTTTGAGGATAGAAAATAGATGAACAGTGGCATGAACTCTAGCCGACGATTGATCAAAACCAAACAGATGGAAAGCAAAACAAAAGAAAAAGGCAAGCGGCTAATGCCAAAACTTCTCTGTTTGCAACATTATACATTATACAAGTAACGTTATTCATTTTTCACACTGGGCACTCTTTTACAAGAAAAACTTATCTCCAAATTCTCAAATATTGAGGAGATATACATATATTCTTATCAATTGACAAAACAATCAACCCAATAATAATAATAATAATCATAATATATTATGTACAAGTCGCAAATATTAATTATGACAAGAAATAATAATAATAGTTAATAATAGAAAGAACGGAGAAATTAAGGCTATTTACGGCTCTTTCCTGATCTCGCTTTGTTCCAGTATCATGATTCTTCAGAATTCAATGGGCAAATGAAACCTAATGAGCTTCGCTTGAGCCTTTCAGGTTTCTGAATTTGAAAATTCAAAATCCTAGAATCCAATTCAGAGGTGATGAGCAGGTTCAACATTACTTCTTGGTAGCAACGCCGAAAGGGACCAAGAGACGAGGATACGCGGTGGGACGAGACAAAGCATAACCGGCAACGTTCATTTCCTTGACGGGACAGCTGGAGCCGCCGTTGCCAGGAATGAATGTGCAGCCGGAGCCGCCTGGAGGAGTTACAGGACCCTTCTGAAGAGACTGCAATACCAGAACCTCTCCAGGCAAAACCCTACTAGCTTTGCATGGCAGCTGAGTATGGACGAGAAAAATAACAAGAGCCGCCAAAATTATTTTGTTGATGAGATGGCTCATGACTTGCTAATTATTAATTAACAATGTTAAGTATGGATCATTTCACGAAGGATGTGGGGATATTTATAGCCAGTTTTCCTCCCTTTTTTTTTTTTGAAAGATTTGACTATTGAATACTAGGTTTCCTTTTTTTCTTCCTCCCTTTTTTTTTTGAAAAAGAAAAATAATAAGAAAAGAAACCTGTCGAATATGGGTCATAAGCAAGCTACTATTTGGAGGTTTTTAGACTTGTAGGACTCCAAGTCCCATGTTTCCTTCCCTATCTTGTTTAGTTTAATAATAATTTACAGAGATTAGTTATGGGATTTAATTGCTTAATGCGATCAACGTTGGCTTCTGTGGGAGGAAACTTCTTGGGAACTTGAGCTGCTTGGACCTTGAATGCTTTGAGTGACTGGAAAAGTGCTTATTTGATTATGACTTTGAATGAAACTATATCATCAGTTAAGTCATTGCATTGGTGGTATCGTTTTGGCCCCCCCCTCTTTTCCCCTATCTTGGTGGATTAAATTTTCTTCTACTTGGGATTCAGACAAAAATGACAAGGATATTAGAAAGACCTTTTGGAACAATATATCATTTTATACGCAAGCATTAGCAAGTCTAGCTGTGAGGGTAGCACTATCCTCACTGTAATTGGATAGATGTGCACGACAAGTTAAACAATCAAAATGAAAATCAAACACTAATTAATCGTGCCTTTATAATAATGTTTCTGTGACAGCCATTTGCGTCTTGACTTGGCTATTTTCTCTGCCGTCTTCAATAAACAGATTAGTGGTAGTGGTGTCGGGCATCTTCAAGCATAATCTATATTAATAACTACTCTAAATTTCCAATTAAACAATTCTAAACAGAAAACACATCAAATTAGGTAAAAATTATCTAATCAATGACTTTAACTATCACGATAATGTTGAAAAAGAAAGCAATTCATTTGTTTAGAGGTCTCAGCACTGAGAGATAACGACATAGATTTTATCGCCCAACAATACCAACAAAAACAAATTATTAAAAATATGGAAAACTCAGATCTGGATAAACTCATTCCATTAAGTCTGCTGCAGAAAATTATAAAGCAATGTATAACTAACTTGCTTGGAAACAATAAGCTGGCCTATCAAAATTCTGGAGCTGCAAATAGCAGTAATAAGATGAAAATCTGAAAAATGACCTACTCAAATAAACGGAATCACATATCCTCATCACTTTCTTCCTTGGATTCCTCCTGATAAAAGAAAGCAAGACACAAACTGAATTAGAAAATGACCGCAACAATAAAGCTCTTAAAATTTAAGCCATAAACGCAGAGGGGAAATGAATTAACAAGCAAAACTAACTTTAGCAAGTAGCTCAACTTGAAACTATATTCTAGTGGGGGGAACCAAAGAGTGGAAACCAATTTTCAGCAACCAAATTCAAGAAAAAGGATTGTATCAGAAGCGACTAATTATTTTCTGAAACCCTCAATGCCAAAGAAGAATTTTTTAAAAGTGGTTAAAAAAATAATAGCTATTGCTAAAACTATTTAGCGGCAGAAACAATTGTACAAGGAGATGTTCCCAAATAAGCAGCCGCAAAACAGTCCGAAATCAAACTACATAGCAAATTCTTCAAGGGGGTATATGTAGGATGAAACTAGAGATCTAATGTAGAGAATTACCATCCCATATTATTCTCGAGCAGTCTGATAGGCAAGTGATAGAGTTATCTGAAAATAAAAACCCATCTAAAAGAAACTGGCTGCTCTAAGTATTACTTAAATTCGACACAGAGAATAGTGCACATAACTTCTGCAGATCTGAACAAGTGGTCACTGTGGGACAAAAGGCTAACTCTAAGACTAGTCTACATACAATGAGTTAAGTGCAGTATTTCTACAGCTAATCATAGAACGATTAAGGCTGAAGGCATGATTGAAAAATTACCTGCTTTTCTTCGACAGCAGCAGCCGGGGCGGCACCACCTAAACTGCCAAAAGCAGCAGCAGGGGCACTTACTGCTAGAGATGCACCACCTATATTCAATTAAGAAACAAGATCAATAGCATCAGTTGAAAACTAAGAAAGGAAAAGCAAGAGCTTGACGTAACTCCATTCGGAAAATGGCTTACCAGACCCACCATTCAGATTCAATTCATCAGCACTTCTCTTCTCAAAGAGCTTGGAGAACAAACTCGGTCAGCAAGAGTCAATCAATATTCACGTTTGCAACCTTGATCAGAGTTGCAATCTTCTCAGGCTGAGAAGTAAAAAATGAAAACTCAGCCAAGCCGCTATCGATAGTATTATGTGGCCAGAAAATTTTGCACAATATCCATATATTGCACTCTCATTCTCCAAACTAAAAATATACTCTACAAAATAACATCACTAAAACTTCTATACAAGAAAAAAAAAAATATTCCAAACTTACGATCTGCCACAGTAATGAGTTTCACAGATGATTCAAATAAATGGCAGATTTCCCAACTGAGGAACCAAATTTTAACAGAACTCTAAGAGCTTGACTAAGATTTTCATTTCCATTTGCGAAACCAAAGACAAGGTCTAATTTGAATTGTCCTCCACTCTGTTAGAGTAGCTTATTGTGCTGAACAGAAGAAGGAGAAGGCCAAGGTGAAGAAGAAACAAAGTAACCGTGATAATAGTACCAGCTCAGCTGACAGCTCAGCAAGTTAGTTAAAGTTTGCTACATGCACACTGTGCATTGCAAATTAGTTAGCTCAATAACGATCAGCCTTTAGATTTGTTGATGATGTAATCATGAGTAACATTTAGTATAAATAGCTGCTATACTAATTATATATGTAACGAGATTAAGAAATAAAAGTTGCTCAGAATTTCCAAAACTTTCAGTTTTATTTTCTTGGAAACCAAACAAGCTTCATTTCATTTTTCTTATATGGTATCAGAGCCGATCTAATGGCTAGTTCCAGTAGCACAACATCAAACTCAAATCAAATGAATACAAATCAATCGTCACAGATATCATTTTCATTTAGCACTCCAGTTAAACTGGATCGATCAAACTTCATGATTTGGCGAAAGTAAGTTCTCACTTCAATTAAGGGAAATCGTCTTGAAGATTTTATTTCTGGAGATCAAACTATACCAGAGCAATATATTTCTACTATAGCAGCAGATGGATCAGTACAGAAATTTGATAATCCAGCTTTCATCAACTGGCAAGCTCAGGATCAAACCTTGCTTGGCTGGATCTTATCCTCCATAAGTGAAGGTATCTTAAATTCTGTTCTTAATTGTGAAAATTCATTTGAAGCTTGGAGATCGATTGAAAAACAGTTTGGAATACAATCCGAAGCTAGAATTATGCAATTGAGATACGAAATGAATGTTCTTAGAAAAGAAAATATGCCTGTTGAGGAGTATTGTTTAAAGGTTAAAGCTGTTGCTGATAAATTGGCTTGTGCTGGAAGCCCTGTCTCTGAGAAAGATTTGTTAATGCAGATTTTAAATGGCTTAGGGCCTGGTTATCTAGATCTTGCTTCAATAATCACTGCTAATAAAATGACATACGATGATGCTTATGCATTACTTTTAACACATGAAGCAAGATTAGAACAAAATCATAGTACAAAGATCATGTTCAATGCAAACTATGGAATGGCAAATGCTAACTACTCTTAAGCTAGAGGTAATAATAGAAGAGGTGGTTATAGTGGATACCAGGGACAATTTAATGCTGGTAATAGAAATCCAAATGGAGGTAGAGGAATGTTCTTCAATACATACTCTAGAGGTTTTTCAGCTGGTGGTTATACTGGAAATGCTGGTGGCAGAGGACAACAGATACATGCATATGCTTATAGACCAGTGTTTCATAATAGGCATAATCTCAATATGATTCATGGTTCATCTTCAATGCCTAATGGAAATGGATCTGATGACAATATGCCTATCTGTCAAATTTGTCATAAAGCTGGACATACAGCTAATGCATGTTGGCATAGATACATTGATAACTATGTTCCTCAATCTCGACAATATGGAAGGGGCAGAGGACATAGATCTGCTTATATGGCCAATTTGGAACCACAAATTGGATCTGTTTCCCAATTTGAAGACTTATTTGCTACAGATTATCCTGGTTATTCTGGTTATCCTGGTTATGTTGGTCACCAGCAATCTGAGATGAACACTTCAATGAGCTCACCAAATGTTTTCTCTACTCCTGGAGCAGCAAATATTGCAAATTTTGAAGGACCAGCTGATGAAGGCTGGTACCTAGATAGTGGAGCTACACATCACATCACTAATAACATTGCTAATATGCATGTCAAAGATCAATTCACTGGATCAGATCAGCTCATTATTGGAAATGGACAAGGTTTGTCTATAACACATGTTGGTGATGCATTCTTTCTCTTTAAAAGTTCAAAGTCTAAACACAAATACTCACCTATAGCACTTAAAGATATTCTGTTGGTTCCTTCTATTACCAAAAATTTACTGAACATCTCAAAACTCACCACTGATAACAATTTATCTGTTGAATTTCTTGGTAATATGTGCTTTGTGAAGGATTCTCTGACTGGACAAATACTCCTGTAGGGCCTTGCTGAGAAAGGATTATACAGGCTATTGTTGAAACCATCATCATCATCTTCTCAGTCATCGCATTCATCCTTTTTGTCTCATATAAATCTCAATAAACCTCTGTCTATGCTGTCATGTTGTTGTTTCAATTCTGTTATTCTTTCTGCTACTGTTTTAAAATCCTGTAATCAAACTGATGATTCAGCTTGTAAAACATCAGTTAATAAAGCCATTTTACTTCATAGAAGATTTGGTCATCCTAATCATTAAGTGTTAACTCATATACTCAAAATCACAAACAATACTCATCTCCCTGCATATCAAATACAACAAATGCATCAACATATCTGTGAAGCCTGTCAAATGGGCAAAATTCACAAACTTCACTTCCCATCTACTGAAACCAAAACCTCAAAGGTTCTTGAACTCATACATACAGATTTGTGGGGTCCATCTTCTGTTGTTTCCAGAGAGGGTTATCAGTATTATATAAGTTTTGTGGATGACTTTAGCAGATATACATGGATATATCCTTTGAAATTAAAGTCAGAAGCATTAGAAGTCTTTAAGCTTTTTAAGATGCAAGTTGAAAATCAGTTTAGCACAACCATTAAGATGATACAATCTGATTGGGGGGGAGAGTATAGGCCATTCACTGATTTCTTAAATCACTCAGGCATCATTTTCAGACATCCTTGCCCTTACACTCATCATCAAAATGGATTAGTTGAGAGGAAGCACAGGCATATTGTTGAATTGGGTCTAACTCTCTTAGCTCAAGCTCAACTTCTCTTTAGTTTCTGGTGGGATGCATTTCACACTGCTGTATACCACATCAATAGATTACCACCTCCTGTTTTAAAGCTTATAACCCCGTATGAGAAAATATACAAACACAAACCTGATTATAACTTCCTCAAATGCTTTGGCTGTGCTTGTTACCCTTACTTAAGAGACTGTAACAAGCATAAGTTTGCTTATCATTCTAGTAAGTGTATATTCATTGGTTATAGTCCTTCACATGAGGGTTATAAATGCTTACACTCTTCAGGTCGAATGTGATAAGACATGTCATTTTTTATGAGTCAAGTTTTCCCTATTCCAGTGAGATTAGTTTTCAAAATCTCACAAAATCTGTTCATCAGTCTCCAAATTCACATACTCCACATCAAATCTATCATTTCTCATCTTTACCTTTCAAGTCAGGATTCTCAAACAACAGCACTAATAATTTGCACTCTGCAAGACCTGAAAGCAGCAATATAAGCCACTCAGATCATCCAGAACAGACAGAAACCAATCAGCATTCACAACAAGCTGTTCCAAACAATGTGTAAACCCCACATACATGTGAACCTCCAAACCACATCTCACCTATACAAAATCCTTCATCACCACATCCCCATCTTGACAATATTTCTTCTCATTCACATCTATAACTAAATACACATCATATGATAACCAGAAGTAAAGCAGGAATCCTTAAGCCAAAAATTTATATTCCTACACTTGTTCACAAGGAACCAGACACGGTACAAGAGGCATTGACTGATTCTAAGTGGCTGCAAGCCATGAAAGAAGAGTATGATTCCTTAATTAAGAATAATACCTGGACATTGGTCCCTAGACAAGCTGATCAACATGTAGTAGGGAACAAATGGGTATATAAAGTGAAGTATAATACTGATGGGAGTGTAGCTAAGTATAAAGCTAGACTTGTTGCAAAGGGCTTTCAACAAGTGGCAGGGGTTAACTATTTCGAGACATTTAGTCCAGTTGTGAAGTCAGCAACAGTTAGAGTAATACTTAGCCTGGCAGTAATGAATCGGTGGAAAATAAGGCAAGTGGATGTGAATAATGATTTCTTGAATGGGGAATTAACAGAAGAGATATTCATGTCTCAACCTGATGGTTTCATTGATGCTCAGAAGCCTGATTTTGTATGCAAGCTGAATAAATCTCTGTATGGGCTCAAACAGGCCCCCAGGGCCTGGTATGATAAGCTTAAGAGCTGTCTAATGTGCTGGGGATTCGTCAATACCAGTTCAGATACATCATTATTTGTCAGAAGAAGTAAAACTTCTATGATCATGGTTCTTATATATGTTGATGACATACTGATTACAGGTCCAAACACTACAGAACTTAAAAGTTTCGTAACTAAGTTTAGCAGAACTTTTGCTTTGAAAGATCTGGGAGTGTTATCTTAGTTTCTGGGAATTGAGGTATTATATGATGCAGATGGTGTGTACCTATCACAGAGAAAGTATATCAGAGATCTACTATCAAAGGTTGAAATGGCTGAATGTAAAAGCATTGATACTCCCATGAGTACTGGCACTAAATTGCAGAAGATAGGTCAAGGAGAACTTGGATACTATCTTGAAGATCCAACTCATTATAGAAGCATAGTTGGGGGAATGCAGTACTTGATATTAACCAGACCTGAGATTGCTTTTGCCGTAAACAAGCTCAGTCAATATGTAGCTGCACCTACATTGCAACATCTAATGGCATGCAAGAGAGTCCTAAGATATCTGAAAGCCACTCAAGATTATGGCTTGAAATTTTTTAGAGAAGGTAGCTTAACACTCACTGGATTCACTGATGCAGATTGGGCATGTGACTTAGATGATAGAAAATCAGTGGGTGCATATTGCATTTATTTATGCAACAATTTGATATCCTGGTCATTTAAGAAACAATCAGTGATCACTAGATCAAGTGCAGAGAGTGAGTATAGAGTCTTGGCATCAGCAAGTGCAGAGTTGACATGGTTAAAGTCCTTGTTTTCTGAATTATGAATCTGTTGCAAAGAAACGCCAACTATATGGTGTGATAATGTTAGTGCCACTGAATTGGCAAAGAATCCTGTGTATCATTCAAGAACAAAGCATATCGAAATTGATATGCACTTCATCAGAAACAAGGTTCTTGCTGGTGAGTTAAAGATACACTATATACCAAGTGAAGAACAGATTGCAGACATAATGACTAAGCCTCTATCATTTGTAAAGTTTAATTACTTGAGATCCAAACTCAATGTCCATCCTTGTCCTCTGAGTTTGAGGGGGGCTGTTAGAGTAGCTTATTATGCTGAACAGAAGAAGGAGAAGGCCAAGGTGAAGAAGAAACAGAGTAACCGTGATAACAGTACCAGCTCAGCAAGTTAGTTAAAGTTTGTTACATGCACACTGTGCATTACAAATTAGTTAGCTCAATAACGATCAGCCTTTAGATTTGTTGATGATGTAATCATGAGTAACATTTAGTATAAATAGCTGCTATACTGATTATATATGTAACGAGATTAAGAAATAAAAGTTGCTCAGAATTTCCAGAACTTTCAGTTTTATTTTCTTGGAAACCAAACAAGCTTCATTTCATTTTTCTTATACACTCTGCCTCTCAGTTTTTAAAGACAAACAAAGCCTTCTTCTCACGTATACCAATAACCAATTGTGAAATTTATAGCTTTCAACTTAGAGGGACCTAATATTTCACTAACAGTTATTAAAAGCATTAAGCAGCTAATTACTACAAAAGAGATACAAAAGAAAAAGGAACCCTGAGAGAACGTACGGTGATGACCATTCCATCGTCATAGAGAATGAGAGTAGCATATGTGCAAGCCAGCTCTCCGATCGACATTTTTCGTCTTGAAAAAAAGTGCATTAATTTGGAACCAAAAATAAATAAATAAATAGAGACAATTTTAGTGTTAACATTAAAAAAATAATTTTTAATTCTACATTACCTGAATTGGTCGCCGGAGATGAGAATGAAAGCTTTGGCGTTTAGGTCAAAGTTTGATGTTCTTTCACTCTTCAAAAATTAAAACCCTAAATACAAGTACGTTGATTTCATTAATGATACATATCTTCTATGATAGCATAAATTTTTATAGTATTGGTAATTGAGCTATTATGGATTTAAATGTTTTAATTTTCATCATTGATTTATTTTAATGGATAAATAACTAAGGATAAGATTATTTGAACCCACCAAATTATTCATTAAACACAATTTTTTAAAAAAAATTATGATTAAAGCGTGATACTGGCACGCCTAAAAATTTCTTATGAAACTCCTATACTTTGTATTTAGACATTTAACCTTATTGAAATTACAAGAACTCTAATTCAAATCAAAAAGAATTTATAAGAACTCTTTTCAACCCTATATTAATAAAAAGCGAATTGTCTTTTTTCCAAAAAAAAAAAGGAATCAAGCCATAAAAACAATAAACCTAAGCAAAAGAGGCAGAAATACATTTTTCCCTCACATGCAGAATTAGAAATCAAATGGGTATTTAATACTTTTAGTTAGTCATGGTGGCTTATTCTTTAAAGTTTGTTTACTGTTTATGAAAAATTCAGTTTACTGAGTGTGATATCTAGCTGAATGTTACCACTTGTCATGAGATTTTTTTAAAAAAATTATTTTAGGGTTCAATGAGAAGGAAGAAGATAAGGCTTTTCGAGGAATTAAAATTATTGTTATTAGTAAAAGAATAATTTTAGTACTATAATTAATGGGTGCGTTCAGAAAAGGGGTTTTATGAGATTATTTGAGAGGTGCTAATTGCTCATGATTAAAATACTCTTTAAATTAAATTATAATTATGTATATTAAAATATAACATTAAAAGAAAAATTGTTCATTGTACCCATGTTTTCATTCATCAGCACTGTCAACATACTCATTGAAAAGTTCCAAGATAATTTCCTTGCATTCAATCTGTGAAAATTACTTCCAAAGGCTGTGGCTTATTTTATGTTGGCGATTTTTCCATGCTTCTGCTCGCATTTAAAGATGTAATTAAAGATGTAAGGATCGAGAATGTCTTAGAAGTTATCCGACAAAGATGTTTTTCGCTCTGGTATGGAGGACAAGAAAGGTCGCATCACATAAAGCTCAGAATAAACTGTTTGCCCAGTACTCCCCTTTGTCATTGCTCTTGAATTGTCAAGATATGGCTATAGTTTAGAATTGTGCTGCAATGAATTTTCTATTGAAAAATAATAATAATAATGTGAAGGATGGATTTTTACCGTAGCTATATTTTTCTGAATCATGTTAATAAAGAAAATCTTTAGTTTAATGGAAAAAAAGAATTTATTAAGGGTTTACAAATGAATTTAATGGGTTCACTTAGTAGAACCATTATTATTACAAAAATTAGATTTGAAGAGTTTATTAGGTACTTTAATGGGTTTATCGAGTAAATATACCCATCCTTAAATTTTAAAATTTTAAAATTTTAATTTTAAAATTTAAAATTTTAAAATTTAAGGATGGGTATATTTAATAAATAAATTTACTAAGTAGTTTGTAAGTTCAAATAGTACTACCCAACAACTAATTACTTAATAATTAATAGATACTATTCAAGTTCATGGATATAATTTTACTTTTTATAATTTCATAAATATTTTATGAATCACCATATAAATTAAAAATTAAATATGCCAATATCTAAATTAATTTAGATGTGAAAATAAAAAATATGGATTATTCAATATTCAATAACACATGTTAATTCAGACACATGTTTTCATTTATAATTGGGACTATAATTTTGAATTCTTAGTTTTATTCATTTTCTTTTTTTTTTCTAAAATTACTCATTGGTGAAGATTGAATTGAATTATTGTTGCAATTTTTATTAATCTAGTAAATTTTTGTTGACAATAAGATAATAATAATAATAAGATAAACTAAGATAGAGTTGTGTTAATATTAAAATACATATATTTTAAAAGAAAATATAGAAGTATCAATAGACTATACTTGTTTCATTTTATTATTTAATCTCTAAAAACATGTTTAACAGATTTGATAATTAGTAAATTTAAATTTTTAAAAAGTTGAAAATAAAATATTATCCTAATTGAATTTTAATTTTATGAACGGTTGGTTAAATCTAACGGTAAATATTTATATTACTACTGATGCTTTAATTTTTATAACAACATCATGAAGTGACCATTTAAAAATAAATATTAAATTTATTAAAACATCATTTAAGCTTTGTGTACTACTAACGAAAACAGATTTAGAAGTATGTGCATTTTTGAGTTCAAGTTTCGGACCTCTTAGAGTTCGTTTGAGATTATTTTTGAAGGTTCAAAAGTGATTTTAGAAAGATAAAAATTAATGTTGATATTTGGTAAATTTTTTTAGAAATTACTTTTGATAAAATCACACAGCAGATTTTGAAAAGGTGCGAATGAGAAACTTTTCAAAATTTAATTTTGATAATAACTTTTATACTTAATACAATTTCATGATATCTTCATATATATTATAAAAAATCTAAAATTATCCTTATTACTTAGGAAATAAAATCATTAGCTTTAAAGAGGTTATTATTATTACCAATTATATTAAGATAACAAAATGAAAATAAAAGAATAATATAAAATGTTTACTCTAGTTAATCAAGTATTATATGTACACAATCAAAAATATTTTATATGCATTTGTATAAATGTGTAAATATATTTTATAAAATATTATATCTAATTCGGTAATTTACATTTTTATTTTACTTTAATTGTAAAGATGTACCAAATACAAACAATTATTTTCAAGATTCATTGTACTTTTTTAAAAAATAAATTTTACTAAACATTTAACTATTTCTATAAAACATATAATAATATTACCAAACTAGCCCTTCGTATTTCTACAACCATCAGAACTTTACCTCTCATATCTGTATGAGTAAAATTAAAAGAGACCACATGCCACATGCGTCAATTATATCCTTTATTAAATTGCATTTAGTTAGAGAAACCTTGCTACATTGCATCATTGTGTAACATCAATCTAAAAATTATTTAAAATAAATTAAATATATTTTAGTTTCTAATATTATTAAATTATAAAACATTGATATACCATAGACTTTGTAAATGCCCCTGGCGCTGTACGGATGGTCATTGCGGCAAATGTAGCTCTTTCCATCCCGAGCTGACATTTCGTGTGCAATGGGGCCAGTCAGATTTGGACTTGCCCACCCCCCTTTCCTTTAAAAAAAAAAAAAAAAATTATTACAGAATTAAATAACTGAGGCACACCCTTATTTGAAGATTCATGTGAATCCGACACTGCAGCTTGAAAGGGCACGCAGCCCATCTATCCACAGTTAAGATGGTAAGTCGTTTGCCCACGGGCCATGATAAGAAAGTTAACATGATCTGGCCCCAGAGAGCCGACTGAAATGCTCACAATCAGACGCGTCAAAATGTGGATCACATTCATCATTCTTAGCGCTTTATGCCCCTTTGATCATCAAAGGTGAAATTAAAACCAAAACACATGAAAAGACCATTTCTATGAAAAGAACTAAAATAGCTGAATGAAACAAAGGCAGAAAACACTCTTTACATAATATTTTTTTTTAATGGAAAGATTACATTCCTCACTCCAAATCTAATAACCTCCACAATTTCCTCCAATAAATTATTACAACGGGAAAGCCTAACCCTCTGGTTTGAGGACCAGCTCCGTTGTGGCTTCGTCCTCTTCCTCTAATGTCCATTTGAAGGTCGGAACACTGCATAGCCATTGACCCCACATGCCATATTTGAATACTCCGGGTGAAAATATGGGTAGCCCTCGCCCTCTGTGTTTCTCATGCCCAATAAAGATAGATCTGAACCAAGCATCGGCCACATGGTTGGAATCATCCCATCAATCTGGCCATTGGAATAGGGCAGAGCAGTAGCTTGAGGAATAAATTCTCTCACAGAGTCAAAATGGCCAACAGAAGAGTTATAACCCCTTTGGAACCCATCGTCATGGTAACTCCGTGTACGCTCAAACTTACATGAGCTAGCAGAGGACCCAATGTCACTTGACATGCTGCTGATATCACGGGGAAAAGAAAACTGCCGATTTAATGTGTGCGGCCCATTGCTAAGAGACTGCAGAACTGTGCTTGCCCCAGCAGCCATCCCAACACCATGTTCATCATCAAGCAAGTCATTGATGATATCAAGGTGTGGGAACTCATCCACCAAAACACCTTGGGTTTGACGTCCAGATGTACCAGCCGGAAACTCATTGGAGAAGTACTCCTGGGATCCACTTGGGACACGCTTATATGGGTCAAGGTTCTGAATGTCATTGGCCATGGAAGAAGGATCAGAATGCACGATTCTACTGGTATCCCTTTGAGAACTCTCCATCCACTGGTGTCCACTCTGTAAAACATCCCGAGTTACCATGCTAAAAGGAAAGGCCGACTGGACCGAATTTGGGTCAATCCTTTCAGAGTTCTGGGGTAAAAAAATAGGTGCAGATACCAAGGCCTGCTGCTGTGAATATGCTGGTGATGGGCCCAAACTTGAAGAGTTGGGATGAGTTAAGCCAGGTGAACTTGAACCAACAGGATTTCCCATTTTAACATTTCTATAGGACTGAGGAATATAACCATGGGGAGCAGGTGAGAGGTCAGGACCTAACCGGCCAGCTGCACTAACTGAACGGGCAAGTAGTGGGGCTGTATGCACCACAGAAACAACAGGAGCAGTTGGCCTAGGACCAGGGACAAGTGGAGCACTAGAGGGCCTCGACATATTAGGCACTTGCGGATCCGTAAGTTTTTCAGTCTGTTTTGAAGCTGCAGCCTTCTGGATCTCAGGTTTGCAAACACCTGCACCAGGGGATGAAGTGCACGATTCAGCAACCTGATCAGTCTGCTGTTGCCCATTTGAAAGTGACTTCACTTGCGGAACAGGATCTGCAGTAGCAATGCTCTTTGGCACTGACTTCAATTGCACAGGAGACTGCAGATTTCTAGGAGGGCTTCTTGGGGAGGATGGTACAGCTGTTGTCCTCTCTTTAGGTCTCTCTGTATCAACTGGGTCTTTCATGCTTGATTTCTTTTGCGGTGAAGAAACTTCTTCCTATTAGACAAAAAAGAAACAACGTAAAAAGATAAAAACTTCACATGAATTTGTGGAAATGACCGTTTAATGATAAATTAAAATCCTTATAGATTAAAAATCCTTACAGATTAAAAAGAAAACATTTCTTTTTTACACAACACAGTCATAACAAAATTTGTATAAAATCCTCAAATAAATGGACATGCTTCTAAAACAGTACCTTGATTGACATACATATTTGCAATCGAAGTGTCTCAGAGATCATAGTTAATCATATCTATTTTTAACCCCAAAAAAGAGGAATAAATAGGACTTTGCAAAATTACTTGCATATTTTCCTCTAAAAAAAAATGAAAATATAACAAAACAAGAAACTATTTTCCTAGGTAATATAACCCAAACAACTGCATAGCCAGAACTACATACAATCATAGAAATCAGTCAAGTAAATAAAGAAACTCAAAAGTGAATAAAACTTTCATGCTTATGAGATGCTTTGATTGCTAGTAAATGCATTAGAATTCTCACCTACAAAAATATCTGGGATTTGAGTTAAGAGCTGTAGTAACTCACCTTAGAGACATTCTGTTCGAGCAATTTTGCCTGATGCTGCAAGGAAGAAACAGCCTCAGACTCGTATTCACCAGACTTACTGCTTTCGGAGACATCATTGTGTTCCAATGCATCTGCAGCAGGCCTAGATGGCTGATTCTCTGTTTCAGTTGCCCAAACATTCCCATCATATGTAGACTTCCCCCGGTGGTTCTTACCCCTACAAATTACACAAGCCAAATCAAATGAACAAAGAATATTCTCTTATAGTGCCAAAAACAAATAGATAAATGTAGGCCGTATGTTTACCTGCTGGGCGACTTTTGACTTTGGTAGTTGGCAAGGGAATTCCCTTTATAGGGGCCATTCATTACCACTGATGGGACTGAGTCGGTAGAACATGTGGAGGAACTATCATCCATTACAGATGCGTTCCGTTTTTCAGTTACTCCATTAGGTACAGATGATAGATTACAAACTCCACTACTGCTAGCTTCCGTGGGAGGAAGAACTTCAGATGCATCAGTATCCCAATTGACAGGGCTGGTATCTCTGTCCTCTGAATCAGGCTGAAGTACTTCTGCACCACCATCCACTGAATCAGAAACATCAGAAACATCTTCCAGCACATCAGGTTTTTCAGGCAATGGTTGGGCATCCTCTACAATGAATTCTTTTTTCTCACCACTAGCGCTTTCATCTTCAAGCCTGTCTGAGAGAGCCATGCTGGACCTTTCCTCTCTCTTTTTCTCTTTCCCTTTGCGATTGTTCCGTTTTTGTTTAGCCTACGATATACAAGAAGATAAAATTCAGCATTGCCCCCCACCGGAGGGGAAAAAAAAAGGCAATCCATGTGAAACCGAGGAAATTGTGAGAGAGTGAAAAAACTGACTATTCTTCACTAGAGTGCAGAACTGCACAAAAAATAAAAACACATACGCAATGCAAGAACAAACAGAATAGCCAAAAAGACACAGGAGTAAATATATATAATTGAGAAGGCAAGTAGCTAGCTTTAAAAGAGAGAAAAAAATGAAGAATATCAGCAAATCATTTGTCGCAAATCAGGTGAGACGGCCGGAACAGAGAGAGTGATTGATGACAACCACCTTATAAACACCTTCTTTTGCCCTAAATTCCCACGTAATAATTTGTAACAAACAAGTTGAATCAGCAGATAAAAATTTCCAATACCCCTAAAAAATTTTAGGCTTTGCAAAATATCAAAACTGCTTTCTCATGATTTCACCACATGGGCTGTATAACTCTAGGCCCAAAAGACGTGCATATATTAGATTATATAGGTTTGAGTCCTAACGCAACTGGTGATAGGATGTCATACCAGCTTTTTCTTTGCTTTCTTCTCCTTTTCAGCTGCTCCACGTTTAGCCTTCTGCTCACTTTCAGCCAGCCATGCTGCCTCCTCTTCACGAATTAGCTCTTCTTGTCTCTTCAGCGCAACAGCTTCCTGGTAAGCAACCTCAATTTTATTGCTGTATTTAAAGATGAAAAAAGTTAGGAGTATGGATAGTGATAAGCAGTTACCGTGTTATAATTAAGCTAGAGCCTCAAAATGATAACAAATCACATATCTATTAAATATAGTACCTGAATATATGGGCAAGGACAAAAATCTCCACTGTTCTACGCCCCAGCTCCGTGAGTCTCCTTTCATCACGCTCAATTGAATCCTTGTTAAAGTCCTCCCCAGAGTTACTCTCCTAAAAACAAATAGGTATGGATGAGTTACTAAGCATTAATTGATTTAAGAGAGAAAAACTCAAACATACTTTTGTGCAAACCAAGCATGTGAGAGTGTGAGAGAGTGTGTGTGTCAGTGAGTGTGAGTGCGTGAGTGAGTGAGTGAGTATGTGAGTGAGAGAGAGGGTAATTTACATCTAACTATTGTAATGTAACAAATAAAGCTTGAATTTAGCATGTTAAATGTAATCTCAGACATCCAAAAATTATTAATTCAATAATTTAAAATATAAATATGCCACAACAGTTGATTCTAACTTACAGACACACCAGAATTTAACCCCCAAAAGACAAAGTTATTGATAAAAACTAATGAATTTCAATAGAACATAATAGAGACAATTAAAAGATGAGAAGATGGAGATTATATAATAGAACAACATAACATCCATTTCCAGGAAATTCCAAATCAACTCTAAAAGTCATACATGCTAATGTTTTGAGGTGGGCAATACAAATCCCTTTTTCTCCATTCAGTTTACAAGACGGCCGTGTCCTCTATTTTTATAGGATGCACACACATCCACAATGTCATTACTGTGTTACAAGCCACAAATACCAAGTATGAGAGCACAGATAAAAAGAGATAGCAAGACATATATCACCAATTTCACATGCCTCGCATAAGGAAGAAGCCATCAATCTATGCCTAAGGACGCTGACCTATTGGAAACTACTGCATTATAAATATGAATCTAAATTTCCACCGCAAAAAAAAGTTTTCTTATTAAAAAATCATGTTAGCAATGTCAGGCTTACTCAATCATTTTGGGATGAATAGCCTTAAGCTTAAACATTATGTAAGGAATGTAAATGAGAACTGTAGTACCATACTAAGAAAGTTGAAGGAAGAAATTCCTTGGAAGGGTGTACAGCAGAGGACATTATGCTAACAAGAATCTCACCATTGTCGATAGCAAGAGCCTCATACTACCACCACATTACCAACATAAATGCCGCCCTCATCACCACAATTGTAGACCACCACCACCACCTAAAAACCTACATTAACATAACCCAACCTAGATGGCTACAACTTAAAGCACAATGTCATCCTAAACTTCAGCTTTGATGTAACATTGCATGATCAGTGTCATCGGTTCATATTTCAGAAATTTCCAGCACATTAACTAATTGGAAATTGCTAAGAAGTCATTCAAACTAGAAGTGCACCGATGTAACTAGAAACCTTATTAAGGCAGGTCAAACATCACAGCTACTATTTAAATGGTTAAACCGAATCAGACAACCCAGGCACAGTACTGGCTCATACTAGCCAGCTGAAGAACCCAAGTATCACAATAAAAGAAGTTCAATGTATAAGATCTCACCTTTGTACGATTCTGAGGACCCTTCTCATCTTTAGGTGGCAATGGCTCCAAAGCTGCCCTCTCTAACAGTAGCAGAACATCATCCACCAAGACAAACATATCATTCTCAACATGAATAATAGGAGCTGGTGTATCTTCTGCATCTAACAACTTTGCCTTTGTTTTCTTGGACTTAGACTGTCCTTCAAGAGCCTTCAATCCACTATACAAGGAATCCATTACCAAAGTAGATGTGACTTCCTTCTCTATAAAAAAGTGCTTCACAACTACTTTCAGAATTGCATCTGTTTTCTCTCTAGACATACGGCGCCTGGCATTCTGGTCAATTCCCAACCAGAATGCACAGAAGCTGAAACCATCACAAGTGATATGATATTAGTGCCAACACAGCAGTAACTAGATATGCAAGAATATATGCAGATCAAGTCAGCTCATATATGCACAGTATAATGTCATGCATCTTCAGAAGAACCATACAAAAATTTAAAAAAAAAAAAAAATTCATAACCTTATCTTCCAAAAGCGCTGCATTAAGCATTGTCAACAGAATAGTCAGCAGTTTAAGTTGACAAAGGTAAAAATATAATACTTGCCTTGACCACCTAGCTTTATCCTCTATTAACCTTCCAAGTTTCTCTCGCCTTTCTTCTACAAAACGCCGACATATTTGCTCAACATTAGTCAAATATACCCTAACAAGTTCTCTCCTGTACTGACAATCAAGGCAACGAAAAGGGCGATCTGTTTTCTCCCTACAAACCAAAAAGCAAAATATTGAAGTATTTATTGAAATAGACCACATTGTAAATAACATTCTTAAGAAGTAATATAGCAAATCTTTTCACAAAAAAGAGCAAAACCAAAGAATGACTACTCATAAAAGCAACTTATCAGATACTTATCAGATATCACTGAGGACTTGATAGATTAAGGATAAACTAAGCAGCAAAAAACATTTTATGGCCCATTGGTACAGTCTAGTTGGACAAAACACCAACGGAGAAAAGAGATTCCATCATTTAGTCAATATGCACCTGATGACTTGAACTTGAGCTTTTATAATGAGAGTATCACCATCTTTAAACCCATCAGAAACTTTTGAGAGCTCCATAAACTTTTTCCAGCCCCAGTCATGCTCTTTCTTCCAAAATCGATGTAAAGTATCTGCAGGATTTTACATTTTGTCACTCATAAATCAAGAAGGCACTCATTTTACATCTACTGAAGTAATTTTCAACCAACCAACCAGAATATTTGGATTTCTTTGGATCTCTATTCACAACGGCTATTGTAAACTGAGCAAAATGACTCCAACCTGTTGAAGAACACAGAAAATTTTTATTTAAAAGAAAACAAATGAAAAGATTGAAGAAATAATTCGACACCAGTTTATAATATCAGACCTGGAAGGAGTTTGTCATGGTTGGCAACACAGAGGAACAAAGATAGATGATTGCAAACATCACAGCCCTGTGGATAAATTAGAATATACCTGTCACCAAAGGAAAAGGGTTAAATCTTAAATGTGACAACCTTTCAACATATGGGATGGGGGGCATAATCTAATAATATAACACTTCAAGATAATAAACTAATGACTTTGCAATGAATTTGCGCCGAGAATGAAAAAGTTCACAAATGTAAATGAAACAGCAGAAAATTTACTTTTAAACTTTTCATCACTCCTAATAAATGATTAAATATAATTAAATATATTTACATAAAACTGGACATAAACATGATATCATGAGATCTCCCTCCAACAGCAGCGAAATAAGAATGTCTGAACCGTCAAAACATTGACTTTTAACATATCGAAATTGAAAGAAGCTTCTGAAGTATCTAATTTCATACAAACGTGTGTGGATGCCTTGTTGGTTTTATGAGGGTGTGTGAGGGGGAAAACCAAAAATAAAAAAATACAGCCAAAGGAAATGGCCAATAATATAAGCAGGAATGGAAATTGAGAAACTAAATAAATCAAAAGAATGTATAGAAATCAATCATATCTAAAACCCCGTACCATTTGTAGCCACCAACTTCAAAAGCATTACTACGAAGTTCTCGTTTGCTTATCTGTGAAAATTTCTCAATCCTCCATGTGTATTTTCCATATAGCTCGGAAGGTTTAGGCCCTATAAAGAAGTTATCTTAGCTTAAGAAGCGCACCAAACACAAGGTTATTAAAGAAAACATAGGTTAAAAAATTAACTTAAAATTTCTTCGTGCTGAGATAAGGAAATAAGTAAAACAGAAGACTAACACAGCAGATAATAAATCATATGAGATACACTCAGTCTTACTTCTACAGCAGACTATGGAATGGGAAGCAGGCACATTTAGACTCAATGAAGCATTACCTTCGTATCAACTGCTTCTATCGAAAGAGAATGTACAGAATAAATTTTGACAGGCACAAGGGCAATTTAAACAAACACCTTCAGAGAATAAAAGTTTGAACATTTTGAAGCATGTTGATTTTTAGTCTGTATCCTTAACATTCAACTTTTTAGAAAAAAGCACTGATGAGATACAGAAGCAAGATAGTTAGAAATCCACAGTGATAAGTAGAGAAGTAATACTCCGTATTATCTTTTAAGAGGCAAAACAACTAGACCGTTAAACTAGAAACACAAGAATATTTCATCATAAAAGACTATAAAAACACACAATACAAGGCTTGAACATTGATTATACAATTTTTTACACATTGTGATACATAGCAGTAATAGATTATTTACGGGAACAATACCAACTAGTCAAAACTGAAATAGGCAACAGTAAACAGCATGTCTGCAAATCATTTCAAGCTCCATCTGCAGCAGACACTCTCTTATAACCAATTATAATCATGTAAAATACATAGAGTAGTTCAAATTTATGAGACTTCAATATCCATCGACTCTTGAAGAGACCTAGACTGTACAACAGTATATATCAATAAACCATGAGTCCAAATACAAACAGAAAGCTATATTACTCATCAAGTTATTTTGTGTTTGTAGTCATTGTCTTTTTCCTTCTACTTTACTTTTTCCTTCCATATAAGCTTGTAAGTATCAAAAACAACAAAAAATACCCATTACCAAACAGTTCACAAGAACCACGGAACACACACTCATCATCAAAGCACAAGATAACTAATAATTGAAAGAAAATTCAGGGAAGCAAAACCATACAGCCATCATCATCATCGTCAGTGTCCCAGTATGGGGGCGAAGTCGATGGGGTTCCATTTTCCACCTGCTCAGAAGAACGCCACTCCGCCAATGCTTCCCCAGATTGACAACGCTGCCCACTCGAAATCCCCTCCACAGACCTTCCCACTCCAGACTCCTCGCTCGCAATTCCCGCCATTTCCCAATCCAGAACTCCCTCCCCCACACTCGTTCAATTCCGCTTGCTATGACCCATCAAACAAAAAGAAACAAAGTTAGCAATTAAACCTCATGTCACATAACAAAAAACCTAACATACATTAACAATGTATAAAGCCAAAACCCCGAATACGACAAAAGAACATTGATTAACAATGTATAAAACCAAAACATGAAATACGACAAAAAAGTCTCAAAAGCTAGAGAATAGAATCAAAATAGCAATAATCAGTTAGGCCGTTGAAAAAAGTAGTGACAGGAAAGGAAATTACAGTTAGCACAATGAATTCTCCATCAATTCGGACCTATCCGAATAAAAGCCTCCAATGAATTAATTATAATATGGCAGTTTTACCCGAATGCTGTTATTATTGTATATTCAATTCCTCCAAAACCAAATTATGGCAAAACACACAAAAATTTTTAAACACACCATTATCTTCAACTTTCATACCCAATATGTTTTCTGACAATCAAATTTAATTCAACATTTGTAATCCAAATACCAAAACCCCATCTCCCCATAATCAATCACAAAATTATTTTAACATCATGAGATTATAAAATCAAACACCCAGCTCAACAACAATCGTTCAGATTAAAAAGATAAAGAAACACGTAGCACAAACAAAAACTCAAACAAAGAAAATTATCCAGATAAACCCAATTGCATAAAAGAAAAAACCCATAAAGCCCAAAACGATCGTCGGCGAAAAACTAAAGATCGTAGAAATAAATCCCCAAAACCCCAATTAACATCAAACCCTAAAACAAAACAAGGAAGGAATAGGGATAGATTAAAATTAAGGGAATCGAAAATTGGCAACGACGTCGTACAGATCGAACCTGAAACCGAAGACCAGAGGCTGTTCTGTTCCCAAATTGGGTTAAGACAGGACAGCTCTTTGAGATTTTAGAGAGAAGAGAGAGATAGAAAGAAAGAGGGGTCCAAGGAGAGCAGCAAAGCAATAGAGAGAGGCCAAAAAAGAAAATTTGTTGTTTTCATTTATTTATTTATTTTGGTTGTATTTTTTTAATTCAATTTCAATTGTGCAATTTTTAATTTTTTTTCCTATCACATTTTTTTATTATCGTGATGAGGATGGGCTACATAGGCTGGGAACAAGAGGGCAGCCTCTGGCCTTTTCCTTTATATATATATATATTAAACTAATTAATAAAGAATTTGAAAAAAATAAAAAAATGAAAAATAAGTGAGGTAGGGAAAAAATAAAGGGGGGTCGGTGACAAATGTTGAAGAGCACAGAGCAGAACAACCTGGTTGCGGTGGCTCGATGCATGAGTAGTTTTCTAGGTTATAGGGCGCCCTAAGCTTTGAACTTGTTAATGGCTTTAACCAAACCTGGGATCTGCTTACCCTTTTTTTTTCTGTTTTTTAATTGTTTTCTGCAAAGTTGTTTATTTATTGTTATTTCCGCTAGGGTTTTGGCATGATGGGCTGGGGAGTGGAGACAATGGTCAGTGGGCTTTCAAAGGATGGATCAAATTGGGCCAACCAAGCCAGTTTAGGAAATCCAGTTTGAGACTGACCCATTTGGGAAGGATTTGTGAAATCCAATACTGAGATTTTCACAAAATAACCGAACGAACCCACTTTTATGTGAGTGGGTAACGACTAACGAATGTCTTCTGCATACACGACTTTCCAATTCTGGTACAAGACGATCCATGGGCGTGAACTAAGTAGTTTTCCCCAAACAAAGAGCAAGTTGTCTCCGTCTTGATACTACTTGGGAAGGAAATAGTTTCTCGTCTCTAGTTTGGCCATGTTATGCATGATCCAATGTTAAATCTAAATTGTGGCCAACGAAATGAGAATTTGGAGTGAACACTTACGGAGCCCTCCTTACATACAATAATAATTAGTATCAAAGCATAATATTGCCGGCGAAGGACAGATGGTTATTGCCCGCCGCATACAAAGTCATCAAATCTCAGGGCTTGCTTGGTGGTCGTATTAAAACCCTCATTGTATTAAGTTCCGTTTGGTACAATTTTTCAAGTAGATCTTATTTAAATAAAATTTTTATTAGTAGCGCTTTTATAAATAGAACTTTTACTCAAAAAAATTTAGTTGTTTGGTTGTCAATAATAACTTTTATTAAAAATTTATGAAATTATTTTAATAAGTAAATTTTTTAAAGTTATGTTATGAAGAAAATAAAATAAGATTATTAAATAAGTTGATGATATTTTAGGTATTTTAACATTTAAAAATAGTTTTTCAACCTCTACTCCTAAAAGCCTGAAATATGAGTTTTTACTAATAGAGTCAAAATAACTTATTTAAGCTTGAAAAGCTCTATTAGAAAAACAAAACAACCAAACAATAGCAAAAATTATGATAAGAGCTTATGAGATAAAATAAGTACTTATAGCTATTAAATAAGTCATATCAAACAAGCACTTAATTTTATACAAGCCCATGTTTGGCAAACCAAAAATTACAGTAACACCACATTAATGGCCCAAACTAATGTGGCAGTTGCTAGATTAGCTAAACCTGACTCACAATTAGGTTTAAGTTCATGCGGCAACTGCCTCTTGGTTTTTTTTTTTCCTTTCCATTTTCGCTTTTGTTTTTGCTTTTGCAACTGCGGCTTGACTTTTGCTCTTGCTTTATAATAATAATAATAATAATATAACTTTTAATTTAATATAATATTATATAATTTTTTTATTTTTTATTTTTACATTATAATTATTAATATAAATTAATAAATATGTAATTTATTATTCAATATTATTATATTATATTTTTTATATTATAATTTATTAATAAATTTATAATTTGTTGTAACTAATAATAAATAGTTAAATATGAATAAATATGAATAATATTAATTTAAAATTAATAATAATATAAAATATTAATACAATTTTAATATATTAATATAATATAGTATAATATTTAATTTAAATTAATCACAAAAAATTATTACAGTACAGTGTAGTACCAAACATTGTACAGTATTATTATAATACATTACTAATACAATACAGCATAATACAATACACCAGCATTAAAATAATACAATACAGTATAATATAATACAATGTGCCAAATGCACTCTCAATATACAAGTTGTCATGGGTTATGGAAGAGAGATGACTTATTTCGACTTAATAGATTTTTGATAACGAGTTCTATAAAATTATACTTAACAAATGGCAATTAATACTTGTAGCCGACAAAAATCCTTAGTTGATGATGATGAGATATAATGCGATTGTTAATGTCATTAATAGGGTTCAGGACTCGCCTATGTTACAACATACCACACTTTTTCATCTTCATTCATAACTGTCGTTGGATGAAATGTAAGTACATCTAACGGTTGAGATGGACTCACTTTATAAAGTAGTTGGTTGCCTTTATAATTAAAGAAGTTCGTTGCCTCAAGTAAATAAAGATTCAAATACAATACAAGTTCTTTTTGTGTATGTTTTGAGTGACCATATCAAAATCTTGTCCACAATTGAAAAATTGTTGAAATATTTTTCACACATAAAATTTCGATAATCCAATTGTTTCCCAATTAAATCACGGTGGTCTCAGGCGGAAGTTATTCTGATTTCAACATTAAATAATTTGAGGGCGAATATAGTTATGTACCAGGCAACTGTCGCCAACATTGGGCGGAGTTGAAACTCTAGGATTTATGCATATCTCATTATCTCAATCAAGAGTGGAAAGATAGGTGTTTGATCTAGTGATGAAATGGACCAAAACAAGTCTCTACTGTCCCATTCATTTTCCCATTCATATCAATCTTCCACAACCTTGTTATCATCCAAGAACAAAATCCTATCCAATTTTCATTACATCTCAGGCAAATAGGCAAAAAAAACCTCAAATGATCCAATATCGATAAGTATTTAGGATTCTTAAACTTCATATTAGTACCATAGTTCTTAGCATTCTTAGTCTAGTTCCCGAAGTAAAACCTCTGCAAACAAGCACACTACAGCTGCCTCAACACAGGGAACATGTGATGAATTCAAAAACTTAGAATCCTCGACAGCCATCGCGTCTATATGTGCCCCATTTAATCCTTTAATATAAACATAACATGCATTGCCGTGGGTTTCCATTAATAGTTATAGTTCATCGGATGAACAACTCACTCTTCTATCAACCTCAGAGGCGAACAATGCAAACTCGTAGGCATCGATTTCACAGCAATCAAACTTGAAAAAAACTCCTTCATTTTTCGCATTATTTAGCTGTTCATTCAGCGAAAAAAAAAAAAGTCTTTTAACTTTTGAAATTTCAACTGATTATCAAAAGACTTTTTGGCCTCTACAATTATCTGGTGAGTCAATGTAATTCTTTTCTTTACTTTCTATTCAAACAGTCTCAAGATTGATTTGGTCAATTGTGAGCGAATCGGACTCTATTACAACCCGATAGGTAGGTTTAGTAATAAGACCCGTATAATTTCTAGAGAGATCAACGAAGGGTTCTCAAGGCTGAGTTTATGCGCGTAATTGCCATAGCTCGTCATCATCGGCTTCCTTTTTTATCTAGTCTACTTGCAGATTCAAAGGATCTGATTTTAGCACCAATATGGATCTTAAATAGATCCAATTCTGTGCGAGCTTGAATTCAAACCCTACATGGATATTTAGAGCTGACGAAATGCCTTTTTTTTTTCTTTATCACTAAATAATAAAAAAAGGGCTCAAACGGTTGTAAATTACAGTTTCAAAAAATAATTTAAGCCGTTGGATTAAACTTCGAATCATCCAATGATTAAATTGGATAAGGATAAAAATTGTAGTATCATACCACAGTTGCAATATAGATGGACTTATATGTTCAAGTTTAAAGAAATAGTATAATTTTTTAACTGTAATAATTGAGGAGTTGGGGTTGGTGGTTTCTAGACAATTTTATTTTACTAGGCATCCAAAATTAAGTATTGAGAAAAAAAAAAGTCAAAGAATTAATTTAGATTTTATTTTCTTTTTCCTTCTCCTTTTTAAATAAATAAAAAAAAAATTCTTACCACCGTTGTTTAGGTGGATGATTTTCAAACGATGTAGTTAGATGACAAGTCAGATTCAAATGCCACGAGGCGGCGAATATAAATCAAATTGAATTTATCCACCAACCTACTTTTTAAATACAAAAAATAAATAAATAGAACTTTCCAAATTCGAAAGGGCAACGTGTACTTTACCTTAATTTTTCAAAATTTCCAGAAGAGCCTCGTCTGTCCGCTAAGCAACGCCTGTGTTGCCACTTGCCAGCGTAATCAGTGAAATTCCGGCGGTGCGGTTCCAGAATTTGTACGCTCCCGCGGAATACCACCACGTCGCAAGCCAAATACATTCCACATTCACGTAAAACTCGCAAGGTTTCCAAAAATTTCATTTTTTTTTACATCTCATTTATTTTCAATGATTTACCTCTTCTTTAATTAAGCTAAAGAGTCCTTACGAAGTACGTTTTCTTTTTAACAAACACCCGCATTAGGCGGACGTGGACAAAGAACAATTTAATTGTTAATTTTATTAAAGATTCGCTTAGATTTGTTTGGCATCCGTATAAATGTATATATAGGTGTACAGAGAGAAGGAACATCTAGGGTTTTATTCTCTTATAAGGGAGGCTTGGTTTCTTGGGAGGTATATTTTATTTTATTTTATTTTTCCTAAATTGATTGTATCCAATTTGGGTAGGTTATGTTGATTGAGAGTTTTTGTTTCTTTTGATGCAACCATGAATCTAATGTAATATTCGAAAGAAAATTACAATTTGCAATTCATATGGGAAGACATTGAACCCTTGATCTTAAGTATGAGGTGTGAAGATGCTCACCACGCGAATAAGGAGTTGGGGTGGGAATGGGTTGGGTTTGTGAAAATTCAAGCCATGCACTATTGATTAGGTTGGGAAAAATCAACCCAATCTAACTAAATAAATATGTTCAACCCTTTAAATCATTGGGTTGGGTTTGATTGATCGAATTGTTTAAATAGAAAAAGATAGGAAAAAGAACATTCTTATCTTAAAATTGATTCAAATAGGAAAAAAAGGTTAGTTCTCTGTCATATATTAAGTATTATTCATTATACCTCACATTTATTAACAAAGCAACAAAATAAAGATTGTATAAGAAACTATATGACATAATGTCTTATAATTATTAACTTATTTTTAATGAAAATTCGGGTTTGATTGCTGAATTTTGAATGTAGAGAATTCAATCAATGTTAGGTTAAACTAAGGGAAATTGAAATAGTCTTTTTTATAAAAGAATGAAAAGAGTTACATTCATAGTTGATATTAATTTTGCTATAATTTTTATTATTCCTGGGTTGGGGTTTGGTGCATCAACATGAACCCAATCCAAACCTCATTAATTAGGTTGGAAAAAGTAATCCAATCATCCATCTAAGTGCTTGTTTGGTATGACTTATCTAATGGGCATAAATATTTATTTAATCCAATAAACTCTTATTATAATTTTGTTGTTGCTTGGTTATTTTTTTAGTAGAGCTTTTAGAGCTTAAATAAGATATTTTGCCTCTATTAGCAAAAGCTCAAATTTTGGACTTTTAGGAGAGAGGCTGAAAGGCTTTTTTAAAATGTTAAAATATCCAAAATATTTTCTACTTATTTGACAATTTTATTTTATTCTTTTCATAACATAATTTAAAAAAACTTGTCTATTAAAGTAATTTCATAAATTTTTAATAAAAACTCTTATTTACAACTAATTTTTTTTAGGTAAAAGCTCTACAGCTAAAAACTCTATTTAAATAAGCTCTACTTGAAAGTTGTAGCAAACGGAGCCTAAATTTAATTGGGTTGAGTTCAATTGGGTTTGTTGGAGTATATTGGGTTTGCCCACCCTTACTAACAAGTGATTTGTTATAAATTTACTGTTATTGTATTATTATTATTATTATTATTAGTACTGCTATTATAGCTTAACAGCAACTCAATTTACTCCCCTCTCCCCCCTTCCCTCCTATGTGAGCGGTGTTTGAACCTTAATGTTTCCACACAAATGATTTTACTTTTTACCAATTGAATTGGATGGACCCACTGGTTGTTGTTGGTAAGTGGTTAAGTAAGATCTATTTGGTTGTTAGTATCTTTGGATTCAAATTATGTTCACGGCTAGTTTGAGATTTCTTGTCTGATTGATTTTAGTCTTTTTAACTTTAGTTCTTATTTAAAATGATGCCATTTTGGCTATTCTTGCAAAATAGGCATTATCTATTTTAAGAGTTGAGTATGTGTGTGTGTTTGTACGTATATGTAAACCCACAAGTCATTGCATTTTAAGTTAGGACTAGTGCGGATTCCACACCCTTACTATTCAGGAAACTTGTGGATATAAATATCCTAGATAAGTATCCCTAAGATTGAGTTTGAAAAGTATCCCGAAGATGGGGTTTGAACTTTGAACCCTGACCATATATTTGATTTTAATTTTGATCTTTTGCAATGAGTGAAAAAAGGTAAAAGTAAGAGAGGTCGTAGAACCTTTTCTAATGGTGTTTTGTGTTTTTGGGTTGGGTGAGATGCTCCTTTGCGTTGAATTGCTAAAATTCTTTGATCTAGTTATTGTCATCTTTAAGTTGTTTAGTCTTCTTTGGTTTTAGTTATTATGAATTTCATTTTTTTCTCTTAGTTATTATTTTAATCTTAAAGAGCGATTCTACACTTTCTAAGTGTGTCTCTAACCTTTACAATCTTAAGTGGGGTGGTATTCATCTATTAGATGGTGGAATGGAATAATAATTAATTTCACAAGTTATGAAATTGATCATCCAATAATGAATGCTATGTCAATACTTAAGATGAGAATATTAGGATCTTACTTGGGAAGTCTTATATTATTCTATCTTGAAATAAGTCCAATTTTACCAACCCACTTTTCATTGGGAATTGTAGATGCTATCATGACTTCATTATGTGTCCACATTCTTTTAGTGAATTTGATTTAAAGATTTGTTGGTATCTTTGTTGTGTTGCGACATGAATTAATCATTATTGCCTATTGGAAGGAATATCTTGAATAGCATGAATGAATTGAATTTTGAATATTCTCTTTTTCTATATGAATTCTTAGTTCTGTTTGGGATTGAGGTTGGAACTGAATAAACTGCTTATTAAGTAATTTTTGATAAAAATATTATTTGGAAAATTTTGTAAAAACTATTTATTTTGTAATTTTCTTCATTTTGACAGTATCTTTTAAAAGCAAGTAGAAGGTCACTTCTTAAAAGTAGCTTATTAAATAAGTCACTACACCTTTTTTAAGTTTCTATTATAATCTTAATATTTTAACAGAAAGACAATTATGTCTTATTTTTTCATAAACCCTAATATATAAATCATTAGATATGATATTACTGCCAGGACTAATATACATCCTCTCTAATATCAAAGTTTTAGTTTAATAAGTTCATATTTTTTGTATTTTAGTTTTATTTTTTATTATAAAAATCAATAAGACTTGCATATGATTGCATAAATTTTCTGTAAACTATGAATAATTTCATGCGAAAGCTAACGATGATTTTATGTCTTTTAAAAAGAAAAAAGGTATTTCTAAATAATTTATTAAATACACTGTAAATTTTAAACTTATGCCTATTTTGATCATTGTATAATAAAACGGTACTTTCGTAATAAAATTTACTAAATACATGTATTTTGCTTTCAAACTCACAGCAACTGAAATGGTACAATTTACTGAACACCAAGTTGCTTGTTAATTAGCAGCTTATTTTATCCACACAGTGAAAGCAGTTTATTTAATCAACCATTTAGAATCCATACTTCACAATTGTGAGGTCGTGGGTTAAGTTCCCACAATGCATTGTGGGGGTTTAATTTCCTTCCTCAATTTGAGTGAAGACAGTCTTCTCTCTTTCGAAATATGAGTGGAGTAGATGTCTCTTGAATATTAGAGAAGGTAAAAATTTGGACGGGCTTCATGAGAATTGATGTAAATTAGTCCCAGTAATAGTTTGATTTATAAATATCAGTTGTAATCATGTAATATGAGTTGTACTCTTGAACAATAATCTCATGTAATTAAAAAAAAGAATCAACCACCGCAATCCCAAACTGATCATTAGTGGGTTTCTCAGTTTCTTCTCTTTTGCTTTCAAAATATCCCCATTTCTTTCTATAGTTCTTTATTTCTATTAAGCCTTTTGTTGTACGCCATGAAGTGCTCAAAACTTCAGTTTTGTATTTCCGTATCTTTTTCGTAAATTTACTGTTTGATGGATGTTTATTTTACTTATAGATGTAGATAAAGTTTATGTTGAATCTTGTTCTATTATTGGCCCTTTTATGCAATCCATGATTTGTTTCATTTCCTATTGATGTCCATATTGTGGTATGCTTTTGCTATTTCACAAGAAGATGTTAGATGGAGGTTGACATTGTGATTTTGTGTTTGAGTCCCTCATTCTATTAATCACGTGGCAATATATAAACATGGCTATCTTGTTAAATAAATTAAACCTTACACATAATAGGGTGTTTTAGAGTTTATATACAATCGTTCAATCAGCCTTTACTATTAGTTTAAGATTGAGTATTTGAAGCTGTTGTTTATTGAATAGAAAAGTATAAGTGGCAACTAAGGAGTATGATATGGAAAAAATGAGTGTTTTAGTAGGGAAATTGTGGTGATAGAAGAAAGATAATGGAGTAGAAGAACAAGCAGAAATCAGCTCGTAAGACTTGATTATGGTGTTTGAAGGGGACAAGTGAATGACTTCTAAGGGTTGGTGGTTTAAAGAATAAAAGAAACGAAATGAATTTAAGGGAAATGTGCTGTCTTTTCTTTTTTAGGGATGTTGTGGCAAGAAAGAAATAGTATATTTTTGAATAAGACAAGGAAGAGGATTAAGACGGGCTGTGGTGACATAGTGTGAAAGCAATAATAGATGTTGAGAATTAAATGAATATTATTAATGAATTGGTGAAATAAACTAGAATAATAAGTCTATTTATACTAATAGTTATTGAACCTAATAAACTTATGATTCCTTATAAGAACAGGAATATGATTTTAACAGGAAAATGTAAAGCAAATCGTAATTAAACAAGAAAAATAAATTAAAGTGCAAGTGTACTTGTTAAACAAGAAAAACAAATTAAACTGCAACTCTACTTGTCCTACATCACATGGGACAAAATCGTTCTTGTGCTTCTCTTTGGGTCTCAGTCTCTAAGGAATTTGAAGACAATTTTCTCTTTTTTATCAATCTCAATTGGGGACAGATCTTCAGTTAATATTGTTTAATGGACCTCCTCTAGGTTTTGTAAGTTTTGGGACTAGTATACTGTTTGTGGTATGAATATGCTGATTTTGTTTTGTATAGCCCACAGGAAGCTTATAGGGCTTTTTTTATTTCCCTTGTGGACCTCTGGTAATCTGGTTTGCTTTTATACGACTTTTCCGTTCATTTTAATAAAATATTCTGTTTCTGTTTAATAAATTGAATAAAAAGAAAAGGAACTCAATGGATTGATATAGGCCACCAATTTTGGTTTGGAATTATTACCCAAATATCAGATAACAGACAAAGAGGCAAGGCAAATACCTGTTAAAACATGAACATGTAATTGTTTTATTGCTGATATCCAAATTTGAAATTTCAGCTGAATTTGTTGATGCCCTTGTCACAGCTATTTACTGCTTCATGGATTATCATGGGTAAGTCTCGCCTTCCATTTAAAGTTGGCCAACTGACAGAGTCAAGATCTTTTGTTCCAGGTTTTCGGAGTTCATGGTTCCGATGTAAGGTATGTTAGGGTTATGGCTATGAAGATTAAATTTACTTTAAATACTTTTGATTCTGTGTTATACTTTTAATAGGGCCATGCTTAGTTTTTAAAACTAAGTTTCATACACAGTATCGATGATTAATTATGACAAAATCTGGAACAAAAATCTAACTTCTGGTTGGATCCTATGTTTTTTAACTGCCTTGGGGTTTCTCATTACATTCATTTTGTAGCAGCATATAGTGATCATCCTAATTATATATATATATATTTTCTTTTCTTTTCTTTTTTGTCTATGATTTGCCGCTTCTACTGTAGTAGATCAACTTTGCTGATGAAATGGAAGATTTCAGTGGCATGTTGACAAATAGTTTGGTTTGATATCCATTCAAGGACATGAAAGGGTTATTGCCTCATACAGATGTTTGTGGCACTCCATAAAAGTTTATGCCTCCAGCTTGTTAGAAGTATTTAGCTGTAGTTAAAACATTGTGCCATCAGTCATCATGTTTTAAGCCAAGGAGGCCTAACTAAAAATGTGCCCAAACCCTTTTATCTGATGTATGGAAGAAGTCACCTATTTTCGTATCATGACATGAACGCTTTCTTGTTGATTTTGACTAGACAGTACAAAAAGATCAAAACTTAAGTGGGATAAGTTATTATTATGAATTTTGTTTATTATCTGCCACTTTCAATATTAAACAGTCACCGACATTGGTCATTTAGGGTAGAAATTAAACAGTCACCGACATTGGTCATTTAGGGTAGAAATTAAACAGTCACCGACATTGGTCATTTAGGGGAGAATTAGCCTTCTATTTCTATGTGCTGAACATACCTCTGTTCATAATTAAATTTTTTGGTACTTGACTCAGACGTTTCTCTAGACAAAATTTATGTCAGGACAAGTCCTTTAATCAGCTGCTGTGCCATTAATGTCTGTCCAAGCATCGTTTTAAATATTATCTTGCTATTTCGTTAATGAAAGACCATTTTCTTGCTTAAGATTACATTTTCTTTCATTCATTTAGTCCTTTTTTGTGTTTTTTAAGCACAATTGCTTTTACTGTTGTTTCTGTAGTGTCTCTTCATGCTTTATTGTAAATACTATAGGTCTTAATGAGAATCATATTTTTGTTGTTTGGTATCCTTTGCTTTTATCAGATAAGGAACATTTCCTTGTGGCAAAAAGAAGTAATGCATGCCTTGGAATATCTAGACTTTCCGGATGAAAGTAAGTAGTATCTCTTGTTTGTGTGCATATGCCATTGTCATGCATTTTCATTTATGTGTATGGTTGTCAGAAATTTAGCCTTGGGAGTGAATAGTTCCTTCACTAGTGCCTTTTTTTGACTGAACTGTAGTTATAACTTTTCTCATATGTTTGGCATATCTAAGTGTTGTTTCTAGACCTTTCATGGCAGAGATACTTGCATTGGATGGTATATTATGGTTCTGCTATTGAGTTGGTTTTTATCTGCTTTTCATTGTTATTTGATGTGTGGTCTACTGTAGAAATACGATGGACAAAGTTATATCAGAAACCTGCTGGTGGTTCTAGATCGAAGGAGATGAAAAGACAAATAATGGTTCGCCCATCCTTTCCTCCTATATTTTGTGAAAGTCAAATGCCTGATGTCAACAACATTACAGAAGTGGTTGTTATTGTCAATGATGTATGGAAGGTGGGGGATTTGGTTGATTGGTGGACTGATAATTGTTATTGGACTGGAAGGCTAACAGAAATACTTGGGGATGGGAAGGCTCGGGTAATTTTTTTGCACCTCATTTATGTTATGTACTTATTGAGACTGTTGAATATGGCTTGTTCCTTGTTATTTTATTTCATGCCTACTTTGATAGGCTGTACGCCTGTTTTTTATGACACCATGCTGTTTACAATACTGCTCTTGTTATGCAATAATGGAATCTTGTTTTCTTATGAAGTTTTTCTTTTCTAACAATTTTCTCCTAGTATTATAATATAAACTATTGCATCAGAATTCCACTGTCATATAGCATATAACATCTGCAGTGGAGGAAGAATTTTCATATTATCATGAAAAAAATTCTCTCCTTACCCTAGCGCTTCACAGCATGGCTTATTACTCTGTGTCAGAGAGTATTCTTTCCGGAGCTTATACTTTTCAATTTGTGTTAGTTGCTCAACTGAGTTTCAGTGGCTGGGCTAACATACCTTTACCCAGAGGGGGTGAGTTATCAGTTATGAAGGGAGAGAGGGACAAATTCCTCCCACTTGGAACTCTGTGAATCTTTTCCAGTTTACATATTTACTAATCCCTAGTTACTGCATTTGGCACAAAGCTTTCGAGTCTTAAAATATTTAACTTCTGGAATAATTGTGGCAAATATGCAGTAGGTAACACATACTGTTTCAAGAATCCAGAGCAGAAAAAAATGTTTGGTGTTTAGGTTTGCTTCTTGAGCTGTGTCCCCAAAAAGTGCTTATGCATCTAATACATGGAAAAAGATGCATAAGCATGTGAATATTCTAAAACAAATTCTCATCTCAATACCTTTTGGAAAATCTTTTTTTTTTTTTTTCCCTTTTCCTTTCTCACTCTTTTGATGTTTTCATGTGGGAAAAGTATTTGTCCTTTTACAAAAGAAGTCAAGAGAACCATAGTAATCACCTTTGTAGTACACAATGGAAAAGTTTTGAGGGATATAATTCTTATATTTGTTGCAGCATATCATGTAAAATAGTAATGTAATTGTAGAATCGGCAGGCAGTCCTTTTGACCATTCCATACTAGACAACTTTTAATTGAGGTTTAACACTATTTTCATGTAAATTGTATGGGTAAAAATCATATGGCAGTGAACAAGAACATTTTTATTGCATTATGTATGCACTTTGTCAGGAGGGAACTGTAATTGAAAATAATTTATGTGAAAAAAGTAGGCTTGAATAAGTCTACCGTGTAAATCTCAGTAATGTTGTGTGCAAAGGTTTTTTTTATTTTATTTTTTTCTCATCGTTTTTCCTTTTTCTTGTTCTAACAGAAACAGTTTTATTAATTGATAAATTCTAAAACCTCATCAATCTTTCTACAAGCCTTTGTAACTTTAAGGGTTGAATTTCAAGATTACGAATGGGTTATTCACTTAACTGGAGGAATTATTTTTTAATGAAAAAATATTTTTAGTCCACCTTTTGGTTTCTCCTGAAAAAGCATTTTTACAATTATATATTCTATTCTACAGATTGAGCTCCCACCACCTCCTGTTGGTGAGGGGTTGTCTTATGAAGTTTTCCTCAAGGACCTACGCCCAACCTTGGAATGGTCTCCAGACAATGGCTGGACTGTGCCCACTTCTGTATTGTCTCTTTCTCCTATGTCTACATTTTTATGATTGTCTGTGTTCTTTTTCATTTTATTCCTTCCAAATATATTGCTGCTTAAAACCTTAAACCTTTTATGACTTGTTAAATGCGTGAGACTGACATCTGGTTACTTGAAAGGCAATTTATATTGATAAACAATTTTATGAAAGGAGAAGTAAAAGGCCCAATGGCCTATGGCCTTAGGCACCTTGTATTCACACGTAGATGATATCCTTCTGCCATATGCAGATACCTAGCATTCAAATGTAGATAATGATCCTTTTTCTATGTGGCCTGGATACCTTGTACTCGAATGTTGATACCATGTATTTGTTTTCCTTATTTGTTGGCAATGGCTATCTTTTGCAGGAGAAAGAAAATAGTTATTGTGTTCGGATAATCAAGCCGCTGAATCCTGTAGATCAAGGTAGGAGTGCTGCCAGATGCACCATGTCTCTGCTCATTGTTTAAGAGCAGAGCATGGTAGTCTGGGTGTATTTCCATTTCTCTTCTTTTCATTTTTTATCCACCAATTTCCGTTGCTCTTGTGCTGCTACTGTCCAATATTAGTTTTGGCCAAAAGATGTAGACAACGAGGCCTAAGAATGTATGTAAATTAAAAAAAAAAAAAAATTCTTGCATTCATGTCTATGCGAGCTACAATTTCTGAACTCCTAATATCTAAGCTCCTATATGAGGACTATAAAGCCTGGGATTAAATGGAGAAATTGCTTTTTCTGATTGCTATTGTTGTTTCAATAGAAACTTCCTGTATGCAAATTTTCTGTACACTGTGTACTGATGTTGGTGTGCAGCGATCCATTCTCTCTTTACGGAGGACATTGTTTGATTCACTCTGGTTTCATAGAATGTAGGATCTGCAATATCAAATTATTAGGATTTAGGAAGTTGTTATAAATTGACAAGGATTTGAGACTAATCAACAACTTCGACTGTATGACATTTGATTGCATAACAATAATTTAGTTAGCATAACAGCTTGAATTCTGCTGGCGGGTGGAGAAACCTACCTGGACTGGGCCTGTCTATGATTATCAGATTTCATCTGCTTATATCAATAGAGTCAAAAACATACTTTCATTTTTGGGCATTGAGGAAACTCTAATCCCTTCTAGAAAATTTGGCTTGGTGCCCCTTGAAGTTGTTTGATAACTATTAAAGAGGTATAATTGTAAGTAGGAATAACGATCAGGCGCGGGCAGTCGCACACCTTATAGAGCGTGACTGTGATCACCTGATCAGAACCCTGTTAGTATATACTGATAGGGTAGTATCAGCTTTCAATGAGAAGTTCTAATATTAACCTATCTTCTGGCTTACAAGAAGGACCTAATTTAATCTTTATTATGGTTTGAATTTTTAAATTTGATGGGAACTTTTGTTTCTGCAGAGGGTTCTCAAAACTTGATGGTCCCTTCAGCGGAGGTGACAGAGAATGCTCAGCCAACAGCTGGGCCATCACCTGAATGTAATGCTTCATTTTCTTCTCATATGTCGACTAGTTCACTACCATCTCTGGACAAATCAGAGCGACGTGCAAAGCGACCTTTGAGCCCTGCTGCTTCTAAGGAGATGCATGCACTGGAAACAAAAATGGGCTTTGATGCGGTGGATTCAGGCATTGGGAAATCAAGTTATTCAGATAGTGTTTCAAGTTCACAAATTAGAGATGCAGCAACTGAAATGCCTGATACTGATGCCGGAAACAAAAGTTGTGAGAATAGTGGATCCTCGAAGAAGATGAGATACGATCGAAACATTCCTTTAAATTCGTCATTTTCTGATACAATAGAAGCAGCAATCTTAGACTATGAGGAACTTGTAAACCGGGTTAAATGGATCAGGGCTATCTTACAGTCGGGGACTATTCCATCAAGTACCGTGCGACCAACATGGAAATTTTTGGAGCACCGATCATCAAAAAAGAAGGTTAGCTTGCTTAAATGACTGCCTTTAGACTTCAGTATGAATGTCTGCATTAGTGAAAAAAAAAAAAAAAACTTAATGTGCTGTTCTCTTTTAATCGATTTTGGTCCTATTGATATTCCAGGATTAAGATTGAAACTCTAGCCGAGCTTGGCACCTTTCAACACCCGCTAAAATCACTCTTTGGCAAACAGATAGGATGGGAAACTGAAGTTAATTAGTAAGTTTTCCCTTCTGATTTGCCCAGCGGAGCAAAGTTTTATTCATACCCATGACCGTTGGTGATGGAATGAATTATCAGCTTTTAGAAGACCTTATTTTCACTTCAAGAAGAGTTATCGGGAGCAGTTCTGGGTCTGTTTTCGCTTGGGCGTTTTCTTTTGCCAGGTGTAATATCTGCTCGGTTGTACAACTAACCTTTGAAAGGATTGGTAAATACATACATACATACGCACACAAATGTGTCAACTATGTTGGATTTTATTCCAAGCTTATTTTTTTGGACCTACATACATACATATATTATTCACACACAAATGTGTCAATCGTGTTGGATTTTATTTCCAGGTTAAATTTTCGGACCTACAAGCTTATACGGGCATGTTTTGATACCAATTTGGAAATTTAGTCAATTGAGGGTAGATTGTCGGCAAATTCAATCAAATATTCAAATCCATAAACGCAAAAACAAAATAATAATAATAATGTTGTCAAAAGAAATATGTTCTTAATGGGATTAGTTGATAAAATTGTCTTATTACTTGAAGTAACGCCAAGCACTCAAGCGGTCTGCTAGGATGCTCTTAAGGGGAGCAGTGGATAAAATTTTGTCTTCTTGTCTTTTAGGTGCTTAAAAAAATCATTTGAAGATATGGATTAAATTGAGCTTAAAAAAAAAAAAAAAAATTGGGGGTGCTTGAGAGGCAAGGACCACCGGTAACCGCGAGACACCTGTCAGGTGCAGGCGGCTCACTCCCTTAGCATCCTCTCGGGGGCAAATTTCGTCGACTTTGGAAATCACACGCGCTGGGCGTCGACGTTTCTTTTTTAAACCGCACGGGGGAAACACCGGACAAAGACCCCACAATTTGCCCGCTAAGGGATGGGTTTAGGGTTTAGCAGAGGCACGTGCAACTTCCAAACCCCACACCCCCCCGCATGCTTCGCGCGCTTCTTTACCCTCCTAATAAACAATGCACAACCGCATAAAACCATCGATGTGGGATTCATGTACCGTTTCTGTGCAGCAAGCCCCAACTGGCCCAGCGAAACACAAATTTAGTTATTCTTCATGGATGACGTTAGTTTGTTGGAGGACATAAAAGTAATTTTCTTTAAATTTATTACTATTATTATTTTTTTTCTTTCCGCGTAGAAAATTTCTCTATGGTCCAAAAGTTTAGATACTGTCACGGATACGCAACGAAATGTTGTAGGAGTAACGCGACAAAACATCTTTATCATATTCATATGTCGGTTCTGTGGTTGAAAAATAAAAGACGTCTGTTTTTTTTGTTTTTTGTTTTTTTTGGCCTTTTGGATTGTTTTAGTACTCTAGTGGTGTTTGGGCAACTTCGTGATTCCCTTGCGATTTGCTATCGGGCCGCCAAAATTTGTTTGTCTTTTCGTATATTCTGATGGTAGATTCTCGAACCCTGTATAATGATTAACGTATTTGTTTTGGAAACCTCTCTCCCTGGTAAATGATTGAAACCCTTTAAAATGACCAACATATTTCGGTATTTCTTTTGAAAACCTCTTCTCACTGTCAGGTAATTAATTGAATAATTATCTTTGCTTTCACCTTTGTGAGGTCAAAGTGAAATGCAAACCCAACTTCACTCGAAGAAAATCCAATAAGAGCAGGATGTTGATTCATTCTCTCGCTCGTAATTCCTTGGATCTATTATTACATGTCACACTTTACATGTTTGTAATTAGAGTAAAGTTATGGTAATACAGTGGTACCATACTACAACTAGATCCCGCGATTAGATTCAACTCATAATTATCACTATAACTGAATTTAATGATTGAATTCAACTGTAATACGATATTGTAGTACCATAGTTAGACCGTTGCAAGTGAACAATTCTTTGAAAAGCCATGATACTTTAGACCACTGGCAAAAAAAAATTGATAGAGTGTTAGTACAAACAATGAATGATTGGGCTGGGTTTACTTTGTTAGTTGAAAAATTTTAAAAGGACAAAAGAAAACTGAGTCCGGTGTGATTACTGATTACCTCGATTCTGTCAGCACTCTGTCAACCATTAATTTCTTTAGTGTTTTGACTCTCTTTAAAACCAAGCACATGTGATGCATTTTATGGACCCACTCTATAGCAATTATATCTTTGTGATGGGAAAAATCTCAGCGTCTTATGCGTAGATTGATTCTTATTATATTCATTGATTAAAAAGTGCAACTGTTGCTTTTGAAATAAACCTATTAACGCAGGGTCACAAGCAGCAAAGGATGTGAGAGCAAAGCCATGGAGAAACAACAGAACTCTCTCCCACTTCACGTTAGCCATGTTAAAAAATCCTCCTTAATAATCAATAGGTCATTTGCACTGCTTCATTTTACATCCTTAGCTTTCTTGGTGTACTACAGAGTCTCTTATTTCTTCCAAGAATCCAACGCCAGAGCCGCGCCGCTGTTGCCATGGCTTCTAGTCTTTGCTGCCGAGCTTCTCCTCTCCTTTCAGTGGCTCCTAGGCATAGCTTATGGCTGGCGTCCCATTTCTCGTACCGTTTTTCCCGAAAGATTACCGGAAGCCGATCAACTTCCGGGTATCGATGTGTTTATTTGCACTGCGGATCCGACTAAAGAGCCAACTGTGGAGGTAATGAATACGGTTTTGTCAGCTATGGCGCTTGATTATCCGCCAGAGAAGCTGCATGTTTACCTTTCAGACGATGGAGGTGCTTCTATAACTTTGGTTGGTATGAGGGAAGCTTGGAAGTTTGCAAGATGGTGGCTTCCGTTTTGTAAGAGGTTTGGGATCAAAACAATATGTCCTAAAGCTTATTTTTCTGACCCACAGAATGATGGTGGTGACTCTGGAAATGCTGGGTTCATTATTGAAAGGCAAAAGATTAAGGTTCGTTAGTTATTATTACTGTCACTATTGGTATACTTAATCATTCTCAGTTAGGTGCTTAGTGCAGACACTCTCATTTCTAATAATTCGGATTTAGAGTATTGTTGAAAAATTATTTATAATATTATAAAATTTTAAATTGACATTAAAAAAAAAAAAGAGGCCATCCACACTAAAAAAAGATTATATTGTTATTATTATTTTTCTTTAGATATTATGATACTAAATCATAGTCCTGAAAATCTGAAGTAGAAAGAGACCTAAGAAATATGTTGAAACCTTCTAATTTAATTAGGTTGAAATAGAATATTTCTATTGCCATTTTTCTAAGATGCTTTTTAAATCGTTTGTTTTTGCTTTTTTTGAGTGCATAGACATTCTATTGAGATAGATCTGTTGATTGCAAATGCTTTTGGTGCAGGAAAAATACACTGAGTTCAAGGAACGGGTGACGAGAGCCATTGAAAAATGGGGGCTAGAGGACGAAGGCATTTCCAGAAGTCGAGATCATCCTTCTGTGGTTGAGGTATAAAAATATGATGAAAATTAATATCCATTGCCCATACTCTTGATCAATAATGTTAGTTTGACATAGACAAAAAGTTGAGAGTTATAAAAATTTAGCAAAATGGGATGAAAACACTAAAATGTTAAATGTTTATAGCTACCTATATTTTTTAGTCTTTTTATATGTTTTCTCGAAATTTTGTAAATATAGTAAACTAAAATGTTACTCATTTAATGTTTGGTCCTTATCGATTCACTGTTTTTATGACATATGACTTCTCTTGAGTTTGTTATTGTTACATTATGGTCCCCATCGGGCATCGGATCAAAACTTTAGTTGCAGGCTTGCAGCCAAAAATTGAGAATCCAGAGGGACCAAAAGTCATAAGAGTAAACTTTTAAGATTCACAATTAAAAAAAAAGGGTAAAATATCAAGTTGACAAAATCATAGGGCCAATTCTTAAAAGAGTTATTAATAATTTAATATATGTGTTTTTCTTTTTTCTTTTTTCTTTTTTTTTTTTGTGTTTTCGCTACTGAGAGTACTTAACGACTGGTGATTTCATTTTTCTGCAGAATCTGGCTATTAAATTATATATAATTGGTTCACATATACGCATATTTTTCAGGTGATAGGAGAAAACGATAATGAAGCAGCGAATCAGGAACAACAAATTAATAATAAGATGCCTCTCCTTGTCTACGTTGCTCGCGAGAAAAGGCCTTCGCATCCACACAATTTCAAGGCTGGAGCCTTAAACGTTCTTGTATGATCTTCTCTAATCATTCACACTCACACACACATGGTGAACATATATATTTTTCTTGTCTTTTAACTGTGACTACATGAAATCCGCATTTTAGAGTCTGCATAAGAGTGTGTGTGTGTGAAATTTTGTATTAATAGGGCATAATTTAATTGCATGCATATGCTTAATATAAGCTGTTTTTGATGTTGTAGCTCCGGGTTTCTGGTGTAATGAGCAACTCTCCCTACATATTGATGCTAGACTGCGACATGTATTGCAACGACCCAACTTCGGCTAGGCAAGCCATGTGTTTCCACATTGACCCCAAAATCTCTTCCTCGTTAGCATTCGTTCAGTTTCCTCAGAAATTTGATAACATCAGTCAGGATGATATTTATGACAGCCAGCTCCGATACATATTCTGGGTATGACCTTATTGAACCCTTCCGTTGCGGGCGTCCGTACGTACTATATGTGTCCATAATTCGAGATTTGCAGATCTACACCTTATAATTTACGGACGCCACCCACAAAGGATAATTATTTGCCGTTAATTAGCCTGCTTAATTACATTTTTGTCATGACTTATTTGGTTGCTTATTTGAATTTTTTAATCTTTTTTTTATAATTTACCATTTTAGTCATTATGGTACGGTATGGATGGGCTAAAGGGACCGATCGTGTCTGGTACAAACTTTTACATGAAGAGGGAGGCACTTTACAGCGTTTCTATGCAAGAAGGTAAGCTTTTGCTAGCAACTGATTGATGTATACATATATGAATTGATAACGTAACATGTTTGTTCAAAAAAAAATAATAATAATAATATCTCTATTTCACATAACTTTTATTATTGCAACATTTAAAGTTTGTACTTCTTGCTTATTATAATAACAGGTGTTGACCTCACAGAGCTCAATAATTCTTTTGGTCCATCCAATGAGTTCTTCAATTCTCTTCGTCTAGACTCCAAGCCAAAAAGATACGATAATGATTCATCGAGCACATTGCTACAAGAGAGCAAATTTTTGGCCTCATGCGCCTATGAAAGTAACTCAAAATGGGGTGAAAAGGCATGTGTATATCGTACATAATTATTAATACCTAAAGGAACTAATTAAATTATTGTGATGACACATTGTGTTTATTTACTAACCAAAGCTAGCTAGCTTTTAATATGCAGGTTGGTTTTATGTATCATTCCCTTGTGGAAGATTACTTCACAGGATTTAAACAACTACATTGCAAAGGATGGAGATCGGTGTATGTTAACCCGGAAAGGCCACAATTTTTGGGCACTTCTACAACAAACTTAAATGACTTGTTCGTCCAAGGCACGAGATGGAGTTCGGGATTGAATCAAGTTGCAATCTCAAAGTATTGCCCTCTGATATATGGACCACCGAGGATGTCTTTGCTTCAAAGCATGGCCTATGCTGACTTTGCAATGAACCCTCTTCTTTATTGCTTGCCTCTGTGGTGCTTTGCCACTATCCCTCAACTCTGCCTATTGCATGGCATCCCATTGTACCCTGAGGTAATTTATATGTTGTTTGAAAATAACATTGGTACTTCTAATGTATTTACATAAGGTTTTCTACTCTTTTCGATACATTCTTTTCTTTTCGTCTTTGCTATTAATTAATGTCAATCTATTGCGCTTTCACATGCAGGTTTCAAGTTCATCTTTTCCCATATTCGTATTCACTTTCCTGTCCGCTCTTTCTAAACATCTATACGAGGTCCTCTCAACTGGTGGATCGATCAAGATATGGAGAAATGAACAGAGAATATGGATGATAAGGTCAGTCACGTGCCATCTTTATGGAAGCTTAAATGCCATTATGCACAAGCTTGGCTTAGCTGAAGCCACTTTCTCGGCCACAAATAAAGTCGCGGATGATGAACAAGCGAAGCTGTACAGAATGGGCAAGTTCGATTTCCGAACATCAACAATGTTTCTTGCTCCTTTGGTTACAATCATCTTATTGAACATAACAGCCTTTGTTTGCGGAGCTATCAGATCAACGATCATCACAGGAGATTGGGACAAGATGTTTGTGCAAATTTCATTGTCGTTTTATATCTTGGTTATGAATTATGCTATCATTGAAGGGATGATTGTGAGGAAGGACAGTGGCCGCATTCCACCATCTGTCACTCTGTCGTCCGCTTTGCTTTCTGGGATTTTCTTGCCTTTGGTATCAATAATTCTCAAGCACTAGGTGACATTAATTTGTAGTGTGTGGTTTATTTTCTTAAATAATTTAATTATCAAATGTTCAGTTGATTTAAGACATTGACTTCTCGATATTGATTGTGATTTGTTTTGAGGGTCTGTTATTGTTTCGTTAAGTCTCTGGACCAACATAAAATTCCCATTTGTTTCCCATTGATGGAATGTTTCCAGGGCTACAAAATTTCATCCAACATCGGCAGAGCAACGGAAGCGAGATTCAGAGCAGAGCTATAAAATCAAAGTCGATACGCTAAATATTTCATACCTTTCTTCGCCTTTTGGCTAAGATCAAGTGTAGTATCTGATACTTGGATCATCAATCCACACGATATTAAATTAATTTTTTGAGGGGAGGGCTTTACTTCCAGTAGCATGCTACTGTGAGCCCTGAGCGTCGCCCATGCGTTGCACTACTGTGCGGGCCTGGCGCACCATCCACCCTAAATCTATATTAAAATTTTAAGTTCGTATATATTAAATGACTACATGTTGAAACTATCAAATGATGTTACTCAAATTTAAATCAACTGGAAACCGATAAAGAATTCTGCTGATAGATAAACATAGGGTGTAGCTAGTGATAACGAGAAGGATGCGAGTACAAGAGACCATTTCACCACCACCAAGGCATATAAATGGAAGAGTTTTTATAATAATAAACACAGCAAAAAGTTTACAATTTCTACTTGACCTCATAACTGCAATGATATATGCCCATTTCGGGAAAGTATCCGAGCATTTATACCTTTAGCCTTAGAATTTAAGAGAATAAGGATCGGAGATATTCTATCGCTGGACATGAACAAATACTAAAGTCAACATCTAACTCCAGAGTAACCTTCCTAAGACTTAGATATTGGATTCCAGTGATAAAGATTAGTCTCCTTAAGAATTAGATCCTGAGTTCAAGCTTTAATAGGTGCTTAAGTTAGTAATAATAATAATAATAATAATAAAAAGACACGAAGATACTAAGATACCTAAACTGATCAATTTTAACAAATTTTAGTACTAATATATCTAGCCTGATCAATGTATAAGTTATTCATCAGTATTGTCAGTGCCAATTAATTGAGGTGGTAAAACCTTGTGTTAAAATAAGATGTCTAGGGTTCGAACCCGCTCACATTAATTTGACGGCAAAGTAAATGATCATTTTTTTTTTCTTGGAGCAGCACATAAATCTGCACAACTATCCGAAAAAGCAAGAAAATGTTGACAACACGTGTATCTGTTCTTATCAGTTTAATGACACAGCATACGTGGACAATAAGAATATGTATTTGGACACATTGCATGAGACATATTGCTGCTTAGTTTCATTGGTTGATGCGCTTCTTCTCAAATTTTCCATGAAGTTGATAAACATGCAATGAATCGACCCTTGGTTTGGCTCTACTATAATTATTACATGGACTTATTGAACGAAACGTATTGTTATTGTCTACAATTATGTTGTGTCATTACAAGTGAATAAATTAATGGCACTTGGAAACCTTAATCTTAGGTAATTGTTATTATCTATCCAAATTTATGTGGCAGTATTCTTCGCCGGCCGACAAAGCTTAGAAAATCAGAATAACTTACTTAATTATAGCAATGAAATTCTTTCATTAATCTTTCTTGTCGCGTCAAGTCACTCTTCGGAAAGGCACCTCGGCGCGCATTGAATGGGATGGGAGATTGATATTTTCTCTCTACAGTTTGAAATGTCTACCATTTAATATCTCTTTCAAATTTTATAATGTTTCAATCAATCTTGTGATGTCGAAATCAGAAAAAACAATGATGAGTTTTTTCAACGAAAGCTTTTGTATTTGGGGACGACAGAGTAAGAACACTCTCAAGAGTCAAGAGGGTTAAGTGTTAAACGTTGAAAACTGTCGAGAGAAAGGGTCGCGTCATTCTCCCACCTATAATTATAGATGGGATTTTGCTACGTTACGATTAACGTAACGCGTGCAGCCACCCACGGTTGTGGGTCGCGCGCCATTACGTCGATACGCGTGTCACCTTAATGTATGTATTGTTGATCATGCGGATGTATATGTAAAGGAGCCGCAACTAGAAAATCGGGTTTCAAAAGCAAAATAATCACAACGTTAATTTTTATGCCTTCTTAGCCCCAGGTTTTGGATTCCAACTTCGACAAGTTGCGTGAGTGAGTGAGTTAATAATAATAATTGGAAGAAAAAAAAAAAAACTTATCTATCATGCCTTCTTGGCATGATGGATAAGCCCTATCTCATTGTATTTGTCTGATTTTGTTGGAAGTTGTGAAGAAATATTAATCCTTATCAATTGAAAGTTCTTTTTTATTTGTTATTTGTCTGATTTTGTTGGTATATATAGTGATTTTGAACAAAAGAAAAATTTAAAATTTGTATTCAAGTTTTTTTTATTTGAGGTGTTCTTGAAATAAGGATGCCAATGTCTATTGTCATTGTGCTCAAATGCCTGCATGGATATTTTGTTAATTTGGAGGGAAGAAAATTGATTTAGGTGTCTGAGAATTGAGACGTCCATCCTTTGAGCTTGGTTACTAATATTACTCCATAATTTATTATTAATTATTGAATTAAGAGTATACAAGTTTTTTTTTTTTTTGAAAAGAAGAGTATACAAGTTATTTCACTTAATTTGTATTTTAAAAAGATTTAAATCTTATGACTAATACTAAAATTAGGGTACACCGTTATAACTGTAGAGAATTTTAGCCTATTTTCAAATCTGAGGAGGGTTTTGCTTGGTTTCTCCAAACAACACGAGGGTAATCCTCGTTTTCCGGTGAAGAGGTGTCCTTTGTATCAAAGAAAATATGCAACCTAAAGCTAAACGTTTTTCTTAGACACATATAACATGTAGAGGTAATGGCGTTTATATAGCATGTGGCATGACACGGTTCCGTGAAGATCTGTGAATACGCTAGCGCGGTCACGCCGGGAGTGATTTCGTTAAAACATCGACGATGTGATCAAGCAAAAAAGACAAAGGAAAAAAAACGATTAACGACGCAAGCATTTTTAAAAAAAAAGAAACTTAAAATTTTATGATTTTATAATTAACTTAAAATTGAATGTTTTAATATAGGAAAAATATCTACCGTCCACCCGTTTTTTCTAACTTTTTCAAAAATACACAATTCTTTTTTTTTTTTTTTTACTGAAATTCACCTGAAGTTACATTTTGTTTCATTTTTCCACTTTCGCTTGGATACCGTTAAGAAAACTAATGAAACTTAAAAAAATGACTATTGTGCCCCCCAACTATAATAAATAATAATAGTCACATATAATAAGCAATGATAAACATAATAAATAATAATTTATTATTTATTATTTATAATAAAAAATAATCATTAGTAGATTTATATTATTAAATTACTTTCAACATTTAAAATAATATTAAAATTTTAAATTATTATATTTATTTTAATAATATATTTATATTTATTATAAAGATTTTAAATAAGTTTTTGGATTAAATAGATTTTACAATTAATAAAATATCTCCATATTAGTAATATTAAAATTGACTTTTACAAAATTATTCAAAACAATTTATATTTTTATTTATTTATTTTTATTATATGTGACTATTGTTATTTATTATAGTTAGGGGGCAAAATAATTATTTTTCTAAGTTTCCGTTAGTTTTCTTAATGATATCCAATAGAATTAAAAAGCGAATAACCAGTGAATCTTGTTTTAGTTGAACAATATCTAAGATTAACTCTGTTAATGAAAACGGGCTGATGCTGATATTTTCCGTTTAATATATTTTATTGGCTCAAGTTTTTTAAATTTATTTAATTCTTAGTTTTAAAAAATTATAATTGATTTATATTTATAATTTATTAAATAAATAATTGATATCATGATTTTAATAAATAAAATTATAAATATAATGATTTTATAAATATGTATTAATATTATTATAAAGTATGATATATGACTCTACGTAATTCCAAGTTAACAATTAAGATAACCCTTAAAAAAATTATTATTGTTGTTGTTTTTAAGTATTAAAAAAGAATTCTAATACCATAGAGTCAAACTTAGCAACTAATATTACATTCTCTTATTATTATTAATTTATTATCATTGAATATGAACTTGATTTTTGAATTTTTTATTCTATTAAATTAAAATAAAGGCATATGGATCCAAAAAAATACATAAGCTTAAAAAAATAAGATAACAACTTGGCATGTGCTCTTAAAAAAAGAAAAAAAGAAAAAAAGTTTAATGAGCTATTTTTCCACTCAAGACGGCACATACCACTAACGGCATGTGGGTGCTGAGTGGCGAACACGGAGCACGCGGCATGGACGCTTGCGCATGCCACCAGCATTTAATAATAGCGTAAGACGAAGACGAAAGACGCGGCAAGACGCATGAACATCTCTACGTGGACATCGACTTTGACACTTTTGTTTGACGCACCAGAATTTTTCCTATATTTTAATTATTAGGATTTGGCTATGATACTTGTCCATTAATGCTATAGAGAAGGAGATATAAATCTTCAAGAAAAATCAATGTGTGTTGTGGGCAAGACTTGAGATTTTCGTACATCCAACCTTAGAGACTCGATATGGAGTGGGCGAACTCTATTATACCTGTGACTTTAAGTAACGCCCAATTACAACCACATGTCACAACAATTCAGCATTTAGTTTATTCTTTTGTAAGTAAGTTATTACATTCTAATTCTCAATTCCAAAATTTTGACAGTAATGACATTTTGTTTCTTTTCAAATCATGGCATTTCTGTTTTCTTATAATAAAGGGCTTAGTCGTTGGTATAAAATAGAAATCGGGCTGATCTCGCCTTTCAATGGGCTCGACCTACAAAAACAAGGCCCATGAGTGTTGAGAGCGGATTAATGAATCACATTCCACGCGCCCCGCGTGGGGATTTTGAAAATTAAAACGAACAGAGAGGGATCCCTCTACCGCCCGTCCAAAATTCAAAAATTTCAATGTGTGTATTCCGATCTCCATCTCAATCACACATTTGTTTGGAGAAAGAACAACATTCATGGAGCCACCGGGTATGAAGCTGATCATGGTCCGGGGCCCACGCTCGGGTGAAACCATAGAATTCAAACCCGGATCCAAAATCCGAATCGGCCGACTCGTGCGCGGCAATGATGTCACCATCAAGGACGAAGGCATCTCGTCCAAGCACCTCATTATCGAGTCGGTGTCGGGTAAATGGACCATCCGAGACCTGGATTCCTCCAACGGCACCTTTCTCAACTCTACGACGCTTCCACCCAACAACCCCTTCGATCTCCGCGAAAACGACACCATCAAACTCGGAGATTGCACCACCATCTCGGTCCAGATGTTCACGATGGACAGCCAGGATGAGTCGGTCGCGAAGCCGAAGAGGAATCCGAGGCGTCAAGCGAATGTGCCCGGGACTTCCAGTGTGAGGGCGACTAGGGGTCATAAGAAGGCGGAGGCGGAACCCGTCGAGACCTTGGGATTAGAAGGTAGACAGATTGCGGATCAAAGTAAAATTACCAAAAAGGGTAGGGGGAGGAACAAGAATTTAGAAGAAATGCCACCGGAGAGTGTCGAAGTTCAAATTGAAAGTAAGGAGAATTTGGAACTAGCAGAGGGTGGAGAGATTGAGAGTGAGAGTAACATTACCAAAAAGGGTATGGGAAGGAGCAAAGATTTACAGGAAATGCCACTGGATGGCGGCAAAGTTAAAATTGAGAGTGAAGAGAATTTGGAACCTCTTGAAGTACTTGGAGTTCAAGTTGATGGTAAGGAAAAGACGAATGTGACCCTGACTGCTGGTGTGAGAGTCACTCGGAGTCGGATGAACGCATTGAATTTGGGATTTGATTGCGGAGAGACGGCGGCGACTGAGAGTAAAATTACTCGAAAAGGTAGAGGAAGGAAGAAGAAATTACAGGAAATGCCGCCGCAGAGTAGTGAAGTTGAAACTGAAGGGAAGGAACATCTGGAACAGGAGGAGGTATCCAAGACTTGTGAAGCTCGAGTTGATGGTAAAGAAAACTTGAAATCAGAGGAAGTGAAGAAAGAGGGAGATGTTAAAGAAAGTTGTGATAAGGTTGAGGATAAAGTGGACAATGGGGTTCAAGAGCAAAAGGCGGATTTGGCGAAGATGACACTGGGGGAGTGGTTTGATTATATGGAGGTTTATTTGCGGAAGCAGATCCTTGATACGACAGAGGAGATGATAGAGGAGATGAAAAGTAAAGCTGAGAGAGTTCACAAGTACATGATTGAGGAGAAGAAGAAGAAGATGGATAAACTTTGAGAGATATGCACATTATTATTCATTTTTGGTAGTTTTAGAAATATTTATTTGTGTTTCCTCTGATTTTAGAGTTAAAGCAAATGTTAATATCTTTATGTCGCACACGTTTATCGTTTTGGACTTCCTAGATGTTATGCAATAAGTAGTTCCCTTGTACAAGTACCATTACTGTTTGAAGTTTCAGTAGAGGAGGGAAACTTTCACTTGCCTATGAGATTAGCTGTTGTCGTAAGCAACTCACCAAGCTTGAGTACTTAAAATTAGGAAAATGAATGTGATGGAAGCTGGAAAGAGTCACTAATTATGCTAGAGTAGAATTAGCATGTATTAGGATTAGGTTAGGTACTTGGTATCGACTGTTAATCCTCTTGTGCCAGCTAAGTTCTTTATATCCTAAGTCATTTCTTAGATGGGCTTATATTTATTTGATCTGATGAATCTGTGACCAATGAAATATATCTGTGGATGAAACATAGTGTATCATCAGATGGGAAATAACGAATATTTTGTCATATAAGTGGTAGTACTATCCTGATTTTTCCAACTTCTTGGGTGATAATGTTTTGTTAAGTTGAAATTGACAATTATACAGTCATCAGTCATCCCAAACCACAGAGACTTACTTATATTGTGATTTTAAATATTCTTTTTCAGGGGCAGCTTCTGGAGCAATGCCCAGATATGGTGCTAAATATGAAAGGATAATCTCCTCCACGTTGCAGCTAAGTTCACCGAGCCACTGATTTTCTGAGAATCAAGTCTGATGGTATTATGTTCTGTTAATTTTTGTACCAAGTCTAATTTTGGTAAATGCCTTAGCTTCCAAATGCTCCTGTTAGCTGAAATCTCCTCCCAACTTCATGGATAACTCTTTAACATAATTTGTAAAATCTAGCTTGCTAACAGAATCTGATTGAGAACTCAAGGATGGTTTCAGTTTACCATTTTTGCATTTGTGATGGTAACCTTTAAATTTTGTACAAAATGCTGTAGTTGATTCCTTGAAGTTGTCTGTTATGCCTTTATTTAAATTTGAGTCCAGGATTCATTGTAGTTCGTGCCCATAATGCTTAAGTGATTTGGTAAACACTATCACTAAAGATTAAAGACTGGAACATCTGAACTTTTTCTGGTATAAAAACTTGAAGTTTCAAATTATTCTTGAGTTATTTAAACTGGGGACCGCATTTGTTTCTAATTTTAAGGATAAACTGGAGGGCAGGGGACAATTTTCAATTTTGAAGGAAAATATGAATGGTTGAATTTTGCTCAGAATCTTCAAGCGGACCTAGTCATGTCTCTTTAAATGATGAGTGAAGTTTAGAGGATTAATATTGAAGCAGCGCCGGGAAGGGTAAAATAATCAATAAGGCATTCAAGGTTTGGTTTTATTTTCATTTACTTTTCCAATTTTGAAGTCAAAACTTTGGTCCCGAACTTATTCAGATCAGGTAAACTTATCTACGGTGAAGTTTATTTTTTTTTTCTTTTTCAGAACTATGATAAATATCAACGAAGGTAACCAATTTTTAGTTGGCATGGTCACATTTTAATTTAATGATTGGCTGATGTGGCAGTCCCATTGAAAACTCATTTTAAGGGTCCACTTAAATTGCAGTTAATGTAACTTACAGCTGACATGTAATTAAAAATATAATTATTATTAAATGAATAATAATAATAATAATAATAATAATAATAAAAAATATATAATAATTTTTTCGTTAAATTGTTAATGATAATAATTAATGATAATTATTATTAATAATTTATTTTTGAATAATAATAACAATAACAATAATTAAAATATAAAATAATAATTATGATAAAAATTAATTAAAAGTTTTATAATAATTTGTTATAATTTAACTCATTTTGATTTTATTCTAAGACAAAGTAATAAATAAATGGTAATACAACTCATTCTAATTACGATTTCTACAGTTCAAGTAAATAAATTATTATGATTTCTAATTCCTTATTTTAATTCTAGCTATTCCGATTTTAATTCATTATGTTTTTAGCTAATTTCAATTCTTCTTTAGTGAATGCAATTATAAAATTATAAACCACTTTACATTCAATTAGACAACTTTATATTATTTATAATTTATTTATAAGTATTATGAATTTTATAGTGCATTCACTAAAAAGAAATCAAAATTAACTGGAAACATAATGAGTTAGAATCGGAATAGTTAGAATCAAAATAAGGAATTGGAATCATAATAATTTATTTACTTAAACTGCAGGAATCGTAATTAGAATTAGTTGTAGTACTATTTATGTGTTTATTTTATCTTAAAATAAAAATTAGAGTGAGTTAAATTATAAAAAATAACTATAAAATTCTTAATTAATTTTGATCATTATTATTATTTTATATTTTAATTATTATTCAAAAATTAATTATTAATAATTATTATCATTAACAATTTAACAAAAAAATTATTATTATATTTATAATTGTAATAAAATAATTATTATAATTATAATAATTATATTTTTTAATTAAATGGAGGTTATTTTGGAAATTTAAAATTATAGGGGTGAATTGGAACTCTAAGGGTTTCAATAAAATAGAGTGCAAGAGGTTGAACGAAATTGTATAATCCAAAAAGTTTTATAATACTTATGAATCGATTGTAAATAATATAGAGTATAGGGGGCTGAAGGAAATTTTATAATCCAAAAAGCTTTACAATATTTATGAATATATTATAAATAATATAGAGTATAGGGATCTGAACGAAATTTTACAGTTCTGACATGAACAGTATCTTAGGCGGGTCCGTCATTTTAATTATTGAAACTTTATGATCTTCACTTTACTTATTTCGGAAAGCGGTCCATTCCTTACATTTAGCCCCATTGAAAGGTCACCATACCTAAGGCACCAGGTTGCAGCCTCCGGTGAGTTTTTCCGCTCATTGTTTCCATCCTTGTTGACAAAGAAAAGCCATCAGTTTGATTTGACGCTAGCAAATTGCAAATTCACTTCTGTATAAGGAGACAAAACAAGAGAACTTGCAAGTTCCAACAGATTCTGATTTCTGATTGGTCAGCTCCTGTGCTAGAACAACATGCCTATGAAGCATCATGTTGTTCTTAATCATTGTTCCCAATATTTAAAAGGAGACGAGGCACGTCATAGGCTTCAAGCATACGATAAAGCAAACACTTGCAACCAATTTTAGAAATGGACAGCCCTCTTCCTCTCCGTGTATGCCATGTTAATAATCTTTCAGTGATAATTAACAAGCTACATGCACTCTTGCATTGCATAGCTATAACTTTCCTGATATACTATAGAGCCTCTTATCTCTTCCAAGAAAAAAGAGCAACACCAATCATGCCGTGGCTTCTAATCTTTGCCTCAGAGCTGCTTCTTTCCTTTATATGGCTCCTAGGCCGTGCTTATCTTTGGCATCCAGTTTCTCGAACTGTATTCCCAGAAAGATTGCTGGAAGATGACAAACTTCCGGCAATTGATGTGTTTATATGCACTGCAGATCCGGAAAAGGAACCTACTATTGGTGTGATGAATACTGTGTTATCAGCAATGGCACTGGATTATCCAGCCGACAAACTTCACGTATATTTATCTGATGATGGGGGCTCTCCTATAACTTTACATGGTATGAGGGAGGCTTGCAGGTTTGCAAAATGGTGGCTTCCCTTTTGTAGGAGATATCAAATCAAGACAATATGCCCACAGGCTTATTTTTCTGAAGCAGAGAGTGATGATTATTTTGGTGATAGTGAGTTTATGGTACAGAAAAAGAAGATTAAGGTATGTTGAAATAAATTACGGTGGTACTATCTAAAAATTTTCGTGCTTTTTATTGATTTATAACAAGAGTGCTGTACAATTGTACTTGAATACACTGTAATCCGAAAGGGAATGAGTGTGGATGATACTTGATATGTTACAAAATTTGGTAATAGGAAAAGTATGAGATGTTTGAGGAACATGTGACGAAGGCTGTAGAGGATGGAGAATATGGGAACAGCCAAAACCACTCTACTATTATTGAGGTAACTTTGTATCATACTCTGCCACTTACAAATTTAAGTTACCTAAATAACATCTAATTCAATTGGATTCCAGCAGATAATACAAGATACTTTCGGTGAGAGTGAGACAATTAGGCAAGCAGATCTTGTTGAAATGCCTTTGCTTGTTTATGTTTCTCGTGAGAAAAGGCCTGAACATCTTCATCATTTCAAGGCTGGAGCCCTCAATGTTCTTGTATGAATCAGTATACGCACAACCTACATATTATGCTTGTTTGAATGTAAAATGCTCTGATTTACATTGTTCAAGCTTGCAGCTTCGTGTCTCTGGCGTGATAAGCAATTCTCCCTACATATTGGGGCTGGACTGTGATATGTACTGCAATGATCCAACTTCAGCTAGGCAAGCAATGTGTTTCCACCTTGACCCAAAAATCTCTTCATCCTTGGCATTCGTTCAGTTCCCTCAGAAATTCCATAATATCAATAAGTATGATATCTACGATGGAGGGTTTAGATCTGCATATTGCGTAAGTAAATTATAGCCTATCTACTATCGCCTTATGCATATAAATGAGCAAATATTAAACTACTAAATGTAGCAATTATGTACATATAAGTTTTTGTTATTTATGCATTTCACAATGAAGGTGCAATGGCAAGGGATGGATGGGTTGAAGGGACCAGTCTTGTCTGGCACCGGCTATTATATAAAGAGGGAGTCACTATATGGCGATTTCACACATACTGGTACCTCCCTTTGCCGACTTTCTTACAAATTGATGTTAAAAATTCAAAAATAAAAAGCATTTCCACCTTTTAAGTCTTGTCTCTATTGGATATCATAAAATTTTTAGCATAAAAAAATTTAAGTCAGCAATCTAAAGTCCTAAAGATGGTTGAAGAATACAGCTCATTAATCGATAGTAACTTTTTATTTTTTATTTTTTTGGTTGAATGAACAGATATTGACATTTTAGAACTTAAAGACACTTTCGGAAAATCCAATGTGCTCATCAGTTCCCTCCATCAAAACTACAAGCGAAACAATGCAAACGGTGAAAACTTTTCCAACATTTTGCGACAGGAGGCTGAAGTTTTAGCCTCCTGCAGTTACGAGCATCAAACAAAATGGGGTGAAGAGGCAAGCATCAAGCATATCAACTTATACATAGTCAAGTCTTAATTTCATTGCGAAATCATTATCACATAGCATAACACATCACCCTCTCCTTGTGTTTGATATCAGGTAGGCATTTTGTATCAATCTGTTTCGGAAGATTTATTTACAGGATTCATTTTACACTGCAAAGGCTGGACCTCGATGTATCTTACCCCATTCAGACCACAGTTTCTGGGTACTTCAACCACAAATTTGAATGATCTGCTGATTCAAGGAACCAGATGGGGCTCTGGGTTGACTGATGTTGGTCTTTCGAGATTCTGCCCTTTACTTTATGGACCATCAAGGATGTCTTTACTTCAGAGCATGTGCTATGGAGAGCTATCTTTGTTCCCTCTTCTTTATTGCTTGCCTTTATGGTGTCTTGCTACTCTTCCTCAGTTGTGTCTGTTAAATGGCATCTCTCTGTACCCTGAGGTAACAACTAATCCTAAGAGTGCCTTCAAAAACATTGAAAACTTACCTACTGAATAAGCTGTTGATAATTTTATAGACAATAAAATTGATTATTATGTTTTTTCCTTTTCCGCAGGTTTCAAGCCCATTCTTTGCAGTATTTTCATTCATTTTCATATCAGCGATTTGTAAACACTTGCAAGAGGTCATTTCCACTGGAGGTTCAATCTATACATGGAGAAATGAGCAGAGAATTTGGATGATAAAGTCTGTCACAGCTCATTTCTATGGAAGTATGGATGCTATTTTGAAACTTCTTGGCTTGAGGAAAGCCAGTTTCCTGCCAACCAACAAGGTTTTGGATAAAGAACAAGTCAAAAGATATGAAATGGGCCAACTTGATTTTCAAACATCCTCTATGTTTCTTGTTCCAATGGTTTCTTTGATGATTCTGAACATGGCAGCCTTGCTTTGTGGGTTTATCAGAATAATTGCTGTGGGCAACTGGGGCAAGTTGTTTGCGCAAGTGTTGCTCTTACTCTACATCTTGATCGTCAATTTTGCAATTGTTGAAGGGATGATAGTGAGAAAGGACAAGGGAAGAATTTCACCATCAGCCATTTTATTATCAAGTGTATTTTTTGTGATTTTATTGTTCTTTGGATCTATCATTCTTATGTAATTTTAAGCAAAGTGTAGTGTGTTTCACTTAATCTTAATTGCCATACGAAGGCAAATAAAATAATTAAAGTTTTGCTTGGAATTGAGGTGAGGTGTTGTGGAAAAAAAAAAAGGTTATAAATATGAAATAAAAATTAATAATGTGTAGTAGATATAATATTTAAATAATAATTTTAATAAAATTAATCAAAATATAATAGATTTTTCATCATATAAGTATAAAATCAATTCAATTTAATTTTCAAGATATAGTAATTACTTCTTACCAAATAATTTACAATTACAATTATCCAACTTAAATTTCAAACAGTACTAAAAATTCGTTAAGAAAAGCAAATTTTTTTGCAGTGATATTGAAATATTATATTATATATTATCTCCCCCCCCCCCCCCCTTTTTCTCTTCCAAAAACCAATTACAATGTATAGAAATCTTATAAACATAACAAAGACTTAGAGGTTGTTTGTTAAATGTTTAAAATCTGAAATTTTATTAGTTTCATACCTTTTCTAAAATTTGTTTGTTTGTTTTTTTGGAACTTATGTCTGATTTTCAGACATTTATATCAGAATAGAAAAAGTAAATTTTTGTGACTTTTATCTGAATGAGAAAATGTCTGAATGATAAGTAAATATTATATTCTAAAAATATATCTGTAAAATAACTTATTTCTTAAACTATAAAATCTAATTCTCTTTTTTTGTTTTAATTTACAAGGATATAAATGTCAAAGAATTAAGTTTAAGATATTTTTTTATTGTAAAAACAAATAAGATGCTATTTATATTTAGATATTTAAAAAATAAAAATAAATATGTCATTTAAATTTTCGTATTTAAACTCATTTAGACTTTAAAAAAATTCAGACCCATTTAAATTTCAGGCAAAAAAACAAATAATACCTTACAAAATGGAGAGACAGTCTTAAGTGATTAGGACACATCGCATTGTTTTATCACCATCTACGCAACCTTTTCAGCTTCGCCGCTTTTTTCTTGCAGTAACAGGTTTGCAAATTAAGCTCTTAAGTCAAAACCTCCTCTAATGCTCGGGCAACACAATCACATTTTGCTGATAAATAAGTATTTTAGGGTGACGTGTGCTATCATTAACGGTCCACTAACACCGTGAAAAGAAGTTTTTACTAATATTTACAACTATGTATATTAATATTTAGAAGATAAATAATTATTTTAAATCATATAACATTTATCAATTGATTGAAAAGATAATAAAATTAATTCTTGTAAAGAATTATTAATAATTTAATTAGTGACATATCATTAAAGATAAATTTTAAGATAAATAATTTGAGATTTGATGATTACTCTTACAATCATATATAAGAAGTTTATATTCAATTATTTTGATTGAAAATCTCTTCAATTATTTAATTAAGAAGAGAATAATTGAAGTCTTGAACATAGAAGTTAGAACTAAAATACGCACTGAAATTTGAAATAGGTGTTAAGAGAAACTCTGAGATTTTCATATTTTAATAATGAATTTATTCTTTAAAATAAATATAAAAAAAATTTAGTAGGTTCAAATATCTACAATCTCTTATTTTTTATTATTTCAAAGAAATGCATAGTTCAAATATCTCTACCCTCTTCTTTTTTCACTTTTTTTTGTTATTTCAAGGAAATGCATAATGCATAATTGCATATTCTTTACCACTGCCTTCACTATTTTGATAAAATATCAACTGCCGCAACTAGGGATGGCAATTTTACCCGGACCCGGACGAACCCGGATAATCCGGGGCGGGTTGAACCCGCACCGGAATGTAAAAAAATCCGGATCCGGAATAGATTTTAAGAACCCGGATATATCCGGGTTCGGATACGGGTTTGGGTTAACCCGTATATCCGGAACCCGGACCCGGATTTTTTAAATATAAATAGAAAAAGAAACCCTAAATTTTTTCTTTCCTCTTCTCATTGCCGCCGCCTCAAGCCCTCAACTCTTCTCTTCTCTTCTCCTTCTTTTCCTCTCTCTTCAACCCATTGCATCTCCTGGCGTTTCATAAGCATCTTTTGGCCGCGATATCTTCACACCAGCAGTGAACCATGCAAAGTTTATCAGACTTGTAACTCTCAACAGCCACACCTCTGACTTTAACCCCAAACAAGCGCCTTAGTCTTCGTTCCTTCGCCCAGATAGCTTTCCCTTTCCCCTCGACAATGTCCCTTCGACGCGAGTCGAGTATCGTACGATCGATAAGTCCTTGAAGCTGGAGATGGCAAGTATACGATCAGCTTTGACTGCCATTTCTAATGTTTCTAATGTCATCGTCCTCGTCCTCATCGTCATCGTCAAGTAGCCGACTTTTGTTGCTTCACCGCCTATCTTCTTCAGTTCATGAACCGAAGCCGTGAATAATTGTAGACATGGATTTTGTATTTTCTAATGTTAGTGTTATAGATTTATATTTGTGAATGGTTTATTGCTTTGAAACAATGCAAAATTTAGAATATGTATTTGATTTTTAGGAATTTCGGGTGGATTTGATTTTTGTAGATCTAAGTTTGTGTTTTGTTATTTTTTTTATTTGTATGTAATCCGGGTTTAAAACCCGCAATCCGGAAACTCGGATATTTCCGGGTTTAACCCGGACCGGACCCGCACTCATAAAAAGCGGGTTTATATCCGGGTCCGGTAACGATATTTTGGTCTCCGGGTCCAGAACCGGGAAGGCCAAACCCGGACCCGGACCCGGAAATTGCCATCCCTAGCCGCAACGAATTTGAAGAGAATGATTTGCACAGGACAGGTCAAAGTGGGATCCTCTGTTATTTATTTTATTTATAATTTAGTTATTCTCACTTCCCACTTTGAAACCTATTAATTATTATTCTACGAAATGAAAAAGTTTCGTTGAATGAGCATTCCATCCGAACAAGGCCCGTCTTGTACAAGTTTTTCTTACATGTAAGCTCTGTTTGAATTTTGAAACATCGACGTACCTGAAGGCACCTCCATCAGCAGCAGCCAGCTGCAATCCAGTGATTGGAAAGATTTTATTTTTATTTTATTTTATTGGATGAGGTGAGCTTGTCGGCCAAGGAAAGCCAAAAACTTTCCGCTCCTTGTTGACCAAGGAAAGCCATCAGCTAGGAAGCATCCACTGATTCTTGGTCATTATTCCAATTATTTAAGGGAAATTATCAGCCATATACCCTTAAGTGTCACCGGTATCAAACGTACTATAACACTTTTCATTCAGATTACCAGATACCCTAAGATAAAACGCTCTTTTAAACTTTGATTAAATAAACGACATGTCATTCCATTTACCTAGTAACAAATGACATGTCATATAATATATATTGATAAAAATGACATGTCATCCCATTTATCTAATAATTGTTAATAATTACTTAAAAAAATACTTTACAACCGAATCTACTCCTCTAAAATTTAACCTAAATTTTTAAAGATCTACTCTTCCAAGCTCCAACTGAAATTTTTTATGATATAATATGTATAATTATAAATAATATCTTGTTAACAAAATTTTTATGGTATAATATGGATATTTTTATAGATAATTATTAATAATATGTATCATTAATAATTTATATTTTTTAATAAAAAAAAAAATTGTTAATAACAAAATTAAAAAAAAAATTGTGTATTAAAAATTTATGTTAATTTTTAAGGTACATTTATCTTTTTACTTTATTTTGAGTTTTAAGGGCAAAATAGTTAATTTACCATAATTCGGTTAATTTTCTAATGGCAATTAACGGAATAGTGGACGGCAGAAGCGTTTTGTTAACTATATGGTGATCTGATAAAAAGTGTTGACGTTTGATCACAGAATGATTGATAATTTCCCATTATTTAAAAGGAGATGCTTCAAGCTTGAGATAAAGCAAACACTTGCAACAAAGTTTAGAAATGGATAGCCCTCTTCCTCTCCATGTATACCATGTTAATAATCTTTCAGTGATACTTAACAAGCTTCATGCACTCTTGCACTGCATAGCTATAGCTTTCCTGATCTACTATAGAGCCTCTTATCTCTTGCAACAAACCAGAGCAATACCAGTTATCCCATGGCTTCTAGTCTTTGCCTCTGAGCTGCTTCTTTCTTTTATATGGCTCCTTGGCCGAGCTTATCTCTGGCGTCCGGTTTCTCGGACTGTATTCCCAGAAAGATTGCCGGAAGATGATAAACTTCCGGCAATCGATGTGTTCATATCCACTGCAGATCTAGAAAAGGAACCTACTATCGGTGTGATGAACACTGTGTTATCAGCCATGGCGCTGGATTATCCGGCGGACAAACTTCACGTTTATTTATCCGATGACGGGGGTTCTCCTATAACTCTGCATGGTATGAGGGAGGCTTTCAGGTTTGCAAAATGGTGGATCCCCTTTTGTAGGAGATACCGAATCAAGACAATATGCCCACAGGCTTATTTTTCTGAAGCAGAGAGTGATGAAAATTTTGATGATAGTGAGTTTGTGACAGAAAAAAGGAAGATTAAGGTAAGTTGAAATAAATTTGTGCTATTATCTAAAAATATTTTTCGGGTGTTTTTTATTGGCTTATAACAAGAGTGCTGTACGATCGTACTTGAATACAATGTAATCCGAAAGGGAATGAGCATAGATGATGCATGATGTGTTGCAAATTTGGTAACAGGAAAAATATGATATGTTTGAGGAGCATGTGATGAAGGCTGTCGAAGATGGAGAATATGGGAACAGCCGAAATCACTCGACTACTATTGAGGTAGCTTTTTGTTACTCTGCCACTTACAAGTTTAAGTTACTTAAATAAAATTCTAATTCAATTGGATTCCAGCAGATAATACAAGACACTTCTGGTGAGAATGAGACAATTAGGCAAGCAGATCTTGTTGAAATGCCTCTGCTTGTTTATGTTTCTCGAGAGAAAAGGCCTGAACATCTTCATCATTTCAAGGGCGGAGCCCTCAATGTTCTTGTATGAATCTCCATACGCACAACCTATAGATTATGCTTGTATGTATGGAAACTGCTCTGATTAACATTGTTCAACTTGCAGCTTCGTGTCTCTGGCGTAATAAGCAATTCTCCCTACATTCTGGGGCTTGACTGTGATATGTACTGCAATGATCCAACATCAGCTAGGCAAGCAATGTGTTTCCACCTTGACCCAAAAACCTCTTCGTCCTTAGCATTCGTTCAGTTCCCTCAGAAATTCCATAATTTCAATGAGCATGACATCTACGATGGATCATTGAGATCTGGATATCGTGTAAGTAAATTAAAGCCTATCTACTATCACCCTATGCAAATAAATGAGCAAATGTAGATGAAACTAGATGTTGCAATTATGTATCTAAAAGTTTTCCTTATTTTTTGCATTCCACATTCAAGTTACAATGGCCAGGTATGGATGGGCTAAAGGGACCTTTCTTGACGGGTACAGGCCATTATATTAAGAGGGAGTCATTATATGGCAATTTCAAACATAAAGGTACCTAGCTCCGTTCAGACTTTCTTACAAAAGACAACTTGATGTTAAAAATTCAAAGAATATTATGGCATTTAGCATCAAAATTTAAGCGTCAGCTGTCCTGAAGTCCTAAAAATTGTGGAAGAATACAGTTCATTGATCGATGGAGACCTTTTTTTTTCTTTTGGGTTGGGTTTATTGAACAGGTATTGACCTTGCAGAACTTAAAGACACTTTTGGAGAATCCAATGTGTTCATCAAATCCCTCCATCAAAGTTACGAGCATAAAAACGTCAAGGGTGAAATCTTTTCCAACGTATTGCGTCAGGAGACCGAAGTTTTAGCCTCCTGCACTTACGAGCATCAAACAAAATGGGGCAAAGAGGCAAGCAACAAGCACATCAACTTATCAACTTAAACATAGTCAAGTCTTAATTGCATTACCAAGTCATTATCACATGGCATAACATTACATCTCTCCTTGCTTTCGAAATCAGGTGGGTTTCTCGTATCAATCTGTTTCGGAAGATTTCTTCACAGGATTCATCTTACATTGCAAAGGCTGGACCTCGACATATCTTGACCCATCCAGGCCACAGTTTCTGGGTACTTCAACCACAAATTTGAATGATGTATTGATTCAAGGCACCAGATGGGCCTCTGGGTTGATTGACGTCAGTATCTCGAGATTCTGCCCTCTACTTTACGGACCGTCAAGGATGTCTTTACTTCTGAGCATGTGCTATGGAGAGATATCGTTGTTCCCTCTTCTTTACTGCTTGCCTCTCTGGTGTTTTGCCACTCTTCCTCAGTTGTGTCTACTAAACGGCATCCCTCTGTACCCTGAGGTAACAACTAAACCTAACAATGCCTTACTGATTAATTTTTAGATGTCATTATAGACCATTGTGTTTTCACTTCTGCCGCAGGTTTCAAGTCCTTTCTTCATGGTATTTTCATTCATTTTCTTATCGGCGATTTGTAAACACTTGCAAGAGGTCATTTCCACAGGAGGTTCGATCTATACATGGAGAAATGAGCAGAGAATGTGGATGATAAAGTCTGTCACATCTCATTTCTATGGAAGTATGGATGCTATTTTGAAACTTCTTGGCTTGAAGAAAGCCAGTTTCTTGCCAACCAACAAGGTTTTAGATGAAGATCAAGTCAAAAGATATGAAATGGGCCAATTTGATTTTCAAACATCCTCTGTGTTTCTTGTTCCTATGGTTTCTTTGATGATTCTGAACGTGGCAGCCTTGGTTTGTGGAGTTATCAGAATGATTGCTGTGGGCAACTGGGATGAGTTGTTTGCGCAAGTGTTGCTCTCACTCTACATCTTGATCATCAATTTTGCAATTGTTGAAGGGATGATTGTGAGAAAGGACAAGGGAAGAATTTGGCCATCAGCCATTTTATTATCAAGCGTATTTTTCGTGACTTTCTTGTTCTTTGGATCTATCATTCTTATTTAATTTTAAGCGAAGTGTAGAGTGTTTCATTTTGTCTTAACTACCACAGGCAAAGCAAGTAATGAAATTTCTGTGAGAAGAGATAATGTTTCGTAGTCAAATTCAAATACTTCATTTTATTTTATTTTATTTTAATAATTATGTTTAAACATTCCAATTAAAAGAAAGTGTTAAGTGATGCTAATATTATCATATCGAAACATCATGATCTATGCAAATTATTAAATTTCGTCACTTATACTCTTTAAATGAACATCTCGGTCAATGAAATAATGTCAAGTCAAACCTCTATCTATGTTGGGTCATCATATAGTACAGTGGCTGTACCATACAGCCACTTTTTTTTTTTTCAATTTTTCGTTGAACTTTCTCAAGTTTTGGGTCATGTGTTTCAACTTTTTTTTTCACCGATTTTATATTTGATATTCCTACTAAATTCGTGAAATACCAAAATTTTGGGTTATATTCCAAGTAGCTTTTATTTTCCAAATCGATTCCCTAATTTTCGTTGACTTTCATTTGCTCATTGGTTCGTGTTTCAACTTATTTTTCACCGATTTTATGTTTGAGATTCCTACTAAATTAAATGAAATCTGAATTTAGGGTTATATTCCAAGTAACTTTAATTTTCCGTTAGATCGCCCAATTTTCGTGACTTTCTCTTATTGGTTCATGTGTTTCAACTTATTTTTCACCGATTTTATGTTTGAGAACCCTACTAAATTCGTGAAATACCGAAATTTTGGGTTATATTCCAAGTAGCTTTTATTTTCCGTTAGATCAGTTCCTAATTTTCGTTGCACTTTCTCTCTTATTGGTTCATGTGTTTCAACTTATTTTTCACCGATTTTATGTTTGAGATTCCTACTAAATTCATGAAATACCGAAATTTTGGGTTATATTCCAAGTAGCTTTTATTTTCCGTTAAATCAGTTCCTAATTTTTAGATTGTCTTTCTCTTATTGGTTCATGTGTTTCAACTTATTTTTCACCGATTTTATGTTTGAGATTCCTACTAAATTAAGTGAAATCTAATTTTGTTATATTCCAAGTAGCTCTATTTTCCGTTAGATGAGTTCCTAATTTTTACTTTCTCTTATTGGTTCATGTGTTTCAACTTATTTTCACCGATTTTATGTTTGAGATTCCTACTAAATTCGTGAAATAATCTAATTTTGGGTTATATTCCAAGTAGCTTTATTTTCCGTTAGATGAGTTCCTAATTTTCGTTGCACTTTCTCTCTTATTGGTTCATGTGTTTCAACTTATTTTTCACCGATTTTATGTTTGAGATTCCTACTAAATTCGTGAAATACCGGAATTTTGGGTTATATTCAAGTAGCTTTTATTTTCCGTTAGATGAGTTCTTAATTTTCGTTGTACTTTCTCTGTTATTGGTTCATGTGTTTCAACTTATTTTTCTCCGGTTTTATGTTTGATATTCCTACTAAATTCGTGAAATGCCGAAATTTTGGGTTATATTCCAAATAATACTTAAAAAAAAAAAAAAAAAAAAAAAAAAGCCAACCGATCTATGTATCAACCCATCTATGTTGCTAATAAAGAAGATCTAAAAGAGTGACGATTGCTAACAATTATGCCATTACTGAAGTAAAATCATCAAAAATATGATAATATAATTGAACATAAAGGAATCGCTAAAAGATTAGCCTCTTTTGAATGGTTTGTTTCTCAATACAAGAGGTGAAGAATACCATGGATAAATTACTTCAAAATAGAGTGGAAGGATCTGAATATAATAAAAAAGTAACGCAAAGTTATGCTTGCTACCATATTGGGTAGCAAAAGGATGATGATGAAAATAATTAGGTAGAAACTAGACTCTAGATATATATAATATTTATTTCTATATAAGAGAAATTAATGTCTAGTATGAAAGTCGGAACTGGAATGGTGGAACATGTGTCCCCAAATTGAGGGCACAATTTCTTACCACCATTTTTATACTGCTTAATTCTTAGACATTTGAATAAAGAAAAATGATATTTGAATATTAAGAAGACATTGCGAAGATAGAAAGGACAGTATTGTAGTATGAACAATAACACTATTTTTATCTTCTTAGGCCATGAATGTTAGGATTAAGTATGTGATTGTACTAATTTTGAAATTAAATATTTATTTTATGTTTGGCAAGATGAGTTGGATTCAACTAAGGAGGACTAAATTTAAATTTAATCCTAAAATTATGGGATTTGTAATCCTAATATACACATAGATTTAGTTGTAATAAGATTAAGAAAAAAAAGTTGTCCGTTTATAAAAGTTTCATTTATAACAGTATTTTTATTTATATCTAATATCAATTAATTAATTAATTAGTTTTTTAATTTATAATTTACTTATGATTTATTTCTTATTTATTATCTATGATATAATTAATTTGGTACTTTCACTTATGCTAGATTGAGGTGATGTTTGTTTTTTAGCTTAATGATTTAAAGTGTCTTAACTTAATAATTAAGTTAATTATAAATGTTTATTTTTATAACTTAATGAGACTTTTAAAATAATTTTGACTTAATAAACTAAGCTAATTTTTTTAGCTTTTTACTGAATGGAGAAATCTTAATTAGTTTAGTTACTTTCTAATGTCAAAAATATCCCTACTCTATAATTTATTTTTCACATCTATTCCAAAACTCACCCTGTATAATCTCATCTTTATTTCTTTTTTTTTTTTTCAGCCGCCATAACAATTTCTCCTCACTTTGCTTCTCTCATCTAGTTCTTGAATCTCCAATTAATTTCTCACTAGGCAAGCACTTGATGTGAGCCTTTTTTTTTTTTCATTTCAATTACATTTTCCAGCATTCATTTATATACTAATCAACTAGGTTTGTTGCTCTTTTTAGTGATAAAATTTGAAATGTATAGTATTTTATATATTAAAATTCTAAAATCATTATATATTCACTTGAGTGTAGTTTTACTTATATATGTTAAAATATTATGGTATGTAATATATTATTTATTATACATTCAAATTTAACGAGAATACAAATGTAAAAGTACATATTTTCATTTTTTTAAGTTGAAAAAAATAAATAACTTAATACTTATTTTCAGAGATTCAGATAAAAAAATAAACATATTATTCAGATTCAGACATTCAGATTTATTTAGAATTCAGATCAATTCAGATTTCAGATAGAAAAACAAACGCCAACTATGTTTTCATTGCTTGTATATTTAATAATTTATCTATAAAATTAACCATTTAATAATTTATTGCATTATTGATTGTAATAAATTTAATAATCACTAATACAATATTTAAAATAATCATGAAATTAAATAATACCATAAATTAGTTGATTTTATATGATAATTTTTAAATATTTGATAAAAATTTATTAAATATTTACATTTTTTATTTGTTCATTATATTATGACTATCCAGTAACTTATTTACAATACATTTAATTTCCTTATTAATTACTTTTTAAACTTATTTTATTTATTATTATAAAATTTCATGAATACTTGATATTTATGTTTAAATATCAACTTAAATGCTATTTGATATTATTTAAATATAATTTTTCAAAATTCAATTGAGTATTGTACCAAATATAAGATAATATAATATAATTTAATTTAATTTAATTTAATCGAGTCTACTTTTAATAATTAATTTTACCCAATCCTACGCACTAAATATAGCCTTAATATCTTCCTACGGTTTAAATATTATTACTCTTCAATAAATATACGCATAAAAGCTGACGTGATTCAATATTAAAACATTAGCATTTTTCAATTTTCCTTTTAACCTTATGAAAAACTATTACTGAAGTTTGAGAATCCAACAACCTTTAGCATGGTTTTGGCGAAACCTGCACGTGTGTACGAATGACAGTGTCGGGTCACGAGAGGGAAATTTGTGCTGCTCAAGTATTTATGTAGTATTATTTGTACTCCCAAAAAATACTAACACATAACGGGACAGAAGTAATTGGACAAAAACTAGACACAACTTATTACTGATTTATTACTGAATCACACGTGTTTAGATGAATTAGGCATTTCGGTTCAATTCAAATTGCTCCATCTTTGTTTATGAGCCAGCCAACATTACATTGTTTTGCATGTAGTAATATAAATATGCAAAAGCTTCAATCTACTTGAACTGTCGTTATATAATTAAAACACTGAGCTTTGAACTCTACTAATGGAACCTCTCCCTCTTCATCTTTGCAAACTGATACAACGTGGCCTGAGAGTCATGACAGAGCAGCACTGGAAACAGAGGAAGAAGCTCAACTGGTCAAGGAGCCCATAAAAGGTCCAACTCGTGTGCGCAGGGCACCAACATACCTCAAAAATTACATTACCTAAAGAATATTCGATAAGGAACAAATAAAGGAGAAAAGTTCGTAGCTGTGATTTTTGTTATTTTGTCTTTTTTGTTTTTTGTCAATTATCGCGGTTAGTTGCGCGTGTAAAGTTGAGGAGCAAAAGATATATGTATAAGGAAAACACGTCAGGAAGGAATATATAGAGGAATTTAATAATATATCTCTTCTTCTCCCTCTCTCCCCTGCTATCTTATTCTTCATCTCATTTCAATTCTTTTTGTTTCTTTTTGCTGGAGTTAGCACTTGCTCTACAAGTGTAATTTCGAGGATACCAACTCTGAAGCTGCAGAGTCGTATTAATTGGTGCTTTCATTGCATTCTCTCTATTAAAAAAAAAAGGGCATTCCACCATGACTGAGAAAACCAAGACGATTGATTATGAAGTTCTTGCTGCCATAAGGGAGCTCCTTGAGAAGCAAACGCTCTCTGTTCATCAGACTTTACAACAGTACATGTCCATTGTCGATTCCCGTTTTGAGGAATTACAATCTCAAATCCGTGGTTCCATCGGCGTTTTGAGTGGCCCTTCACGACCCTCAGATCCAATGTCTGCATTTACAAAGGGGGCTGTTGGGTGCACTGATTTTTCACCGCTTTTGCGCTCCATGAAAATGGACATCCCCAAGTTTGATGGCTCTGATCCAAACAGATGGGATTTTCGCATCAATGAGTTTTTTGACCTCCATGGAACCACAAATAATTTGCGTCTTCGCATTGCCTCGTTTCACATGGCAGGGAGAGCAGCTGCTTGGTATCAATGGATGAAAGCCAATAATCTATTAACTATATGGCGGTGTTTTTTAGTTAGTCTTAAGAGTCGTTTTGGAGCTTCCATGTATGAAGATCATCAAGGCAATCTTTCAAAGTTAACACAGACCACCACAGTTGCTGAGTTTCAGTCGGCTTTTGAGGACTTAATGAACAAAGTTACTGGTATATTTGAGCAATTGTTGATTAGTTTTTTTATCACGGGTTTAAAACCCGATATCCATCGTGAGTTATTATTTGCACGACCTACTTCTCTCATGGAAGCCTTTGCTCTTGCTAGAGCATACGAGGCTAGATCTGATGAAGCTAAAACCACTAGTCGTTCTTGGTCAAAATGGCCCTCTCATACACCTCAAGCTTCACAAAATGTCTCTACTGTTTTATCAAACACTTCAACTTTTAAAAATACCCATCCTCCTACTTCCCCTATTATTACTACACCAAAACCACAATCTCAACCTCCATTATTATCAACCCCAACTTTACCCATTCGCCGCCTTACTCCAGCTGAGTTATGGTATAAAAGAGAAAAATGGTTATGTTATAATTGTGATAAAAAATATAGTGCTAACCATCGCTGCTGCAGCAAATTCCTGTTGTTGCTGGGTACTGATGAGGAGGAGTGTGACCTGGGGGATGATGAGAATGCCCTTAAGCAAACCGGAAAAGTGGTTACCGTAGACATTTCAAGCTTGAATGCTTTATCTGGACAGTCCAATCCACGTCTCTACGTGTATTGTGTGAAATTAACGGGCATCAATTTCATGTTCTAATAGACAGCGGCAGCACTCACAATTTCATCAAGCCACAATTAGCAGAACGGCTTGGTCTTTCGATTCAATCCTCCTCGACTTTTCGAGTTTATATCGGCAACAAAGATTTTTTGGTTTGTCGTTTTCATTGCCAGGAGGTGCCAATTGTTATTCAAGGCCATAAGTTTTGCTTGGATTTCTTTGTTTTACCAATTGAGGGACCTGAGCCAGTGTTGGGCATCCAGTGGCTTCAACGCCTTGGGCGTGTCTCCACATATTATTCAGAAATGACTATGGAGTTTTTTTTGGGAGGGTAAGCAAGTTATTTTACGGGGTGATCCTATTCAACTCCCTAATTTGATTTCTTTTAATTAATTTCACGTGCTATTACATAGCGAAGAAGTTGACAGTTTATTCCAGCTGCATTCCCTCTCCAGTAGCACCTCAGAGTCCCATATTCACACTCCACATCCTCAACCTTCGAAATTGACTTACCCACATCCTTGCCAGAACCTATTTATCTTCTCATCCATAAATATAAGGCAGTATTTGATCTGCTGACTGGACTCCCTCCACAGCGAAATATAGACCACAAAATTCACCTCATTCCAAATTGCAAACCTATTAATGTCAGGCCATACCGTTACCCTCATTTTCAAAAAAACGAGATGGAGAAATTAGTTCATGAAATGCTTGAGCAGGGAATTATCAAACCAAGCCACAGTCTTTTTTCCTCACTAGTGTTGTTAGTAAGGAAGAAAGACAGCACATATCGCTTCTGTGTTGACTACTATGCTTTGAATGCGTTAACAGTAAAGGACAAGTTCCCAATTCCTACCATTGATGAATTATTTGATGAACTTGGCGGTGCAAGGGTATTTAGCAAACTGAATTTGAGAGCAGGATATCATCAGATCCGAGTCCATAAACGTGACACTTACAAGATAGCGTTTCGCACGCACGAAGGGCACTACGAATTTCTTGCCATGCCCTTCGGACTGACCAATGCTCCCTCTACCTTCCAAGCTACAATGAACCAATTATTTGCCTCCTTTTTGCGCAAATTTGTTATAGTCTTTTTTTGATGATATCTTGGTATATAGTTCGTCACTGACTGACCATGTGTCACTTGGAGCAGGTTTTGATGCATTTACAATCACATCAATTTTCTGTCAAACTCTCAAAATGTTTGTTTTGTAAAGAGACCATTGCTTACTTGGGACATATAGTATCTACTCGTGGTGTTCAAACCGACCCTCAAAAGATTGCAGCCATGGTGGATTGGCTTCTGCCCAAAACGATGAAGCAACTGAGGGGTTTTCTAAGGCTTACTGGGTATTATCGTCGGTTTATCCATGGTTAAGCATCTGTTGCAGCTCCACTTACAGCATTATTATGCAAGGATGCCTTCAGTTGGACTGCGGCAGCCACTGAAGCTTTTCATAAATTAAAAGATGCTATGGTAAAAGCTCCAGTATTACTGCTGCTTAACTTTGAATTGGAATTTGTCATTGAGACGGATGCATCAAAAGTAGGAATTGGGGCTGTATTAATGCAAGCAGGTTACCCCATTGCTTATTTCAGTAAAAAAATTGGGACCTCGGTTGCGGCCTGCATCAACGTACATCAAAGAATTGCATGCCATTGTTGCTGCCGTGTTCAAATGTCGACAATATCTCCTTGGCAGATTTTTCATCATCCATACAGATCACAAAAGCATTAAAGAATTATTTCAATAAGTAATCCACACTCCTGATCAGCAGACATACATCCAAAAATTATTAGGCTTCCATTTCAGAATTGACTATAAGGCTGGCAGCTCGAATCAAGTAGCGGATGCTCTATCACGTGTACATGCAGATAGGTCTTCTAACTCACAAATGGTCCCCGCACTCTATTTAGCCATGGTTAGTCAGCCCTATACTGATTTATTACAAATCTTGTTAAAGGAAAATGCAACCTTAGATGATATTTTACTTCTCCATAAGAAGTTGGTGGCTGGAACACTTTCCCCTACTTTTTCTGGTCACAATGGGTTCTTATTATTTCGCCACCGCTACTATATCAGCTCACATTCATCTTTGAAACCAGTATTACTCAAAGAATTCCATGACACTCTAATGGCGGGTCACGCAGGCATCAAAAGAACTTTGATTCAAATTTCTTCTACTTTTTATTGGCCCAAAATGCGAGCTGATGTGGAACGGTATGTTGTTGCTTGTATCACTTGTCAACAAATCAAATATAGCACTCAAGTCCCTGTAGGATTGCTCCAACCTCTTCCTATCCCTTCACTTGTCTGGGACGAACTATCTATGGATTTCATTGCGGGGCTGTCCAATTCCAAAGGATTTGAAGTCATCTTGGTTGTGGTTGATTGTTTGACGAAATCAGCCCACTTCGGAGCCCTACCATCTCAATTTACAGCCAACAAGACAGCCATATTATTCACTGAGTTAGTAGTCAAATTACATGGTTTTCCCAGTTCAATCATTTCAGACCGAGACCCAGTGTTCATGAGCCATTTTTGGCAAAAGTTATTTGAATTGAGTGGCACCACATTGCGCCACAGCACCGCTTATCATCCACAGACCGATGGCCAATCTGAGGTGGTAAACCGTGGCCTAGAGCAATATCTCTGAGCCTTCACTCAAGACCAACCTCATTCTTGGTTAAATTTTTTGGGATGGGCTGAGTTTTGTTACAACACAAGTTATCATAATAGTTTACGAATGACACCTTTTCAAGCTCTTTATGGAAGATTAGCTCCTATAATTCTGGGTTATTCAAAGGGCTCTACTTCAATCCAAGCATTAAAAGACCTGCTATTAGAAAGAGATGAATTGTTGCGGTGTTTGCGAGCCAACTTTCATCAAGCTCAGCACCGAATGGCACAGAAAGCTAACAAGCATCGAAAGGAATTGCAACTGAAGGTTGGGGACAAAGTGCTTGTACGCCTACAACCTTATAGACTATTCTCTGTTGCCAACCGCACTTCTCACAAGTTGGCAAAGCGTTACTATGGGCCATTTTAGGTATTGGAGCGGATTGGTCCTGCTACTTACAAATTAAATTTGCCCGCTAGTAGCAAAATTCACCCTGTTTTCCATATATCATTACTCAAGCCTTACGTTGGGGATTCTCATGATAATACTCATTCCCTGCCTCCTACAAGTGTGAACAACAAACCCCTCTCTTCTCCTATCGCTATTTGTGCGGAGCGCTCGGTGCTTAAACACGAAAATGAGCTTCGTTAAGTTTTGGTGCAATGGTCTGATTGTGCTCCCAAAAATTCTACTTGAGGATTATGATGATTTCTGCAAGACATATTCTGAGCTTCACCTTGAGGACAAGGTAAATTCTCAAGGGATGTGGAATGATACAACGTGACCTGAGAGTCATGACAGAGCAGCACTGGAAACAGAGGAAGAAGCTCAACTAGTCAAAGAGCCCATAAAAGGTCCAACTCGTGTGCGCAGGGCACCAACATACGTCAAAGATTACATTACCTAAAGAATATTCGAGAAGGAACAAATAGAGGGGAAAAGTTCGTAGCTATGATTTTTGTTATTTTGTCTTTTCTGTTTTTTGTCAATTATTGCGGATAGTTGCGCGTGTAAATTTGAGGAGCAAAAGATATATGTATAAGGAAAACACGTTAGGAAGGAATATATAGAGGAATTTCAGAATGTCTCTTTTTTTCTCCCTCTCTCCCATGCTATCTTGTTCTTTATCTCATTTCAATCCTTGGTGAAGTGGCAATGCTGAGTCAGCAAGGGTGGGTCTCCAAGTGGTTAAAATTAGTTTATAACCAGCTGTATCATTCTTGTAGCTAACGATATAAAGTTACAACGTGAGCTGATGTCAGTGTTTGCTTGGTGAGATAAAATGAGTGGGTTTTCTAGATCAGAGAATAACTCTGTGTGAGTAAACAATTTTCTTGTTCTTGTGAGAGTCCATTTGTAATCTCGTTTATTGTCAAATAAAGCTTTAGCCCTGCTGTTTCTGGTCGTGGATGTAGGTACATTGGTACCGAACCACGTTAACTCTGTTATGTGTTCGTGAGCTTTCTTTCTCGTTCTTGTTCTGGATGTTTTCTTGCTTACATGTAATTGATTCTGTTGAGTGAAAGAGTCTTGAATCCTTGAATTGCATTAACAAACTGGTATCAGAGCTCGGTCTATCAGTTCTTGAAGATCTCAGATGGCAACCTCAAGATTTGATCTTGAAAAGTTTAACGGGGAAAATGACTTCTATTTGTGGAGTCTTAAAATGAGGGCAATACTGATTCAACAAGGTCTTGATGCTGCTCTCGAAGATGATGATGATTCGAAATCCAAGAAAGGGAAGGAAGAAGGATCATCTAGCTTTGGTGGAGACATGAAGACTATAAACAACAAAGCTCACACCACCATCATCTTGCATCTGTCAGATGAAGTACTGAGAGAGGTGGCTAAAGAAAAAACTGCTTTTGGTTTATGGGCAAAACTGGAAGAATTATTCTTGAAGAAATCCTTAGCCAAGAGACTGTATATGTAGATGAAGTTATATACTTTTTCGATGAAGGATGGAGCAGCTTTGAAAGATCATTTGGATGAGTTCAACAAGCTGATTTTAGATCTCGAAAATGTGAACATTGTTCTTAAGGATGAAGACAGTGCTCTAATCCTCTTAAGTTCACTTCCAGATTCATATGAGCATTTTGTTGATACATTACTTTATGGGAGACAAACACTCACATTAAATGATGTAAAGAATGCCCTGAAATCAAAAGATCTGAAGAAGAGAATAGATGGAAATGACCAAAACCCTACTGAAAGCTTAGTTGCAAAGGCAAAACCAGAAAATAAAGTCTATAAAGATAAAGAGAACAGCAATTAGAAAGATAAAACAGATAAGAAGAAAAAGAAGAGGAAGTGTTATTTCTGCCACAAAGAGGGGCATTATATTAAAGACTGTTTTGAGAAGAAGTAGCTTGAAAAGTTACAAAAAGAATCTGATGGAAAAGCTTCTATAGCTTCAGAAGACGAAGAAATGTCAGATGATGCAGATGTTCTCATTGTTGCAGAAAAACAATCCTCAGGTGAGTGGATACTCGATTCAGGCTGCTCTTATCATATGTGCCTAACCAAAGAATCCTTTAAAACCTTTGAAAATGTTAATGGTGGAAAAGTTTTGCTTGGGAACAATCTTGCTTGTAGAGTAGCTGGAATTAGAACCATTAGCATTAGGATGTTTGATGGCATTGATAGGGATCTAAAGCATGTTAGATATGTTCCAGAATGAAAAAGAAATCTTATATCTTTAGGGATAATGGATTAGACTGGCTGTAGTATAAAAGCAGAGAATGGTAATCTGCAGATTAAAGAAAATGGCCAGATCATAATGAAGGGCATCAGAAGAAATGGACTATATGTACTTGTTGACTCTACAACTATGCCAACAATCACAGCTAGTGTAAGCAGTGATAGAACCAAACTATGGCACATGAGACTGGCACATATGAGTGAGAGGGGGTTGAAAGAACTAAGCAAGCAAGGGCTGTTAGGAAATGATCAAATCACCTCTCTACAATTTTATGAAAAATGTGTGTTTGGAAAAGCAACAAGGCATAAGTTTAATACTGGTAAACAGGAAACAAAACATACCTTAGATTATGTTCATTCAGACCTTTGGGGTCCATCTCAAGTCCCTTCTCACGGTGGAGCTAGATACTTTATCACCTTCATAGATGATTACTCAAGGAAGGTGTGGGCTTATGTGTTGAAGCAAAATAGTGAAGCTTTTGAAAAGTTTAAAGAGTGGACAACTCTTATGGAAAATCAAACAGGGAAAAGGATCGAGAGGCTGAAGACTGACAATGGCTTGGAATTCTGCAGTAGTGACTTTGAGAATTTCTGTAAAGTAAAGGACATTGCAAGACATAAGACAATTAGACACACACCTCAGCAGAATGGTCTGGCTGAAAGAATGAATAGGACCTTAATTGAAAGGTCAGATGCATGCTGTTTAATGCAAATCTAACAAAACCTTTTTGGGCAGAGGCAGTTAACACAGCTGCATATCTGGTAAATAGGAGCCCATCATCAGCTCTAGATTTCAAAACACCACAAGAAGTTTGGTCAGGGAAACCACCTAATCTAGGTAACCTCGGGGTGTTTGGTTGCCCTGCTTATGCACACATAAGTCAGGGTAAGCTAGAACCAAGGGCTGTAAAAGGATATTTCATTAGGTATCTAGAAGGCATAAAGGGTTACAAGATTTGGTGTATTGATGGCAAGCCATCAAGAACTCTGATAAGCAGAGATATAGTGTTTGATGAAGAAGCTATGTTGCTGCAAAATATCAGAACAGAAATTGAAACTTCTGAACCCCAAAATAAATCTAAGTTGAAGGTGGAGTCCAAAGATACAGTGAAAGAAAATGGAAGCATTGTTGAGCCTAATCTAGAAAATAACAAAACATCAAAATTTGACAACTATCAGCTTGCAAGAGATAGAGAAAGAAGGGTAGTAAAAATGCCAAAGAGATATGGGGCTGCTGATCTGGTATCTTATGCACTGATGGTTGCTGATGAGGTAATAGGAGAAGAACTTGAAAACTAAAAACAGGCTATGCACAGCAAAGACAAGATAAAATGGCTCAGTGCTATGAAAAAGGAAATGGAATCTCTGAAGAGAAATAACACTTGGATTATAGTTCAGAGATCTACTGGAAAAGGTTGGTAGGATGCAAGTGGATTTTCAAGCTCAAAGAGGGAACCTCTGAAGATGAACCGGTCAGGTATAAGGCTAGGCTTGTGGCAAAAGGGTACACACAAAAGGAGGGGATAGACTTTAGTGAAGTATTCTCACCTGTAGTTAAACACTCCTCCATAAGGGTCCTGTTAGCCATTACAGCTTATTTTGACTTAGAGCTGGATCAGATGGATGTAAAAACTGCTTTCTTGCATGGGAACTTAGATGAAGAAATCTTAATGGCACAACCTGAAGGCTTTATTGAAGAAGAAACAGAAGACATGGCTTGTTTACTCAAGAAGAGCCTATATGGCCTGAAGCAATCTCCTCGGCAATGGTACTTGAAGTTTGATGAATTTATGCTTGACCATGGTTTCAGCAGAAATGAGTATGACATCTGTGTGTATTCCAGAAAGCTTCATTCATGGGATTTAATCAGCCTGCTTCTCTATATAGATGACATGCTTATAGCATGTAAACACAGAGAAGAGATTGAAAAGCTCAAAACTGAGTTGAAGGCAGCATTCGAAATGAAGGATTTGGGTCCTGCTACCAGGATATTGGGCATGCAAATGAGAAGGAACAGACATGAAAAAACCTTGTTTCTTACTCAAGCTGGATATTTGAAGAAGGTTTTCAGTAGATTTGGGATGATCAACTCAAAACATGTAGCTACTTCTTTAGCAGCACATTTCAAACTCTCAAAGCAACAGGAACCTGAGGAAGATGCAGAGTTTGGTTACATGAAAAAGATTCCCTATTCTAGTGCAGTGGGTAGCATTATGTATGCTACGGTCTGCACTAGACCAGATGTTGTTTATGGAATTGGACTTGTTAGCAGATTCATGGGGAATCCAGAAAAGGAGCATTGGGAAGCTGTTAAGTGGTTGCTCAGATATCTAAAGAGAACTGATGACCATGGAGTTGTATTTGGACAAGTCAAAAATGCTACAAGTAAAGTCTTGGGATATGTAGACTTTGATTTCGCAGGAGATTTAGATAGACGAAGATCAGTCACTGGCTTTGCGTTTACTATGTGTGGTGGAGCCATCAGCTGGAAGTCAACACTGCAGTCAGTGGTTGCTCTCTCGACAACAGAGGCCGAATACATTGCTTTAACAGAGGCAGTAAAAGAAGCTCTTTAGCTGAAGGGTTTAGTTTCAGAACTGGGTTTGGGACAAGAATCAATGACTGTCTACTGTGATAGCTCAAGTGCTATACAGCTAAGCAGAAATCCCAAAGACCATGAAAGAACTAAGCATGTTGATGTTAGAATGCAGTTCATAAGGGATGAAATCAGGAGTAGTGTGATCAATGTCAGTAAAATTCCTTCTGAAGTGAATCCAGCAGACATGTTAACAAAACTATTACCAACAATCAAGTTCAGGAACTCCTTGAACTCGATTGGAATTGTTAACTTGTAAGTCAGGTTAATTGTTACTGGTGCAGTGATGGGTAAAGCTATAACCAAATAAACTAAGGTAGAGATTTGTGGAGTCAAATTATTTATATTCGGTTATATATGGTGAAGTGGCAATGCTGAGTCAGCAAGGGTGGGTCCCCAGGTGGTTAAAATTAGTTTATAACCAGCTGTATCATTCTTGTAGCTAACGATATAAAGTTACAACGTGAGCTGATGTCAGTGTGTGCTTGGTGAGATAAAATGAGTGGGTTTTCTAGATCAGAGATAACTCTGTGTGAGTAAACAAGTTTCTTGTTCTTGTGAGAGTCCATTTGTAATCTCGTTCATTGTCAAATACAGCTTTAGCCCTGCTGTTTCTAGTCGTGGATGTAGGTACCTTGGTACCGAACCACGTTAACTCTGTTCTGTGTTCTTGAGCTTTCTTTCTCGTTCTTGTTCTGGATGTTTTCTTGCTTACATGTAATTGATTCTGTTGAGTGAAAGAGTCTTGAATCCTTGAATTGCATTAACAAATTCCTATCTTAAACGAATTAAATCCCATTTTTCAATAATAAACTTGTTAATTTCAAATCACAGATGAGTACCATTATTGATAACTAAGATGAGAGACTGAACTACGAACTAGCTGTGAAACTTACTTGTTAAAGGCTGCCTGCCTGCCCTTGCTCACTTAATCTCCTATCCTCTGTGCAGTGCTAGCTAATTTCTTAGTAATTTCCTTACGGAATGAAAGCTTCGGTAGCCAATGGCTCATACTTATATACAGAAGTTATTTGTCCGGCAGTTAAGACTCTACTGCCTCGTGACGCATAAAGTTATTTGTCCAGTAGTGCAACTCATAACTCTTAAGTAAAATGTAATATACGTTACCCACACTTTATTAAGACCTGATAAATTTATGTTGACTGTTCATTGTATTTGTAATTAAATTTATGAACTGGCAGAAGTTCACTATTTGAATATCACTGTTTTTTCCTATTGTTCATAGTAGATTGCCACTGTAATTTAATTATACATTGCATTTTTTGTAAATATCAAAATATTTGTTAAAAAAAAGGCAACCATAATGTCTATAAAACAGGCTAAAATAAGATTTTCAAGCTTTTTTTCTTTTTGGAATACTTATATTAGTCTATAGATATTTATTTAAAACTTATTGAGATTAATCTTCTATTATAGTACAACTCAAATTTCTGATCTTATGCTAAAATATCTCTACCCACAAATATTTAAAAGTTATATTTCCTTTACCAATATTTATGGAAGAAATTAATTATCTTTCCCTATCTAATTACGAGGGAAACAGAAGTCCCAACTTGAACCAACACCCTCAAGTTGTTACATGTTAAACTAATCATGTTATTTAATTTTATAGATTAATAAATGGAAGTTCAACTATTGCTTAAGTAATGAATTTCATTAATTTTGAATATTGGTTTTGCTATTTAGACAAAAAGCTCTGGAAGGGTGGGCAAAGACAGAGAAGCCTCCGTTTAAAAAAATAAAAAATAAAAAAATTTATTTGAATTTTATTTGTTTGTACAATTAGTTCAACCAAATGTTTCATTTTGAGACCCTAATAACATACTGACTTTTAATATTTTGCTTGGTGAATGGTGATAAAGAGCTTCACGTACTAATATATTTGGTTGATTTAGATTTTAGATTAAACATATTAAAAAGCGAAGGTAAGAAAGTAATTTTCATTCATCAATTATCATCTATTTTACAAGGATATAAATACATCGTAATAATTATAAGAGAAAGTTGAAGGAAAATAAATGAAAGATGATAGTAATTGTCTGGTGAGATTGATGGTAGTTATCGTTATGTCTATTGCACTTTAAAAGCCACCTATGCTTGTCAAAAGTCATCATTGCGTTTTTGCGTGTGCTCCATAATGATTATGTTACGTGCCTTATGTCTTATTTTGTCATTTTATTTAATTCATTGATTGAATAAGTCAAATTAGTGGTTGGAGTAGTTAAGAGTCCAAGCTAGTTGTTGGCTATTCTGGGGGCACATGCCTTTAGACTTGGAAGAACCGTTGTACTCTTTCATTATTTAACTTATTGAAATAAACCAGCTGAGGAGAACTTGAATTATAAACATTGAAATGGTTATTGGAGGTACGGGCTCCCTCGAACGATCCTGATTTTTCATTACCAAAACTATTTTCTTCTCCTTTTCATCACCATAGGCAGAGGAAGGAAACCAGAAACTAGCTCGAACGTACCAAATTGGTATCAGAGCTTGGCGATGGATCAACGGATGGAACAATTAGACAAAACTATGGAAACTGTTGCTGGGCAAGGAGATCTTTTGCGACAGTTGACAGAGACTATCAACAAGCTTAGTATAAGGGTAGAGCAAATAGCCAGCCAAGCTAATGAATCAGCCAGGAACTCTAATGATCGAAGGCAAAACCAAGAAGAGAGTGAAGGGTCTGCACCAAGGGGCATGCCGGGTACTCGACCGAATATCAATGAGAACCGTCAAAGTCAATCGACGGGGTTGTATATGCCAAAAACAATAAAAATTGATTTTCCTCGTTATGATGGAAAAGGAGACCCAACTATATGGGTATGCAAGGCGAGCAATTTTTGAACTCACGACATTCCAACCACCGACGTGTTTCTTTGGCTTCGCTTTCATCTGGAAGGGGATGCCCATCTGTGGTACCAATTACTACGCCAAGAGATGATACTTGTCTCTTGGGATGATTTTAAGGAGGGACTAAATTCAAGGTATGGGCCAAATCAATACTCGGTTCTTTCTTTGAGCGGCTCGTTTACATGGCGGTCGATAGATTATCAAGAAAAATTTGAGAAACTTTTGGCTAAGGCAGGACCCATGGATCAACATAGGCAAGTCAGTTGTTTTGTTGGAGGACTTCGGGAACCTATTCGAACTGATGTTAGGGCCAACAAACCAAATAATCTATCCTCGGCTATTGGGTTAGCGAGGCTATTTGAAGCCAGAGATTTTAGCCACCGAAAAAACACGCAACATGCCCTTCCCACTACAGCAGCTCCACGCATCCAAAATACAGGAACTACTCCTATTAAGAGAATGACCACAGAGGAGTTAAATGAAAGACGACGTAGGGGCTTGTGTTTCAAGTGTAATGAGAAGTTTGGGCCAGGGCATAAATGTAAAAAGTTATTTTTAATACAAGCTACATTGGCGGAGAGCGATGATGATGTAGAAATGGAGGATGATGGGATTACAGAAGAACAACCTACCCGGAACTGTGAAATTTCTTTGTATGCCATAATTTGGATTACGTACGGATACAATGCGAGTTTTAGGTACTCTAGCAGATAGAGCTGTGATGGTGCTTATTGATTCGGGCAGTTCACACAACTTTGTTAGTCAACAAATGGCTAAGATGGTAGGGCTCCAACCTGGTTTCAAAGGGCATTTGGAGGTTATGGTAGCATCCGGTGAAAAATTGGTAAGCCTTGGTAAGTGCTCTCAAACTCAAATTAACTTACAAGGTCATCCAATGGTAGTAGATTTTTATTTGCTGCCAATTGAGGGGTATGATGTCATCCTTGGTACTCAATGGTTAAGTTCATTGGGACCTATTGAATGGGATTTTTCTAAGCTATTTATGAAGTTTGAACTAGGTGGGAAGAAAATTACCTTGAGAGGCTTAACAAATGCAGAAAATCTGGTCATTGATAGCTGTGAATTTCAACAAGCAACCAAATCAAAGGGGCTTTTGCTAGAAGTGATACCAGCTGGAAGCTCACCCTCTATTCGGCCAAATGTTCACCCACAAATACAGCAGCTCCTATTGAAATATGAAGTTGTATTGATGGAACCAAAGAGCTTGCCTCCAATTAGACCATGTGATCATAGGATTTCACTACAATCGGGACAAGGACCTGTTTCAGTCAAACCATACCGTTATCCTCATTTCCAAAAGGCAGAAATAGAGAAGATGGTAGCTGAAATGCTAGCCTCTGGAACTATCCGCCATAGTAACAGCCCTTACTCATCTCCAGTCATCTTAGTTAAGAAGAATGATGGTTCATGGCGAATGTGTGTTGACTATAGAGCCTTAAATCAGATCACTGTCAAAGACAAGTTTCCGATTCCAGTAATTGATGAGCTATTAGATGAATTATACGGGCACAAGTATTCTCAAAGCTTGATCTTCGCTCGGGTACCATCGATTCTGTATGAGCTCACAAGATGTGGAAAAGATCGCCAGACCCATCATGGCCACTATGAATTTTTAGTGATGCCATTCAACCTCACTAATGCACCTTCCACTTTCCAAGCTCTCATGAATGAGGTATTCAGGCCAATCTTGAGAAACTTTGTCTTAGTTTTCTTTGATGATATCTTAGTTTACAGTAAATCATGGCCTGAGCATTTAAAACATTTAGACGTTGTATTTTCGATATTAGAATTCCATAAGCTGCATGTAAAATTAGAAAAGTGTGAATTTGGTCAAAGCGGAAGTTAAGTACCGCCACCTAATCACAAGTGCGCATGTTGATCCCGAGAAAATCAAGCAATGCTCAATCTGCCCCAACCTCAAACTCTAAAGGCTCTTCGTGGATTTTGGGGTTAACAGTTATTATCGTAAATTCATCCGTTATGGTAAAATTGCTGCCCTCTTACCAAGATGTCAAGAAAGACTTATTTACGCGAGTGAACCACTTTGATAGCATTTACAAGGCTGAAAGAGGTGATGACAGGGGCTCCAGATTAGCCTTACCGATTTTTCCGCACTATTCATCAGAGAGTGCGATGCTTCGATCGTGGATCGGTGCCGCTTTAATGCAACACAAGCCTATTGCTTTCTACAGTCATGAACTTCAAGGGAAGTATCTCTTGCTCTCCACATATGAAAAAGAGATTTTGGCATTGGTTTTGCCTGTCCAAAATGGCGTCCAGATTTATCGACGACAGCTTGTAAAGGCGAACTGATCATCAAGTTTAAAGCATTCATGGACTCAAAAATCATAACTTTGCTCAACAGAGGTGGCTTCACAAGTTAACGGGGTTCGATTAGAAGGAGTACAAGAGTGGAAAAGAGAATGTCAGGTCGATGCCTATCAAGGAAGCATGAAAAGACGGAGCTAGTGGAGTTCTCATAGCCTCACAACCAAGACCTAATTGGGTCAAGCAATTAAAGTGAGGTTAAATCAAATACAAAACTACGTAATCTAGTACAATTAGTTAAAGATGGGAAGAAATGGGTCCATGGAAACTACAAGACAGATCCTATTTTTAAAGACAGATCTACCTTGCAATGTAATCTCTTCTTATCTCTACTATAATGGAACAATTCCATGGGAGCACACATGAAGGATTCATAAAACTCATAATTCGATCCAATTTTTTTCGACAGTACGAGGCAAAGGATCGTGAAGTTCATAAAAATTGTGAGGTTTGCCAACCACATAAAGTAGAGCAACTTGTACCACCGGCCTCTACATACCCACTTCCCATACCGTAACAAATACGGGAAGATATTTCCATGGATTTCATCGAGGGCTGCCGCTTTCAAAGGGTAAATCAACTATTTATGTTGTGGATATGTTAACCAAATATTCACAATTCATTGCAATCTCACATCCTTATACTGCTGTATGAAAGGCAAGAATTTTCTTTGAACATGTTATCAAGTTGCATGGAATGCATTTCTCAATTGTACGTGATGTAGATTCTACTTTACAAGTTTGTTCCGCAAGAATTATTTCGACTTAATGGAACGACCTTCAACTTTAGCTCCAGCTTATCACCCCTCGCATCGATGGGCAAAGTGAAGTGAATCGAACTCTAGAAATGTATCTCGATGTTCACAAGTTCTCAACCGAAGGATTGGACAAGATGGCTTACTTGGGCCGAATATTGTTATAACACAAGCTGGCACTCAACAATCAAACGGTCACCTGTTGAAGTGGTCTATGGACGAGCTCCTCCGACACTCTTGTCTCATGTTCCGTGAACAACCAAGGTGAAATTGCAGAAGAAGAACTTAAAGATGAGATAAAATCGCGAGGAAGCCAGAGCGTAATTAGTGAAGCTCAATCAAGAATGAAACGAATCTATGACTCTAAACATCGAGAAATTGAGTTTTCAACAGAGATGGTGTGTACTTAGTTACCTTTATCGCAATTATCTCTAGTTACGAGGAAAAATACGAAGCTTTCACCAAGTATTTTGGGCCATTTAAAATTCCGCAGGATTGGTAAGAAGATATAAATTGAACCGCCAAGCACTTCCCGAATACATCCTGCTTTTCATGTTTCACTTTAAAAAAGTGGTCGAGATGAGATGGTGCACTCAATTACCTACTCTGACATCAAGAAAGAATGCTTCCAACTCCCAAGCTATTCTTGATCGCAGAGTTCAAGAAAGAAACCTATTAATTCATTGGTGGCTTGTCACCGATGCAACTGGGAAGATCGTGAATTCATCAAAACCGCCTGATCTTAGCCTTGAGGACAAGGCTGCAATTTAGGGGGGAAGAGTTGTTACGTGCCTTATGTCTTATTTTGTCATTTTATTTAATTCATTGATTGAATAAGTCAAATTAGTGGTTGGAGTAGTTAAGAGTCCAAGCTAGTTGTTGGCTATTTTGGGGGCACATGCCTTTAGACTTGGAAGAACCGTTGTACTCTTTCATTATTTAACTTATTGAAATAAACCAGCTGAGGAGAACTTGAATTATAAACATTGAAATGGTTATTGGAGGTACGGGCTCCCTCGAACGATCCTGATTTTTCATTACCAAAACTATTTTCTTCTCCTTTTCATCACCATAGGCAGAGGAAGGAAACCAGAAACTAGCTCGAACGTACCAGATTATGCTTGCCTGCCAATAAAATATTTTTTTTCCATTTTTCCATTTTCAGCATATGTTTTGGAATTGCAGTAGCCTCTCGAGAGATCAATTCTTAGTAATAAATTAATGTCATCATCAATAATCCCTATTGGGATTTTCATAATCCGCTTTCAAACTTTAGATCGAACAAAATTTTACCCTCAGGCTTTTAGCGATATTTGCAATTAAAAGTGATTTTTTTTTGGTGGGATAGTTTAATAATATTTTTGTATACAAAAAGGACACCTGTATTTTTTAAAATTTTAAAAAATAGTCATAGAGTATCAGAAATTTTTAATAGGGATATTATCATTTTGTTACTAAAGTTATTCTGAGTTCTGACATATCATGTCAGTACTATTGTTTACCGAAAAGTATATTTTACCACCAAACGTTTGCGTCATTATTAAATCACTACTATTCCGTTAAGAACATTAAAAATTTGCTGATGTCATAAGAGCATCAAAGACATTTCCAGCTGTAAAAGTAAAATCATCTGTTAATTTGATAGATAAATTATCATTTTACTACTAAGTTTTAGGGGAATTATCATTTTATTACTAAAGTTTTAGAAGAATTATTATTTTACTATCAAACTTTTGGGGGTAAAATCGACTTTTAACTCAATTTCCGTTAAATATTAACGTTTTCTTAACGGAATAGTAGTGAATTGATAATGACGCAAACGTTTGGTAGTAAAATGTACTTTTCAAAAAATCATATACTGATATGATATGTCAGAATAACTTCGGTAGTAAAATAATAATTTACCTTTTTAATAAGAAACACTAAAACTCCCTTTTGACCATGGCCCTTTAACACTATAAACCCAAAAATTGACCTAGAATTTTTATAATAAATTGAAATATGGTATTAAAATAAAGATAATAATATATATATTTAAAATAATTTTACAATTATCAGATTTATTTTATTATATTAAAAAATTAATAAAAAATAAAAACATAATATTCAAATAAATAAATTTAAATTATTTTAAATATTATATAAAAGTTAATTTTAATAATAATAATAGGGAGATATTTTGTTAATTGTAAAATCAATTTAACCAAAGATTTATTTAAAATCTTTATAATAAATATAAAAATATTATTAAAATAAATATAATAATTTAAAATTTTAATATTATTTTAAATATTAAAAATAATTTAATATTATTAATCTACTAGAAAGATTATATTATTTATATTACATTTGTATTAATTAAAAACCTTTAAAGCCAATCTTATAATTATTTCATTCAAAGTATATTATAATAAAAAATAATTTTAGTGTTCTTTTTTTTTAAAATTTAAGAATTTTCGTGATTATTTTTTGAATTTTTGAAAGTGTAGGTGTCTTTTTATCCTTTAGCATATGATAAAATAATATGTTTTATTACAAAAAATTTTAATATTAAATTTAGCAGATTTGATTATGAAAATTATTATTTGTCCATTTTAAAATCTCAGCACTTCAGTATATTGAGATATTAGGACAATTACGCACAATTGCTTCTCAAGAAAAAGATCAAGGATCGGGAAGACAGAATGTGTGGTAGTTATGGTGTACACGTCACCTCAATTATTGGGAGTGAAAAAAGTCTAGCAAAAGTCTGCTACGTAACATATGTGGCGGAAGGAGTTAGATGAAGATGGTGGTTAAAATCAGGGGTCCGCTTGTAATTCAGATCGATTTTTATTATTATTTTTATTTGTGCAGGTAACCAGCCACCCAAAGAAACGGTTATAAGGCAAATGTAATGGAAAATATTAAAGGTAATTGTCGTGTACCTACCCATATTTCAAGCAAATATCAAACTGATCAAATCAAACTAAAAGCCTACCAAAGACCCCCTCAACTTAACATAAAAAATAAGGCCTAAGTGAAATATTTAACAAATTATGATAATTATGAATAAAAGATTAAGAATTATGAATGCCTATTAGAACTTAATTGGAAGAGGATTTGTATTTTGTGTCTTCAGCCTTAAAGATTTGCAAATGTGAAACATCATGGTTTCTTGTGGGCTTTAGAGATTTTAAATTTAGGAAACGAAGTTATTGAGTCAAATTTTTTTTTTTTAAAAATTAGAATGGGGATTCTGAAGAACAAAATAATTAATTTGATTAAATATACTTAAGCCGCCGACTCTTTTAATTATATATATATAGACACACACACATAGGATAGAGTTTAATGTGGGCTTTTTATGAAATAAAATTACAAGGGGCTTAAATAAATACAGTTAACATTAAAATTAACCACCTATGCTAAATAAATAATCGAATTTAGGAGGAAATTTTAGTTAAAGGGACTCTAGCCCCCTGTGGTCACTCGTTGGATTCATCAATGTTCATACGAATATTGATTAATCGAGTTACACTTGTATAACTTATTACTTACACATTAGATAAGTCAAAAAATTGGATCCAAACATATGCCACCGAGTTTGAAATGGAGTTATGGGAAGCATTTCGAAGAGATTTCCAGTGAGGAATTTTTAGCTGCAAACCAAAGCATTTCGACATTTTCTTTTTAAATAATAATTTCATTGCTTCAGCAATAAAAATTTGTCGGTGAAAATTCCACGTCCAATACAATCCTTTTTTGTTAGCCATGTACATAATATGAAGTCTGGTCACACTCACACATTCCTACTGGGAAATCTATAGGTCAACCCACATTTTCTTTTTATTATCTATATTTCAAAGACTTTTGTATTTGTTGGACCAAAACTAGTAAAGAACCGATCTTGATCCCCCAAGATCCACACAACTTAGCTTCAATCCAAGAACCAATTACGATCAACTAAAGCTTGTGAAAACACAAGTTCGAGTCAATAGATAACAAGCTTAAAGAGAAACAGAAACAATCACACACTAATACACAAGAGTTATAGTGGTTTAGTCACCAAGTGACCTACATCCACTGTGAAAGAGAGAAAGAGCTTTCACTAATTTTGGTGTTTACAAGATACAAGCAATCTTAGATGTACAAATACGAAATCATGAAGCCTTATATACACGCGTAGATTTCTCTAGAAACAACCTCTAGAAACCAGCTTAATAGCCCTAGGTTTGTTAGTAACAAACCCAGAATTTTCTTACTTCCTTAAACAACATTAACAACCATTCAAACCAGCTTTCAAAACACATGTAAAGACTTCATTTAAAACGCTGCCTTCTTATGCCGTTTAGAGTAAGTGAAAGCATGTGTTGTGACACATGCTTGACTTATTCGCTTGGCTGATCCACCAGGCTTGTCATACGGCTCCCTTGTGTTACATAACCGACATATCATCCAATCTTGAAACACAAGATTGACATGTCATAGTCAACCACAAATTCAGATTTACGGTTCACTTCTCAACATTCTCCACCTTGAACCAAATTTGTTTCTCCTCTTTTTCTCCATCACTTCATCCTCTGCAGCTTAGATCCTGCAGATTTTAGCTGAGTTCACACAGAACTCAAACTTGGCACCTGGTAAAGGTTTGGTTAACATGTCTGCCACATTGTCATCAGTGTGTATCTTCGTCAATTTTACCACTCCTTTTGACACTTCCAGCCTGACAAAATGAAGCTTAACATCAATGTGTTTAATCTTCTCATAGTGTATCTGATTTTTGTTCAAATAGATAGCACTTTGACTGTCACAGTGGACTGTAATTTGCTTCTGTTCAAACCCCAGATCAGTCACCATCCCTTTAAGCCAAGATCAACAAAAATTAGGGATTAATCTAACCAAAAATAAAATTTTACAAAGTAAATTTAGTATCTAACCCAAATTATTGGAATCTTAACTAGATAATAGGAACACTCAACACAAAGCTGGTGGAATTATTAGTTGAAATAAATGAACTTACATGAGAGAAAATTTAACCAAAATCAGGAAAATTATCCAACGAAAAATGATATATACTTGGAATTTAACCCAAAATATTAGTATTTAACGATTTCACTAGGAATACTAAACACAATACTAGTGGATTAAAAAGTTAAAATAAATAAACCTATAGTTGAGAAAGGTTAATCAAAATCAAGAACCAATCGAACCAAAAATAAAATTTTACAAAGTAAAATTGGTATCTAACCTAAAATATTGGAATCTTATCTCGATAATGGAAACATTCAACACAAAATCACTGAAATTATTAGTTGAAATACATTAACCCATAATAAAGAAAGTTTAACTAAAATACAAAACTATTCCAACGAGAAATAAACTTTACCTGGAATTTAACCTAAAATATTTATTTGTAATGATTTTAGTAGGAATAATAAACAAAAAACTAATGAATGAAAAGTTGAAATATATTAACCTATAATTGAGAAAGTTTAACCAAAATTTGATGCAAATCCAACCAAAAATTAAACATTACAAAGTAGTTTGGTACTTAACCCAAATAATTGAAATCTTACCTAAATAATGAGAACATTTAACACAAAGCTAGTGAAATTATTAGTTGAAACTCTTGTACTAATAATGCAGAAAGTTTAACAAAAAAAAGAAACTATTCCAACGAGAATGAACTTTACCTGGAATTGAACCCAAAATATTGATCTTTAACGATTTTAGTAGGAATAATAAACACAAAACTAATGAATGAAAAGTTGAAATATATTAACCTATGATTGAGAACTTCACCAAAATTTGATACAAATCCAACCAAAAATTAAAAGCTGTAATTTGGTACTTAACCCAAATAATTAAAATCTTATCTAAACAATGGGAACATTCAACACAAAGCTAGTGAAATTATTAGCAGAAACTCTTGTACCAATAAGGGAGAAAGTTTAAGCAAAATTAGAAACCCATCCTATGAGAAGTGAAATTTACTTGTAATTTAACCCAAAATATTGGTATTTAACAACTTTAGTAGGAACATTAAACACAAAACTAGTGGATTAAAAAATTGAAATAAATGAACCAATAAATGAGACAGACTAACCAAAATTAGAGACATGCAAAATAAACTTGAAACATCCATCCATAAAATTGATGTTTAACTAAAAAAATTAAAATGTAATTCTTTTTATAAATTTTTAACATTTATTTGTGTTAAAAAAATGTTAAAATATTTTTCTCATTTAATTAATTTTTTTGTTTCAGATTTAAATTTTTTTAAATTTTTTTCATTTTACTATATTTTTTAAGCATTAAAATTAAATTTTAAAAATTATTTAATGAACAACCGGTTGTTCAAGTTTTTGGCAGAAAAGCAAACACCTATGGAAGGAGGTAGCAGAAAAGCAAACACCAAGAAAAGCAACCGGTAATTAATACATCTATTCTTTTTTCTCTGGTACAGAAAAGCAAACACCAAGAAATTAAGTTTAATTCTAAACTCCAATATGGAAGGAGGTTGCAGCTTGTCAAATACAATCAAAGGCTCAAGGGGATAAGTATTACGCTTGTTATTGCCCGCTATTCGAAATGAAACCTGAACCAGTAAAACAAACCAAAGAAGCACAGAGTTCGAAAGGTAACTAATTAATTAATTGACATAAAGAAATTGGGTTACGCATAATTTTTGTAATTTACTGCTGATTCATTATTATTAACTTTTAAAAGAATAATGACAATTATATGAGATGGATTCTGTTTTCATCATGAATAATTCAGATGCCCAAGGAGAGGATGAAGAAGCACAGAGTTCAGAAGGTAATTAATTAACATAAAGAAATTGGGTTACACATTAATTTTTAATTTACTGCTGATTCATTATTATTAATTTTCAAAAGAATAATATCAGTTATATAAGATAGATTCTGTTTTCATAGTGGTTAAATCAGATGCTCAAGGGGAGGATGAAGAAAAGCAGAGATCAGAAGGTAATTAATCAATTAGCATAACGAAATTTGGTTACGCATTAATTTTTAATTTACTGCTGATTCATTATTATTAATTTTCAAAAGAATAATATCAGTTATATAAGATAGATTCTGTTTTCATAGTGATTAAATCAGATGCTCAAGGGGAGGATGAAGAAAAGCAGAGATCAGAAGGTAATTAGTCAACTAGCATAACGAAATTGAGTTACGCATTAATTTTTAATTTACTGCTGATTCATTTATTATTAATTTTTAAAAGAATAATGAAAATTATATAAGATGGATTCTATTTTCATAATGAATAATTCAGATGCCCAAGGAGAGGATGAAGAAGCACAGAGTTCAGAAGGTAATTAATAAACATAACGAAATTGGGTTACACATTAATTTTTAATTTACTGCTGATTCATTATTATTAATTTTCAAAAGAATAATATCAGTTATATAAGATAGATTCTGTTTTCATAGTGGTTAAATTAGATGCTCAAGGAGAGGATGAAGAAAAGCAGAGATCAGAAGGTAATTAATCAATTAGCATAACGAAGTTGGGTTACGCATTAATTTTTAATTTACTGCTGATTCATTATTATTAATTTTTAAAAGAATAATGAAAATTATATAAGTGGATTCTGTTTCCATAATGAATAATTCAGATGCCCAAGGGGAGGATGAAGAAGCACAGAGTTCAGAAGGTAATTGATTAATTAATTAACATTTCGAAATTGGGTTACGCATTAATTTTGAATTTACTGCTGATTCGTTCTTATTAATTTTCAAAAGAATAATATCAGTTATATAAGATAGATTCTGTTTTCATAGTGAATAATTCGGATGGTCAAGGGGATGAGTATTACAGTCGTTATTGGCCGTTATACAGAATGATAAAGAAGAATGATTGGCAGGGTGTGGAAGATTTCGTCAGTGATCATCCCGATGCCTTGACCGCCAAATTTCACGATCCTCCTGAGACAATATTTCACGTGATTGTTGAGTTATTAGCTGATGCTGAGTCTGACGAGGCCGCTTGCCTTATCGATAAGCTGGCCTCAGGGTCGCGGAACGTTTCAGAAACACTGGCACGACACTGTGGCCATGGCGAAACGGCTCTATCTGCTTGTGCAATTAAAGGAAGTCTAAGGGTCTCAAAAGTTCTAGTGAAGTATAACCCTGATTTACCCAAAATGAGGAACAATATCGGCAATCTTCCGGTTTTCCTTGCCGCATTATATGGTCATAAGGATACGTTTCAGTATCTGCTAGAGGTGACTCATGGTGTAGACATCTACAGCGGCGCCGACGGTGCCTGCCTGCTTAGATCTCTCGTCGAGGGCAATTTATATGGTCAGTATTAACTTAAAAGTTTCAAGCTAGCCCATATGATTCACTGATAAATCAAAGCTCATGCCAACGAGTGGTGCGCCAAACCACAACAAAAGCCCTGCCATTTGGCAGATACATGGGACCCACAAATTTTTGTTTTGAATACCTCAGCATTTATTTTGTGGGTTCAGTCATGTGATTTGTCAAATGGCAGAGAGCCAGAGCTGAAACTGCCCACACAAATTTTTCTCCAGGTTATAACGTCCATGTGCCGTTTAACCAAAGTTTTCTTTTAAAAACCCCCATGCTAGCCTAAACTAGCATTGTTTTCGACAACTCTGATACCTATGTTTGAAAATCCATGCACATGAACATGAACGAAATGAAGTCTTTCTGTTTTAGTACTAGGATACATCCAATAAAATACAAATCAAAACTTGAACCCATTTTATAAAATTTTATATTTCTATAATACCCATTAATAAAATCAATATTTTAGAAAAAAGTTATGTAATTCGATTTAGGAAATAAAAAAAAAATTACTGATTTAAGTACTCTCTGCCTACCCATCTCTGAAGTAAAACTAACTTACTAAGGTGTGTGGCTAAGTTATATTAGATATGACTTACATCCAACCCAATAATTGTATCAAAAAATTCAAGACATGCATTCAATCAAACAACACATGAGTTATTGGGTGCAACTCATGAGTTGACATAAATTACATATAGCATGACCCAGTATTCCTTCAAAAATCATAAAAAGTATATTACATCATAATCACATAATTATTATATATGTTAATTATGGAAAGAATAAATCAATGCGACGCTAATAAATCAATGTGACGCTAAACTTTAAAGACTTCTACTAAACACAAAGTTAAAATACAATTGATTGAAAGCAAGAAAAACGTAAATTATTTTTGGCGAAAAAGTCTCTAAAAATTTTAACCATTATCAATAATGATAGATCTATAAACTTTTTTGTATTGTTTTTAAATAAACATTGATGGTACGAGGGAAGCTTAATTCAAAGAAGAATTTGGCACCTAGTCAGGGAGGGATGTAATGAGCCTTACTTCTCATGCGATCCTTAACACTAATACAAAGGCACTAAAGTGTTATAGAAATATAAAGGAAACAGCATGATAGAACCAACATAAAAAGCTTACAGGAATCAAGGAGATCTATAACTAGTGAGACCATTAGAGTCTTTCAAACAATGAACTCTGCTAAAACAAAATCCTGATTCTACTGTTGATTGCTTGGTTATACTTCAGTTATGTTATCTTTCTTCATAAAGCGTTTTTCTAATGAGGGTTCCTGTACTTTATTATACAGGAACGATTTTTATAATGTCGTAATTAAGTTTTACAACATTATAAAACCCATTGAATACATCGTAAATGTCATCTCACCTTTTAATGAAGTATGATAATTTCTATCCTTCATATATGTATGTATATGCTGCTCGCATTATATAGAGATCAAATACATCGCCACCATTCTCACTTTGTTCATGGATCAGATGTAGCTTTAGATTTATTGAAGCTTCATCCAGCGATTGGCCGTGACAACATCGACTCTCGGGGAATTGTTCTATACACCTTAGCTCAAAAGCCTCACGCGTTTGAGAGTGGGAGTCGGCTTGGACGTTTGCAACGGTTAATTTACGATTGTTGGTGTCTCCAACCTTTACACACACATAGTGATCTTCCAATGAAGAAGCTTCATTTTAATAAAATGATGAGGAAGCCCTCATTGGAAGATGACTCTAGCATTGTGTGTTATAACACACACACGCACACACTGTTGTATGATATCGCCTAAAGATACAAAATAAATTTAAATTTGCAGGCATTCATTTGGAAAAGGAAGTTGTTTCTTCCATTCGGACCAACGATACTCAATATGAGGAGAGGGACATGGAGAATCTTATTGTCACATCTAAAAGCCACTCAAAAAAATCTACACATTTTGGATCTACTCAACAAATTACTATTACATTGGGTCTGTAAAAGTCTTATATGTTGTGATAGACACACACACGCACACACTAATTCTACTTGAATTCATGATTCGGATTATTAAAAGGTATCTGATTTGTTTATAAATATGACAGGTGCGATGTGTCATAAATTGTATATGATGCTCTGGAATGCCCTCATGCAGCTAGGTAAGTCTTGAGAGGCTGTTCTCTAAAAATAGAATTATTTTGAATTTAGTTTAAACCCTTTTATCGACTCGAGTTTAATTGCAGCCCCAAGCATCAAAGTTATATATGAGCAAAAGTTAACGCATATGCAAGTATATGAAATAGTCAGAATCACCTGTGAAGGAGTGATTTGGACTAATCCTGAAAGCAGCAAACGGTTGCTCGGGGCAATGTTTACAGCTGCAAGATTGGGGATTCCTGAGATAGTCAATGAATATATTATGGCCGTTGACGACGCTGGTACTAGGCTGAATGAAGATGGACGCACCATATTTGATCTTGCTGTTTTATATCGTCGTGAGAAAGTTTTGAATCTCATGCAAGGCGTAAATTTCCGTTCAGCTTTATTTTCTATACACACAAGTTTAGGCAACAACATCCTGCATTCAGCGGGAAGATTAGTACCTTCTAATGAAGTGGCTGGAGCCGCATTGCAGATGCAGCGGGAGTTGCAATGGTTTAAGGTGTGATTGCTCATCTGACTATGATCTGAAAACATGAGAGACTTATGATACGGCTGAGAATAATTCTCTATACTTTTTCTGTCACTTTGCTCACAAAATACATATTTATATGAAGACATTTACTCAAATTAGAAAACCTACAGATAACAATCATATCTCTACAGCTAATCTATTTTAAACATTAGTTATAACAGTTTTATCTATAGCTAGACTTCTAACTACTTCATAACAGAAAAACAAATCCTACACTCCCCCTCAAGTTGGTATATAACAATCTAACATACCCAACTTGCTAATCATCTCATGAAAGACTTTACTTGACACAGCTTTAGTGAGCACATCTGCTAGCTGATCTTCTGACTTCGTATAAGGGCAACTAATAATATTTTTGTCCATTTTCTCCTTGATAAAGTGTCTGTCAACTTCTACGTGCTTCGTACGATCATGTTGAACGGGGTTTTGTGCAATTTCAATAGCCGCTTTATTATCACAGTAAAGTTTCATTGGTTTGGTAAACTCCACCTGCAAATCATCCAAGACCCGAGAAATCCAAAGCATTTCACAAATTCCCTGTGCCATACCACGAAATTCAGCTTCTGCACTTGATCTAGCTACTACTTTCTGTTTCTTGCTTCTCCAAGTGACAAGATTGCCTTCGACAAACATAAAATAGCCAGCTGTTGACCTCCTCGTAGTTACATCTCCTGCCCAGTCTGCGTCTGTGTACCCTTCGACATTTGAACTGCTATTCTTTGCAAAGAATAAACCTTTCCCAGGACAACCCTTTAAGTACCTCAGAATTCTGTAAACAGCTTCCATGTGTTCCTTACTTGGCTTATGCATGAACTGACTGACCACACTTACTGCATATGATATATCAGGACGAGTATGAGCCAGATAGATTAGTCTCCCGACTAACCTTTGATAACTCCCTAGATCAACTGAGCTCTGATTCGGAAATATTCCTAATTTGTGATTCATTTCCATAGGTGTTTCCGCAGGCCTACAATCAAGCATACCTGTTTCTTTCAAGAGATCCAACACATACTTTCGTTGGGACAAGGCAATTCCTTCATCACTTCGCATTACCTCGATTCCCAGAAAATACTTAAGTTCCCCCAGGTCTTTCATTTCGAATTCGGATGCCAAATATTCATGTAACAACTTCATTCCCTTGCAATCATTGCCCGTTACTACCATATCGTCAACATAAACTATCAAAGCTGTAACCTTTCCCTCTTCATGTTTGGTAAACAAAGTATGATCTGAGCTGCTTTGTTTATACCCAAAATCCTTCATCGCCAAGGATAATCTGCCGAACCAAGCTCTGGGGGATTGTTTCAACCCATATAATGACTTTCTCAATCTACAAACCTTGTTTTTATTAGACAAATCAGTCTTCACTCCTGGTGGCAAGTCCATATATACTTCCTCCTCTAACTCCCCATTTAGGAATGCATTTTTTACATCAAACTGTCGCAATGGCCACCCTCGATTAACAGCAATAGAAATCAAAATTCTTATAGTGCTTAGTTTAGCTACTGGCGCAAATGTCTCTTGATAGTCTATGCCATATTTCTGAGTATATCCTTTGGCGACAAGCCTGGCCTTGTATCTGTCAATACTCCCATTAGCAGCAAGTTTTACTGTATAAATCCATCTACACCCTACTGTTTGCTTCCCTTCAGGTAACGAACAAAGCTCCCAGGTATCATTCTTTTGTAAGGCCTCCATTTCTTCATTCATAGCCTCTTTCCATTTCGAGTCCTGTAATGCTTCTTGTACATTTCTAGGAACAAAAACACTAGACAATTGATCAACAACAAATGCATATGATTTGGTCAGATGATGACTGGAGATATGATTACTAATGGGGTACTTAGCATTCGTTTTAAGTTCAGGTTCATATTGTTTCTTTGGAACACCTTTGTTAGATCTTTGAGGATATCTTGAGGTAGACACAGCGGGAAGGTCAGGTACAGACACATCAGAATCAGATATAGGAGTAGTAAGATTAGGAGGTACCTGATTATCCTGAATCACTTCCTCATTAGTTGGTGTTAAAGGAGGCAAACTAATATCACCTTGATCATCCATGTTCGGCTGAGCTGTTGGTTGAATTTGTTCGGTTCCTACAACTCTTTCATTTCCTGTAAACACACCTGTTCTAGCTATTTCTATTTCAGTTTCACCTTGCCTCTGACCTGCTTCACTCTCCAACACAATATTCTCATCATTCCAATTCTCCCCCTGAAGAGAATATTGTATAGTTTCCTTGGTATAATACTGTACATTTTCCCTAAAGGTTACGTCCATACTGATATGCATCTTACGCAGTTTTGGATCATAGCAACGGTAACCCTTTTGGGAATCTGAATATCCAAGAAACACACACTTGATAGCATACGGTTCTAATTTATTTCTTAAAGGTTTTGGAACATGCACGAAAACAGTGCAGCCAAAAACTCGAGGCTCAAGATTAGGCAAATGATGTGTTTTAAGGCAAGAATTTAATTTTACATTGAGGGTTTCAAATCCTAAAACACGAGAGGGTGTACGATTTATGAGATATACTGCAGATTTAACCGCTTCTCCCCAGTAGAACCGTGGCAAATTCATCCCAAATAAGGATGCACGCACCACTTCAAGTATTTGCCTGTTCTTCCTTTCTGCCAAGCCGTTCTGCTGAGGAGTATATGTGCATGAAGTCTGATGCCTAATCCCATGTTGAGACAAGAATCTCTTCAGGGAACTATCCATAAATTCCATGGCATTATCAGTTTGCCATACCAAAATAGGTACCTGATATTGAGTAGAAACCATATTTCGAAATTCACAAAATGCATCACATACCCCATTCTTATTCCGCAATAATGCTATCCATGTCATACGAGTACATTCATCAATAAACGTAACGAAATATTTTGAATTTGATAAAGAAGAAACTTTTGCCGGACCCCAAACATCTGAATGTATTACGGCAAAAGGTGTACCACTTTTGTTAAAGCTAGGCACATATGAAGCACGATGGCTTTTTGCCAGTTCACACACATCACAAACAAAAGTAGATTCATCACAATTTGAAAAAAAATGAGGTTTTAATTTCCTAAGGTAACTAAATGACAAATGACCCAACCGACGATGCCACAACCAGACAAGTTCTTCAGCCTTTGCTTTACTATCCATAAGATGTACCTGACTAATTTTTCGATCTCCATCTTCCGTCACATCTAGGTAATATAGTTTTCCCCGTTTAACACCATAACCAAGAGTCTTGTGAGTCAGAATATCCTGAAAAACACAAAAGGATGGCCAAAAAGTCACGGTACAATTAAGAGAAGATGTGATTTGGCTTACGGAAAGAAGGTTAGACTCCAAAGAGGGAACAACTAGAACCGTATTTAATTTAAGATCCTTTGATAAAACTAAAGAGCCTTCACCAGTTACGGGGCATTCATTGCCATTTGCGGTATATACAGTGTTATGAGAGGATGGGAAAAAAGACTGTAACTTATTCATATCTCCAATCATATGATCAGATGCACCTGTGTCAATTATCCAAGCATTTTGTTTAGAAATAACAGTACAAGCATATTCATTACCTTCATTACCTGAGCGAGCAACATTAGCTGTAGGTACCTCATCTTCTTTTGTTCCAGCATCACTCACCATTGCCTTACCAGTAAGTTTCTTCCTTGGTTTCTTGGAAGTCCCACCATTCGGGATATCCAATCATAGCATCGCTGCTTGGAGTGACCACTTTCGCCACAATGATCACACCTGAAATTGCTTGTCTTTCCTGACTTATAATTCCTTCCAGCTCCTGATGATGATCCTTGACGCATCTGCAAAGCAGTGTGCTCAGGAATTCCTCCCATAGTCTTGCGCTGCTGGTACTCACGCCTCACATACGCATATGAACTCTCCAAATCTAACTTTGGATCTTTCCTTAATATTTCGCCACGAACCTGATCAAACTCAGGATCCAATCCACTCAAGAATATATGAACCCTAAGTCTGGCCATGGTGGAATGTACATTTATCACCCCATCTACAGTATTTTCCTGTCCAGTTACCCGATGATCTATCTCCTGAAAGATAGCCATCAGTTCGGAAAAATACGTGGATAAGGGTCTGCCCTCCTGCCGAGTAGAAAAAGATCTTTGGTTGAGTTCAAACAGTTTCGTTTCATCCGATCCATCATAAAACGTCTTGGATACAGCTTCCCATACGTCTTTTGCTGTTGGTAATCGAATAAATCTCTGCATAAGAGCAGGAGACATTGAGTCAATTAGCCAACTCTTTACTTTCTGGTTTTCAGTTATCCATGCAGCATATTTAGAATCCGTAACAGCTGGTTTTGTTTCAGTTCCGGTAATGTATCCAGCTCTATTGCGTGCTGCAATCCGCATCTCCATTAGCTGAGACCATAAGGGGTAATTAGTTTCGTCGAGAATGACACTGGTTGGAAACGTAGAATTCTCTTGTTGTATGATAATTGACTGAGGTGTTTCGGGATTCATTTTTTTTTTCTGTGATTTCGATGTCAGTAAAGAATTAGGGTTTAATGGCTAGAGCAGGCTCTGATACCATGAAAACATGAGAGACTTATGATACGGCTGAGAATAATTCTCTATACTTTTTCTGTCACTTTGCTCACAAAATACATATTTATATGAAGACATTTACTCAAATTAGAAAACCTACAGATAACAATCATATCTCTACAGCTAATCTATTTTAAACATTAGTTATAACAGTTTTATCTATAGCTAGACTTCTAACTACTTCATAACAGAGAAACAAATCCTACATGATCATATAAAATATTCAGGTTATAGCTAGTCCATGAAGAAAAGAATAGAAAAGCTTGATATACTTTTTATGATAGATGGCCACAATTTGATTTTCGTTACACAACAGGATAAATAAATAAGTAATGATATTTAGATAGGAAAATTTGATGGAATTACACTGAAAAAAATAAGATAATAAGAGCAGTGCCGGTTTCCTCACTTAATTGAAGAACTAAGTAAACTAACAGGCGCCTTTAACTTGTATCGACCGGCTCTATATCTCATTAGAATTTGCAGGATATATGCAAGCATGAAAATGAATATAAAATCCTTCAGAATGATAATTAATGAGGGAATTCTTCTCCAAATGCCTTATATTACTATCTGTCCATTAAATAGACTGAGCATTTTTTTCCCATTAGAAGTCTACCTTGAAAGTAAATAGTAGCCGTCGGATTTATGACTCTTAATTTTCTGTAGGCGGTAGAAAATCTTTTGCCCACATGGTGTCGAGAAGCTGAAAATTATTCCAAGCAAACTCCTAGAGAGGTCTTTACCAAAGAACACAAGGAATTAGTGAAAGAAGGAGAAAAATGGATGAAGGAAGCAGCTTCATCTTGCTCAGTTGTAGGTGCACTCACGGTCACCGTAGTGTTTGGAGCAGCTTTCACTGCACCTGGTGGCAGTGACAGCAGAGGAATACCAAATTTTTTACATGAATCATCTTTCATGGTTTTTGCCATTTCAGATATGCTTGCGCTATTTTCTTCCATTACTTCAGTTCTAATGTTCTTGGGCATCCTCACTTCACGCTACGCGGAAGACGATTTTCTTGTGTCGTTACCAAGGAAGTTAATTATTGGTCTCGTCACCTTGTTCTTTTCTATTGCAAGCATGATGGTAGCCTTTGGTGCCGCCGTTCACATATCTCTTTACCACAAATGGAATTTGGTGTTTATTCCAATTGCCCTTGTTGGATTCGTCCCTGTCACCTTGTTTGGGTTGTTGCAGTTTCCTCTTTTGCTTGATATGTGCTCATCCACTTATGGCCGCGGCATCTTTACACAAACCAGCTGGAGAGAACTAGCTGGACACCACATTGTTGCCAAAGGAAATTAGAAAAACAGAGTTATAAAAGATGATTAAATTGGGGTAATATCCCAGTGAGTAACTAAGCCATTTCTTGTTGATTTTTCATGATGCTTGCTCTATAATCGTTGTTGAGTGTTTAGAATTGTGTTCTTGAATTTCGATTAAGGAACTGAACCTTAAAATACTTATTCTGTTTGCTTCGATCTCATTTTAGGTTCTTATTGATCCTGGCTTGCTAATAATTAATATAGTATTTGGATTGATCTTTAGCTATATTCTTGGTTGAATAAGGTCCATTAGATCAACAATTTTCAACTGCCAAAGCACATATATGACAAATTTAGAGAAACAAAATAATTTTGACTCTTGTTATTCAGTAGTGCTCAGAGGTCCAATCTGTCAAAATTTTTAATGACTTACAAAAGTAATATAGTCAGATGCAATATTCTGGAGACCGATTATGCATCTATATTTTTCTTTCCATGATAGTCCCAATTCTTGACATAATTTCATTTTATAATGACTTCAATGTTTTGCTTTATATGGACATAATTTCATTTTATAACGACTTTGATGTTTTGCTTTATATGGACGTCATGTTTGATTGAGAAATTAAGATCCATTTTTCGTATCCTAATAATGACCTTTACCTTTAGAATCAATATTGATTTCGATAATTTTCATTTGATTCTATCATCCCCTACAATTGGATATTAGAATTTGCGATAAAAAATTTTGGACTACCAATTTTTCCCTATCATGAGCTAACTTGATTAAAAAAGGACCAGAACCTACCATACCTCTTAGAGATAATTTACTTGCATACATCGCGCTGGCATTTATGCTTGTATTGAGTTAGTAAAAGCGAAAGTTCCCCAATATGAAACAAAGTAAAGGGAAGATGCTGTTCTCCATTTATTATTGACGTGCTCGATAAGTAAAGCCTAGAGACACGAAACCTCTCATGCAAATGCAGCATATATAATTAATTCTCTCCTCTTTAATTTTGTCACCCAAAATTATTAAACACCACCACCACTCTAGCTGCTTCGTGGCCGCTACCAGTCACCATTCCTCTTCTCGTTAACGGATTTGTGTATTCATTTGTTTTCGTTAACTTGGGAGTTGACTAATAATTATTTTTCAGTATACAAAGTATTGGGCTTGACAGTCTTTACCGATATATGTAGTCTGCAGCTGAAAAATCGATGGGATCTTTACATTAGTAGCCATATAATTTTTACGAATTTCAGATTTAACCGTAGTAACTTTTTTCTATCATCTTTAGCCAATTTATGGGTGTTTGGACTAAAATATCCTTGATTATTTTAATATTATTTTTAAAAGTATAGTTTTAATTTCGCTGTAGTCCCTATATTAATTTATATTATCTTTATGGTTGATCATATCTCCTACCATCGTATCTACATCTATTTTTCATTTTTTCAAATACCTTTTTTATTTCTTTATATAAATATAAATGTTGATCTGATTCATATAGATCAATAAATTCTTCATATATATATCCTCCCATATTAATTAAATTGGCTCTTTCATGCTCTAGTTGATCAATCTTTTGATTTAAGAAATTTATGTATAAATTTATTACATTTCCCGTCACTAAAAGCGTCAGTAATCTTGAATTTAATTCTTGAATTCTATCAAATGCCTGTTCTATTAAAAACTGTTGGTGATTCATTATATTTATGACATGTGGTTCATAATTTTATGATTTTTATAGTCTTTTCTGGCTGGCTCTGATACCATTTTACTTGCGGCGTAGCCTTTAAACGAATTTAAACAAATATTATTACTAATTAAACGAATTTAAACAAATATTATTACTAAAAATTAAGAATTTTATAAGTTTAAGTTAGCATTTAGATGTTGACTATTTTCATCTCGAAATATACTAAAGTCTTCATATATATTTATAATATCTTCTATCTCTCGTTCTACGAAACTTTGAATTATTAGACTTTTTAAATTATCCCATTCTATTATTTGTATAATTTTTCTTTTTATTTCAGGTGGTAAGTTTGTATTTATAATTGCTTTTAATTCATCTTTACTGGCTAAATTTTTTGTTTCGAATAATATACTGTTATATGAATAGGTTCCACATTTGAATCCTACCATTAAATTTTTATTACTATAAATAATTTTTATTTCACTGTTTAACCATTTTAATTTTGTCATACCCATTTGTTTACATAACTTTTCATGATATTTTTCCATGACTGATCAAGTACGTGAATTGTTTACCAGAAGTACAGAGGGTACTACTGTCCATTCGGAATCAGCTACCCAATTTACGTCACTGGTTTCCATCGATATACTTTGATCAATCAACATCTGATATATATATATTAAATTCTAAAATCTGTTTTATTTGACTTAGGATTCTTTTTTCCATTATCAGTTGTACTTGGTTGACAAATTTTTGATCTATGTTTGTTGGATCTAGGAACCAACATAGAGTCTGTATTTTATCATCAAGTCTATTTACAATTTCTCTTAATTGATTTGTATTTTCAAAATTTATATTTTCTACAGATTTAATAATATCATTTGCTTTCTCCATATAAAATAATTCTCCTCCTCAGTAAAACAATAATCACCAACAAACTCCCACCAAAAGATATAGATTAGGAATTATTACCCTCAAATCTTCTGGAACTTTTCCAGATCTAGCTCCTTATCTTGTTGACTGGTCACCTTTTCCCTGTAGCTGTGCCCTGCTCGCCTCCACGCCTTCCTGGCTCAACGGCTTAAACGGGCTGTTGCAATTGGGATCACTGTGTGTCACTAAGATCTTAGAGTTTTGATCTTTTAAAGTTCTGGTTGATTCTCTAGGTTTCCTTTTCTATTCTTATGGTTGAGCTGTTTTTGATCTTTGTTTTACGATTTGGAGAGAAGTGTTTTAGTTATACAGAGACATACAGAGTTGTTTGAATGATAGGGATCTCAGAGGATTTTCTCAAAGAGTTGATCTGAATAAAGCTCTCAGAGATTCTGAGTCTTTCTTCTTTTCTCTTTCATTTATATAGAAAATTTACATCCTCTTCAGAGGTTTACACGCGTCTAACCTGATAAGGTTACATGATAAGTTTTCCGACTGATGGCCGACAGATGGCCAACATACTTTTGACTTTTGAAAATGTAAAGTTTACATTATTATTGCTACTGACGTAAGTGCTTACACAATTGAGGCTTCTGACGTAAGTGCTTACGAAAGACATGCCAAGTGTTCCATTTTCTCACATGCTATACGTCTTGTACTGGGCCTACATGGAATGTGATGTCCGTCTATGTCACTGATGAAGCTGGCAAGTACTCCAGATCTGCCGACACCAGTGCCAGGTGTACAAAGGATAAAGTTGTCTTGTTGTAGGAGAACTTTATATCCTCGTTCATACAAGTTGGATGCAATTGACTTTATAACAGTTACTCCAGCTGCTCTCCTATAGCTGGCCCAATCTCTACTGAAGATAGGTTCTTTGAGTCTACTTTGGCCTACTTCCAGGTTGAAGCTGTTTGTGACTATATTGAGGCTGATGAGGTGTATGGCTTCATATTCTACTTCATCGTCATATTCAGGGCTGATAGTGTAGAATTTTAAACAAACATGTTTCTTTTGACCATACTGACTTATTTTACTTACAAGGGATGGATCAAAATTAAATAATTCACCAAGACTGACATCAGGGTATATAAGATCAAGATACCCATAATCTGCTAATCTCTTAACAAATTCGGGATCAGATCCTTTGATACATACGACTCTTGGATATACGGATTTACCAGTGCTTCGAAAACAGTTTTCTGAATATTCAGTTCTACTATAGATATATTCAGAAAAACTCCTATATTCTTTTTCTTTTGGTGAAAGGTTTACTACCTCGACTCCACCAATGTTTATTCTTTTTACTGCAGCCACGACATGATCTTTTGAGGGCTGTTTACTGGGATTTACTGTAATTACTTTTTTCTGAGACGGGATTTCTACATAATCCTCATCACAGATAGATTTACCATGTGGTTTTGGTCCACCACTGCTTCCACTTAAGGAATTTACATCAGGATTTACTGGATTCCCACTTAAGGGATTTACTTTTTTATTTTCTTCGAATTCCTCTCTCAAGTATTTTATAGAGAGTCGAAGATTGTTGACAAAATTGCCAAGGATGTTGACAACTTCTTCAAGGTCTACGAGATCCGTTTCCAGATCTGCAATCCTTTTCTCCATGCTTTATTCTGCGAAATCTACGCTTTCTTGAGAAAGTCGGCCTAGAAAATTGTCGACTCCTTTTATATGAATAATTTTGAAATTATAATGAGATAAATATGCTTGCCATCTATGCAATCTTCTATCATGGTTCATTAGATAAATTTTACAAATTAAAGAACTAACGGAATATTGTCCGTTTATTATAAATTTCTTTTGTAATAAAAATAAAGAAAATTTCTTTATCCCTTTGTAAATGGCTAATAATTCCTTTTCATGGATGGATAATTTATTTGAGCTTTATTAAATGTTCCACTAGTGTATCTACATATTTCATTAATATCGCTTTAAGTATTGCTCCCAATGTAAATCAAGCATCGGTTTGTAAAACTAAATTATCATTTCATTTGGTAGTCTTAATTTCGTAAATTTTACAATGTTCTTTAAGTTCTATTACACTTGTGTATGTTCTTCACTCCATCATTTTGTATTATTAATTCTCAAAAATTTTTGGAGTATACTTATTTTTATAGATAAGTTTTATATAAATCCTACTGCATAATTTAAACATACTAAAAATATTTGGATTTGTTGTTTATTTTCTAATTTATCTGGAAAATCTACTATTTTTCTTGCTATATGGCTTTGTAATTTTATTCCATTTTTATCTAGAATCATTCCTAAAAATTCTATTTTCTTATGTTCTATTATTGCTTTCTTTTCTGATAAAACTATTCCTTCTTTTATACATTTGTTGACAAAGTCTTTTAAGTGTATTCTATGTTTTTCTAATGTTTCAGAAGCTATTAATATATCGTCTACATATACTATGATATGATTATTTTCTTTGAATATGTTATCCATTTTTCTTTGAAATATTTGTGGTGCATTTTTTAAACCAAATGGCATTACTAACCATTCATACTGTCCTTGAGGTGTACTAAAGGCTGTATATTGTATACTGTCTTTTTCCATTTTTATTTGCCAAAATCCTGATTTACAATCAAATTTGGAGTAATAATTTTTTCCTTTTACCAAGTTTATTAATACTTCTTTATTTGGCAAAAAGTATCCATCGAATTTTGTATATTTGTTTAATTCTTTATAATTTATTACCATTCTAGCTTTACCTCTTACTTGTTCAGCTCTTTTTCTAACCATAAAAGCTGGACTATTATGGGGGCTATTACTATGTTGAATAAGATTCAAATCTAATAATTCTTTTATTTGGATTTTAAATTCCTCTTTATCTTCCATTGTGTACATCATTGGTTTTACCCTGATTATTTTATTTTCTAATAATTCTATTTTGGCTTTTGGATGGTCTGGTTTCCATAAAGCTAAAGGATTTTCATTATATACTTGTTTTAATTGTTGTTTTATTGTTTCTAATTTTATGTTGTATATTTGTCCTTTCTGTATTAAATAATGATTTTCATATGATAGAATATCATGCAATTTGGTTGTCCTAGGGATCTGAAGGATATTATTACATGGGGTTTTAAAGTGATTAAAAACATAGTTTGTTGATAATATTGAAATTGTTGAAGGAAGTCATTTCCTAATAGTATGTCACAATCCATGTTATTGTCTTGATATATGTATTTTCTGAGAGATATTTTTACTTCCTAATAATAGTTCATAATCTGTAACTAGATTATTAACTTGATGTTTATCTCCTGTAATACCTGTAATTTTTATATTTCCATCTGGCTTCCATTTATGAGATAAGAATGTTTTCATTATTGTAATTTCACTCCTGTCTATTAAAGCACATGTATGTATGTCTTTTCTATAGTGTGTCTTGGATATATACCGATAAAGGATATTTGAGGTATGCTTTATTTAACATTTTTGGCAGAATATTTCATTCTCATTTATTTGCATAGTTATTCCATGTTTTTCTATTTTATAATACTCTAATCCTTCTAGAAAACTATTACCTAAGAGGATATGATTATTGTTATTCATATTAGAATCTATAAAACAAGTTACTATAATCCTGGTACTTTCAATTATAATTGGTACTTTTACTTCTTGTTTACATATATGTTTGTTCCCATTAAAATCTATATATTCATATGGTGGATCTTTTTCTTTTATTATTAATCCATTATTTTTTATTGGGTTTATATGATTATGGGATGCTCCTGTGTCTATGGTTATATAAGGTCCTTTTACATAATCTAATCCATTAAAGTATTGTCCCATTATTTTCATTACTTTAGCTGTTGGTTTAGTTATTAATTGATTATTTTCTGAATAACTTTTCCTTGATGAATTTCCTCTAAGTAAGGTTTTACCCGAAAAACTAATTGGAATAATTGATGTTTCTTGGGTTTCTGAATTTATTATTTCTTTCTTGTCATCTATACTTAATCTGTAATTTACTGGTATCTTAATTTCAGGTTTAATGGGTTCTATTAGTGTAGTTATCTCTTCACATTCTTTGTTTATTTCTATTAATGGTTTATCATTATATATTTCTCCATAATTTGAATTACAGAAACTATATAATGCTGAGTAATGGAAGGTCATTAATCTATTTCCTTCTTTCATTAAGTTATTTTTTAATAGTTTAAAATGTAAGCTTAATATTTCATTAATATTTTTATCTTTTATATGTACACAATATATGGGATAACATGTAAATATTAATTTTGTATAACATAGATTTCCTTCTATTGTTCCTAAATGTCCTATCATAGGATCGTTAAATCTTTGATCATGTAAAGATAGTATTATTGGGCTATCTATTCCTTCCTTGAATAAGGATTTTACTAGAATTTGTATTTCTGCTAGGTAAACATATTGTATCTTTTCTCTTACTGTTTCACTTTTTATTTTTCTAAGGGCTAAATCTATAGTTCTTCTGTTTATTAATCCTAATCTTATATTTCCTTCAGCTTGAGTGACTTCTATGGCTTTTTCTTGTTCATAGTATTCATGTAATATTACCTTTTTCCTTTTAAAGATATCTCTTAATCTATGTAAAATTCCATAATCTGGTTTTTCTAATTTTGCTTTTAAGAGTTTATTATATTTATTTCTATTAAATGTTGCTACTAAACTATATCCATGGACATTTTCTTCTTTTTCTACTTCATAGATTTCTTCTTTATTTACTTCTTCCGAATCTATTTCTTTATTCTGACTCATCGTCTATAAGTTCTTCATATATATATATTTCTTCCCCTTCATAATCAGATGGATTACTTACTAATTCTAGTTCTTCTTCTATGTCCTTAAATTCGCTTTTAAGAATTCTAACTTTCTTTTTGGTACATTCTGTACTTATATGTCCTATTTCTCCACAATTCCAACATTTGCATTTATTTTTATCAAAATTTCTCTGTTTTTTGTGTTTTCTCTTATAATATTTTCTATAGGGTTTGATATATTTTTTCTTAAAATGATTATATTTTTTATATTTTCCTTTTCCTAATTTTTTATAACTTCTGTGTTTTTTATATGGTAATTGACATCCCCACTGGGTTGGCATTTCTGTTTTATTACAACATATATCTCCAATTGTCCTACTTCTTTTTATTAAATTACGTTGCATACATATTTCACTCAATCTATCATTTAAGAATCTTATTCTAGATCCTAATGTTTCAGGTACTGTATTAGTTATTTTATACTTTTCGTATTCATTAACAAAATATGTACTCCATGGTATTGGTAACTTAGAGTAGTATAAGTTAAGATATATACTTTGATCTTCATTACTAAAGAATTGTGAATAATAATATTTACTAAATTCACAAGTGTATTCTTTGACATAACACATATTGCATATGCTTAAGTTAATTAACTTCATTCTGTTGTTTAACTTTTCATTTTTTATTTCTTGATCTCGGTTTAATCTCCAATCTTCTCCTAGAAATTCATTTGAGATGTATTCTACCATTGTTTCTATTCCTAATTCTTTATTTCTTAGGAATCCTGCTTTTATATTATTAGTTATTAATTCTTTTACATTATCTGTTAATCCTCTCCACCAGCTAAATACATTTCCTATAAAGCTTGCTATTAAGATTTCTGTGTATACTCCTGCCTTTTGGTCTTCTGTTTCTACATTCCAGTCTTCTTTTGATCCATTATACATAAAAAATAAACGCATTTGTAATGCCCATTCTACTAAGGTTTTATGTGGTTGTCCTACTAAATCTAAAAATACTCGCATTACTTATTATTTTAGTTCACTTTCTTGAGGAATATATTCATTTTCCAAGGTTGACTTGATTGGTGGTTTATATTCATAAAATGTCTTTTTCTTATTTTGTCTATCAAAGTTCTTAGGTTCTTCAACGTAGGGTTTCATTTCTGGTCCTCCACTTGTATTTATTTTGTATTCTTTTCAATATCTTCTAAATCACTTAGATTTATTTCACCGAATATTTCATAAGTTTTCAATTTCTTCTTCCATTAATCTGATTCACTACTTTCTTTTTCTTCACTTATTTCTATTTTTTCTTTACCTTTGTCTTTTATTTTTTCTTCTTCATTTTCTAATTCTTTTACTAAATCTTCAGTATCTTTTATAATTTTAGGATATTTATTTTTCATAAACCACTCATCAAAGCTTCCTGGTTGTGGTTTTTGGGTTAAATTAGGTTTCTTTATTGTTTCCGATTTTAAAGTTTTATATTTTTCTAACTTCTTATTTTTCTTTTTACCAGCATGTATTAATGTTAATTCTATTTTTAACTTTTCTATTTCCTGTTTTATTTCTTTGATTTCTTCTTTTAAATATATTAGTAATTCTTTTACTTCTATTAAGGTTGTTTCCATATTATTAAACTCTATAGGGGCCTTAATGTATATTTTACAATTAGGGTATTTTAGGAATGACAGCCTTTATTTGGCTAATCTTGATAGAAAAACTTAAAGCTGTTATTTTTGGAAATCTAAAAATTTTTAAGGTTATTTACGCACATTTTCCCAAAATCGATAACGTTTCTATAATGTTACGGACGCTGTAAATCAAATGCAGAGTACTTTAAAATGGCTTGCATGAATTTAACTTAATTTAATCAATTATATTTGCTATGGATTTTATCTATGTAATTTATTTAAGTGTCTTCATTTTTTATTTTTTTCTTACTCAAGTAATCGCCAAGTTGCCCTTTTTTAGGGTGCATTTGGGATTGAAGTTAGAGAGTTAACTTTTAAGTTACAGTATTAAAGTGTTTAATATATACTATATGTTGTAAATTGATAGCTATGCTGATATAATTTTTCACTTTTATGATGGAAAATTTATTATATCTTTAATAATTTTGTTAAAATTATTATTCAAAATTTATATTTACTATATATTATTAACTTTTTTTTTTATAATTACAACTTTTTTTTCACAACGGCTGTAATTTAAAAGCTATAGTACCTCAATCCCAAACATGACCTTAGTCTCTTTTTCTATCATACAACAATACTGTTTGTTTTACATTAGTAAAGTTAGCATTTTTTTTTAATTTTAAAGATTAGTTTTACATGAAAGAAAAAAGAAAAAAACTTGATCACAGTACAAAATATGTAGATTGTGATATAAAAGAATATTTTATTTGATAAATATGATTTATAAATGATATCTTTTACAAAATTAGTAAAGATATTACAAGGTTTTTATTAGCAAATAATGAGATTATTAGGTAGTACAGGTTTTGCCTTCGGTATTTATAAGTGTTGTGTTTAGACAAGTCATGAGATTATAACTATTGTTTAGTCCTCACTAACAATTCAAACTCTGTCACGCACCTAGAGCTGGCAAAATTTAAAATGACCCGAGTACCCACACGACACAAATAAATGGGTATGGGTCGATAAATTTAACACGATTATTAAATGGGTTGGGTCCGGGCCGACACGATTTTTTCCCATGTCGGGTTAGGGTCAAAGTTCTTAACCCATTTACCCGATCAATGACCCGATTATATTTTCTATTTTCAAATAATTTATCGGTTCTTATTATCAAAACTCAAATATTAGAGATGATTCTCTCTTTTATTTTTATTTTTTGAAAAGATGAATACAAACACATTATTTTATTTATAAAATTTTATATACATTTAGAGTTTTCAATAATGTAAATGTGTAAAAGCTCATGCCTCGTAGTCATCATCATTCATCATTCATCATTCAGGGCACTATACCCCACATTATTCTTCATTCAGGGTACTATACCCTGCATTGTTCATAACATCCTTGTGCACAAGATCATCATCGTGCACAAGATCATCATCATACCAGCAAGCTGGCAATAACATTACATAACATCATAACATTTACATCGTATACATTACTACGAACTATGAGCCAAAACATTTTTGAATCCACCTTACATTCTTTCATAAATAGCATTTAAAGTCTTCTAAAATATTTAAAAACTTTTCTTTGAACATTTAATTCTTTTAGAAAATTCTTTAAGAAAACATTTTGTTTAAGAAAACTAATTTCTTAAGAAGAATTCATTTTAAAATATATTTATATAAATTCATTTAAAAGTATTTTTATTTTTAAAATTCATTTAAATATTTTAGAAATCAGTTTTGTAAAAATTTTCATTTTAACATATTTCTTATAACATAATTTACATTTATCACAAAGCGTATCATGCATGAATTTACTTACCTCGATCCGTAGCAATGAATTCAATACCTCAAGAACAACCAACGAGCTCACCCACGTCCTAGAATCATCATAAAAATATTCTTATCAATATCATCTCTAACCTTAAACATAATTCCAATCATCCTAAATTCATGAGCACTTATACTAGCTCAAAACTTATACTTATTCTAGACATATCATATACTTATGAGTATCATGCACATGCTGATTTTTTAATAACCTATACACATGTCGGAAAACCATGAACATTTACAGAGGCATTGTGAACATGCATAGCATTGCATGCAATATTTCATAAAAATCAGTACAAGTCAAAATCGAGTTAGAATATTGACCTTGCACCAACGTAACAAAACTGTCCAGCGTTGACCAAAACAGACCTTTATCACTTAGGAAATTCATAAAATATTCTTCAGTACTCGAAATAATATATTTCTTTTTTCTAATTACAGAAGACACATTCAGAAAGCATATAATGAAAATTCATAATTTTTGGACTCCTGAAACTATTTTAAAAATGTTTTATTTCCACAAACATCTAATCTATCCAGAAAATTCCAGATTTGAAAACAGAATTTCAAAAATTCAGATCTTTTATTTTACTTGCCCAAAAATTGCGATTCCAGTTTGCAAAGACAGAGGAAAGATTCAAATTTCATTATAAAATCCTAACATGGCATGTAATATTCATAAATTAGCCCAACTATTAAACGTTTCAGCTTCTGCAATTCTGGAAAACAGTTTCCAGATCTGCAGGAACCACAAGTTGCGATTTTTAATCATTTAACCATAAAGAATAAAGCTACGAAATTAAACCTGCAAGCATAGGAGACATAGATCTGTTGATATAAAAATCGCCCTAAGTTTTAAGGATGTGTAGCCTTACAAACCTTACAGAAAAATTTCCAGAAGTGAGAACCGCTGCTGAAAATCGGAATTTTCCAGCACCAGTAACCCAAATTCGAAAAATCATAACAATTTGCATACTCAGGTGATTTCAACACAAAACCTGTCAATGGAAACCTTAGGATGTCTAATTTCATGATATGTAAACGTACTCACATGATTCTCAGTAAAGAAAACGATTTCCAGCAAAGAATACAGACTGTTCATATCATCACAACATTACAAATGCATATATTACATAAATCATACCACAAGTAATTAAACACAAACAACTAATAAAAATAAAACACATAAGTCAAAGAAATATTTTTATTACCTTAAGGCAAATACCAAGTAAAGAAGTTTTTAAAAATTTTCTTTTTCTTCTCCAAGAGGCTTATGTTTCTTCCTTTTCTTTTTCTAGGGTTTATAGCAACGTAGAAAATAAAATACGGCTTCCTCTTAAAAAGATGACTTAATCTTAAATACTTAGTAATTAATAAATATATATTTTAAAAAAACATAAAGTAAGAAACGTGAGTTTTTTTTTTTATAAAAAAAAAAAAATAACTTATGTAACTTATTTAAAACAATTTGAAAAATTTCATTCTCACACAAACACTCAATATTAACTATTCTACTCAATTTAATAAGGGTAAAAAAGGAAAAGAAAAATAAAAAAATAGTGGGCGTTACAACTTCTCCCCCCCTAAAAAAATTTCGTCATCGAAATTTAGAGACTTACCCTAATCCTCAAATAGCTGAGGATACTTTTCCTTTGTTTCATCCTCTCGCTCTCAAGTGGTTTCCTCAGTAGTATGATTTGCCCAACGAACCTTTACCAAAGGAATAACCCTTCTCCTTAGCACTTGTTCTTTTCTATCCAATATCTCTATTGGTTGCTCCTCATATGACATATCATTGGTAATTTGGATAGGTTGGTAATCCAATACATGAGAAGGATCAGCCATGTACTTCCTCAATAGTCAATACTGACACATGAAATACATTATGAAGCCTTGAAAGGCTTGGTTGTAACGCCACTCAATATGCCACTGGGCCGATTCTCTCTAGAACCTCAAAAGGTCTAATAAACCTAGGGCTGAGCTTGCCCCTCTTCCCAAAACGAAAGACTCCCTTCCAAGGTGAGACTTTTAGGAACACATAGTCCCCAACTTGGAATTTCAAATCACGTCTACGTCGGCCTGCATAGCTCTTCTGCGTACTCTGTGCTGTATGAAGATGATCCCTTATCAACTTGATTGTATCAGCTGTAATCTGTACCAATTCCGGTCCTAAGAGTTTTCTTTCACCAACTTCATCCTAACATATCGGCGACCTACACTTTCTCCCATATAGAGCTTCAAAAGGTGCCATGCCAATACTAGAATGGAAACTATTATTGTAGGCAAACTCTATCAGTGGTAGATGTTCTTCCCAATTACCTCCCAGATCTAACACATAAGCTCACAATATGTTCTCGAGAGTTTGGATAGTCTTCTCTGACTGTCCATCTGTCTGAGGATGGAAAGCAGTGCTCAATCTCAACTTTGTTCCAAACTCTCTCTGTAGACCAGTCCAGAAATTAGAAGTAAAGCGTGGATCCCTGTCTGAGACAATAGACACTGGTACTCCATGTAACCTTACTATTTCATCAACAAAAAGCTTGCCTAACTTTCAAAGCTTATCGGCAGCCTTCATCGGTAAGAAGTGCGTTGACTTAATCAAACGATCCACAATTACCTAAATCGAGTCACAACTTTTCCTCGAACGAGGTAACCCACTCACAAAGTCTATAGTAATGTGCTCCCACTTCCATTCTGGAATTGGAAGCGACTGAAGAGAGCCCGTAGGCCTCTGGTGTTCAATCTTCACTTGCTGACACACCAAACACTTCGAAACATGATCAGCTATATCCCTCTTCATGTTCCTCCACCAGAAATTTTGTTTCAGGTTTCGATACATTTTAGTGCTTCCAGGATGAGCACTAAATGTAGAATCGTGCCCCTCACGCATTATCTCTTTTTTCAGCTCGATGACATTTGGTACACAAAGTCGTTGACCAAACCATAAAGTACCATCATCGTCCAGTCTAAATTCTAAATGTCCAGCCCTTACCGCATCAATAATATCTCTGAGTTGCGGATCCTCACTTTGAGCAGCCTTAATCCTATCAATCAACGTGGGTTGAACACTCAAGTAAGACAAAATATTCGTCTGTCCGTGTGTAATAATTTCAATTTCCATCTTCTTTAGATCCTCTAATATGCGGCTTTGAGTAGTTATCATATGTGCCAAACAACCGGACGACTTCCTACTCAAAGCATCCGCCACCACATTCGCCTTGCCAGGATGGTAGTGAATCAAGCAATCATAGTTTTTCACCAACTCTAACCATCTTCTTTGCCTTAAGTTCAATTCTTTCTGGGTAAACAAGTATTTCAAGCTCTTATGATCCGTATAGATTTCACAAGTCTTACCATATAAATAGTATCTCCAGATCTTTAAGGCAAAGACTACAGCTGCTAACTCTAAGTCATGGGTTGGGTAATTCTGCTCATAATTCTTCAATTGTCGAGATGCATAAGCAATCACCTTGCCATGCTGCATCAATACACATCCCAGCCCCTTCCTAGAGGCATCGCTATAAATAACAAAGCCAGCACCACTAAAAGGAACTGTCAGGACAGGAGCAGAAACCAACCTCTTCTTCAACTCCCGAAAGCTTTTCTCACATTCATCACTCCATTCAAACTTCACATTCTTTCTGGTTAATCTTGTTAATGGGGCTGCAAGTCTAGAGAATCCATCCACAAATCTTCTGTAATATCCAGCTAAACTTGGGAAGCTCCTGACCTCAGTAACATTAGTTGGTCTTGACCAATTCACTACAGCTTCAATCTTGGCTGGATCAACAGAAATGCCATCCTTAGTAACAACATGCCCCAAAAACACTACTTGGTCCAGCCAAAACTCACACTTCTTAAACTTCGGTTAGAGCTTCTTCTCACGAAGTGTTTGAAGGACTATCCTCAAATGCTCTTCATGCTCTTCCATGCTCTTAGAGTATACCAAAATATAATCAATGAAGACAATGACGAAACGGTCAAGGAAAGGCTGGAAGACCCTATTCATCAAGTCCATAAAAGCTGCAGGAGCATTAGCTAACCCGAAGGGCATCACAAGGAATTCGTAGTGCCCATATCGAGTTCTAAAAGCTGTCTTAGGTACATCTTCACCTTTCACCTTAAGTTGATGATACCCAGACCGTAAATCAATCTTCGAGAATACTGCTGCACCTTGCAACTGATCAAAAAGATCATCTATGCGAGGAAGAGGATATCTATTCTTGATGGTAACTGAGTTCAACTGTCGATAGTCAATACATAACCTCATAGAACCATCTTTCTTCTTCACAAACAACACAGGTGCTCCCCAAGGAGACACACTAGGACGAATAAAGCCCTTATCAAGAAGTTCTTGCAGTTGAACTTTCAATTCTTTCAACTCAATAGGTACCATATGATAAGGTGCTTTCGAAATAGGTTCAGTGCCCGGCAACAAGTCAATGCAGAATTCAATCTCTCGATCAGGAGGCAAGCCAGAAAAATCCTCTGAAAACACATCAGGAAACTCCCTAACAACGTTTATGTCTCCAAGAGAAACCTCACCACTCCCATCAACCACTACACAAGTTAGAAATGCCTCATACCCTTTTGCCAATATCCTTCTAGCCTTAAATACAGATATCAATCCTCCACAATTACTCTGTCTACCTTGAAACTGAAATTCCTTCTCCCCATGAATTCTAAACACAATATCCTTAGAAAAATATTCAATACCAACATGATAAGTGCTCAACCAATTTATCCCCAAAATAATATCAAAATTATGCATCTCTATCAGTAACAAATCAACAAGAAAGTCTCCAACACCCAAACTAATCAAGCAAGACCTATACACTCGATTAGCAGCCCTGGCACTAGTTCCCCTAGTTATATTTCGGGAAGCAGTTGCCCTAACAGCTACTTCACCACCCTTTTGTGGCTGAGTTTGGGCAGAATTAACAGAAGCAAATCTAGGGGCCATTTTCCTATGGGTCATCAAACATATACATGTAAAGAAAAATTTTCACTGAAACATTTCTTTCAAAATACTAAGCAAAATCATAGACATATACATAAACATTTTTATAAAAAAACTTTAACAAACATTTCATTAGGAAGCACAAACAATGCAACATTTGCAATCATTCGAGCAAATATATCATAAGAGTATGGTTTTCCGACATATCTACAATCAGCTTCTGGTTATACTAAATCATGTCTTAGGCACTAAAATACCTATTACTTCACTTGCATTAAAATCATAATCTTACCCTATGAATCTTTAACCTCATGTGTCTACAGAATCCTATCCTTCTCTCTGATACCGCAAATGTAACACCTCAAAAAATTACTCATGAAAACACAAGGGTAAAATTGGAATGAAACCTCACATCATTCATTCTTATTAACAAATTTAAATACATGTATTCTTCTCCCCCTTCATCATCAAAAAGAAAACTTTGTGGAAAAGAAAAGGAGTATAAATTTTTACAATTTTTAAAAACATGGTTTTTCTCCCCCTTCATCATAAAAAAAAAAGAAAACTCAAAGGAAAAGAATAAGAGGAGTAAATTTGTTACCTATGTTGTCCAAATAAAAATTTCGATAGAATCTCCCCCTAACAACAAGCATCACCTCAAATACAAGTTTAGTAATATAACTCCCAAATTATTATAAATCATGATACAAACCAACTCTATAAAAAAAAAATCATCACATAATCCATCAACCATAAAATGATTATGAATCATCATTCCATCAATTATCAAATCAACAACTCAAAACATAAAATCATCATATAAAACACTCATGTAGTCAAATCATCACAATATCTCAAAATCATTAAAATCATTAAAATCATTACCATAAGCACATATCAACCAAAAGAATACTCAAAGTGAAAATTATTCTCCCCCTTTTGACATCATCGAAATGGTATATTACTTTGTCTCCCCCTTTGGTCAACAAAGAGTTTAAAATGCATTTTTTCCAAAATCACATTGTATGCTCCCCCTAAATATATGACCAATTTAAAATTTTAACCAAAATGATTTTAGCCAAAAAAAAAATATCAGATTTATCTCCCCTTTCATAAAAAAAATAAATAAATAGATGCAATTGAAATAAGATAAAAATAAAAATAATAATTTGAGGAAGATATTACCCATTTTGTGTGAGCAACAATTTTGCCAAAGTCTCCCCTTAGAAATGAAGAAATCCTCAAATAAATAATATGGTTAAAAAGATTTCCATATAAGCTTAAGCAATTATAACAAATCAACAACTCCATCAATTCATCAAAATCTTGAAGTATATGTATTTATCATCAAAACTTAAGCAAAGCATAAGCACATAATGACAATAAATAGATCATCAAAATCAACATAGCTATTAAGAAAAGCCATCATTATAAGCTACAAGAATAAGTAATCAAATTCATAGAAGCAATAAGTCATGTATGAGAATTTTATAAATGAATGATGATATAAGACAATAAATGACATATGAATTCACACATACATAAGAGATGGACAATGATGATAGACAATAAGAAGATGAAATCAAAAATCATACAATCATCAAAATCAAGCAAAGGCATCATAATAAATCACTCAGTGTTATACACAATAATAATTCCATCATGTAAACATACAAGTATAGTTTCACAAATTCAAGCTAATATACATTTATCATGATCAATTCAACAAAATCAATAGGCAAGATAATAATGCACTTAATGTTATGATGAGATATGAAATACTTACTAAGGTTAAAAGACTATCACTTATAATCAATAAGGCAATAATTGTTACCAAAACAATTAAATCATCTTGCCTCATTATTTTCTCTTAGATCATGATCAAGTGATTATCCTCACAAGCTTTCATCAAGGAACTCTCCGCAATTCCTTGATTGTGGTACCTACAAAGAAATCATTCACATTGTGCCCTTTGGTACCCAAATATTCTTGGGTCCTTGAATGTTAGCAATGGTTCCTTTTGGAACCCAAATACATTTTGCTCCATAATATGCATTTCTTTGAATATGGCATTTATAACTCATATGACCATTTCCATTACAATAACGACAAACAATCTTATGATCACTTGTGGAGGTAGCCTTAACAAAATAATTCTTATAATATTTTTGTTTCAAGTTAGGCTTATATCCAAGTCCTCCTTTATCAAATACACATTTTTTAGAGTTGAGCAATTTTTCTAAGTTCTTTTGACCACTTGTGAATTTTAACACAATTTCATTGAGCTCATTAATCGTTTTCTTAAACACTTCATTTTCTTTTATCAATTCATCAACATGTGATTTTTCATGCTCATGTAAAATACTTTGTTTGCCTTTAAAAGATGCAATTTTATCATGCAACATTTTATTCTCTAATTCTAGGCATGTAATCTTTGTACTTAGAGATTCATTTTTATTTGTGAGTTCGATAATTTTTCTTTTAAGACATGCATTCTTTTTACCAATTTTCATTAACTCATCATGCAATTCTTTAAAAGCATCATGCCATTCATCATAGGTAGGATCACTTACCTCATCAAGATCATCATCCGATTCATCTCCAATTGCCATAAGTGCCAAATTTGATACTTCATGAGATTCCTCCTCATTTGTCGTCTCCTCATACACAAGTTCAAGTTTTCTCCATATTTCATAAGCATTAGAACAATTTGAAACTTTATGAAATTCCCTTTTATCTAAGGCACAAAATAAAGCATTCATAGCTTTGGAATTTAAAGACATCATTTTTCTATCCGACTCACTTAAAACATTATTCCTAGGAATGAAGGAATCATCACAAATTATTTCCCATATTTCATAATCTAAGGCTTGTAAATAAATTCTCATCCTAGTTTTCCAATATGAGTAGTCATTACCATCAAATAATGGTGGCCTAGTGATGGATTGCCCTTCCATGAAGATTGAACTAATTTAGGTTGCTATTGATCTTTAACTCTAGACGGTTAAATCTACATAAGAGCACCTTACTCTGATACCAAATGAAATACAAGTGTGCAGCCCAAGAGGGGGGGTGAATTGGTATTTTAAAAAATATCCTAATCAAACCACACAACAATCCAATCTAATGCCTTAATAAATTCGAAAACAATAAATTTAATGAAAGCACAATAATAATAAGTAAGGGAAGAGAAAAACAAACTCAAGGATTTTTACGTGGTTCGGCTATCCCCGCCTACGTCCACACCTCCAAGCTCAACGAGCTTGAGGATTTCACTAAGCAAGCCTCCAAGGCTTCAAATGCTTACAATTGACTTCCAAGGTGTCAATGGACCTTTACAACAAGAGATTATCCACAATCTCTTAACCCAAGTGTATCCCAACACTTACAATCTCTCAACTTGATTTTACAAAAAGGATTACAAATGAATTTCTCTCACACAATTTGTTTGATCACAAATGAAAGCTCCATGTGTGAATAAATGAGATGAATACAAGAATTTAAAGCTCAATGAAAGTTTGTATGCTCAATGATAATCGTTGGAAAACTACTTGTTTGAATTTGATTAAGCTTATTTATAGTTGGAGTTGAAAACTAGCCGTTATTGCCTTTTTTCGCCAGAAAACGGATCGCCGTTAACCATTAACGGTAACCGTTTGGACTGGTCAAAGTTACCGTTGGGCTGAATTTCAAATAAACGGTTGACCGTTAGTCACTATCGGTTCACCGTTAATTTCCAGAGACCTGCAAAATAAATTTAGCTTAACCGATCTTACTAAACGGTTCAAGGTTAGCAAACTGAAAATAATCGGTTCATCGTTTTTTTGTAAACGGTTCAAGGTTAATTTCTAAAGACCTGCAAAATAAATTTGGCTTAACCGTTCTTACTAAACGGTTCGATATTAGCAATCTGGAAATAATCGGTTAGCCGTTTTAAATAAACGGTTAGCCGTTTGCTACAGTGAACTATTTATCAAAAATTATAACTTTGTCCCAAAACTTTCTATAACTGTATTATGGCCCAAAATGTTATAAAACTTTACATATAGGTCCAATTTCAAAATTTCTAAAATAATACTCGTTAACCCCAAATTTTTTAAAATTATGGAATGGCCCAAAATAATATAACACTTTTCAAATAAGTCATTCTCCATAATTTCAAACAATACTTGTTGATTTTCAAGTTTTCAAAACACTTTCAATTAAACCATAAACTTGAAAAACAACCAATTTCATAAAATCATTTTTTCATTTAATATAAAACCTTTATAATGTGAAAATAATGATTTATTTAAAATGTATAAAAAATAATTTAAGCTTTTAAAAACTTAATAATTCTTAATCTTATTTGTTATCATCAAAATCAACAATATGTAAACATATATGTTAACAGGGTTTATAAATAAATATAATGGGTTTAATGAGTAAAATCCCTATTGTTATAAAAACTGGGTTTACTAAGGGTATATTAGATATTTTAGTGGGTTTAGTGAGTAAAATTTAAAATTTTAAAATTTGAGGATGGGTTTATTTAGTAAATAGGTTTATTGAGTAAATTGGTGGATTCAAATAGCCCCACCCTTTGGAAAAATAGTTACAAAAACTCTCAAGTTTTAAAAAAGAGACACAAAAACCCTTTATTTTTTTGGCCATAATACCCTTTGACTATAATAATTAGAAAATTGATTTTAAAAGTTTTTAATTAACACAAATTTAATATAAATAATATAAATCTATCTAGTAGACTAATAATATTAAATTATTTTTTACATTTAAAATAATATTAAATTATTTTGGCATTTAAAAAAATATTTATTTTAAATATATATGTGTAATATTAAAAAGATTTTAAATAAATCATTGGGTTAAATAGATTTTAGAATTAAAAAAATCTCCCTATTAATAATATTAAAATGAGTGTTAAAGTATTTTTATGTTGCATGGACTAACATTATATTATTAAAAACTTTTATTACTATATATGAAGGATAAAATTTTTTTACTAAATTATAGTTTAATATGCCCTAATGTGATGAAAAAAATAATGCAATATAACCTAATACAACAAATAATGACGAACCAAATGCACCCATAAGATAATAACACTTGAATTAAATAACATGATAAAAATAAGAGTACGAAAAATTATAATACTTTTTGTAATAGGATTATTGAGATTACATAATTTATTATGCATGTAAATAAAAAGTACTATAATATCTATTAAAAAAATCTATAATAGAAAGAGTGTAGAGTTTTAAATGAAACTTGATAATTGACTTTAAAAAAAATCATAATATTAAAAAAAAAGAGTGTAAGGTTCTAAATTAAACATGTTAATTATTTAATCTTAAAATTGTAAAGAGAGGGGGTATTTTGATACAAGTGCAATATAGAATAAAAATTTGTAAATATTAAATAGTATAAGGTGCTAACTAAATTGTTCATATGGATGCAGTAGAAATTAACTTAATATTTGTGAAGTAAAGTTAAAATAAAAATGAGTGAAAGGGGTTAAATGAAAATTTATAGAAGTACTGCCACAAAAGACAAAAAGAAGTGGCATGGGTTTTGATATTTAATGTCATATTTCCATATATTATAAACTTTTGAGGTTATGTTTTTAGATATTTATAAAGTCAAAGGGCATTATAATCAAAAATGGGTTTTGATATCCCTTATTCCAAGCTTAAGAGTTTTTGTGACAATATATATATATATATGTGTGTGTGTGTGTGTGTGTGTGTGGATAGATTGATAAATTAGTTAAAAATAAAACGTTAAGCCCGGCTTATAGTTTACGCACTTATTTTTTAAATAAATTTATATGGCAAATGGAAAATGAGAAGGCCATTCTCTTTACAGCACTGATACTTACCCCGGGTCAAATCCCGGGTCAAACCCCGAAGCTTTAGAAAACGATGCCGTTTTGAGAATTAATTTTTTTCATTAAAAAAATGCTATTTGCTTCTGCTTTCTCTTTTCATTTTCGTTTCCTCTTTCTTCCCAAACTACAGACCCCCTTAGAAAACGATACTTACACTTCGTTGTTCAACACAAGTGTCAAAAGAAATCAATTCAAAAAGAAAAACCACTTGCAGCAACTACCAAAAATATAAATAAACAAGTAAAAGTCTCTTAATTTGCTTCTCATACTAGCAAAACTGTGGCAGAAGCTTATGCAAAGCTTTTGGCTTAGTAACTTACACAAAAAAAAAAAAAAAGAGAAGTCGAAATATCTCAGCTCGTAAGCAAATTAAAAATCAACTTTCACAACCAGATCTGCTCTCCAAATAATAAAGAGCTCGATCTCGCTGTCGCGTGATGCCTATGGGAGTCGTGCTCTGTGTGGTGGTTATGAGTTGTGGATTGTGAATGGCAATTTCAGGCGCGAATTGTGGATTGCGATTTGCGAATGGCTGTGGCTGGAGCTCGATCGAAGAAGGAAATGGCTGGAACTCGATCAACGAAGGAAAGGAAGAGGGAAATATTTGGCTGTGGCTGGAGCTCCATGGACGAAGGAAATGAGAAATATTTGACACGGAAAACGGCATCGTTTTTGGCTTTATAAAGCGCTGCGTTTCATTTTCGGGGTTTGACCCGGGGCAACTATCATTTTCCTTCTCTTTATGTCCTTCCAGTTCAACGATAAGTCAACTTGAGTCATTCAAAAATTAAGAGCGATCGTAACGCAAAAATCAAATTTCTTAATCTGTTATTTTAGAAAACTTTGGTGGATGTAATAATCAATAACAACCCTAAGGCTTCAATTATTGCCTCATTAAAAAAATAAATAAATAAATAAAATTTCAATTATCGTTGGCTTTAAATAATTTAAATGATCGGTCCCTGCTTCACAGCCTTGAAGAATCTGATTCACTATATAAAAAAAAAACAATCTGATTCACGTTCACGAAAAAGTTGTGGGTCCGGTATGTTATCTCACTCAACAATTTACAGCTAATAATTTGATATGATACCATGGAAATGTTGACACGTTGTCAACTAAAGTTCCAGTGGTGCCATCCAAACGGAGAAAATAATCCGAAAGAAGAAAGACTTAAGGCTTTCGCTAAGTTAAAGCATCAGTAACTTCCAGGCCGGACCCCACCCTTGCTATTCATATTTGCACAAAATGGTTGGGTGGTAAATTACTCACGCTCTGTAATTTAGCATGACTCTAGATTTAACTATAAAATCATATAACTTAAAAAAGAAAGTGGCAACATAACCTATTAATATTATAACGTCACGTGATTTAATAGTTTATTTTGTTTTCTTTTTATCTTTCTTTAGCTTTTTTTTAATCATTTTTTTGAAAATTATAAGTTAAATGATGAATTAGAGAATTTAGTATTAAACTTAATTTTTGTTGAATAATATATTAATAGTAAGTATTTATATTACATCTTTGTCTTTTTATTTTTTTATCTAATAAATATTAATTCAATATTCAGTAAAAACACAACTCAACTCCTAAATTAACAACCACCTCGCGTGCGTCTCGTGTTTCCATTGAAAACGAAAAGTCTTCAAGAAAAAATAATAATAATAAAGTTGCTACAAGATTAAATGACAAAAAAAATTCGTTAAAAAATGATAAAAAAAAGAAAAAGAAAAAAGAACATACGCATCTACCCTTTACTTTCGGCATCTTGACTGCAAATTGACCTCAAAGACAAAAATGAAACAGAAACTCCTATCAAATTCAAGATGGACAAATGCCCATAGTTTAAGAGATTCATGTTCCATTCTCATTTTACTCCTCCATTTTCTTAACCAGTTCATATTGATTTCTTCCTTAGATCCCAATCATAAATTCGTACGATTCATCCAGTGATTCATTTAACACAAAAAATGAGAATGGAGGAGTGAAATAATAATCAAATTTTTGAAATTTTAAATTTTACTCAACAAACCCATCTAAATACCTAATATATCTTTACTAAACTCAATTTGTATAATAATAATGTTTTTACTACAAATTTATATGTGCTCAAAATAATAAATTCAAATATTTTGTTAATATAATCCAATCCATAAAAAATTAATTGTGTAAAAAAAAAATTATTTAAATACTTTACTATTTCTCGTAACGAAGAAAATTTGTTTTATTTAATTATTAAAAAAAGCAAAATAAATTGTAACTCTTTTTGTTACCAAAATTGATTATATTAAAGCATTCATTGCCTAAAATATAAACCTGTGTATTTAATCATGAGATGCAACTACACAGTAAAACCAGATTATGGGAGCCAATTCACTAGTGGCTTGCTTACGTATAAACTTATATATATATGTTTTAAGATTAATAAAAAAATAAAGAATATAAAATTCAACATTACATATAAAAGATGAGTTTAATAGTAAAAATTCTATTTTTTAATTATATTTTAGCATCTATAATTGTAATTTGATCTAGGGATATTTTAATAATTAAAAATTATTTTCAAATGTGATAGTTATGAATTCAAGTAACCTCACCCTATAATTAATTCTTAAGAGGGATATAATCACTTTATCACCTAACTTCTTCTAATCTATCACTTTATTACTAAAATTTTCTAATAATTACATTTTTGCTACTTAGTATTTTAATTTTTATTATTTTACTTGTTAAAAATAACAAAATTTTAACAAAATTTACATTAAAAGTCTATTTTATGAGCAAAACTATGAAAATAAATTTAATCTTCTATATTAATTAAAAATAAAATTAATTATATACAAAGAAATAATACTTTTACTAATTGAAATCAGTAATTTCTTAATGGACTTAACTGTTTAGTGATAAAATAATAAAAATTGAAACATTAAGAAAAAAAAAATATATAATTATTAAAAACTTCGATGATAAAGAGATGTATCAAATGATAATATCCTTAAAATAAAATGGTTCCGCGATAGAAAGCAGTTTAAATCACTTCTAAGCCAAGTAGATTCAACAAATGAGGATATAAATTAATAATGTAAAACGTAGGACATAGGTGAAGATGCCGCACCTATGCTTATACAATAAAGCCCTTCGCCAGTACCATGGGTGAATCAGAAACCAAAATAATTAAACTGTTATAGGCATGAAAAACAGATTACATATACATGACCACGGTTAGGAAAAGGATATTATCAGTGAAATTCGATTTTGGGGTCAATGCCATGGCGACCTTCATCAACAAGAGCCAAACTTAACATTTCGGTACAAAACTGATCATCTGGCTTCAGCCACAGTGCCTGATTCGCAGATTAGAATGAAAAAACAAATCAGTGATTCGTAAAATGCAGCAGGTTAGAGTTGTTCTTTCAACAGTGGATGACTACGATAGACAGTAAGCTTATTGCACATGAAGGAAACAGCAAGAGTACTTTTTAGTTTACCTTGTGATAATATGTAATGGCAGCAGAAAAGTTATCCTGCACAAGAGAGCCAAAAGAAACAAATTCATTATGGTAGACTCTAGCAGTTTTCTGAATGTGAGGGTGAAGATCCGACAATAGTTTTTTAAACTCTAAACAGTAGACACTAGATGCAGCCAATAAACTAGTATTTGGTAACAAATACCACTTAGATTAATTAGCTAACTACTCCTCACAACAGCAGAATATTCATAGGTACACAAGTTTTCATTGAAAAATGAATTAATAACAAATTCACCATACCTGCAAATGGTAAGTGTAAGCAAGACCTGCATAGGTGCTCAAGCTTCTATTCGACAACGTCAGCGCTCGCTCATAACAGGATATTGCCTCGTGATACATCCTGAAACATGATAGATTCTAAAATCAGGTTGAATAAACACTAAATCAAATGTATGTTTATAGATTAGTAATACCAGAAGTGAACATAAATCCACCACCTACTGAGAAGGAAAAAAGCACAAACATTAAAAAAATTACTATTCCATCAAGAGAATAATATATAAACTAATAGCATATGAACTACCCAGTCGAGAGTAGACCAATCCATAATCTGGCATATCCTTATTTAATTTGCATCAAGTCCTTTTAGGAAGTGCTATAGATACAACTACTAGGGGTCCCAGTAGTCTCTCGAGCTTATTGGGCAAAGCTGATCATAAGCAGCCATGATAGTATAAGGAAGGTTATACTTCTGTCTTATATCTTCATGCTGCTCATGATCTCATACGATGCAAACTGAAAAATCTTACATTATTATACTATACTGGAAACCCTAAAATAAAATACATTTATCAAGATAAAGGTGATCTTCCATTTGAAAATTTAGCCCAAAAAAAAAAATCTAGATAGCTGAATGATATTTCATGTACAATTCAACAAAAACACAACAAAATAAAGGAAAAATATCTTGAATAGGCAATAGAACAAGAAGACGCAAGTGAGACAGCCTATTCCAACAAATTTAAACATACTTTAATTTCCTGTAAGCATGTGCAAGATTCACCACAGTTGGTTCCCACATTTCACTTAAAGAGGAAGGAATGTGTGCCAAGGTCTTCTCAAACCACCACACAGCTTTGTTATACCTACAAGTATTCCAAATACTTGCTGGTCAAAACAGTGATTGGAAAGTCATACAAAAGCCATAACATATAACAATAAAAAGAGCACAATTCCTGTAAGACATGGTTTGGGATTGAGTTGGACAACTGTGTCTTAAAGTTAAAGCACTAAAGTATTTGATAAACACCAGTTGAAGTAGCTTGGAAGTTAAGTTGATTTGATTTTACACTTGTATGATGAAAAATCTATTACATCATTACTAATCTTGTCAAAATTATTATTTAAAAATTATATTTACTACTACCCAAGTAATAATATTATTAAAAAAGAAGCACTAATAAGGTAAACTGATCACCGGAAAAAAGCAACTCAAGTGAACCAAACATCCTTACTCCTTCATGTGGTAAGCAACAACCCCGAGTTCATTGTACACAAGTGGATCCGATGGGCATATGGTATTTGCCTGCATGAAAAACTGGAGAAAGGACAGCCAATCAGAATTTCAACAAGATATTCAAAGAATTATCACTAAGAGATTCAGATGAAGACGACCCTGTGTTGACAACAAAGGAAAATGGACAATATGACCAAAATTATAATTACACAGGTCTCAGAATCATGAATAAATATTGTGATTAGCATCAGATAGAAGTTGTCACAATTAAACAAAGAGGAAAGAAGTTGTATTCACATTAAATCCAAAGATCCAGAGAGAAAAATGAAACCGGCAAGATAACATCAACTAGCAAATCACATAGACCAACATCTGAATATCCAACAATCAGACTCCATATTGCAAAACAAACAACCTCTTAAGAGTTCTCACTGAAATCTAAAAAAAAAAAATGAAAAGCAGCCTGTACTTAGGAAAAGGCAATACACCTGTTCGGCAAGCTTAAAGCTGTGAGTTCGCATGTACTCCATTCCAATGTACAAAGTTGGTAAATGGCACCTGGAATAAGAGAACGTCAAGATTCAACCTCTAAAAAGACAATTCATAGTGATAAGAGTACTCCCACAACACAATGCATACCATCACTAAACAATAAACAATGAAATTCGTTGATCTTTACAACCATATAACTACTCATGACAGTGTGGTTTATCACCAAAATAGAAAGACATTACATTTAAGACTAATTTTAATCAACTTACAACGTTTCTTAGGAAGAAATATGGAACTCAAACGTGAATCATTCATAAACAGTTCATATTGGTAAACCAGTTTATTAAACATGTAGGGCATAATCGGAGTAAAAAACTTTTACAAAATCAAAAGGGGGGCGGGGAATTTCTTGGTTGACGACCCATGAAACCCAATTTTTTTAGCAGCACTGCTCTTGAAACAGATTAAGCTGAAGCAATTGAAATTTAAAGGATTACATGAAACCAAATAGAAATGTGGGGGACCAAAAAAATATTTTATCCACATGATTATACACCCAAAGCACACTGTTCTTCAATTGAATGAGAATTGAGTGATATCAAGATAAACACAATTAACCAAACCCAACCCTTAGGATATCTTTCAAAGACCAAAAAAGGAAAAAGAAAGCCAAAAATTAACTTCCAAAAGTGTTCTAGAACTTGCTCAAAAGCAAGTTAGTGGCTTTGTCCTTGTCCCCATTGCATGAATATGCTGATCCAAGGAAAGAAAAATCAGAAAGGTACAGAATTGAATATATAATGCTAAAAATTACCCTGGAAACAAACGAGCAGCTGTGCGATAACCCAACATTGCTTGATCACCCTCTTCTTGAGCAGCAAAAGCATTTCCATAACCTATCCAAGCGGGGGAGAATGTCCCATCAAGATTTGTAGCCTTGCTGTAGAGAATGGAGCCAACAAGCAATTAGATATCTCTAAATAACATTTCAAGCCTTGTATCAAAGCCATAAAGGATATATTTAATAAGAGCAACAGACAAATGGTGCATTTACTTCCCATGAATTAAAATGGACAGAAATCGAAATAGGCTGGAATGTGGAATCTGAATAGGGAATGAGAATTAGAATATGTTGTTTACTTGAGCTATATGAATCGAAATCAGAATCGGAATCGGAATCGGAATGAACTGCATTCCCATTTATTATTTACTTTACCTTGTAATCGGAATGCATTATTGCGAGTTACCATAATGCCCTTAATTAAAATTGTATATTTTTCACTAACAAAACAAATAAATAAACATTTCTAAGAAAAATATATACATGTTTATTATAATATTGAGCATAATACTGTAACTTTCAGAATAAATCAGTTGTTGTTGTTATTATTATTACTACTACTGTTATTATTACATATATTATTATTATTAATTATTATTAATATTATTTATTGGTAAAAAAGGAAATTTAATTTTCTTTAAGGATAAAAGTGTCAATTCATTTCCCATTCCCACTTCCACCTCTCCCATGGCAATGGGATTCCAATACCCCAGTCCCAAATTTGTAGGCCCCACCCAAAATCAATTCTAATTCCTTCATGTTTTTAGCAAGTAAACACAATCAATCATCCCCATTCTCCATTCCAATTCCCCAATTCGAGAATTAAATGCACCCTAAAACTTTTGCAAGGTGGAGTAAGCTCAATTTTTTTTTTTTTTGGTTAATTTGAAACTGTAACAATAATAATAATAATAATGAAGAAGAGTCAAACCCAAAAAAGAAAAAAAAAAAAAAGACAAAACTCTTCCCTGCCAAGAAGAAACCCAAAAACTATACAATTGAAAATATTATAATAAGGCTAATCAATATTACTGAACTCCACAAATATTAAACTGCATGTATAATGCATCACACAAAAAGAGGCTTTCAACATTTTGACAATTACAGAGCCAAGAACACTGTGTGAAGAGAAGATTTCTCAAATCTAGCATCGCAGGTTGACAGAATAACAAGGCCCCTAAAATGCAAAGAAAAAAGACATAATAGAATCTCATCATACAAGGATCTCTCGGGATAAAATATAAAAGCTTTCCCTCTTTCATAATATCACATATAAAAAACCCATATACCTACAAGCTTCAATATTGAAATCAGCGGAGGCAATAAAAGATGGATAGATTAATTATAGGGCCTCAGTTTACTCAATAATGCATAATCCTTACCTGAAATAACGGCGCGATTGATCATATTTCTTTATACAATAGTAGTAGCAACCAACTGCAAACCATGACAAAGCCCTAAAAAATGAAAAATCTTCATAAGCTAACAATATAATACTCAAAGAGTACTTTAAATTAGAAGTTCAAATTAATATAAAAAACAATCAATCTAATAGCAAAAATGATTTCATTATTTCACACTTCCAAAGTTCTCTAGAAAGAGAAGAAAGAAAAGAGGAAATGCTTACTTTTGAGGATAATCCTTCACTAAATTGCATGCCATCAGATATAGTTCATTTGAATGTCCAAGTTCCATAGCAGCAGCTAAGTGCACCAAGGTACATTTCAGATGGAAAGGGTCTTTCTCAAGCAATCTGGGGAAACAAAGACAAAAGGAAAGAAAAAGGTCATACAGAATCTCAAGAACAATGCAGCCATATTTTCTTCATTTCTATTCACCAACTTACACAGAAGTTAGTTCAAAGCATTTTTGGTATTCTCCACACTGATGATAGTACTCAGCTTTGCAGGCTAAAAGATCAGTATTGTTTTTTAGACTGTGTAAGAAGGACAGGCTCGAATGGACACTATCACATTTTTCTTTCTCAATTTCTCTAAATTTGGCTTCTACAACATTCTCCTTGTCATACTGATAAAACAAAGGGAGACAGGAAAGGAGAAAGAAAGAAATTGTTCAGTGCACTCAAACACAGCAAAAAGAATCAATATCAGAAAACAGAAGGGATGTTTACAATTGGAAGAGCATATAATGAACTTGCATATGGTTCACCTTTTTTATCAAACATGAGTAAAATGAAGAAAGCCATCCATCTTCAGAGCCAAATTCCAATGATGAAAGTAAACTTGTTTCTGAAATTCAACAGTAAATCTAATAATTTAAAGCATTAGCCTGTTATAACATGTTCCATGAAAAATCAAATGCTAGTAAAACACAGCCAAGAAAGTTTTACGAAATTAAATTTATATCAACATGTTCGTGTGTGATTATAATTTTCTTTATGTGTGTGCGCATGTAAGAACTAGAATTCAAACCGTAAACATTGTCATAATCCACTTCTCTCAGATGAAATAAACAAATGACTAGGAGAAAACTAAATCATTACCTTGCTCGCATGTTAGCATGTGATTTTCAATAAGGCATTCCAAAGCCTGCAAAAGAAATCAAGGTACGGCCATAAAGAAAAAAATCATAAAGAATGAGAAACAGTGTATCTTATACGGAACATCCAAATGAAACATTTATGTGATCAGCAGAGGTCAAATTAAAGAAAATGATTAAAATTTTAATAAGAAACGGATTAAAATTTTATTAAGAAAGGATTAAAATTTTATTTTAAAAAAAAAAGGACAAGCCTAGCTCAAAAAATCTAGGCCCTCTTTTGAGTAATTTTCTAATCCTTGAGAAGGCAAAATAGTTTCCAGAGGTTGTGATTTTTTGCTTAGAACGTCATTTCTGAGCTTTATGCAACCACAAAATTCAAGGCAAGGAGTTTTGAGAAGAGGACGCTTCCCCCACCAACTTATCCCCAGGGGAAAAAAACAATAACATTGATAAAATGTCATGCATACCTCATAACACAAAGGATCAGCTTTGATTGCTGCTTTATACCTTAAATCATTATGAAAAAAATATAGTAAGCCTTTGTATGAACCATAGTGTTTTAATTCAACAAAACTGAGAGAATAGAGCAAAATGAATTGAACAGAATAGAGCAGATATACTGACAAACAAAACACCAAAGAAAAGCTAATTAAGGCTATAAAACGATACCATAATAGTTACTAAAGAAAAAGAGTTAAGGAAAGCACCCAACTTACTGAAATACATGCAAGCTTTCAATCAGATAATAAAATGAGGCCACTAATTCAGACAGCATAAAACTCTAAAACAAACATCCAGGTGTAGGTAACCACATGGAGTGAAGCATAGCTATTCTGCCAATTAAATCTTGTTACATTTGATTTAAAACCACCTTTCTATACTATTACTCCTTAACGTTCTAAAAACGATGCATATGAAAGTTGGTAATGAAACAAAATGAAAGAGTAAGTAAATAAGTTCTTCTGTCGTTAGAGCTGAATTTAGTAATGAGGTATTGCAGCCAAAAGTTCATCCGAGTTCAGGAGTACTGAACCAATAGAAGACCAAAATTGTGGTTGGAAGCAAAAACCATTCAGGATACCAAAAACAAAATGTAGAAAATCTCATTCATGTGCCAGTTAATTTGGCAATCAACCTCTTTGAAAAAGCAAATTTGGCAATCAACCTCCTTGAGAAAGCAGAACAGAACCAATAGCCTTATTGAACTAAATCATCCCAGCATATACTCCTATTCCTCTGTCACGAAATGGACTCTAGAAGACATAGGATGTTAACATTTTAAACTATTTTATCAAACTTTTGCATTGATTTATATCAAGGAAAGTTGTCTAGACTAACCAATCTCTATATAGATATTTCTTCAAGTAGTATCTAAACAAACTCCTTGGTTATTAACCACATATATCAAACATTCATGCATTCAGAGAAAATCTGCTCAGTAATGAAATCGAAGATAAATTTACTTATGCCCAGCTTACACAAGTTTATACCAATGTTCAAATTTTTTCATTAAATCAATAAAGTCATTTCCTTTCTTTAACAGTACATTAAATTACTGCACCTAATTTACTGTAACATAAGACAGTTAGACAGTATAAGCTAGTATCATTTTGACTGAAAAACTAAGGGAAAATAACATAAAGCATTATACAATTAAGCAGAACAATTTTCAGTAAATTGATCGCAAAAAACTAACCACAGCCGAGCTTGGGCACGATTTTCCAAGGCTTCATATGCTTGGCCTCTCAAAAAGCATATAGCTGAAGAGATCTGTAATAGAAAAAAGAAATATTGGGTGAAGAATACAACAAATGTGCAACAAATTAAAAAATAAAAGGCCAAATAAAATAAGATTGCAAACAAAAACTTACATTGATTTCTCTGTCTTCCCCATCTTTATCTAAGTACATGACATTGCCATCCCTTATGTCATAAACATTCCCATCTTCATCAACCTTAGCATCACCGAGCATCGACAAACACTGGTCCCACTCCTTCAGTTCCTCCTAATTATACAAAGGACAGACCAAAAATAAATAAGAAAAAGAAAAACTACCCAGCTGTATAAACAAATAGACATTCAAGAAAAAATTGATCATACTTATTCAGCTCAAAGTGGATAATTTCATCTTAATTGCTTAAAATCTAGTTTTCATTTTCTTAAAACACACAAGACACGTAAATTTTATATATTCAAGGAATAAAAACTCAAGTTAATGGGTAATACCGCTGCCCGACAACAATATTCAAAGCTAATATGTCACTCAATATGCAAAATTCAATTATTCAAGAGATAATATTGGAGATTAGAAATCTGAAATTAGGGGGAACAGAAATTAAATACAACCAAATATTTTCACAAGAATACAGTTGCATATCATTTTCCCAGTCGAAATGCAATAATAGACAATGAGTGTCCATTCATTGCTAACTGGAGTTGAGTGCAGCTGGCAAAAGAGAGCGAAGGTCGTCGGGTACTTGAAAGTTTCTGAACGACTAGAAGAAGAAGAGTAATTAGATAGGGATAGAAAATTAGGCAACTGTCTCTGTTATTATTATTATTATTATTAATTGGACATTGTGGTGAATCCAACAGCAAACAGTACTGCCACTAGCAGGAGCAGCATCATTATTATAATTTTAAGTTACACGTGGGTTTCACAAGCCCAAGTGCATAATTTCTATTTAAAGTCCCCGTAGATTAGTCCATACCCCCAATAATTAAAAAAGTTCGATTATGTTAGAACTATTTTATCACAGAGTACCCATCCATATATTAGCATCAAGTGGTATCTGATTAATTTCCACATATTTCTCATTGAAATTCTTGTATCATGTAATATAAAGAACACAAATTTCAAGCTGAAATTTTCAAAATTTCCCTTTTTCATAACACAAGAAAACCCAAAAACGCAAAAAGCATGAACCCCAAAATCCAAAATTCAAATTTTCTAATGCAATCAAAAAACAGAATTTTACCAGACACTTAGCAGCCAAGTAACGAAATCGGAGGTCACGGAGCACAATTTTCGAGGCGTTAAGGAGGTGAAATGCACGGCGGTAGTGGCGACCAAGGAACAGAGCCTGAGCCTGCATGTACACGTCAGCAGGGTCATTGGTCAAAGCGGCGACTTTATCGGCGAAAAATATGGCCGACGAGTACAAATGTTTGCTCACACAGTCGCGAACCACTCCTCGAAGCTTCTCTATTTCTTCTTCTCTCATTATCAAATTGGAGATCTTAAGGGTATGTTTGGTTCTCGGGAAAGTGGCTTTTAGTTTTGTTTCTTTGTTAAGAGGGAAAAATGAGGGTTTTGTTTGAGACGGAGGATTTTGCACAGTGAAGGAAACGACTACGACTGCTTACAACTACTGTTTCCAGGTTGCATAAACCCACTAAAAAATCATCTGACATTCACTGGAAAGCTAACCCCCCAAAAATAATCATCCCATCCTAAAGCAAGACCAAAAGTTTAATAATGAATACATCACCGCTTCCCAAGCTTGAAAAAATAATGTTTGTGTAGAAGGCATCACCGTTTCCCAGGCTTGCAAAAATAATGTTTACGTTTCCCAAGCTTGCAACCGAGCAAAGCTGCGTCCCAAGGCTAGCGCCTCAGCAACCGAGAAGAAATCGCCACCACCCACCGTCGGCAACTCGTCATCATCTTCTCTCGTTGATTTCAATTTGGCTATTTGGGCAACTCGGCAATTTCGATTGGGATTTGGCGATTTCGATTTGGGTATTTGGGTTTTGAAAATGGCATTTATATGTATTTTTTTAATTTATTAAGAAACCCGGTCCGGGTTTTGGTGCTGCGCTCGGACCCGTGCCCGGAAATTTCATGCTTGCGTGTCCGGGTCCGGGCCGGGACTCATCCCCACACAGAGGCAACGTGCTTATGTGCGTTGTCTTTATAGAAAGCAAAGACCTTACCCCGAACAGTCATATCATAAAAATTATAAATTAAATTTTATTTGATTAATATAATTTTGTTGGTAGAGAGCCCTTGACCTTGACATATTGAGAGTTACATTCCTGCTGTTTGGAATCTTGACATGCCTTCCAAGTCCTTTGGTACCCCTGGAATTAATTTGTCGCTCGTAATATAATGGAATTAAAAATGTGTTTAATCCCATAAAAAAATAAAACTAGTGTTGACTATTTTCATGAATTTTAAGAAGTACTTTTAATCAATTAAAAAAAAAATGGTTTGTGATGAATTTTAAAATTAGTGAAAGATTAGGAAGTTGTTTTAGTTTAATCCAAAAAATGTGCATTTTGCATATGAGTGCTTTAGGGTTTAATTTTTTCCAGCTCTTTTTGAGTACTATAGTATTAAACTCATAAATTCGTAATTAAAGTTTAGATTTTAATTTAACTTGTGGATTTTATATTTTTAATTGTGTTAATTAACTATAGGGATTGCCAAGAATTATTTAATTTGTTTGCGTTTGTCTTGATTAATGTTGCCATATATTTTTTTTGGTTAACTAAAGGTCGACGCAGTTATTTCAAGTTTTTTTTTACAATATTAATAATGCAAGAAAAAAATCTAAATTCTATAAAAATATTGGAACGAATTTTGAAGCTTACAAATTATAATGATTGCATAATATTGTATTCTTTGCGGGAACTCAAAAAACTTTTGTACCTATTCTTTATTGATTCTTTTTTTTTTTAATTTTAATATCCCTATTTGTTAATGGAAATACACTTGGTCGGCCATTGATGTCCTGCTTCTTAACTTCTTTTTTTCTTTAGTTTCTGTAAAGCATTTAGATTTTGTGTTGAGTCGACTTTTTTACTAATTTTTTTAGAAAGATTCAATTGATAATTATTAGATAAAAATTTAAAATTAATTAAATTTTAACTATATATTATTATACATACATGCATAATAAAAGATTATAAAGAGTTAACTATAGATAAGGTTAGCACTGAATCTAAATTCTTATGTAAAATACCTTAACTACCTTGATGATGATGATAAAACAAATAAAAGGCCAATTTTATAAATATCTATTATGTCTTAACCAAATTCAAGTGTCAATTAACTAATAAAATGGAATGCATGAAGATCTAAGGGAATGTTTGGTTCTCGAGAAAGTGACCTTGTTAAGAGGGAACAATTAGGGATTGTTTGGGGATGAGGGTTTTTGAGAGTGAGAGGAACAACTGAGAGAGTGTGATTTGAGGGGGAGTTAGTTTTGTTGAATTTATGTTTAGGTTAGGCCCATGGATCTCTTTTAGATTAGAGGGTTTTATTTAAAACTTATAAAATATCTCAACAAGTCTGAATCGTGTTGTGTCAATTTTAGGTTGTTTTAAATATATCCTAGTTAAAACATGACCTATTTAAAAATTAAAGTCAATATAAAAAATAAATTGGAATGAGGTATTGCTGCTAAAAGTTCATCTAAGCTCAAAAGTAGGAAAGAGTGAACCAATAAAGGATCATAATTGTGGTTGGAAGCAAAAGCAATTCAGGATACCAAAAAAAAAAAAAACAAATTTGACAATCTCTTTCATGTGGCCATTAATTTAGCACTAAACCACTTTGAAAAAGCAAAACATAACTAATAGCGTTATTGACCTAAACCATCCCAACATATACTACCATTCTCTGTCACCGAATGAACTCAAGAAAACATGGGATGTTAATATTTTAAACCGTCTTATCAAAATTTTGCATTGATTTATATCAACGAGAGTTTTCTAGACTACCCAATCTATATAGATACATTTTCAAGGAGTATCTAATAAAACCCCCTAAACACACATATCAAACGTTCATGCATTCAAACAAAATCAGCTCAGTGATGAAATCGAAGATAAATTTACTTATGCCCAACTTACACATCTTTCTAACAATGTTCACAATTCTCCCATTGAAACAATAAAGTCATTTCGTTTCTTCAACAGTGCGTTAAATTACTACACCTAATTTACTATATCGTTTTGTCTGAAAAACTAAGGGAAAATTACCATAAAGCATTTTACAAATAAGCAGAATGATTTTCAAGTAAATTGATTGCAAGAAATTAACCACAGCCGAGCTTGGGCACGATTTTCCAAGGCTTCATACGCTTTGCCTCTCAAAAGCATAGAGCTGAAGAGATCTATAATAGAAAAAAGAAATATTGGGTCAAGAAGACAACAAATGTGCAACGAATTAAAAATAAAAGGCCAAATAAAATGAGATTATAAAAAAAAACTTACATTGATTTCTCCGTCTTCCTCATCTTTATCTATGTAGATGACATTACTATCTTTTGTGTCATAAACATTCCCATCTTCATCGACCTTAGCATCACCACGCATTGACAAACACTGGTCCTACTCCTTCAGTTCCTCCTAGTTATAGAAAGGACAGACTAGAAATAAATAAGTAAAAGCAAAACTACCCAGTTGTATAAACATACAAGCATTAAAAAAATGATCAAAATTATTTAGAGAGGCAAAGCGGCGACTTGACAAACAAGGAACAGGGCTTGAGCCTGCTTGTACACGTCATCAGGGTCATTGGTTAAAGCGGCAACTTTATTGGTGAAGAATATGGCCGACGAGTACAAATGCTTGCTCACGCAGTCGCGAACCATTCCTCGAAGTTTCTCTATTTCTTCTTCTCTCATTATGAAATTGAAGATCTAAGGGAATGTTTGGTTATCTAGAAAAAAACCTTGTTAAGAGGGAACAATGAGAGATTGTTTGGGATGGGCGCTTTTGAGAGTGAGTGGAACAATTAAGAGCGTGTGATTTGAGCAGGAGCCTGTGATTAACGAAATCGGTGATCACAGAGTACAATTTTCAAGGGATTAAGGAGGTGAAATGCACGGCGATAGTGGCGGCCAAGGAACAGAGCCTGAGCCTGCATGTACACGTCAGTGGGATCATTGTAAAGTTATATTATTGTATGAAATTAGCTTTCCTACAATCAGGACCGTTGTAACACAAGACTATGGATCAAAAGCTTACTACACCATTTCCAAATAAGCTTACCGAAAGTTACAATCATAATGCCTGCTCGTACCACTTTTTGAACATGGTGCTTTTCAATATTGGACAGCAGTTTCAATTATAATGTCTATGAGCTACTTAATAGAATCTATGTTTGTGTTTGCGAGTGATTCCTAGGAAATTTTTATGTTCTCTGTAGTGCTTTTTTTGCATAGAGTATTGTGTAATGCTTTTGGAAGAAATGTGTATTAGCAAATTAAAAAACACTTCAAATTCTTTTATTTTTAGTTGAAATAATTTAAATATGTATTTTTCTGAAAGTACATATAATGTCGCATAAAGCAAAAAAGAAACTATTAGAGCGTGCATGTGTGATTTATAAATTGAAAACTTTTCTTATGTAAGGTTTATAATTAATTAATTATAATGTTGTAAACTGCTATAATAAATAAATTATTAATTACAAGGTTGTAAACTAACATAATTAATTCCTAAGAAGGATATTGTCTCTTTATCACCAAACTTCTTCTAATATATCACTTTATTAGTAAAAAGTTTTAATAATTACATTCTTGCAGTTTAATATTCCAACTTTTATCATTTTACAATCTTATATGTTGAAGGGCCGTAAGATTTTCTTCAAGTAGTTCTTCTAAGAAAGTCAAATCTTCTTATTATTTCTATCTCGGTGAATTTGTATCCCTAGAATCTTGTTTACTGGTTTCAAGTCCTTCATTTCAAATTCCCTAGCCAATTGTGCCTTTAGTTCTTGGACACGATTTTTGTTAGGGTCTCCTACCAACATATCATCCATATACATCAGCAAAATGATAAAATCATTATCTTCAAACCTCTTGTAATATGCAGAAGAGTCTGAACTGAGTTTGTTGTATCTAAGACTCATGATGAAGGAATCAAATCTCTTATACCAACACCTTGGCACCTGTTTAAAACTGTATAGAGATTTGTTCAACCTGCAAGCCAAGTTCTCTTTACCGGTTTCAGCAAAACCTTCTAGTTGGAGTATATAAATTTCTTCTTCAAGTTCTCCATGAAGAAATGCAGTTTTTACATATAACTGCTCTAGATATAGGTCAAATGTAGCACATATCGCTAAAACTATTCTGACTGTTGTGAGTCGAACTACCGGAGAAAATATTTCGTTAAAGTCAATATCTTCTTTCTGAGTATATCCCTTCATTACCAATCTTGCACGATACTGCTCTACTTGGTCATTGCCATCACGTTTGATCTTGTAGACCCATTTGTTTCCAATAGCTTTTTTCTTCACGTGGTAGTGGTACAAGTTCCCATGTCTTGTTCTTGTGTAAAGCTTCAATTTCTTCTTATATTTCTGTCATTTATAAAGCAACATCTGAGCTGTTTAAAGATTCATGGAAAGTTGATGGCTCTTCATCCTCTGTTAAATGACAATATGGAACATTGATCTCTGTAACATACTCCGAGTGCCACGTTGGCAGTCGTCTCTCACGAGTTGATCAACGAACTTCTGGAGCCTCAGACTCGATTGGTTCTTATTCCTCGTGCTCTGGTGCTGCTTCAGAAGAATCTGAATCTTTTGGATTATTTTCCACATATACTGGCACAGTCTTTGACTTTTCCTTTACAGTGCTATCATCCTCATCTCTCCTTTATAGTTGATCTTCTATAAAGATAACATCTCTACTGATGACGATATTGTGGGCAGTGGGGTCCCAAAGACGATACTCTTTTACTCCATCAGCATACCCCAAGAAAATACATCTTTTAAATTTTGGATCTAGCTTTGTTCTTTGTTGGGCATTGTACATCATGTACACATGACATCCGAATGCATGGAGGTGAGAGTAATATATTAGCTTTCCAGTCCACATCTCCATCGGTGTCTTCAACTCAATTGTTGTGGATGGTGATCTATTTACTATATAACAAATAGTTTTGGCTGCTTTTGCCCAGAATGAATTGCGTAGACCAGCAGTCCTTAACATAGCTTTTATCTTTTCTGTAAGGTTCTGTTCATCCGCTTTGCTACTCTATTCTGTTGAGGAGTGTATGCCACCGTGAACTGCCTCCAAATACCTTATTTCTTATAGAAAGTAAGAAATTCACAATCTGTATACTCGCTACCGTTATCTGTCCTCAAGCACTTAATTATTTTACCGGATTCAAGTTCTACCCACGCTTTGTATTCTTTAAACTCTAGAAATACATCTGACTTTTTTTAATTGGATACACCCAACATCTCCTAAAATAATCATCAATGAAAGTCACCATGTACTTTGCACATCCCATCGATATGTTAGGTGATTCCCAAACATCAGAATAAACTAAGTCTAGAACGCATTTACTTCTAATAACAGATCTACTAAACTTTAATTTATTCTGCTTACTTATAACACAATGCTCGCAAAATGGTAAGCTTATTGATTTGAGCCCTTGAAGCAATTTTCGCTCAGAGAGAATCTTCAAACCTTGTTCTGACATGTGCCCAAGTTTGAGATGCCACATCATCGTTGACTATTCTCCATTTGATGAAACACACGCATCAGCTTCCTATAGTGTTTCCCCTTTAAGTATGAACATATTAATACCGATCTTTTCTGCCTTCATCAATACAAACGCACCTTTGACAATCTTCATGATCATATTTTCCACATGGATTTTACACCTATGATTATCTATTTTTCCTAAACACAATAGATTTTTCTTCAGACCTTGGACATATCGTACCTCTTTAATTGTGCGAATTGTACCATCAAATATTTTAATTTTGATAGTACCAATACCAGCAATCTCTAAGGCACGATTATTTCTCATATATACAGATCCTCCTGAGATAGGTTCATACGTGTAGAACCATTTTGTTCGAGAGGTCATGTGCCAGGTAGCTCATAAGTTTATGAGCCAGATGTTAGATAGCCGTTTTCTGCCTTCTGAAACAATTTTTGCCTCGTTGTAGAGAATTTGATGACTCAGATTTATTGTCTCTACTCTGCTTGTTTTTCCAACACTCTTTCTTGACATGCCCTTTCTTGCTATAGTTGTAGCATTTAATATTCTTATTACTTCTGCATTTTGATCTACTATTGATCTCCCTCTCATCACCGATAACGCTTCTGCTTGCTGCGAACTTACTTGTCTCTCTTCCTTATTTTTTCGTCTACTCTCTTCATTTAATACGGAGGTTGCAACATCATCGAAAACTAAACTATCCCCTAGATTGTTGTTTGTCAAGTTGATAATGAGTTGATTATATGAATCCGATAGACTTTAAAGTAGAAGCTCCACACGTTTATTTTCCTCTATTTGCTGACCCAACATTGTGAGTTGTGAAAATAGAGTCTTCAAGGTGTTGATATGGTCAGTCACTGATGTAGATTCCGTCATTCAAAGAGTATAGAGTTTTCTCTTTAAGAAGATTTTATTGTGCAGCAACTTGGCCTCGTACAATTTGGTAAGAGTATCTCATATTTCCTTTCCTGTCTTTTTCTCTGCAACACTAGATAACATACCATCTGTAAGTGCCAAGTATAGATAAAAAACGGCGTTGCCATCTATCTCTTTTCACTTGTCATCAGTTATCTCCATGTGCCTTTCTTCAATTGTTGCCAAGCAATTATTTTTCCTCAATACTACTTTTATCTTCATTTTCCACAATGAAAAATTATTTCCGTTGAAGTTCTTAATTTCGTATTTTACCGCCATCGCTTTTCACCATAAATTTTGCTAGGATCAGCTCACACTGTTTGACATAAACAGTACACCGACTCTAAAAAATTCAAACAATGGCTCTGATACTACTGTTGAAAAATTGATGGGTGAAGTAGGGCCACAGCTAAAATGAAATTAGAAGAAAAATAAAGAATGAGCACAAAAGAGGACACCAGAAATTTATGTGGTTTGACTTTTAGCCAACGTTCATGGGCGAAGACAGAAGGAAAATATTTCACTAATGATGTGGAGTATACAAATATTGTGGTATTTTATCTTACTATCCAAAACCCCAATACACCCAATACTCTCATTAACTTAATTACTCAAGAGTTTGCTAAACTATTAAAAAATACTATACCAACTATTTCTCTTTACAAAATAGAGAAGAGAAACTTGAATAATGGAATACACAAATGAGGGGGGAAGCCTTCTTTATATAGCTAAAATTGGCTATTAAAATAATAATATTTTTCCTCACCACCATTGATTTTTCTCCTTTTTTCATGTTCTTCTTCCTTCTTGTTTCTTCTTTTTCTTTCAAGATTGGTGGTTGTTCAAAGGCAATTTGAATTTGGCTTGTCAAATTCTTCTTTCTTCTTCTTATTTGGCAGCATTATTTGCTGCTTCTAGATTTGGCTTTTAGATCCTACAGCAGCTACTTTTGACAAAGGAGGACGAGATATAATTTTCCTTAAGAATCAACTTCCATTTTTTGTTGTTTGGAAGTTGTTTATAATGTCTGAGATGTCTAATATTCCAAGGAATGAAAGCTTTCTTGTCATAATTTTGCATTTTTTCCACGGAATATTATCGGGGAAAGGGTTTCGAAGAGATGGTGTTGATTGATTTAATGATTTTCCGATAAAACGAAACAAACATCTAGTCAATTTGGCACATGATAACTGGTTTCCTTCACCTTCAGCAGTTGAAGTATATAAGAATAATGGCAAAAACAATAGTGACTGGATCTTCATTTGTTCTGCCACAACGATTTAAGAGGTTTGGAATAAAGTTTCACAAGGCTGATGTCCCTAAGGATGATTCGTTGATTGATATAAAGTTTGAAAATTGCGTGATGAAGATCTCAACCTTGGAAATTGGTAATGCTATAGAAACTATTTTTCAAAATCCCATTGTATACGAGCATTGTTCCCACGATATTGTTGATGCCGAAATCTACTTGAGGTAGTTAATAACTCAATATCAGATTTGTACATCAGCATTAAATTTGTTTGGTGGGAAGTGGCTGGTTAATCTCCAAGAAAGTCCTCTGGCCATGGGCAAATAATCCATGAGCAGATAATCCATAAGCTAATGATCAGTGAGCATTGAAACTACAAAAGACAATAAGAGGCGCCGAAAGTTTTTCTAGTGTTAACTTACTGAAGCTTAAGCTAGTTTATAGATTTTAATGAAAAATAAAATATTCAAATAAATGGTTTCTGATTTCTTTGTAAAAACGGATGAAGATTCTATAATTATTAAAAGAGTAAAAAAATATTATAGAGAGTGAAAAGTTGAACCCGCCTAGCATGATTTTCCTTGGGTTTTTATAAACACCCCAAGCTTACGACATTAGACCGTGGCAATAACCATTCATGTATCGAATTCGTGCCCTAATTTTTTAAAGAGATTTGCGGTGGTTCATTCTGACTGAGTCTTGTTTTTGGTGACTTGGTCCAATGTGTCCTCAAACCCATCTACTTGAGGTCACCAAAATTACCATATGACCGAGATGGTCTGCTCAAGATTATCAGATTTACCTTTCAGTTGAGATGGTCTGCTCATGGTCACCAAAATTACCTCCTGATCGAGGCAATCTGCTCCTAGTCTCAAGAATTACCTCTTAGTAGCCTATTAACAATTTGCTCACTTTTTACTTAGAGGAGATCATGATCACCCTATTTTATTTCCCAAATAGATATAAATCCAAAGCATATATTAGACTATTACAAGTTCCTGAACTGCCTCATTAACTCTCCAAAGGATGTTGAATTACTTCATCATCGTGGAATAATTCATAATTGTTTAGGTGATGATGAAGTGGTTGTAACCTAATTCAATGAACTTGGTGATAGTGCTAAACTTGGTGAGAGGTTCTACTACTCTGGGGTACTAAACAAAGTGAATTTCAATTACAATAAGTGTTATAATAAGTGAAAGGCCAAGTTGAGGCACGATTATTTTAAAAATCCATGGAAAATCATCTTTTTTATCTTTACTTGTGGAAAAGCATAAGTCTAATTAATTTATTTTTTCTAGTTTTACTAGGATTGATTTATAATTTTTTTATTTAATTAATATTTCTTTTCTTGTAAGAAATCATAAGTTTACTAGGATTAAGATCAATTATAGCTAGCATAAATAGACTTTTTATGGTGGCTTCTCTTTAAAAACTTTATCAATAATATTCAGTTTATTTTTTCAATTGAGATATTTTCCTCTCTCACGAGAGCCTTCATTCTTGAGCATTAAGAAAGTACATAAACTAGAAAGATAATATTGCTTCCACACCACATCAAGTAGTATCAGAGCTTTTCTATGTATGACGCAGAGCATTCCTAACCATCAATCTACTTTCATATAAAATCCTTCCTCCATCATTTGTTAACTCCACCACTTCTATTAATTTAAAAAAAAAATAACAAAACCATAAGCCATCATCACAGCCACCACACATAGCCACTACTGCCAATCATTGTCTTTTTCATTGATTTCCATTACTATCCAATTCAGTAAGAGATGCCGACCGTAACCCAGCCAACATACTGTTAACATTTATGCATCCATAATGTTGATTTTGATGATAACAAACAAAATTAAGAATGATTAAGCTTTTAAAAGCTCAAGTCATTTTTCATAATTTTTAAATAAATCATTATCTTCATAATATAAAAATTTTATATTTAATGAAAAATGATTTTATGAAATTGGTTGCTTTTCAAGTTTATAGTTTAATTGAAAGAGTTTTGAAAACTTTGAAATCAACAAGTATTGCTTGAAATTCTGTAAATGGACTTATTTGAAAAGTTTTATAAATTTTTAGGCCATAGTTTTATTATTGAAAGTTTTAGGACTAAACTGTGATTTTACAAAATAGTTCACTGTAGCAGTCACTGTAGCAAATTTCTAACTGACATTTTGATAACGACTAACCAACATCGAGCAGAATTAAAGAGTAGCCTCTGGACACTAACAACGATATGACATCTGAAAAACGGCGATCCGATATTTTAAAATTTTGTCCAACGGTAACTTGCTCAAAGTCAAAACGGCGATTTGACATCTAGCTAACGGCCATCCGACATTGAGTAGAAAGTCATCAACGGCTATATTTCAACTCCAACTATAAATAAGGTCAACTAAATTCAAACAAAACTAGATCTAAGAGTTATCATTGAGATTGCTATTAAGAATATTATCATTATTGAGCTTTAAACTTGCTTTTGTTTCTTTGATTCACACATTGCGCATGCATTAGTAATCAAACACATTGTGTGAGAGAAAATTCATTTGTAATCTTTGTTCTTGAGAGGTTGTAAGTGTTGGGATACACTTAGGTTAAGAGATTGGGGATAATCTCTTGTTGTAAAGGTCCATTGACACCTTGGAAGTCAATTATAAGCGTTTGAAACCTTGGGAGGCTTGGATAGTGAAATCCTCAAGTTTGGTGTGCTTGGAGGCGTGGACGTAGGCGGAGATTGTCGAACCACGTAAAAATCCTTGTGTTTGTTTTTTCTTCCCTTACACTTTTATTATTGTGTTTAATTGAACTTATTGTTTTCAATTCTTTTAAGGCAATAGATTTTAATTGTTGTGTGGCTTGTTTTGTATAAGTTTTAATATCCCAATTCACCCTCATTGGGTTTGCCTAGTTAGTATTTCACATACACTCCTTTTGCACTATAGTCACCAAAACCACCATTTAACCAATTTGCTCATCGGCATTTGATTCGGTGTAAATTGCCTCACTTCATCAACGTTCGCCTATATAAATTATTCTTCATTCTCAACTCTCTCTTTCCAGTCTAAGCTTGCTTCCAGCCACCGCTCTATCCATCAGAACTGAAACCAAGACTCCTACCACCACTTTGATTCAATTTTCCGATCAACTCAAAATGATCAAATCATTGCCACCATCACACTTGGCAATCTTAAATCTTCTAGATCCATCCACCTTATCTAATTTTTCAATCACCATTTTCGGTAAACCCATCTTTTTTTTGTTTCTAATTTTTTACCCAGTACTTTTTTTTAATTATAATCTTGCCCTTTGATTTCCTGTTCTTATAAAAAAAACCGAGAAAAGGGAAGAAAAATAGTTTTTAATGAAGGCATTACTTAATTTGAAGATTGAATAATAAAGAGTTTAGAGCAAGTCTAATAATCACAAGATCATGTTAGAGAGGCATTGAAAGAATGAGTTAAAGCTTTGCAGTCAATGCTAATCTAAATTGAGAGGCAATTTAGTTGTGAGCATTCCAAAACAGATTACTTGGTGTGCAACAAAAGTCAAGAGAGCTTAGATTTAGCCAAAGAAGTAACTAGCAAGCAAAGGATGCTGAAAATGTTATTCTAAGCAATAATTTTAGTGGCAAAAAAAAAAGACCACTACAGCTAAGGAACAAGTGGCCCTAGTAAAAATATTAAAGCTACTCTAATTGAATTTCACCAATTATCCAATCTAACTCGCCTCTACAAGAACTACCGTTGAGAATGGAGTTGACGACATTCTTGGAATCGAACTCTATAATCAGTGGTGCCAAAGCAACAACAGCAGCTATCCTCATGCCTTCTAAAATAGCTAGCGCTTCCCCAATTTGCGCATCTCCTAAGCATGGCTTCTTTGTTATGGCTGCAGCCATTACGGCTCTTTCAAAGTTCCTGATAATACTGCCCAAACCAGCAAAACCTCCTTCTTTTTCCACAGCGGCCTCAGTGTTAAGCTTATACCAAGGAGGGTCTGGAGGGTGCCATTTTTCAGGTTGAGGAGGTACCTGCTGGCTTGCGGTAGATTTCCCAAGTAGCCCTGCTATGCTGGATCCCAGTAGAATTTCAGCCCTACTTAAACCTTGACCACAATCTTCTCTTGAACTACCATATAAAGCCTTATTTCGTGCTTTCCAGATTGACCAAGCCGCTCCCACAAACAAGACAAACTCATCGTTCGACCAAATTTCAGCGGCTTTTTTTGCCAAACAAGAGAAAGACATATGAGCTGAACTGGCAATCCAAGAAAAACAGGGCTTGAGCTTCCAAACTTTCCTCGCATATTAGCATATGTACAAGCAATAAGACTATGAAAGGCATCTTCCACGCAGGCATGACATCTTTGGCATATTTCATTATGGGGAGAATGTCTTGTAAGGCCTGCCAAAATACTTTAATCATTGAATATACAAACTGATCTAATTCTTAATATTAGATTGAATCCATTGTAAAGTTTATGTTGACGTCTTTGGAGACTTTAAGTTAGTTATAACCTTATGTATGTTTTCTTGAATTATTAACATTAAAATAAATATTCACCTGCCCAATTAAAATCCATGAATTATTGTTGTGCATACAACAGCAGTCCATACACAGATAAAATTAAAATAAAAAAAAATGTACAGACGCAAATTCAAATTAAGAGTATTCTTGGTTGAATAAGGTTTAGAAGATATATAGCATATTTTGTGCTCTTCAAAGGTCATCAAGTGATCTTTGTTGCGGTATTAAGGACTAATTGGTACCACTTTTTATTCATAAGAATTTTCATTTATTTAAAAAGTAACTGAGAATAAATTAATGTCTTCACACTTTTAGTAAATAAATTAAAAATTGTCCCTAAGCAGGGGATAGATTGAAGTTTTTACCCTTTCTCAAATCTTTTTTAGAGTTGAACATGGTGATAAAATGGAGAGTTAAGAGCTTAACAAAGTCAAGAAATAAATGAAAATATATTAAAATTTGATGTTGAAGATCAGCCTTAAGACTTAAAATTACACATCACAGATCTAGGCTCTTGAATTTCATATGACTCGTCTTTTCTGAAGTATAAATTTAAATAAGAGACTATGTAAAATTTCTAGCTAGGGCCAATCAAAGAGAAATCAAATTCAAGGTCGATTTATAATTAATTAACTAATGCTTCGTCGAACTTTAAACATAAATCAAGGGGTATAGATTACTTCAGTGAATACAATAAAGGATGAGAAACTCACAGTATATTTTTGTGTTCATTTCTTTTGGTGATTCACATCCTTATCTGGCATTATTCTGGATTGTTCTTGGCCCAAACTAGTACTTAATTACCCACACAAACCCCAGAATCCGTCCAAACCCGTCACAAAACCTCGCCTGTCATGAATTTTATCCGTCACATGGACAGATGGTAAACTAAACCCGCATACTGGGACGCGTATGCTTGGTATTGTCTTATATCCGTGACACCAAGATGAATATCCACTAAACTCGTTGAATATTTTTAAACATTTTTAATTTAATTTAATCTAAAATGTATTAGGAAAATAATATAATTATTTAAATTACCAAATAACCAAAGGCCAAAAAAGTTGTGTATGTATGACGTACCATCTCTCATTCTAAAGTCAAAGTTAAAACTAAAGATATTTTTCCTTTTGACTTAATACGCCCATCTACCTATTATAATTTTGTATGTCCTATTTTTCTTTAACTTAATACATGAATTATTTTATTATTATAATATTTTTCTTGGAATTAGTATTTGAAAATATTAATCTTAATTATTATTGTAGACATCGTGTTGGATGGATGCTTGTGGTGGTGAATGAAATGAATATCTTGTCTTGGAGCTTATTTTAAATGATCAAATGAAATATAATTGTTATTTTTGTATATTAGTTTGTGTTTTTTAAATGGATTTGTGTAATTTATATTTAAATTCGTGAATTTGTGTTGGATTGATGTTGAAATTTTAATTTTTCATTTATATTGTTTAAATATAAAATTGAGTATGTTATATGGAATTTGAGATTATTATTATAAATTTATATATTTAACATTTATAATTTTTAATGCAGAATTTGTGTTGGATTGATGTTGAAATTTTAATTTTTCATTTATATTGTTTAAATATAAAATTGAGTATGTTATATGGAATTTAAGATTATTATTATAAATTTATATATTAAACATTTAATCAAACAAGTGTGGATTTTCTTAAAAAATTAAAGCACATTGCGAGTATGGGTTTGTTAATTTAAATTTTGTGTGGGTTTGGATTTGGTAATGACAAACCCGCTGCGGGTGCTGCCCATTGCCATCCCTAGCTCAAACCTTCTAGAGGCTCTCATATCAACCTCATTTGCAGCAAATCTTCAATTACGATTTCCCAGCCAAAACCCCTTCTCTGGGGCATTCTGTCAAACACCTACGCGCATATGTCAAACACCTTATTTTAACTACTACTAATGTTGTGTATGATACAATAAGCATGGCAACCACAAATTCAATTGCTTTGCTCTTGTTGAAAATAAGAAAGAACTGCAAACAGAGCTTGCAGCACCGTTAGGAGAAGTATGACAAAAGCAGCAAGAACGGAGATGATTGCCCACGGAGTGTTGAAATAATTGTGCCTCAATTTGGCCATCCACTTATTACAACGCCTGCTGCAATGGAAGTTCACTTTGTTAAATACCTCCCAGTAATAGAACTGCTTACCGAGTACAGCACCATCACCAAGCTTGTGCATTAAGATTGCAATCACTTCATCATCTCCTAACAAATTATCAATTATTCCACGATGACGAAGTAATTCAGCATCCTTTGAAGAGTTGATGAGGCAGTTCAACAATTCAACATAATCTATTACATGCTTCGGATTTATATCTTGGGAACACAGCTCGAATGTAATGAGATTCTGAAAAATAGTTTCTGTAGCATCAGTAATTTCCAAGGATGGGATCTTCATTACCCCATTTTCAAACTTAATATCGAACAAGGAATCATCTTTATGAACCTCAAACATCTGGAACTGGATTCCAGCCTCTTGAATCCTGGTGGCAGAAAAAATGAAGCTCCAGTCACTATTATTTTTGCCATTATATGCGTCAATGCCTGCAGATGATGGAAGCCAGTTATCGTGTATCAAATGGACTAGATGTTTGATACCATTTATGGGATAAAGATTATCTCGACAAACATTATCTCTTCGACAACCCTTTCCTGGTAATATGCCATTGAAAAAACGCAGGATTATGAGAAGAAATTTATCACTATCTTGATCATTAGGCATCTTTGTCATGATAAACAACTCCCAGAGAACAAAAAATGGAAGTTGATTCTCAAGCAAAATCATATCTCGTGCAATGGAAGGTAACATCCAACTCAGTTTAAAAATTGGGTCATCATCTCCTCTCAAACGTTTCAATCCAAACTTACGAATAACCTCAACGATAAAACAACCATCGAGAAGCATCATTAGCACAAACTCATCTCTGTTTAAACTTAGGGACCCTCCATAACAATTTTTAGCTCTTTCTTCCATTGCCCTCATGGCCTCGACATACTCTGGCAAAGGTTTGCTCGTACGGTCTAGAAGTTCTCTGAGATAGCGTGTTTTGTGTGTTAGGGAAAATTCAGTTTTAAAAAAAAAAACTTTTTGTACCGACCTCATATAATATATATGAATTCGTAATCTAGAAATTGTACTTTGAAAATTCAATTGGATTTTTCCGCTGAAGTGATTTAGACTCCCAGATCACGATCCGTCACCACCACTCCTGTTAGATCACGATCCGTCACCACTACGTCTGTTAGATCACGAATTATCACCAATGATCTTCCAGGTTATGACTCAGGTTTGATCTGCAGACTGACGCGCTGTCATTACTACTAAAAGCAAACTAGCACGAGAAAATTTTTCTCTCAAAATTAGAGAGAAAATTTTTTTTTTCTGATCTGTATGAAGTGACTGCTCTTTTCTTTTGAAAGAAAAATAAGCCTTTTATATTATTTCTTTAGTGAAACCCTAGGCGCCAAAATAAAAATCACTTTACTTACTTTTTTTCCATAAGGAGACTTCCTTGTAAAATAACATAAGGCCCCTTTATACATAAGTATATTAATGGAGCCTCCCACTAAGTAATATAATTCTGTTTTTTACCCAAATTGCTAGTTATCTTATTTATTAATCCAGTAGTGGTGCAGTCAATTAAATGAGCTAACCCATGGATCATTTGGGAACATACAATAGTGGCTACAACAATTAAGCATGTATTTAAACAAGCCTAATCATTTAATTCCAACTCTACTCCACTATAAGATTGGGCCGACCTTCATGGTGTATGTTTGAATAATAATTAGTCGAGCCACATTGATTTCTTTCTTTGCTCAATCATTTGTACCATCGTTAATTAAATCGATATCTCATTGTCAATCGATTTAATTACATCTTATTCCTTGATACTTCTTGGTTTTCTCTAATGATCATTTTCAACATATTAAATATGTTGACACGAGAGAATTACATGATCAAATCAAAACCCATCAAGAGATGTGTCGTACAAATTCTATATTGTTAATCTATAACTCCAATACTCATAATTGCTCCCACCAAGATACCGGGTAATCTTGACCACAAGTATGTGTCGTGCCCATTGGTAACTCAAATGGAATAACAATTACAATCATGAAATCATAATTAACTCAAGATTAAGATTACAGTAAAATCAATGCCTATGAGATTTAATAAATCTGACAGTCATTTCAAGGTTAATTAAATCTCATATGTGATCCAGCTCAATGTAGTCAAACTACATCAGTAAATTCATACATGATTAAGACAAATCATTCAATGAATTTACTACAGTCTAAACATAAATAGAGTGTCCAACTCTATTTATCAACTGCGAACTTAATTTATTTAATCATAAGATAACTTATATTTATGTCTTCTGTGAATCCATATGATGATCATATAAATACATATAATATGATTAAACAGACCTTTTCAATATATTTATGCAATTGAAAATATCTCAATATTTTATTAATCAGAAAATAAATTAATATGCTTTAAAAGAGCATATTATCCCAACATTGTGCACTTCAAAGGTCGATAATTCTTCTTTCCCGTGATGATAAGGACCAATTGCTAGCTTTTTTGGTTCATAAGCCTTTTCATTTAACTTACGCAGTACATCAGGCACCTTAAAAATGTTGAACCGATCAGATGGTGCAGCAGTTAGGCCACGAAGCTTTTCCTCAACAAGATCAATTCCTATGTTAGCCGATTGACTTGCCATGCCTTGATCTGCATTTTAAGTCACAGGATCAACAATATAAAATTTCAAAAATGTTGAAATCTGTATATCCATAATTATTGACAACCACAGAAGACACAAGTACTTGAATTTTTCATAAAAGCTACTATGAATGCCAAGAATTTTGTTTGAATTTCAATAAATTCCGATGTGCACTAGCTAACAACTAGTGATAGATAATAGTTTCAACATCTAAATTATAGTTACAGCACTAGTTGCACAACAGGTGGAAGTGAAACAAAATCATCAATATTCAATAATAACCCATTAATTGAATGACCAAAAATAGGAAAATTCTATGATGCCGTCGTTAAAAATACGGTATTAATACCGTAATTATTATAGACCGTTAGATTAAATCAATGGTTCATAATAATTATGTAATAACAAAAATTTTAATTAAATTATACCTAACCGGTTATAAACCGGTTAAGTAATTTTTAAAAACAAAATTTTACCGGTACAACTTTGAAGGAAAAAAAGGGGATTTATGCTGCAAATAAATTAAAAAAATATAAAGGCAAATTCCGTGGCTTTTCGTTTTTTTTTTTTTTGAGAAGCCGTAGCTCTTCGTTAATCCCTAACTAACGAGTTCGAAAAGAAAACCACTGCAGCGTTAATTTTCGTTCGGGTGCACAGGCGATACGTCTGCAGATTGAAGCCATTCTTGAGTTGATTTTCTATCTTGTTCGAATTGCTGGGTCTCTGCCGTGGCTGCCTCTTGGTTTGGCCGTTGTCACCCGTGCAAGGTAAGTTTAATCCTCTGTCTCGCTCAAATTGTTAAGCAATTTAGTTTTCTTTCTTGGTCATAATTTGTTAACGGAATTGAATCTAAGAATTAAGAAGTCGCTGCAAAGTGTTTGGGTTTTCATAGTTTTCTTTCATGGTCATAATTTCCATATTTGTTCACGGAATTAAGAAGTTCCTGTGCAAAGTGTTTGGGTTTGATGGGCAAACGCGATTTTGTTTTCCTCTAATACTCTTTTCCTGCAAAGTGTTCGGGTTTGGGTTTGTGTTTTCTTTTGTTACAATTTATTTACACAGCAAGCATATATATGTATATGGAGAGCATGCACTAGACTTTGATATGATTTTTTTCTTGTTATTACAAGTAATATAAGTTCTTAGGATTTTCTGAAGTTCTACCATGCTGTTGAAATTCAGCATTGGATTTCAGAAATGGTCCAGCAAATTTCAGTTCTGCTGCTCTTGTTGTGTAACACAAAATCCACCACATCCTGGCAATCAGTCTCTATAATTAGAAGACTCAAATTTGCTTCAATCACAACTTGCAACCCAAAATTGACAGCTGCTGCCTCTGCTTGAGCACAACTGCAATTATGATTGCTCCATTATCATCTCTCATCACCACCTCAAGCCCCACTTGATTCTTCTCTTTATTAACTGCAGCATCCTCATTTACTTTGAAAATACCCTGTGGCGGAGGAATCCATTTTGCCCTTCTCGCTGGATTTGCTTTCGCTTTTGCTCACACCTTTGTCATTTTGACTCTTACATAGAACTCAACTGCTGCTTCAGCTTTGGCTACTGAGATTTGGGGGTCTTGCCTTTTGTTTTCAAACATAAAAATGTTTCGTGTGCCATGCTGTCCAGAATAGAGCAATTATCAACCTCAGATCATCTTTGCTTCTTCTCTTCACCCACTCTTATAACATGCTTAGTAGGTCTTGGTTTGTAAGTAGCTGCATTTCTTCTATGAAAGGGGTTAACTTCCAGATTTTCTTTGCTACTTTACAATCCATACTTCCATGAATGATATCTTCTTTCTTCATTTTGTATCTTGGACATTTTGACCCCTGCAGCATTTTCCTTATCCAGAGGTTTTCTGCTGTTGGGTGTAAATTTCTAGCAGCTTTCCACATGAAAATCTTTATTTTTTCCGGCAATTCCAACGACCATATTACATTTCATTGTCCAGGGTTACTAGTAATATAGTTACTTGAATACAGTAATATGTTCTGTTCGGAAAACACATATTGTCGAATTATCTAATGACTTGATATTTTCATAATTCTGTGTAGATTTGTATTTAATGCAGGTTGAGCACCTTGGCCTAAGAAATAGAATTGGTGGAAATAAAGTTGCCTATCAGCAAGAACTGGACAATCAAGTAAGAAAAGTTGGAATTAATTTTCATAATCTTGATTTCTGCACGTATAGTTTGCTGCATTCTTTTAGGTTCGATGGCTTTCATTTCTAATTGAAGTGTATTTAATTGCGTGCTACGTGGGGTGACCTAATTGAAGTGTATTTAATTGCGCTGCTACGTGGGGTGACCTAATTGAAGTGTATTTGATTTCGGTGCTACGTGGGGTGACTAATATTGTCTTGTACAATGAAATGAGTGATTACATAGTTTAGGAAAAGCTCCGAATGTGGGAAAATGCTATACAGTGCTATATGAATTATGAAAACTGTTGTGACCTTGATTTTGTATTATTGTGTGCATTGATTTTGGTTGATAAACAAATGTGTGATGGATCATGGATGGATGTATGGATGGGGATAATAAATAAATGAAAATATACATCAGACATAAGCAGATAAATTAAGGGTAAGGGATCACAATTCTGAAACTGGAAGTGGGTTTTTGCCTCAAATATAATTGAAGTGGCAGAGAATCATGTGAAGTTACAGAAAAATTTTGGGTTTGATATGCTTTTGTTTCTGGGAAAATTTTCTGCTGTGTTTGGGATGATTTGCTGCCGTTTTTGGTCAAATTTTACATGTGTGTTGGGCTTTATTTGTTGCTGTTTATAGGTTAAATTTTCTGCTGTTTCTGGGTAAATTGGCTACTGTTTTTTAGTTTATTTTTCTGCTGTTTGTAGATAAATTTTCAATTAAATCATACCTAAATGGTTATAAGCCAATTAAGTAGTTTTTAAAAATAACCGGTGTATCTTTCATGGTCATAATTTGTTTACGGCATTGAATCTAAAAATTAAAAAGTCGCTGCAAAGTGTTTGGGTTTGCATAGTTTTCTTTCATGGTCATAATTTCCGCCTTTGTTCATGGTCATTAAGTTAATTTACTTAAACTGTAACTCTAAGGCTTCACTTCCCCGGCACCACTACCACGGCTGTTATTTTCAATTGCTTCTACTTCTCCCTTCTTGGTAATCTGATTCACATTATTAGGTTCCTCGCCACTGCCATTAACTGCTCCTTTCCCCTTGAGTTCTTGACAGGAGCACTTATTGGTTTCTGTTTTAGTCTCCTCTTGATGGCGGATCAGCTTTGTCCTGTTCTCCAGAGCTAAACACTTTCTGTGTTACCCTGAGGTTGATCTACCCTTTCTTCATTTTTTGCACCTTCAATTGCTGTCTTATCCCGAGTTACTCTAGAACTATCGGCTTGAGTGCCATCCTGGGTATCTTTCAAGTTTCCAGGCTCAGCTTTGGTTTTCTTGCTTTCTTCAGCATCAGTTGATTTATTAGCATCCTCCCCAACCTTGGCATCTCTAGAGGAACCAGCTTGTGTTTTGGTGTTTAGGGTGATTTACTACGTTTGTTGGTTAATTTTTTCTGGTGTTTTGGGCTTCATTTGCTGCTGTTTTTAGCTTAAATTTTCTGTAATTTTTGGGTAAATTGCCTGCTGTTTTTCTATTTATTTTTTGTTATGTTTAGATAAATTTACTGCTGTGTTTGGGTTATGTTTTTCTGTTGTTTTGGGCTTCATTTGCTGCTGTTTTTAGGTTAAATATTTTGATGCTTCTGGGTAAATATACTGTTGTTTTCATTTAAATTTTCTGCTATTCTTGACTGCTGTATTTGGAATAATTTGCTGCCATTTTAGGTTAATTTTTTTGATGTTTTGGGCTTACTCTGTTGCTGTTTTTAGGTTAAATTTTTTGCTGTTTTTAGGTTAAATTTTCTGCTATTTTTTAGTTGAATTTTCTGCTGTTTCTAGGTAAATTTTTTTGGTGTTTTGGGCTTCATTTGCTACTGTTGTTAGGTTAAATTTCTGCTGCTTCTAGGCAAATTTGTTGCTATTTTAGAGTCAATTTTTTACTGTTTGTGGATAAATTTACTGCTGTTTTTGTGTTAAATTTTTAGCTATTTCTAGGTAAATTTGTTGCTGTTTTTGGATAAGTTACAACTATTTTTGGACTAAATTTTTTTCTGTTTTTCATTTAAATTTTTTTTTGTTTTTAGATAAATTTATTGCTATTTTGGGTGAAATTTATTACTGTTTTACAAGATCCAAAACTTGTGATATTTGACATTTCTTTTTGTGCCTAATATCTTTATCTACAGGTTCTTGTAAACTCGAAAATGGCTGAAAATGTAGATGAGGGTAACGAGAATGATTTCAAGGATTATGATAATGTGAACCTGGAAAATGACATTTTAAGAAAAAATCGACCTTTCATTGAGTATTTGTAAGTCTTCTTACATTAAATATTATGTGTTTGACTGTTGGTAAATTTATGAATATTTAGTACAGTCAAGCACAATAATGTGACAATAATTTATGAATATTATGAATATTTACTAAAGTCTTCTTACAATAATATGCTATTTTTGGTTGAAATTTAATTGACTGCAGCAAGCAAGAAGCAAAAGTTTTACGGGAACAAGGAAAAAAAGTGGTGAGTGTAGATGCGATAATTAATTTCCATTAAATTTGGGACTAGTTGTAAGTAATAACTTATTGTCATTTTTTTTTAATTTTTTAGGATAGAATGAAATTAGGGAAATGTTTCAAAAATTTGAGTGACGAAGAGAAGGCTAAATTTAGAATGGTTGGTAGTGATATAGCACAAAATAAAGACAAAGAAGATGATTTTGTGAAGGGAACTCAGAAAACCATGGAAACTAGATGCGCTCCAGATCGTTTTGCAAAGTTGGTAGCAAAATTGTCAAAAAATCAAAAAGAAGCTGTTGTGGAGTTGGGATTTGAAAGTCTTCTGCACATAAAATGTGGTCGACTGAAACGAGATTTATGTTCATGGTTGGTTCATAATTTTGATCCATTTACTTCTTGTATTTTTTTGCATGGTAAGAGTATCAATCTGTCGCCTCGAGATTTTGAGTACATTATGGGAATAAAAGATGGTGGAGTCGACATCGATGTGGATCTTGGTATTGATGACATAGATAAATTGAAGGATGAATATTGTGATAACAGTGGATACATTAAGCTGAAAACTTTAGAGTCAAAATTGGTGAATCAAAGGGAGGTGAATGATGACTTTAAAAGAAGTTTTGTTTTGTTTGCTATAGCTACAGTTATTTTTCCTAAATCGGGGTTGAATTTAGCCCCTTATTACTTGGTTTTTTTGAAAGACACTTGTGCCATAAATAAAATAAATTGGGCAACGTGGGCTTTTAAAGGGCTAGTTGAAGGCATACAAAAGTTTAAGGCAGGACAACAAAAAGTTGTTAATGGCTGTATACTATTTTTAGAGGTAATAATTTTTTTTTAAATGATTTCATCAATTTTAATGTGTTATTTTCTTTTTGATTTGTTTTGATCAGTTTGTTAATATTGCAGCTTTTTTACATGGATTCTATATCATTTGCACGAAAATTTATTGATAAATCTTTGAGTCCGATAACAACATGGACAAACCGAGATGTAACTAACTTGTTGAGTTTTGTTAAGAAAAACGGTGGTTATGGGAGCTCAAAGGTATGGCATCTACTTTTTATTAATTAAATATTAATGTATCATATTGAAATGACATGTATTTAACAGTATGTGGCATTGATTAGGTTAATTTGCGAGAAATCCATCCTCAACAAAAGACAGTCCAAGAAACATTTGATGGAATAAGTCGGAAGAATGAAGAATGCATACATAGTTGTCAACATGAGAAGGAATTATCACTTGTTCGAAAAGATATTGGTCGTATGGCATTGGAGCTTGATGGTTTAAAGCATTTAATGGGTAACTGGATGCAGCAAATGCAACAAATAATGGAAACTTTTAAAGAGAACTTAACCCAAAAGCAAGTTGAGCAGCAAAAGGAGAATAATGGCACTGCTGTTGGAATTACTTCTCCTTCCCGAAAGCAACAAAAGTACGATGAATCAAGTCATGACATTTTAACTTTTGCTGAACTAATGAAGAGAGTCAAAGAAAAGGCAGATGGAGATGATTATATTGAGAAGAAATTGGATGAGGAGAATGTTGAAGAGAAACATGATGAAGAATTATGTTGAGTAAGTCGACTAAATGAGGGAAAGCATAAACATATTTTCTACAAGGCAGCTATACAGGTATTTAACAATAAACTATTATCTTCTTTTTTTCACAAGTAAAACATAATAGTGCATGGATGAGTATTAAGTTAGAGAACATAATTTTTGTAGGATAATGGCCGAAATGAGGATTGTTCTATTGAAGAGGAATCATCAAACCAACTTAGTGTATTTGAGATTAAAGATTTGCGCTCCCGAAAGCGAAAGCCTGGTCCATACCAAAAATCCCCTTATAATCAGTTTCCCAAAAGACGAAGCAAACAAAATTTTTTTCATGATTCAATCAGTCTGCTAAATTCATTTTCGGAGGCAGATATGAAGTTGCTACAATATATATTTCAAGCAGAATTGCCTATGGAGTAATTATATTTTCTCATAACCCACTTTCTATATGTTATTATTTTCTCGTTAACACGGTTATAGTTTTAATTCTATTTTTGGATTCTTAATATAGTGAGCATATTGTTGATGGAATTAGTTTTTTCGTCTCTCGTCAAGAGATGTTTTCTTTGGCTCCTAATACTTGGATTAATGACACAGTAAGCATACCTTATATTTAGTTTAATCATTCAATTTATTTATTTTCTTTCCAAGTATTTCAGTCTTCTTGTTTAATGGCTCTATTCGTAGGTCATAGATTGTTTCGTCAACTACTTGACAAACAAAGAACGTGCAAAAACGAGCCTAGAAATGCGTAATTGGTATTTGCCCACCATTTTTTCGGTAAGTTGTAAATGTTATACTGTGAATTTTTTTACTGACAATTGACTCTATATGTTGATAATATACTAATTTTGTATTTATTTAATGAGTTTTGCAGCAAAAAATAGTGTCAAACATGACCTGCAAAAAGAAATCAAGCATCGAAGATTTTGTCAAAAATCATAACATTCAAGATAAATACATGTCAGAACTTGCAGTATGTGAAAAGGTAAGAAATTAAATGCGAACTTATAATAAATCATGGCATTGTTTAAGATATTTAATGGTAATTATTAAAAATTATGCATTTGTCATGTAGATCTATGTTCCTATACATGATGGCTCTGCACATTGGTATCTAGCGGTGTTGGTTGTTAAAACACAAACTGTTGAAATTTGGGACTCTTTACCTAGTCATAGTTCGAATTCGCATCGAGAGGAAATTGTTAGAGCAATTGTAAGTGAAGCTTGCATTTCACCTGTATTATACTAATAAATGCAAATGTATGCTGACTATTATCATTATTATCACAGTTACAGGGACTGAACGAAGTTTTCGTTGATTATTTGTTGGAAAATTTTAATCCATGCTGGGATTTTTTAAGTTTCAAAATTTCATATCCAGATAATGTTCCAGTACAACCAAATGGAACAGACTGCGGTTTGTTTGTGATCAAGTTCATGGAGACGCAATGTGATTTGTTATCTATAAAACAGGTATGTGACATTAATTTTATATCATAGTGATTTAATCTTTTACAATGATGACTTTGTTTCTCTCTTTTTTTATTTCGTACTATATTTAGTATAACTCAACAATAGAAAGATATCGAATTGCACTCGAGCTTGTCAACGGAGATTCAAATAAAGTGAGAGATAGTATCAGATATAAGGCTGAAGAATTTCATGGTTCGCACATGAATAATCTTCCACTAAACAAAGTGACGAAGAAAGTTAATGGTCAAAAGAATTTAAGAAGAAAAGTAGTCCAAAATCCTCCAAAGATGTTAAAAGTAGCTCTCTTAACTATCTCTTTCTTGCTTTTTTGCTCCTATGACATTTCATGGTTTGTATTAGTTATTTATTATTTATTGCAATTATAATTGTTGTTTTACAAAAAATTAATTAGAAACAATGTCCAATTTGGTGATGTCGGTTGTTGGTAACCATGAAATTGGACGTTTATCCTTGGTGATGTCCAATATTTTTTTTATAGCAAGCATTTTGAAAGACTTTTTTTTATATCAAACAATGTCCATGATGTCCATTTTGAAAGACTTTATCCAACTACTAATTCTTATCATCTAGAATTAAAAAGAAAGTCAAGAAACCCAGAATCTGTGTAGGAGATCCATATTCTAAAATCTTCCATTTTTTAAGCCAATTTTTGTTCATTGTGCCGTATATCATATACATCTGTCACTTTGATTCTGATGTTTATACAACATGTACTTGAAGAAGATGTAACTACCTAAGAATAACTTTTTGTTAACCTTTTGAGTAACTTTATTGATCCAAATAACAGGTTAGAAGGAGCTTATTATGTAGGCACTACTACAAAAATGCAGATTCATTCTATTGTGGCAGAAGGTTAGCAACTACCAAAATGATACTACAGATAGATTGCAAATCCTGAGTTCCCTTTACAACTGCAAGATCAGCTGTAAGGCCCTTGAGTTCATCTTCACAATCACTCACTCATTCACATGATGTATGTGTACCTAAACCAACGGAATCACTCATTTTCAAGTCCTGTTCTGCATCATCAAAGTCACCGATGGCATCACTTTGTATTTTCAGTATAGTGGGTTCTTTTTAAGTTGGTCTGCCACTATCAACTAAAAAATAATCTTATTGTTTTATTGGACATACAGCACCTGTTATTTATTATTTTATTGTGTTATCTATTTCAAATAATCTTATTTTATGGGCGCATTTAGCTCATTACTATTTATTGTATTAGTATATATTATATTTTTTTTCACATTAGGTTGTATTAAACTATAGTTCAATAAAAAGTTTATCCTTCACATATGAAATCAATTCAGCACTTATTTGGAGATGATGAATTATTATTTACAACAACAAAATACAGAATTAAATATTTTGAAATTAATAGAAATATGAAAAATTATAATATTTTTTTTTAATAGAGCTATTGAGTTTACATGTAAATGTAAGAAAAAAGTAATGTAATATTTATTAAAAAAATTAACATAAATAGTGTAAAAGTGTTAAATGATATTGTAAACTCACCCCATAAATACCAAAAATGCCCCTGTCTATTTAATATTTATAATATTTTTTGTTTTTTCCCCTAATGTCATATAATAATTTATTGGCTACTCAAATCTATCGTATCTCGAGTGGCAACATTACTAATTCTGTTGTAATTCTTTGCTTGGCATATCTTCTTTCTCCATCAATGCAATATTAATTACTTTTCTTTCCACATTCTTCTTTGTCCTTTTCTTTACATATTTTAATCATTTCACATAAGGATAATATTGTAATTACAAAAATTTAATAAGTGGGTGGTTTTATACAAAAGATGGGGGAATATCGCCACCCTTTAGCTGGAGTTATTAAGATTACATAATTTCTCATGAATGTAAGAAAAAAGTACTGTAATATTTATTTTAAAAAAATTTGAATTAAAAAGAGTGTAAAAATGTATACAGATATTTGATAGCATTTTAAAAAATACCTTGATATTTAAAAAATTGTAATTAAAAAGGACCGCAATGTTTAAATTAAACCTACCAATGATTCGATCTCAAACTACTAAAGAGGTCTATCCTAAAAAAAAAAAAATTTTGTATTAGTATCATATCAATCTTTAGTTGAACCTAATTTTTTCTGAGAAATTCATGTTTTTTATACCATAAAATTGACTTAATTTTATAAATATGACATCATAACGAGTAATTCCAATAATATAACAATTCATTAAAAATAAGTCGTAATTATCTTTCGAAGATTATATTCATCTTTTTTTACCCAATCATTACCAATTCTTGGCTACTTGTCGAGAACACGTTGAAGCTTTGTGGCATTACCAATTCATTAAAAATTAGGCACTTTTGTGGCATATATAAACCAAAAACTCATATCATTTTCTTTCTAAGGATTCTATCACTTGTTACTTGAAGATAACATTGTTAATTGAATGATATTACAATTCTTTTCATTGCCACTTTGGGATTTAGGATAAAATTTGCTTATTTCAATATCAGCATGCATGAAGTAAAATACAAACTTATATGAATATTGCACGCCCAAACCAATATCCTCTCAAACAAACAATAATCCATCTAGTAAAAAGTGTATAGAAAAATTGTAATTACAAAAGATTTCACCGTCACTTTTCTTACAACAAAATAAGCAACATAAACGTGGAGGTCTACCATCATCATTGTCCAAAACTCCAAAAGCTTTTACTACCATCATCGCCAAAATTGAAAAAGAATAAGCAAGCAAAGGTCCAGGTCAATAATAAAAAATAGTTGAGGTTTTACGCAACATCATGACTATCCAAACTTGCTGCGATAGCATTATAATAATCCAATTAATTACAAAAATAAAATTACAAGCATAATAGTAATCTAGCTAGAAAAATAAGACCAAATATAAACAAGATTTCCAACATTAGCCAAGTTGCTATTGATCACAGGCCACAATGTTCACAGAAGATCATAATAATCTCAAATTTAAATCCTACACACATGAACACATGACACATTATTTTGCAACAATTAATTTTCAGATAATTATAAGAGAAACTAGAGGTAATATGGCCAAAATTATAATTTCAAAAATATAACCATAGTAGTAATCGATTCATTTAGGGAAAATCATTGTTACTATTTTGACACTTACAATAATACTCAACAGGCAAAATAGAATTAAGGTTGACTATATTAATGGGGCTGGATGAGTATGTTCAAAATAAATGGGGTCATTTGTAATATTTTCACTTAATGGGACCGATTTGAAATTAGCCATATTAAAAACTTTTGCAACCTGTCCAGAACACGTTATCAAGCGATACAACTCAACGGTCGTTTCAATCCAACAATTTCCTTGCCCAGTATTTTCTAACGACCGCATATAACACAATGGATGATAATCAACAAGGTTAATTCTTCATTGTCTTTTAATGATTTGTTACTATTGCAATTATTTTTTATGTTATTTTCCCTCTTTCTGAAAAGAGTAGTGTTGTTTAACCTTTTAAAATTAATATTAATTGTGTCTATTATAATTTGCAGTCTATTGTCTAACAGTGTACCTAGTCAGTTATTGTAATCTTTTCTTATCGTATTATGACAGGCATTAACAAAAATTACAAAGTGCCAGAGCTTGATGTTCCATCATCATATGATATTCCAACAACAGCTCAAGCAGAAATACTATCAGGTTTTTTAGTTGTTCATAACAAAATAATAGGATCAGATTATTTTGATAATATTCTAAAAATCAAATAACAGCATCATATTATTTTAGTTGATAATAAAAATAATAGAATTAGACTATTTTAGCTGTCAATAAATAATTATTAATATCAATTGATTTTAGTACTATATTCGTGACAGAAATAATGAATATTCATACTCTATTATGACAGGGAGGGATGGTTCAAACTCTATTTATTGGAACGGTAAAAGTATGTATGAACTCACTGCTGAAGACGTTATTCGAAAGCAGTTTGCATCACTTGAAGAAGCTGCAGATTTTTATCAAAAATACTCAAAAATAATGGGTTTTAGTGTTCGCATTCATGATGGGAGACGTGATACAAATGGTGCATCCATAATGAAACATTGGGTTTGCAGTCGAGAAGGTGAAAGGGATAAAAAGTATATTGAGCGTACAAATAGAATTCGTGAACCTAGAGCTATTACAAGAGTCAACTGTCGAGCAGCATTCAGGGTAAATTTAGATAAGAAGTCCAACACTTGGGTTGCTAGAAGCTTTGTTCCTGAACACTCTCATGAGTTGGCAGCAGATTTTGAGACTAAATTTCTTCGATCTCATCGAATGGTTAAAGATTCTGACAATGCTTTAGCTAATTCAATGAAAACGGTTGGTATAAAGACAAGTCAGATTATGGACTTCTTTGTCAATCAGGCTGGGGGTTATGACAATTTGGGCTTCGAATTAAAGGATTTATATAACAATTTAGATAATGAACGTCGATCTATGATACTTGAAACAGACTCAGAAGCAGCACTTGCATACTTAAATGCAAAAGCTGACATGGATCCAAACTTCTTTTGTAAGTACTCTGTAGATGAGGAGAACAGACTTGCTAACATGTTTTGGGCAGATTCTATCGCTCGTTTAGATTATAGTTACTTCGGGGATGTTTTGGCTTTCGATAGCACTTACAAGACAAATGAGTATGGGAAGCCTTTGGTTATTCTACTTGGTGTTAATAATCATTATGCAACAAGTTTTTTTGGATGTGCAATCCTCACGGATGAGACAGTCGAGACCTACACATGGGTGCTTGAAACATTTTTATTGGCTATGAATAATAAAAAGCCTATATCTATTGTCACTGATGGAGATAGAGCAATGCGTAAAGCAATTAAAAAGATAGTTCCTGAAGCTCAGCATCGACTATGTATTTGGCATCTACAACGAAATGCACAGTCTAATATACATAAAACACCTGAATTTGTTACAAGGTTTAGTGATTTTATGTTAAGAAATTACAGACCTGAAGAATTTGAACAATTATGGCAGAAGATGGTGGAAGAGCTAGATCTTCAAAATAATGATTGGGTCAAGAAGATATACTCAAAACGGGAGAGATGGGCAGAAGCATTCTTACGGGGTCATTTCTTTGGTGGCATGCGCACAACACAACGCTGTGAGGGTATGAATGCATATATGAATAGATTTCTTCAAAGAAAGTTAAAGTTGCATGAATTTGTTCGTCAAATCGATCGAGCCTTAAGACGTACAAGGAATAACGATTTAGGACATTATTTTAAAACAAAGCATTCTACTCCAAAAATTAGTACTCATCTTCCAAGCTTGGAGAAGCATGCTGCTGGGGTTTACACTCAAAAGCTATTTTACAAGGTTCGTAATCAGATTTGCAAAGAAGGCCAATTTATATTGTCGAGCAAAGTCGCTCTTCTAGATATTCAAGTGTACATATTGACTAGGCATCTACAAGCAAATAAGAAGTGGACTGTGGTTTATCATCCAAAACAACAACATTTTGAGTGCTCCTGTAAGAAGTTTGAATCTACTGGAATACCATGCCCTCACTTATTTTGTGTGATGAAACATATGCATTTTAGTGAGATACCCGCTTCACTGATTAACAAAAGATGGACCATGGATGTGAAAGTTTACAGACAATCTCCAATGCCATTGGAAAGTCAATGTACAGATATTCTTAACAATTTTCGGTATGGATCATTAAATGCCGAATTCAATGAAATTAGTTTTTATGCCTCAAAATCTGATGCTGCATATTGGAAATTAAAAAGTCATCTTGCTCAACTGAAGCGTGAATTATGTGTGGCTAAGGTTTTAATTCCGGTCCAAGGGTTAATCAAATTCCAGTTGTAGTTTTGTGAGGCTTTGAACTTAACAAGAATTTCTTCAATCCAAGTAATTTTTATTTTCTTGTTCTCATTATCTATGAATTATTTATATTGATTGAGTTGACGCCTTAATTCAATATTTATTTTTCTATCGCTAGTCATGAGTTTGTGATCCGTAATTGTCATGAATGATTGAATTGAGTAGCAAGGAGTTGGCTCATGTGTGTGTATATTGACGGCCGCAATTACATAGCTTGCATGATAGGCTCTAGGGGAATAAAAATACAAATTGATTAAATTGGAGTAATCTGAATTAATTGATCTTGTTTTAGTCATTCTCACTATTCTTAATGCTATCACTAAATTTGATATGGAACGATGATGCCCAGTTAAATTGGTGATAAGTTTGGATTTAGGCGATTGTTTGAGTCTAATGTATTAGGAGAATAATTACTTTCTACGGCTTTTCCGATTAAGTAGACTAAGTTCTTGGATTGAGTAATTTATATTTAAGCCTATGATCAAAATTGCAATTGGATGGAATTGATACCCTTGGATTGGAAGCTTGGTAAGATTGATATTCTCTTGCTTAATTTTAAATCTTGTTTTATTTTAGTTTATTTTGTTTTATTAATTTCTTGTTACAAAGAACAAACCCAAAACCGGAAAAGCGGCTAACCGGGTTTACTCCTAACACTAACCGTTTGTGGATGAAAGAAGAAGTCACAAGTTGACACGGTTTCACTCAAACGCCAGCGAATAAAGTCGAAGGAGAACCCAACCGCTATCCGGTTCCTTCATCCGCCAGTAGAAGACTTGAATTGTTGCCATCTGCATTCGGTCACCGGTTTCCAATAACCGGATTGCGAATCCTTCCAAACCATCACAAATCAAATTCGGATTTCTCCTCAACCAGTTAGCGGATCGCATCCGAAATATCACTAGCCGCAACCGGATTCGGATTCCTCTTCGGTTGTCAATCAAGTCGAACCGAGAAGAAAGACAAACGATTTCGATTTTCTCAACCGGTTATCCGGTTCAATTCCAAACGCAACAAAGAACGGACTTAGGTTTACGCCACCGGTAGAATAATTCGGAAGGGTTACGATACAAACGGTCATCCGGTTCCCATATCCGGATATCCGGTTATCTCCAAGAAAATAAGCGGCTTACCGTTTTACAATAAACGGTGATCCGGTTAGAGGCAGAACCTTGCAAAATCTAGATTTTTGGGAAAAATTAATTTTGTTTTAAACTTTGAGAAATTAAATACATAGTTCTCTAGGGATTCGACCTGGTCTCACCATTTCTACAATTTTATTTAGGTGAATCAGTATTTGTTTTGAGGAGCTTCGACAACTCCGTCAATCATAGTGACAATCTAGAGAATAAGCATTCATAGGATAGAATTTGTAACAAAAACATAAGCATCTCATTGATTCATCAAAATCAAATGCAGCAAGACTAAACACCCTCGCATGGTTTCGCTCAATGCTCTCAAAGTGTTTAGGGTGCGTGTTTTAATCTCAAAATCAAAACATAGCATGTCATTACCATAGGCTTGCAAATGAATTAAATCTCCACCACTGCATATGAATATGATGCAAAAATCAAAGGGACTTTACAAGGGTTAAAATGGGGCTTAGGTAAGGGTATGGTAGAAGGGAAAATGAAGGGTTTAATGATCAAGACAAAGAGTTAATTACATGCATGATTATGATGCCTCACAAAAAATAAACAAACAAACTTCTAAGATAATGAAATTTATCCCCACATTTAAGCACTTAAAATACTTGGAGAAACAATTTGATAATTCAATTGCTTTTACAAATAATTCTCCAATCATCCAATCAAGGGAATAATTTTCTCAACATATTTTTTTTTTTTCTTTTCTCTTTTTTTTTTCGTTTTTTTTTTTTTTTTTTTTTTAATCATGCAATTACTTCACTCTTGTCTTGATAGGGTAGAAAGAAAACAAGGATAACAAACAAAAAGGTTTTGGGTTAAATAATGTGTTAGAAACAAAGGAAAGGGAAAATTAGGCTCAAAGGGGCTAACTAGGGGAAAATAAAAGGTGGGTCTTTTAGAGTCTAAGAATTGGTTAAACCTAATTGCCCTTATCATACTTAAGCATCAATTCAAAAATGTGGTCTCAACACACATTCATAAGCAAGTTCTAGAATAAACACACTAAGTTCGATGCACTCAACAAAAATAAAAGGAGCAAAATGTAATGAGTTGCTCTTAGGCTCAAAAGCTCACTAGAGTGTCTATTTTGCATCAAGTCTTGTGCACTTTTCAATCAACAAATTAATGCGACACCATCGAAAATTTTAAAGAAAAACACTATTCATGCTTACCTCTTTCATGCATTAAAACTCAAAACAAAGATGTATCCCTAGCTTACAAGGTATTCAAAGATATTGAGAAGACTTAAAGCATAAGAATGTTCAAATTAAAAACATGCAAAAATCCTCCCCCACACCTAAATAATACATTGTCCTCAATGTATTAACAAGTAAATGGCTCACAAAAAATAATAATGATGAAAAGTAAATGAGAAGGGAAGAAGAAACTCCCCTGGATGTGAGCGGTGTAGACTCGAATGAGCTAGGGAGAGAGTGCCAAGGAAAACTGAAAATTGGCGTGAGCGCGTTTTATTCAAGTTAATCTTCTTCATCAAGAACATCTGGAGGCTTAAAATAAAATCAACGAAAGTAACGAAAACTAAATATAATAAAGAAATGAAAACTCAAAAGCGAGAATAAAGAAAATATTTGGGTTACCTCCCAAAAAGCGCCTTTGTTTTATGTCTTTGGCTAGACACAGTCGCAAAGCGAATAAATCATCCAATGCCTTTTAGATTAGATTGTGCATCTAATTTTAGCTCATTCCCAGCACTTTCTTGGGCTAAAACCTCCTGCACAATAGGGTTAATAGCATCCACAGAAAATATCGAATGTTCATCAGTAGGGTGTTTTACAGCATCAAATATGTTAAACTTAACAATCTCTCCATCAAACTCGACAGAGAGAGTACCCTCATCTACATCAATTTTTGTCTTGGCAGTTTTCATGAAAGGTCTTCCTAATAAGATTGAAGCTGATTTTGAAGAAGGATTACCTTCCATCTCTAAGATGTAAAAATCTACAGGAAATATAAGCTCATTAACCTGCACCAAAACATCTTCTACTATCGCAAGTGGGTGAATATAAGAACGGTCAGCCAATTGAATAACTACACCAGTCGTTTGCAAGTCATTTAATTTTAATTCTTGGTAAACAGAAAATGGCATGACATTAATTGAGGCTCCTAAATCTAGCATAGCATGCTCAACTTTCTTTTCACCAATCACACAAGGTAATGAAAACATACCTGGATCCTTGCATTTTTCGGGCATACTCTTTTGTAAAATCGACACGCTCTACTTACCTCAACCTTCCCCTTTTCCTTCATCTTCCTCTTGTTGGTGCACAACGTTTTCAAGAACTTTGCATATTTGGGAATTTGCTTGATCGCATCCAACAAGGGGATGTTAATTTGCACTCTCCTAAACGTGTCCAGAATCTCCTTTTCTTGCTCATCTTTGGGTTTAGCTAACCTGCTAGGAAAAGGAGGTGTAGGCGTGTAAGATGAAAGAGATAAAGGAGGATCGAATTTTACCCCACGCCTTGTTTTGGGAGGAGCTTCTTCATCTTCATCTCCCTTGGCCATTTCAGCTTCTTTAGGTGGAGTTGATCCTGAAGGAATTTCTTTTCCGCTTCGCAGTGATATTGCACTACAGTTCTCTCTTGGGTTGATTTCTGGTTGTGAAGGTAATTTTCCAGAATTTTGAGCTTCCAACTTGCTAACTGATGTGGCTAATTGAGTGATTTGGTTGCCTAAACTCTGGATGCTTGTTCTTGTTTCCTGTTGAAATTGAAGAGTATTGGTAGCAAGATTCTTAACAATATCTTCCAAAGACATACCTGAGTTGGGAGCTTGAGTCTGTGTAGGGATTGGAGGTGGTCTTGTAAAGTTCTGAGGAGGTGGCCTTTGTTGTCCTCCTTGGTTTCCATAGCTAAAGTTAGGATGATCCCTCCATCCAGGATTGTAGTGATTCGAATAGGGATCATACTTCCTTTGTGCGTGCCCAGGAAACCCTCCTATGGCATTCTTTGTGTGGAGTCTTGTTGCAATGGGGCACATGCAGGATGCCCAAGTGAGCATATCCCACACGCTTTCACCGTTTGCAGTTGCCCTACAGCCATTTGACGAACCAAAGCAGTTAAATCAGAAATTTGATTTTTAAGGTCACTTACCTCGTTAACGTGCTTGATAGATCCTCCACCCGCTCTTGTACCGAATTGTTGAGAAGTTTCAGCCATGTTTGAAATCAATTGTTTGGCTGCTTCCGGCGTCTTGTTCACTAAAGCTCCACCACTTGCTGCATCAATCATACTCCTATCCATTGGCAACAATCCCTCATAGAAATATTGGATGAGGAGTTGATCCGAAATTTGATGGTGGGGAAAGCTAGCACATAATCGCTTGAATCGTTCGCACTCAGATGACGTCTCCCCAGTGATCTGTGTGATGCCATAAATCTCCTTCCTAATACTAGCAGCTCGTGAGGCAGGAAAGAATTTCTCCAGAAATAGCCTCTTCATCTCGTTCCATGTGGTGATAGAACCGGAAGGTAGATAATAGAGCCAATCCTTAGCTTGATCCTTCAAAGAGAAAGGAAAAGCTCTAAGGTTGATTTGCTCCTCGGGTACACCATGTGGCTTCATTCCAGAGCAAACAATGTGAAATTCTTTGAGGTGCTTATGAGGATCTTCTCCTGCAAAACCACGAAAAGAAGGAAGTAAATGAATTAAACCAGATTTTAATTCAAAATCATTAGCAAAATTAGGAAAAGTAATGCATAGGGGCTGTTGATTCAAATCTGGTGCGGCGAGTTCTTTGAGAGTTCCGCCATCTCTTCTTAGTTTCGCAAAATGGATGTACCACCAGTAGTGAAATCTATCTCTGCTTCTTCCTCAAGACGACGTTTCCCCTCTCTAGTCTCTTTTCTCAATTGACGCGCTGTCCTCTCGATTTCAGGATTATACTGCAAATTAGTACCCTGAGAGGAACGAGTCATAAACTAAATTAAATAAATAATTAAAACAATGAGAAACTAAAATTAGTTCCCCGGCAACGGCGCCAATTTTGACGGAGTTTGTCGAAGCTCCTCAAAAAATAAATATTGATTCACCTAAATAAAATTGTAGAAATGGTGAGACCAGGTCGAATCCCTAGGGAACTATGTATTTAATTTCTCAAAGTCTAAAACAAAATTAATTTTCCAAGAAATCAGATTTTCGAGATTCTGCCCAAAACCGGATAACCGGTTTCTTCAAAACGGTAAGCCGTTTGTCTTGTTGATTTTCTGGGAAATATCCATTAGGAAAATGGAACCGGCAAACCGTTTGTTGGCAGTAGCGATCTGGGAGCTGAACCGGATAACCGGCTGAGGAATCCGGAAGACCGTTTGTTGATTGGCTTGAATCTGGAAGGAAACGGATGACCGGATGATGGAAAACCGGAAGACCGGTTACGTTGTGAGTTTCGGGAACAATCGGACAACCGGTTCTTGATCGAGATCCGGAAGACCAATGCGTCTTGTGATGATTCGGATGCGATCCGCCGGTTTGGTGAAATCCAGAGACGGCCGGTTGTGACTTGATGAATTGCAGCTAATCGGCCGGATGAGGAAAACCGAGACCGGTTACGGCTTGAAGACTTTACGGAGCTGATTCGGCTACCGGATGTGAGAAACCCAGAATTTGCGTTCTTGGTTCGGTTCTATCCGGCCAGCGGTTTGGTGAAACCGGAAATCCGAATGTTTGAATTTAATGGTTTTTGAGAATTTGACGAAAATAAAATAAAATAAAATTAAATAAAACAAGATGTAAAATTAAACAAGGAAAAATCAATCTTACCAAGCTTCCAATCCAAGGGTGTCAATTCCATCCAATTGTAACTTTGATCATAGGCCAAAAATATAAATTACTCAATCCAAGAACTTAGTCTACTTAATCGGAATCCATGATAATTATTCTCCTAATGTAAATAGACTCAAACAATCGCCTAAATCCAAACTTATCACCAATTTAACTGGGCATCATCGTTCCATATCAAATTAAGCGACAGCATTAAGAATAGTGAGAATGACTAAAACAAGATTAATTAATTCAGATTACTCCAATTTAATCAATTTGTATTTTTATTTCCCTAGAGTCTATCATGCAAGCTATGTAATTGTGGCCATCAATATACACACACATGAGCCAACTCCTTGCTACTCAATTCAATCATTCGTGACAATTACGGATCACAAACTCAAGACTAGCGATAGAAAAATAAATATTAAATTAAGGCGTCAACTCAATCAATATAAATAATTCATAGATAATGAGAATAAGAAATAAAAATTACTTGGATTGAAGAAATTCTAGTTAAGTTCAAAGCCTCACAAAACTACAACTGGAATTTGATTAACTCCTGGACCGGAATTAAAACCTTAGCCACTCATGGTGGCTAAACAAAACAAAAGATGTTTGAGAAGAAAACTAATTGCAGCCGAATTCCCCTTTTCTCACGTTTGTGCACTTTGTTTTTTTGCTTGGTGTCTTGACTTCTGTTTCTCACGCCCAGCCTTGGCTTTTTATATTGTTTCTTTTGCTTCTCTTGGTAGCTTTCCTTTTTCTTTTTGGTTTCCTCTTCTCACAATGCTAGGAAGCTGACTTCTTCTAGGAAAAGGTCAGCCCATGTTTGCAAAGCTCAAATAAAGCTCTTTTTATCCACTTTTTATCATAATCTCCATGTTTCACCTCCTAAATCAAATGAAACATAATTTCCACAGATTAGCACTAGATCAATCAAAATATGAGGGAATTACACAAAATATAGCATGACTATTTATGACCTATCACCACCCTTATATCATTCTATCTAAATCATCAAATGCCAATAATCCATCTCTTTAACTATTTTCACATTGGATTTAAGCTAAGATAATTGACCTAAACTAAATAACCCAAATTCCAACCACATGTATAACTCGTAGATTGAAGGTAAAACGGATAAACTAGAGTTAGAGTGGTAAATCAACATTAACTTGTAAATGTTACATAAAACTTGTAAATCACACATAAGATTAGAAAAATTACATAGAACTTGTAAATTGACATTAATTGTAAAATGAAACAAAAAACTTGTAAACCCTACATAAAACTAGTAAATTAATCGGAAAATAGGTAAATTAATGTTAAAGTTGTAAATTGCAAGAAGAACTTGTAAACAAAACAAAAACTTGTAAATATTGCCAAAAACTTGTAAATGAACATTAACTTGTAAATTGTACATAAAACTTGTAAGTCACACATAAGATTAGTAAATATAACCTAGAACTTGTAAATTTACATTAATTGTAAAATGAAACAAAAAACTTGTAAACCATACATAAAACTAGTAAATTAATCGGAAAATAGGTAAATTAATGTTAAAGTTGTAAATTGCAAGAAGAACTTGTAAACAAAACAAAAACTTGTAAATATTGCCAAAAACTTGTAAATGAACATTAACTTGTAAATTGTACATAAAACTTGTAAATCACACATAAGATTTGTAAATATAACCTAGAACTTGTAAATTTACATTAATTGTAAAATGAAACAAAAAACTTGTAAACCCTACATAAAACTAGTAAATTAATCGGAAAATAGGTAAATTAATGTTAAAGTTGTAAATTGCATGAAGAACTTGTAAACAAAACAAAAACTTGTAAATGTTGCATAAAACTTGTAAATCAACATTAACTTGTAAATTGTACATAAAACTTGTAAATCACACATAAGATTAGTAAATATAACCTAGAACTTGTAAATTTACATTAATTGTAAAATGAAACAAAAAACTTGTAAACCCTACATAAAACTAGTAAATTAATCGAAAAATAGGTAAATTAATGTTAAAGTTGTAAATTGAAGAACTTGTAAACAAAACAAAAACTTGTAAATGTTGCATAAAACTTGTAAATCAACATTAACTTGTAAATTGTACATAAAACGTGTAAATCACACATAAGATTAGTAAATATAACCTAGAACTTGTAAATTTACATTAATTGTAAAATGAAACAAAAAACTTGTAAACCCTACATAAAACTAGTAAATTAATCGAAAAATAGGTAAATTAATGTTAAAGTTGTAAATTGCATGAAGAACTTGTAAACAAAACAAAAACTTGTAAATGTTGCATAAAACTTGTAAATCAACATTAACTTGTAAATTGTACATAAAACTTGTAAATCACACATAAGATTAGTAAATATAACCTAGAACTTGTAAATTTACATTAATTGTAAAATGAAACAAAAAACTTGTAAACCCTACATAAAACTAGTAAATTAATCGAAAAATAGGTAAATTAATGTTAAAGTTGTAAATTGCATGAAGAACTTGTAAACAAAACAAAAACTTGTAAATGAACATTAACTTGTAAATTGTACATAAAACTTGTAAATCACACATAAGATTAGTAAATATAACCTAGAACTTGTAAATTTACATTAATTGTAAAATGAAACAAAAAACTTGTAAACCATACATAAAACTAGTAAATTAATCGGAAAATAGGTAATTAATGTTAAAGTTGTAAATTGCAAGAAGAACTTGTAAACAAAACAAAAACTTGTAAATATTGCCAAAAACTTGTAAATCAACATTAACTTGTAAATTGTACATAAAACTTGTAAATCACACATAAGATTAGTAAATATAACCTAGAACTTGTAAATTTACATTAATTTTAAAATGAAACAAAAAACTTGTAAACCCTACATAAAACTAGTAAATTAATCGGAAAATAGGTAAATTAATGTTAAAGTTGTAAATTGCATGAAGAACTTGTAAACAAAACAAAAACTTGTAAATGTTGCATAAAACTTGTAAATCAACATTAACTTGTAAATTGTACATAAAACTTGTAAATCACACATAAGATTAGTAAATATAACCTAGAACTTGTAAATTTACATTAATTGTAAAATGAAACAAAAAACTTGTAAACCCTACATAAAACTAGTAAATTAATCGGAAAATAGGTAAATTAATGTTAAAGTTGTAAATTGCATGAAGAACTTGTAAACAAAACAAAAACTTGTAAATGTTGCATAAAACTTGTAAATCAACATTAACTTGTAAATTGTACATAAAACTTGTAAATCACACATAAGATTAGTAAATATAACCTAGAACTTGTAAATTTACATTAATTGTAAAATGAAACAAAAAACTTGTAAACCCTACATAAAACTAGTAAATTAATCGAAAAATAGGTAAATTAATGTTAAAGTTGTAAATTGCATGAAGAACTTGTAAACAAAACAAAAACTTGTAAATGTTGCATAAAACTTGTAAATCAACATTAACTTGTAAATTGTACATAAAACGTGTAAATCACACATAAGATTAGTAAATATAACCTAGAACTTGTAAATTTACATTAATTGTAAAATGAAACAAAAAACTTGTAAACCCTACATAAAACTAGTAAATTAATCAAAAAATAGGTAAATTAATGTTAAAGTTGTAAATTGCATGAAGAACTTGTAAACAAAACAAAAACTTGTAAATGTTGCATAAAACTTGTAAATGAACATTAACTTGTAAATTGTACATAAAACTTGTAAATCACACATAAGATTAGTAAATATAACCTAGAACTTGTAAATTTACATTAATTGTAAAATGAAACAAAAAACTTGTAAACCATACATAAAACTAGTAAATTAATCGGAAAATAGGTAAATTAATGTTAAAGTTGTAAATTGCATGAAGAACTTGTAAACAAAACAAAAACTTGTAAATGTTGCATAAAACTTGTAAATCAACATTAACTTGTAAATTGTACATAAAACTTGTAAATCACACATAAGATTAGTAAATATAACCTAGAACTTGTAAATTTACATTAATTGTAAAATGAAACAAAAAACTTGTAAACCCTACATAAAACTAGTAAATTAATCGGAAAATAGGTAAATTAATGTTAAAGTTGTAAATTGCATGAAGAACTTGTAAACAAAACAAAAACTTGTAAATGTTGCATAAAACTTGTAAATCAACATTAACTTGTAAATTGTACATAAAACTTGTAAATCACACATAAGATTAGTAAATATAACCTAGAACTTGTAAATTTACATTAATTGTAAAATGAAACAAAAAACTTGTAAACCATACATAAAACTAGTAAATTAATCGGAAAATAGGTAAATTAATGTTAAAGTTGTAAATTGCATGAAGAACTTGTAAACAAAACAAAAACTTGTAAATGTTGCATAAAACTTGTAAATGAACATTAACTTGTAAATTGTACATAAAACTTGTAAATCACACATAAGATTAGTAAATATAACCTAGAACTTGTAAATTTACATTAATTGTAAAATGAAACAAAAAACTTGTAAACCATACATAAAACTAGTAAATTAATCGGAAAATAGGTAAATTAATGTTAAAGTTGTAAATTGCATGAAGAACTTGTAAACAAAACAAAAACTTGTAAATGTTGCATAAAACTTGTAAATGAACATTAACTTGTAAATTGTACATAAAACTTGTAAATCACACATAAGATTAGTAAATATAACCTAGAACTTGTAAATTTACATTAGTTGTAACTAGAAAATAAAATCTTGTAAACCATACATAAAACTAGTAAATTAATCGGAAAATAGGTAAATTAATGTTAAAGTTGTAAATTGCATGAAGAACTTGTAAACAAAACAAAAACTTGTAAATGTTGCATAAAACTTGTAAATCAACATTAACTTGTAAATTGTACATAAAACTTGTAAATCACACATAAGATTAGTAAATATAACCTAGAACTTGTAAATTTACATTAATTGTAAAATGAAACAAAAAACTTGTAAACCCTACATAAAACTAGTAAATTAATCGGAAAATAGGTAAATTAATGTTAAAGTTGTAAATTGCATGAAGAACTTGTAAACAAAACAAAAACTTGTAAATGTTGCATAAAACTTGTAAATGAACATTAACTTGTAAATTGTACATAAAACTTGTAAATCACACATAAGATTAGTAAATATAACCTAGAACTTGTAAATTTACATTAATTGTAAATGAAACAAAACTTGTAAACCTATACAAAACTAGTAAATTAATCGCGAAAATAGGTAAATTAATGTTAAAGTTGTAAATTGCATGAAGAACTTCTGTAAATAAAACAAAAAACTTCATAAATGTTGCATAAAACTTGTAAATGAACATTAACTTGTAAATTGTACATAAAACTTTGTAAATCATATACAAGATTATTAGTAAATATAAACAAGAACTTAAATAAAAAAAGAGTAATTACTCGCTACTTAGGTAATAAAAAAGTCACTCTAGTTATTGTAATTAATGATTTTTTTTTTTTTTACATCTAACGGTCCACGTTCATCACGGCATCAATGCCGTAAATTTAGTTACGGCATTATAGAATGACCCCCAAAAACAACTCCAAAAGTTATATATTTGTTTCGATTTCAATTCGTTATATCCTTAGTAATAATTCCTACAGCACTAAGCCAGATCATGGATCTCCACTATCACACCATCAAGTGTTTGATCAAAAAGTAGTTTGTTTAAACTTTGAAAGGACACTGTGGTATATAGAAAGTGGCAGGGCTCTAATTATTATCATAGTCATTATATAGTACAGTGGTTGAACCATACAACCACTTTTTTTTTTTTTTTCAATTTTTCGTTACACTTTCTCGGTTATTGGTTAATGTGTTTCAACTTATTTTTCACCGGTTTTATGTTTGATATTCCTACTAAATTCGTGAAATACCGAAATTTTGGGTTATATTCCAAGTAGCTTTTATTTTTCGTTAGATGAGTTCCTAATTTTCGTTGCACTTTCTCTCTTATTGGTTCATGTGTTTCAACTTATTTTTCACCGGTTTTATGTTTGATATTCCTACTAAATTCGTGAAATACCGAAATTTTGGGTTATATTTCAAGTAGCTTTTATTTTCCGTTAGATGAGTTCCTAATTTTAGATTCTTTCTCTCTTATTGGTTCATGTATTTCAACTTATTTTTCACCGGTTTTATGTTTGATATTCCTACTAAATTCGTGAAATACCGAAATTTTGGGTTATATTCCAAGTAGCTTTTATTTTCCGTTAGATGAGTTCCTAATTTTCGTTGCACTTTCTCTGTTATTGGTTCATGTGTTTCAACTTATTTTTCACCGGTTTTATGTTTGATATTCCTACTAAATTCGTGAAATACCGAAATTTTGGGTTATATTCCAAGTAGCTTTTATTTTCCGTTAGATGAGTTCCTAATTTTCGTTGTACTTTCTCTCTTATTGGTTCATGTGTTTCAACTTATTTTTCACCGGTTTTATGTTTGATATTCCTACTAAATTCGTGAAATGGCAAAATTTTGGGTTATATTCCAAGTAGCTTTTATTTTCCGTTAGATGAGTGCCTAATTTTCGTTGCACTTTCTCTCTTATTGGTTCATGTGTTTCAACTTATTTTTCACCGGTTTTATGTTTGATATTCCTACTAAATTCGTTAAATGCCAAAATTTTGAGTTATATTCCAAGTAACTTTTATTTTCCGTTAGATGAGTTCCTAATTTTCGTTGCACTTTCTCTGTTATTGGTTCATGTGTTTCAACTTATTTTTCACCGGTTTTATGTTTGATATTCCTACTAAATTCGTTAAATGCCGAAATTTTGGGTTATATTCCAATAGTACCGGTGCTGAAAAAAAAAAAAGTGACTGTATCTCATACAACCACTGTATTATAAGGGAACCCTTATTATCAATATGTGGGATGATAGTTAAATCAAACAAGACAATGAATATAATAGACAAAAGAAACAACAAATAAGTATAAATGATGTTATGGAGCCTACAAAACTTTTTATCTCTCACGTGTCAAATGCAAAATGAGAGAGTAGTCAGTCGCGACTGACCGTAGCATTCCTCTTTTATTTTTTATTTTTCTCCTTTTCTTTTAAGATTGACACTTTTTCCTCCTCATCATCACTTTCTAGTTTCTACGAACCAATTCAACTAGTAACAATTGTTTTATGTTAATTAAAGTCTTTGATTGAGGTATAAAAATATAGTTATATTATATTTTTTTGAGAGAGTTTTGTCTTAATGAAGAATAAAAAGATTTCTTTTGACTATAATCTACTTTATAGGTAGTAATTAAAAAAATAATTATAAATTTTTAAATAAAAATTATTATAAATTTTTAAATAAAAATTATTATAAATTTTTAAATAAAAATTATTATTACCACTCTTTTGGCTAAAACTTTTTCAATGGATATGAAAAAGCTCAATAATAAAGGCGAACAAACTTTTTGATTTGGCCACCAATACCGCTATACGAGTGCAAAGGATCGTATGATCTGGAGCTCTGGACTGACTGAGGCACTTAGCCATTATGAGTCCTTTTGAATAATTTGTTTTGCTGCATTTTGGAGTGACTTAAAACTTACTTTCCAACTTCATCGAATGTTCTTCAAAGGAAAAATAAAAAATGATCTTGCATAGATTTTTTTCTTCTTTTTTTTTAATTACTTGGGAGGACATTTCGGTAATGGTTTTGATGGCTTTCTTAAGTAGATTACTTAACTATTTAGTTTACTTTTCAGTTTTAATACTTTTAAGAAAGGGTAGGGCTAATGCACTCTAAAAATTACTTTGAACACTCATATTTTTACAAATATTTTTATTACAAAAAATATCCATGATATAAACTACTATTAAGGACTCTTTATTAGGAGCATATATAATATTATTACTTTGGACACTCATTTAAGGCATTGCAATTAATGTTTAATCTTCTTACTATTTTAAATCTTAAATTTTTTCTTCTAAATATCTTAAATAAATATTTATAAAAGAAACTTAATATGTGAAGATTTTAACTTTAATGAGGTATGTGTGATCCTTTTAATTTTCTAGTTTACATCACAAATAATCTTCCTTGTTCTTTCCCTTCCAGACGATTCGGTAAGTGAATTGATTGCCCTCTGAATTTTATGGAGTTGAATATAACGAGATGTTCAAGTATTGAAATTCATATTGAAGTAGAAATGTTATGGCTAGCATGCGTCTTTGTATTCAAGTATTGAAATCCAGTTTTGAAGTACAATGTTATGGCTAGCACATGTCTCGTTTGTGGGGTCCTAAATTCAAGTATTGAAATTCAACTTTGGAATATAACGTTATGGCTAGCATGTGTCTCGTTTGTGGATCCTGAAACTACACAAAATAGATTCTCAATTTATAGATGAGGAGTGTGTTCTTATGTGCATGTGGTGTCTGTATTCTTTTGATGAACTGGCGGTGATCATTGCTTTAAAATATTTTATAATTTGTTATGATGAACAGGCGTAGTACTTAAAATTTGTCTTACAATTTGCTTTAAACTATCTTATGTGGCATCTGTATTCTTTTACAATTTACTTTAAAATATTTTATAATTTACTATAAAATATTCAATTGATGAATATGTATCTGTATTCTATATTTCGTGGAGGATATGGCTTCAGCTCAAATTTCCAATGTTAATTCAGAATGCATAATGGATTATACTAATGAATTTATTAATCATAAGGTGAGTTTCATTTTACAATTCATATGTCTAATGTTCTTTTGTTAATATTTATTTATTTATTTTATATGTAGATATTTAAAAGTAAGGAAGAGTTAATTCACTGAACTCGTGAAGTTGGGAGGAAAAATGGTTTTGTAATTGTGATCAAGAGATCTAATTCTGGTAATGGTGCTGGATCACCTTTTGTTGTGAGAAGTGGACAATATAGAAACACGAGAATAAATGAAGAGAATAAAAAAGAAAAGCAACCAAGGACTATTGGCACTAAGAGATGTGGATGTCCCTTTACATTAAATGGCCATAAGTTGGACACTGATGATGATTGGGTATTAAAAGTAGCATGTGGAGTGCATAATCATCTAGCTGCTGCGCATCTTGAGGGGCATTCTTATACAGGAAGATAGTCAAAAGAAGAGACTTTGTTGTTAATTGATATGTCCACGAGACTTTGTAAATATTTATTAATGTTCTTTGGGTGTGGTATATGCACTCTAAAAATTTTAGTCATACAAAGTCTCTTCTTTTGACAATCTTCATACATTAAACAATATTTACAAAGTCTCGTGGACATATCAATTAACAACAAAGTCTCTTCTTTTGACAATCTTCCTGTATAAGAATGCCCCTCAAGATGCTCAGCAGCTGGATGATTATGCACTCCACATGCTACTTTTAATACCCAATCATCATCAGTGTCCAACTTATGGCCATTTAATGTAAAGGGACATCCACATCTCTTAGTGCCAATAGTCCTTCGTTGCTTTTCTTTTTTATTCTCTTCATTTATTCTCGTGTTTCTATATTGTCCACTTCTCACAACAAAAGGTGATCCTTGGTTTTTGAGCACCATTACTAGAATTAGATCTCTTGATCACAATTACAAAACCATTTTTCCTCCCAACTTCACGAGTCCAGTGAATTAACTCTTCCTTACTTTTAAATATCTACATATAAAATAAATAAATAAATATTAACAAAAGAACATTAGACATATGAATTGTAAAATGAAACTCATCTTATGATTAATAAATTCATTAGTATAATCCATTATGCATTCATAATTAACATTGGAAATTTGAGCTGAAGCCATGTCCTCCACGAAATATAGAATACAGACGCATGTTCATCAATTGAATATTTCATAGTAAATTGTAAAATATTTTAAAGTAAATTGTAAAAGAATACAGACGCCACGTAAGATATTTTAAAGCAAATTGTAAGACAAATTTTAAGTACTACGCCTGTTCATCATAATAAATTATAAAATATTTTAAAGCAATGATCACCGCCAATTCATCAAAAGAATACAGACACCACATGCACATAAGAACACACTCCTCAGCTATAAATTGAGAATCTATTTTGTGTAGTTTCAGGATCCACAAACGAGACACATGCTAGCCATAACGTTATATTCCAAAGTTGAATTTCAATACTTGAATTTAGGACCCCACAAACGAGACATGTGCTAACCATAACATTGTACTTCAAAACTGGATTTCAATACTTGAATACAAAGACGCATGCTAGCCATAACATTTCTACTTCAATATGAATTTCAATACTTGAACATCCCGTTATATTCAACTCCATAAAATTCATATGGCAATCAATTCACTTATCGAACTGTCTGGAATGGGAAGAACAAGGAAGATTATTTGTGCTGTAAACTAGAAAATTAAAAGGATCACACATACCTCATTAAAGTTAAAATCTTCACATATTAAGTTTCCTTTATAAATATTTATTTAAGATATTTAGAAGAAAAAATTTAAGATTTAAAATAGTAAGAAGATTAAACATTAATTGCAATGCCTTAAATGAGTGTCCAAAGTAATAATATTATATATGCTCCTAATAAAGAGTCCTTAATAGTAATTTATATCATAGGTATTTTTGTAATAAAAATATGAGTGTTCAAAGTAATTTTTAGAGTGCATATAGCCCCACCCTATTTTTTATTATAAAAACAAACAAAATATCACTTATATTCAGATATTTAAAAAATAAAAACAAACATGTCATTCAGATTTTCGTATTTAAATCTATTCAGACTTTAAAAAAATTCAAATCCATTTAAATTTCAATAAAAAAAAACGCTAGTCTTTGTAGCTAATTGACGTTCGCAATAGAACTAGAAATAAATTAAACTACTTAACATAAAGAAGCATATCCTATCAAAAAAAAAACAAAAAGAAGCATATTGTATTCGCATCTTCATCAGAAATGAGAATAAATAAATTATCGTGGCGTAAAGCGTCTGTACAATTTCCATCCATCTTTTTCCTAATCAATAATCACAATGGACCATGCTTGAAAAGAAGCAACTTGCTCCAAGAATCTAGTACAAAAACTTGGGACAAAACATAATAATTATAAGAATTCTACAACCTTATTTATACAATAAGTTTATAATATTGAGTTACAATCTTTATAACAAAAACACTTTATTATGTGGAAGTCGAGTAACTTAAAAGCACATTTGCCAAACGATCGAGATTGCAATAATAAAATACATAAAGATTAAAGTGGCATTCATACAAAGATTCATAAAATTAAACAACAACATCCCTCTTTCCTGGAATCTGGGGAGGATGAAAACCCTTTTTCCAATATCTCTGAGCTTACTTCGAAGTTCGGCGCTGCCTCCGCCCGTGCCGACGATGCCGGCGGCGGAGGCATACATGGGACTGGATCCGGTGCTGGTACTGGTGGTGGTGGGGCAGGTTCTCTTGGAAATTCATTTTCGATTTCATCATGATCAGGCTTCTCTTTAGGAGAACGGTCTTTCTGACTAATAGTACTCATGATGTGCTCTTCTTATACTAAGTCTTTGCTTCTCAGAAAGCTGGCTAGCTCAGGGCTCAGGGTAAATAAGGTTAGCCATACATGCTACAAAAAGACACAAAAACCTAACAGAGAAGCAAAACCCTTTTCATGAAACCTCTGAGAAATCAGGCTCAGAATAAATAAAGGATGTGTAGAGCTTCATGCAATTTCCGATCTTTCTCATAATCAAATAATGCTGATAAAAGTGTATTTGTGAATCGTATAATTCAGTAATCCTAAAGCTTAAAAAATTGTGTTATTACCAAAAGCATTGTACTAACAACTTGCTTTCTCAGTAAGAATTTAAAAATAAATTGTGTTAATCGAATTTAAACTAATTTATTTATTAGTATTTTTCTACAAATCGTTCTTGGCTTGATTTTAAGCTTAAGTGCTCTGAAATTTTGACAAAAGGATAAGTTCTAGTTTAATCTCTATGTCTTTTAAAATGTTCCAAGACTTCCCTATTAGTAATTATGTTACATCCTAGTCTTGACTTTTTTTTACTTTTAAAATAATACCCTATAACAATCTTAGGGACATAATGAAAAAAATAAAATGTCAATTTAATATTAATAACAAAAAATTTACATCAATTGCTGGTTTAGTTTTAGGATTAATTTGGTAAATTGATTTTTTTCCCCCATTAATATCCCTAAGATTGTAAAAAGGAAAGAAAAGTAATGGTGAAGCAATAAGATAATTGTAGGAATTAAACGGATATTTAACCAAAAATATTGGGACCAACATTACTTAACAAAAAATATTGGGATTAAACGAACATTTACCCTTGACAAAATTAATCTTTGTTGATCCTTGGAATTTTTATTTGTCTCTTATCTTTGATAAATGATGAACATAAGGAATTGAAAGTGTATGCAATACATATGAAAGAATATGAAAAATGATGGTTTGAAATTAAATCCTCTATTTTTGTTTCAAAATTTTAGAAAAATGATCTTGCATAGTTTTTCTTCTTTCTTTTTTATTTAATACTTGGGAGGAATATGGGTAATGGTTTCACAACTAGACAGTATTTAAATTATTATAATAGAATCAAAAGCTGTATATTAACAAGAAATTGGTATTAATTACATTAATGCTCACCCTTGGTTTCGTTTTTTTCCCTTTTTCTTTTCCTAAACGAAAATTATTGACTAGATATTTTGTTCTTAAAACGATCGAAATATTATTGAAATATTAGTTTAATTGTAATAAATTAAGGTGATCCTAACAATTCTAGTACTGTATTGTTGTATCGTTATTTTTTTTTTTTTTTTGGCGTTTCACTCACCCTCAGCTTACCAAACAAAAAAAAAAAAAGAAACTAGAAATTTTAATGTAATTTGTTTTGTCCTATATATATTGGAGTTTGAATTTTTTATTGTTTACTTAAAGAGAATTTTTTTTTTTTTTTAAATAAGGGACTAGGGGACTCATATCACTGTTCAAATCACAGATGAAGTACCACTATTCATAACTAAGATGAAATATTGAACTACGAACTGGCTGTGAAACTTACTTGTTGAAGGCTGCCTGCCTATCCTTGCTCACTTAATCTCCTATCTTCTTTGCAGTGGTAGCTAACTTCTTTAATAATTTCCTTACGGAATGAAAACTTCGGTAGCCAATGGCTCATACTTATATACAGTATTTATTTGTCCAGTAATTAAGACTCTATTGCCTTCTGACTCTTACTTATTTGTCCAGTAGTTAAGATTCTATGCCTTGGGTAGCCGTAATCAAAGAAATTTCCACATTCAGTTTAAGAGTCGCATTCAATAACTCTAAGTGTTGATTTGATAAAATGCATGCATTAAGTTATTAGGTGCAACCGTGCAACTCTTAAATAAAGGGCTTGTTTGGTTGTTGTATTAAAGTCCCTCATTATATTAATTTTATACAAATCTATTTTTGGCAAACAAAAAATCACAATAACCCCTCGTTATTGGCCCAAGTTAATGCAGCATGTGCCGCTTGTTTTTTATTTTTTATTTTTTCTCCTTGCCCTTTTGCTTTTGCAGCTGTTGACTTTTGTTTCTGTTTTTTTATTTTTACTTTTGTTTTATTATAATAATAATAATAAATAAATAAAACTTTTAATTTAATATAGCATTATATAATTTTTTTATTTTTTATTTTTATATTATAATTATTGATATAAATTAATAAATATATAATTCATTATTCAATATTATAATATTATATTTTTATTTTTACATTATAATTTATTAATTAATTTATGATTTATTATCACTAATAATAAATATTTAGATATGAATAAATTTAAATAATATTAATTTAAAATTAATAATAATATAAATAATTATATAAAATATTAAAATAATAAATTATATAATTTAAATTAATTACAAAAAATTAATACTTCGATGTCGATTCATCAGACGTTATTATAATACAATATTAATACAATACAGCATAATATAATATACCAATATTAAAATAATACAATACAACATAATACAATACAGTATGTCAAATACACCCAAAGTGTAACATAAGTTACCCACATTTTATTAAGAGCTGATAAATTTATGTTGGCTGTTCATTGTGTTTGTAACTAAATTTATGAACTGGCAGGAGTTCAAATCACAGATGAAGTACCACTATTGATAACTAAGATGAAAGACTGAACTACGAACTAGCTGTGAAACTTACTTGTTAAAGGCTGCCTGCCTAGCCTTGCTTACTTAATCTCCTATCTTCTTTGCGGTGCTAGCTAACTTCTTAAGAAATTGCTTACGGAATGAAAACTTCGGTAGCCAATGGCTCATACTTATATACAGTAGTTAAGACGCTGTTGCCTCGTGAATCATACTTATAAAGTTGTTTGTCCAGTGGTTAAGATTCAATGTCACGTTGCAATTGAATTAGGTAGCTGTAATCAAACAAATTTCCAAATTCAGTTTAAGAGTCGCATTCAATAACTCAAGTGTTGTTTGATAAAAAATTTTGTGTTGAGTTATTAATTGCAACTCTTTAAGTAAAATGTAATATAAGTTAACCACACTTATATTAAGAGCTGATAAATTTATGTTGACTGTTCATTATGTTTGTGATTAAATTTATGAACTGGCAGGAGTTCACATTTGAATATCAATACTTTTTTCTATTGTTCGTCGCAGACTGCTAGCACTGTAATTTAATTATACATTGCATTTTTTGTAAATATCAAAATATTTGTTAAAAAAAGGTAACCGTAATGTCTATAAAACAGGCTAAAATAAGATTTACAAGCTTTTTTTTTTTTTTGGAATACTTATATTAGTCTACAGGTATTTATTTAAAACTTATTGAGATTAATCTTCTATTATAGTACAACTCAAATTTCTGATCTTATGCTAAAGTATATCTACCCACTAATATTTAAAAGTTATATTTACTCTACCAATATTTATGGAAGAAATTAATTATCTTTCTCTATCTAATTAGGAGGGAAACAAAAGTCCCAACTTGAACCGACACCCTCAAGTTGTTACATTTTAAACTAATCATGTTGTATTTGATTTTATGGATTAATAAGTGGAAGTTCAACTATTGCTTAAGTAATGGATTTCATTAACTTTGAATATTATTTTTGCTATTTAGACAAAAAGCTCTGGAAGGGTGGGCTAAGACAGAAAAGCCTCCGTTCAAAAAATAAAAAATTATTTGAATTTTATTTGTTCGTACAATTAGTTCAACCAAATGCTTCATTTGATTAATAAGAAACTAACTTTCAATATTTTGCTTGGTGAATGGTGATAAAGAGCTTCACGTACTAATATATTTGGTTGATTTAGATTTTAGATTAAACATATTAAAAAACTAAACACAAGAAAGTAATTTTTATTCATCAATTATCGTCTATTTTATGATGATATAAATACACAAAAAAAAACTAAAGGTGAGAAAATAAATAAAAAAGGTAGTAGTGCGTCTGGTTGGGTTGGTGGTAGTTAGGCTGCATTTATTTTCTGGAGTGAGAGTGAGGAGTGTAGATTTCTCCCACTCCAGTGTTTACTTCAATAAATTAGTTTCGGATTGAGAATCTCACTCCGTAGACCCCATTTATTTTTGGAGTGGGGAGTGGGAGTGGGACTCCCATGGAGATTCCCACTCCCACCTCTCCATTTTCTATCCTTTTTAATTTAATTTAATTTAATATTTAATAAAATAAAATAAATAATATTATATTTATTTGAATAATATTATTGTATTTATTTTAAAAGTAATAGTACTATATTTATTTAATATTAATAATTAATAATAATAAATAGTTTATTCTATGAAAATATTAATTTTGTACTAAATAATATTATTATATTAATTTAAAAATATTAGTATTATATTTATTTAATATTAATAATTAATACTAATAAATAGTTTATTCTATGAAAATATTAATTTCATACTATATTAATAGTAAAAATATTTCATTTATATTGCCCTTACCAATAATTTTTAATTTATATAATTAAAATTAAAATTAATAAAAAATTGTGATGTTCATAATTAAGAATATTAATAATTATTATAAATTTACAAATATAATAAAATAAATGTTTATTCATTAAATATATTTTTTATTAATTTATTCATTAAATATATTTTTTATTAATTTATTCATTAAATATATTTTTTATTAACTTTGTAATTAAAACTATAATTCATTAAATAAGGATAAAATTGTAATTTGAAACTATTTACTCCCAATCCAAGACTAAGGTGGCGTTTGTTTTTTAACTTAATGACTTAAAGTGATTAACTTAATTAATTAAGTTAATTAGAAGTGTTTGTTTTTATAACTTAATGAGACTTTTTAGATAATTTTGACTTAATAAAATAAGTCAATTTTTTTGGCTTTTTACTGAATGGAGAAATCTGAATTAAGTCAATTACTTTCTAATGTCAAAAATATCTCTGCTTTATAATTTATTTTTTACATCTATCCCAAAATTCACCCATAGACATTTACCCAACATAATAATCTAATCATTATTTTTTAGCTGTCATGGAGTCACTTCTCACTTTGCTCATCTCATCTAATTCTTGAATCTCTCATTAATATATTATTTTACTTATAAATGTTAAATTATTGTGGTATTTAATATATTATTTATTTGACATTTAAATTTAATAAGGATACGAATGTAAAAGTACATATTTTCAGTTTTTTAAGTTGAAAAAAATAAACAACTTAATATTTATTTTCCGAGATTCAGACGAAAAAAAAAACATATTATTCAGATTCAAATATTCAGATCTATTAAGAATTTAGATTAATTCAAGTCTGTTCAGATTTCAGATAAAACAACAAACGCCACCTAAGTAAACATATAAATTAAATTTTGATCTCCACTCCATACTTCCATTTCAGTGTAAGTAAACAACATACTCCCACTCCTAGAATTCTCACTCCTCAAAATTCTTACTCCAGTCCAAAAAGTAAATGCTACCTATATGTCTATTGCAATTCAAGGGTCACCATGCTTGTCAAAAAACATCATGTCATCACTGCATTTTGTATGCGCTCCATAATTATTATGCTTGCCTGCCAATAAAACATTTTTTCCGTTTGGAATTCATCATCAATAATCCGTCTTGGGATTTTCATAATCCACTTCCAAACTTCACATCGAACAAAAATTTTACCCTCAGGATTTTAGAGATATTTGCAATTAAAAAAAAGTGAAAAAAATTTTGTGGGATAGTTTAATAATATTTTCATATAAAAAGAAGTCACTTGCATCTTTAAGATTTAGAACAATAGTTATAAAACATCCCAAATTTTTAATAAGGGACACTAAAACTCTCTTTTGACCATGGTCCTTTAACACTATAAATCCAAAAATTGACCTAAAAATTTTATAATAAATAGAAATACGGCATTAAAATAAATATAATAATATATATTTAAAATAATTTAATAATTATTAGATTTATTTTATTATATTAAAATTTTTATTAATAAATAAAAACATAATATTAAAATAAATAAATTTTAATTATTTTGAATATTATATAAAAGTTAATTCTAATAATATTAATAGGGAGATATTTTGTTAATTGTAAAATTTATTTAACCAAAGATTTATTTAAAACCTTTATAATAAATATAAATATAATATTAAAATAAATATAATAATTTAAATTTTTAATATTATTTTAAATGTTAAAAATAATTTAATATTATTAATTTACTAGTAAGATTATATTATTTATATTACGTTTGTATTAATTAAAAACCTTTAAAGTTAATCTTATAATTATGTCATTCAAAATATATTATAATTAAAAACAATTTTAGTTTTTTTTTTAAATTTAAGAATTTTCGTGATTATTTTTTAAAATTTTAAAAGTGTAAGTGTTTTTTTATCCTTTAGCATATGATAAAATAATATGTTTTATTATAAAATGTTTTAATATTAAATTTAGTAGGTTTGATTATGAAACTTATTATGTGTCCATTTTAAAATCTCTGTACTTCAGTATATTGAGACATTAGGACAATTACGCACAATTGCCTCTCAAGAAAAAGATGGCGTACAAAGTCACCTCAATTATGGAGTGAAAAATCTAGTAAAAGTCTGCTGAAAATGGGTTACGTAACAAATGTGGCGGAAGGAGTTAGATGAAAACGGTGGTTAAAATCAGGGGTCCGCTTATAATAAATACAGCCGCTTTTTATTATTTTTTTATTTGTTCAGGTAACCAGCCACCCAAAGTAACAGTTATAAGGTAAATATAATGAAAAATATTAAAGGTAATTATCGTATACCTACCCTTATTTCAAGTAAATATTAAACTAAGCAAATCAAACTAAAAGACTACCAAAGACCTCCTCAATTCAGCATTAAAAATAGGGCATAAGTGAAATATTTAACAAATTATGATAATTATGAATAAAAGATTAAGAATTATGAATACCTATTAGAACTTAATTGGAAGAGGATTTGTGTTTTGCTGTCTTCAGCCTTGAAGATTTGCAAATGTGAAACATCATGGTTTCTTGTAGGCTTCAGAGACTCTAGATGTAGGAAACAAAGTGATTGAGTCAAATTGTTTTTTAGATTAGAATAGGGATTTTGAAGAACAAAATAATTAATTTGATTAAATATGCTTAAGCCACCTACTCTTTCAATCAATTAATTGTATATATATATATAGAGAGAGAGAGAGAGAGTTTAATGTGGGCTTTTTATAAAATAAAATTACAAGGGGCTTAAATAAATACAGTTAACATTAAAATTAACTACCCACGCTAAATAAATAATTAAATTTAGGAGGAAATTTTAGTTCAAGGGACTCTAGCCCCCGTGGTCACTCGTTGGATTCATCAATGTTCATACGAATATTGATTAATCGAGTTACACTTGTATAACTTATTACTTACACATTAGACAAGTAAAAAAATTGGATCCAAACATATCACTCGCCATCAAGTTTGAAATGGAGTCATGAGAAGCATTTCGAAGAGATTTCCAGGAAGGAATTTCCAGCTGCAAACCAAAGCGTTTCGACATTTTCTTTTTAAATCAAAATTTCGTTGCTTCATCAATAAAAATTCGTTGGCGAAAATTTCACGTCCAATATAATTTTTTTTGTTAGCCATGTACAGAATATGAAGTCTGGCCACACATACCTACCGTGAAATCTATAGGTCAACCCACATTTTCTTTTTTAATTATCTATATTTCAAAGACTTTTGTATCATTAGTTAACATTTTACTTCATCAAAAAAGAAAGAGGAGGGAATGAGAGTTCCGGTACTGATTAGAGCCCTTACGCATCAGCAAACCAAACATTTTTACTTATAAAAAACAAACGAAGGGAAGAAGGGAATATCGTATAGAAATTTGCGGTAGCATTCAAACAAATAAGCTCTGATTAAAAATTGCATAATATAATTTGTATCTTATAACTTTGAAGCATTAATCGACTTATTAAATGATTTCCCTTGCATTGTATTGTACCCTTGAATTTTGCTTCTTTTCTTTACCCGTGTGAGACACAAGATCCCTGATCTGGCTCAGTGCTTATTTTCTTTAAATGTTGAAACTATTATCAATCACTAGCTTGTCCCGGAATTTATAAAGCTGCAGTCTTAATTACTGACATTTAAATGTAAAATTCAAGTACTTGTGCGGCACTTTTGGTTGTCCGCAATGTATTAAAATTCAGATTTCAACATTTGAGCCTCTGTGTATATTTAAATGCAGATCAAGTTATAGCAAGTGAACCACCTAACATGGTGCTTGATCTTGTTGGAGAAAAGCTTCATCGCCCAACCCTTGCACCATCTCACTTCAGCATTTTCAGAGTCCCAGATTTACTACGCAAGTTAAATGAAAAGGCTTACGAAGCAGAATCACTAGCAATCGGTCCTTACCATCACAGTAAAGATCACTTATCAACCTCTGTAAGAGCACAAAATCAGCTATCTTCAAACTCTCATAGAGCGGACGCGTATACGTTATGCAGAGTATGTGAGGGCCATGTGGCACTGGAAGAAAGAGCTCGAAATTTTTATGGAGGATCCATAAGTTTCAGCAAGAATGAGTTTGTTCAAATGATGTTTTTCGGTGGTTGTTTCATTGTTGAGGTTATTCGTAAGTTTGGATTGCCACATTTGAGAGGAGATGATGGTCCCATTTTTAAACAAAGATGGATGTTACCTTATATAGGACGAGATATGATATTCCTTAAGAATCAACTTCCATTTTTTGTTGTTTGGAAGTTGTTTACAATGTATGAGATGTCTAATATTCCAAGGAACGAAAGCTTTCTTGTCACAATTTTGCATTTTTTCTACGGAATATTATCGGGGAAAGGGTTTCGAAGAGATGGTGTTGATCGATTTAATGATTGTCAGATAAAAGGAAACAAACATCTGGTCAGTTTGGCACATGATAACTGGCTTCCTTCACCTTCAGGAGTTGAAGCTTGTGGGAACAATGGCAAAAACAATAGTGACTGGATCTTCATTTGCTCTGCCCCAAAGATTGAAGAGGTTGGAATAAAGTTTCACAAGGCCGACGTACTTAAGGTTGATTCCTTGATTGATACAGAGTTCGAAAATTGCGTGATGAAGATCCCAACCTTGGAAATCGTGATGCTACAGAAACTATTTTTCAAAATCTCTTTGTAAACGAGCACTGTTCTCACGATATCGTTGATGTCGAAATGTGATTGAGTTGGTTTTGACTCATCTACATCATTAAATTTGTTTGGTAAGTTTTCTTATCCTCCACCAGTAAATAATCCATGAATGATTGTAGCTAATGATCAATGAGCACCTGAAATCACAAAAGATGGTAGGCGTAAGTTTTCCTCTTATATTTCGAATTATTTGGGTTTTATTGAAAAATAAAATATATAAATAAATAGGTTCTGATTTCTTTGTAAAGATAGATGAAGATTCTCTAATAATAAAAAGAGTAAACAATATTATAGAGAGAGAGAAGTTGAACCCACCTGGGGTGATTTTCTTAAAGTTTTTATAAACAACCCAAACTCACGACCTTAGATCGTGGCAATAACCATTAATGGATCAAATCCATGTCCTAATTTTTTTAAGGGAGATCTACGGTGGTTTATTTTGATTGAGTCTCCTTGACTTGGTCTTATTTCCCATCTCTTTATACCACTGTCGAGATAATTTTCATTATCGATTCTCTAGTTAATTTGTTTATATCTAAATTTTATGTTGAGGTAGGTTATCAGATTTACCTCCTAGTTGATGTGGGCTGCTCCTGGTCTCAAGAATTACCTCCTAGTAGCCTATCAACTATTTGCTTATTTTCTACTTGGAGAAAATTATGGTCACCCTATTTTATTCCCCAAATAGATATAAATCCAAAGCATATATTAGACTATTGCAAGTTCCTGCACTGCCTCATTAACTCTTCAAAGGATGTTAAATTACTTCATCGTCGTGGAATAATTCATAAGTGTGTAGGTGATGATGAAGTGGTTGTAACCTTATTCAACAAGCTTGGTGATGGTGTTGTACTCGGTGAGAGGTTCTACTACTTTGGGGCATTAAACAAAGTGAATTTATCGTAATAAGTGAAAGGCCAAGTTGAGGCACCATTATTTCAAAATTCCATGGACAATCATCTCTTTTTTCTCTACTTGTGGAGGAGCATAAGTCTAATTTATTTATTTTTTCTAGTTTTCACTAGGGTTTATTTATATTTTCTTTGTAACGCCTAAACTCCTATTATTTTTATTTTGTTTTAATGGATTTTTTAAATGGTATTTTTGCCCTTATGAATAGGGTTATTCATGGGTTAATTTTTGAAAATTTGTTATTTTTTCAAATTTATTAAAATTTCTTAAGGCTCCCTATAAATTAATATTTTTCTCCTTCCAAAGCCCTAAACCCACGACATTTCTTCTTTTTCTCTGTTGCTCATTACGCTCTTATCCAAGCCCTAAGATTCAAACCTTTAGTTAGGAAAGAATCAAAGCGATTGGTAAGTTTATTCTCCTTATTTTCCACAAGATTTCCAATCACTCTATCTAGGGTTTATATTGACATGATTTTAGATTGCTATAAATCATAATGCATGATTTAGAATGTGTTTAGGCTTTGTTTAGGGCTCTGATTTATTATGAGTCTAGTTAATCAATCATTGATGCATTAAGCACACAGGATAATTCTGGACAGCATGAGTACCTCGAATTTAAACCTATATTTTCTAAATGATTATTTATATTTCTAGAAACTAGACATGTAGGGCTTCTTGAATAAATTTCATTTCATTAAATTTGACTTCGTTTTCAATTTTATATGCATTTTCGAAATAGACACCACTGCACTAGAAAACTGCGATTCCAGCATTGCAATCAGATTCACAAAATTATTTGTACTATAAACTGAACTCTAAAATTTCTGAAATTTTATATGGAAGTTAATATATCTGTCTAGTATTCCCAGTTTTAATTTCGTAATTTTCTAATTAGTAATTTATTTTATAAAAATCTGAGAACCCATTCTGTTTGGTTAAGGTACTGTAAAAATAATTTCGAATTTGTCAAGTAATAAATAGTTTTGAAAAATGTTTTTGGTATCGGATCCTCTTGAAAATTTTATATGAGGTACTCACAAATGTCTAAAATATTTTCGTAGAATATTATGTCATTATGATTTTTAGATTAAGAGTTAAAATTTTAAGAACCAGACCTGTGCGGGTATGAATTAGAAAATCAGATTCTTAGAATAAGTTATTGATAGTCATATTTTGTATTTGTTTAAGGTGTTTGAAGTGTTTGAGGCTCTTAGAGGCTTAAAAGTTATTAATTCAAATTCTTTTGTCGAGGCAAGTAACTTCATTCCTAATGTACTGAATACGTATGAATATTTTGATAATATTATGAGTATTTTTATACTATTTAGAAAATTAATTGATTTTCATAACAAAAATCAGTTTGTGTAAATATTTTCAAACCTAAATTCTTTTGAATAAAATATTTTGTAAATGGTTTTAAATATCTAAATTATTTTATTACATGCCTACTTTATATGATTTTTCTTGTAAAAATATTTTACAAGCCTAAATTATTGTTATGAACATTTATGAAAATGATACAAATATTTTGTACTCATGTATGATTTCAATTATTTATGATTGTGCGGGGGCCACCTCTTGAGACTATATAGGGGCCACCTCTTGAGAGCCAAAGTGTTGCAAAGTGACACATATAGTGCAGTCCACTTAAGTCATGTTTTGGTATTTCATAGTTATAATCACGATTAATTATTCGATATATATATTCGACCATCTTGGGTGTCTTCTGAGTGTACACACGATATTTTGATTTTGATTCTGATTCTGTTTCTAGCTGGGTCATTAGAATTATAAGTGACACTATCTGACATGAGCTGACCTTTTGTTTTCTGTGAATGTGATATATGATTTGCTTTCATAAGTAACTATGCTTTTGATATTTTGAATTATTATGAATTTATGTTATTTTATCGTGATATATCATTTTTATCAAATCTATGAATTATGAAATATGTTTTACTAAAGAAAAATATTTTGGGTATCTAAAGTGTGTTAGGAATGATTTTCAAGTTGACCATCATCATAAACTTTTTATCAAGTTCCTTTTGAGAGGTGTGTTTAGCTTTAGTTAAATTTCATTTTCGCTATTGAATAAGAGGAAAAATGACTCACTCACAATATTACTTTTTGTAGATTAAGTTCCTTTTGAAAGGTGTACTTAGCTTTGGAATTAGAGATTTCATTTCCTTCTGCTATTTGAATAAGAGGAGAAATAGACTCATTTTTTTTAGGTTATTTCTATTATGAACTTATAATTTCAAGTTTTGAGACTTTTGATATTTTCAAATTTCTGGAGAGATTATTTAGTGTTAGACGTATGAAATTGTGGATTTATTTGAATAAGAATTTGAGGTATTCTAGTTTGGAGTTTGTGAGTAAGGATTCCAATTTATAAGTAACATTCTTTTTCACGTGCTCCGCACATGTTAGATTTAGGGTGTTACATTCTTGTTTAAATAATATTTCTTTTCTTGTAAGAAATTATAAGTTTACTAGGATTAAGATCAATTACAACTAGTATAAATAGACTTTTTATGGTTGTTTCTCTTTAAAAACTTTTATCAATAATATTAAGCTTATTTTTACAATTGAGAAATTTTCCTCTCTCGTGAGAGCCTTCATTCTTGAGCTTTAAGAAAGTACATACACTAGAATGATATTATTGCTTCCACACTATAGGTGTGTTTGGGAGTGAGGTGCTCGGAATTGCAATGAGAAAAGCTACATGAATAAAGTTGGGAAAAAAAATTTACTAACATGCTAAATCCCATACAAGTGTTACATTTATAGTGCTTTGACAACCAACACCACCACACAATATATCAAGTAGTGCGAGCTTTTCCATGTGATGTAAACTAACCATCAATCTCCTTTCATATAAAATCTTTCCTCCATCATCTGTTAACTTCACTAATTCCATTAATTTAAAAAAAAATCAGCAAAACCATAAGCCATCATCACAACCACCATACGTAGCCACTAGTGCCAATCATTGTCCTTACCATCCAATTTAGTAAGAGATGCTGACAGTAGCCCAGCCAATATACCGTCCTTTTGCACTATAGTCACCAAAACCACCATTAAACTACCATGGTCATCGGCACTTGATTCGCTGTAAATTCCTGCAATTCATCAACTTTTCCCCTATAAAAATTATTCCCCATTCTTAGCTCTCTTTTTCCAGTCTAAACTTGCTCCCAGGCACCGCCCCATTCACCAAAAATTGAAACCAAGACTCTGATATGTTTAATTTATAGTTAACAAGTGAGCTGGAGTTGAAGAAGAAAGAGGAGGGGAAGTGTACCAACAGCTTAAACTCATTATATATTTATTCTATCAGCTACACATTACATATATAGTCTTCGAACTAAACACCTAAGCTAGAAGATAGAATAACAGCAGCAGATAATCTGGAAATTAACTAATTGGTGTCGAAAAATCGGCACTCAAGATTATTCAACGGAAACCTCTAAGGTCTAACAAACTTGACCAAGTCTTGATGATGACCAAATCTTCCATTCACCCTCTCCCGCTTGTAAGTTGAAGACGTTCATGCAATCCCTATGCATTTCCACATTGTCAAGGCATGCATGCAATCCCGTAACGAGCACATATCATTCCCACAATATATCCATCTCGAGATCAAATCCGTATGTCTTGGCAAACGCACTCGGTTCCTGGCATCCTGTGGCGCTGACCCGTTTAACCAATATCTATTTTGGGCAAAATTACACGTGTCACAAAGCGATCCAAGATAGTTGGGGAGAAGCTAGTCCGATCACTTTACGATGAACTAACATGAAAAACATTATGGATTTGAGAACCAGCGGAAGAGCTAACTTATAAACCACTTTTTCAATGATTGGATCGGACAAAATAAGCGATGAACCCCGTGGAGCCACGAGGCCAAGTCATCGTCTGATTTTAAATCTATAATCCCCCACCTGGAAATTTATTTCGCGTCGATTTTGGTCCGCTTGAGATTTCATACGGTCCCGAGCCCGAAAAATATTCTGCCGTAACTCACGCAAAATAGAATCCATGTCGCGTAGGTATTCATCCACTGTTTGGACTCTTGAAGTACCTGGTACATATGCTAATAGGCTCGGGGGCGAAATGCCATAGACAGCTTCAAAGCGCGATAGTTTGGTGGAAGAATGAGTGGTTGTGTTATAGTTGAACTCAGAATCCATTGACCACTTGCTGATTTCAAAAACAGTGAATCTTGTTCAGTGCAATTGACCACCTCGGTTTGGCCGTCAAATTATAGATGATAACTAGAACTGCATAACGTCCGCGGTTGTCGTAAACGCGATAAATACCTTATCACCGTCCTAACATGAATGATACCATGGGTGATCGTTGCGACAATGCCAGCTACAATTACTGCTAAAGGGTGTTTTAAGGGCACAAAGTGGGCATGCCTTACCGATCTACCGCCGTTGTAGCATTGAAGATGGTAAGATGAAGTCCATTAAACGTCACCTTGTTTGAATTGTCAATAATCCTAGCCTCATTGTCTCTTTTATATGGCGATATTGTAATACCGAATCTTTTCATCATATTGGATAGCAGTCACGAACAAGAGTTTTATGGTAACAAATCCCACCTGAGATGTATGTCAGTATCTTAGAAATCAATGATGAAGTGGAACTTAATTAGATTTTATCACGTTTGAACCAAACTCCATCTTTCTGTAGCAGCTGGTTAGATTGAGACGAGCTCCCCCGAGATAGGTCTTCATAAAATATGTCCTGCTATACCTCTCGTTGAAGAATAGGCCACCAATTTGCATAGGGTAAAGAAATTGCTAAAAACCCCACCATTCGAGATAATGAGTCTGCACCCTGATTCTCATGCCCCTTTTTATATTCAATTTCATAATCATACCCAAGGATTTTAGGTAGCCATCGGGTTTGTGCTGGTGTTGTGATCCGCTGTTCCAACAGATATTTAAGACTTTTTTGGTCAGTTCGAATTGTAAATGGTTTCCCGAGTAAATACGGTCGCCATTTTCGAATTGATTTGACGATAACAAGCATTTCCTTCTCATATGTGGACAATGCCAAAGCAGAATCTTTTAAGGCTTCACTAAAATAAGCTATTGGTCTGTTTTGTTGAGAGAGGATGGCTCCAATTCCGACCCCACTTGCATCACACTCGATCACAAAGCGTTGGAAAAAATCTGGTAGACGCAAAACAGGTGGAGAAGTCAATGCTTTTTTTAATTGATTAAAAGCCACAACTGCATCCTTATTCCAACGGAAGCCATCTTTAGTTAAGAGCTTGGTCAAAGGAGCTACTATACACACAAAATTACAAATAAACTTTCGGTAATATCCAGCCAACAAAAGAAATCCACGAACCCCCTTCGTCGTCGTTGGTGTAGGCCAATCAATGACTGTTTTTATTTTAGCAGGATCAACAACCACACCTTTTTCAGAGATGATATGACCCAAATACTCAATCTGCAAAACTCCAAATTAACACTTTGACTCTTTGGCAAACAAGCTGTTAGTTGATAAAATTTCTAAAACTTGACGAAGATGTAAGAGGTGATCTTTCCAAGTTCTAGAATACACCAATATATCGTAAAAAAAACAAGTATGAACCTCTGAAGATATGGACGAAAAAGATCATTCATGAGACTCTGAAAGGTTGCAGGAGCGTTGGTGAGTCCGAATGGCATCACAAGAAACTCGTAATGTCCCTCGTGTGTACGAAAGGTTGTCTTTGGAACATCCTCCTCCTTCACTCGGATTTGGTGGCAACCTGCTCGTAAATCCAACTTAGAGAAGAATTTGGCGCCGTGGAGTTCATCCAAGAGTTCATCTATGACTGGGATTGGATATTTATCTTTAACTGTGATAATGTTAAGCGCTCTGTAATCCACGTAAAATCACCAAGACCCATCTGCCTTTTTAACTAATAGAACTGGAGATGAAAAGGGACTGCTGCTAGGTCGAATCAATCCTGCTTGTAGGAGCTCTTTAACTATTTTTTCGATTTCATTTTTCTGGAAGTAGGGATATCGGTATGGCCTTACACTCACTAGTTTTGTATTTGGCTCTAAGGAAATTTGATGATCATGTGTCCGTTTTGGTGGTAAGTCATAGGGTGGTTGAAATACATGATGAAATTCATTTATGAGGCATATGAGGTCAGGTGGATATTCATTCAAGTCTTTATTGTTGTTAGCAGGGATAATTTGAAAGAAAAAACTAGTGCCTTGTAAATTAAGAAACTCTTTACCAATGAGAGCCTCCATGCCTGCTCATTCCATTCCTCGAAAGGTATGGGTGCCTTCTCCCTTTTTGAAGGTCATTGTCAATTTCTTGTAGTCCGTCTCGATAGGCCCAAGAGTTTCAAGCCATTGAACGCCCAACACCAATTGACATGCTGCAACTAGTAGGATGTAATAATCTACAGTGATAGAATGACCTTGAACTATGAGAGTGGGTCTCTGGCACTGTCCTGCACACTCTATTTGTTCTCGGTTTGCAACCATAACCCGAAGCTTCGTGTCACGAACCACTGGTAACCCAAACTTGGAGACGATAGCTTGATCAATGAAATTATGAGTACTCTCACCATCTATTAAAACCGTAACATCCTTATTTTTCAGTTTGCCTTGGACACGAATAGTTTGAGGATGTGTTGTACCTGCAATAGCATGAAAAGAGACTTCTGGTATAACTTCATAATTCTCTGGCACATGTTGAGCTTCTTCATCATTAATACAGTTAAACTGGGGAGAGTCTTCTATCATAAATAGTTGTGGCTCCTCACAACGATGGCCTGGCACGAATTTCTCATCACAGTAGTAGCATAATCCTTTCTCTCTGCGTTCGCGTGCCTCTTGGCTGGTGATTCGCCGAAAGGAAATTAGTGTATTATTAGAGTTCTGGTTTATTTTTTGGATGGGCGGAGGTCCTAGCACGTTAGCTGTTGTATTTGGCATCGTCCTAGGCGTCACTGAGGTTGTTTGGGAAGGATAGGTGGTGCAAGCCTTTCTTTGCAGTGAGTTTCGTTCTTCGACGAGCCGAGCCACTCCTATGGCGTCTGCCAGGGTACGAGGTTGTTTGATCTTAACGTCTAAGCGAACGTCATCTCGGAGCCCTGCAACAAAACAGCCAACAAGAAAATGTTAAGGTAAGCCATCAATCTGATAGGAGAGCTTTTCAAAGGCTTCTTAGTAGGCTGCTACTGTTGTAGTCTGTTTAAGATGAGACAAAACTTCAGACGGGTCTTCGTAGTCGGTCGGCCCAAAACGGAGCAGGACTGCCTTAGTGAACTCCTCCCAACTTAAAGGTCCACGAAACTTCATCATCCATCTCTACCATTGTAAGGTAATTCCTTCTAAATGGAAATAGGCTAGTTGAACTTGTTGATCCGGAGCGATATCTTTGAAGTCAAAGTATTGTTCTGCTCTGTAGTTCCAGCCACTTGGGTCTTCACCGTTAAACTTTGGAAACAGCAATTTTATATGGTGATAGGGTCTGTCAGAAGTTGGACCATGGAGAGAAGGGCTTGGTTGGTTTCGGTTGTGTGAGGATTCTATAGGGCCAAAGGGATTGGTTTCAGTATTGACAGGGTTTGAGCTACGTGATATTTGAAGGGCTTGAAGCTCTGTCAAGACCGTTTGCAAGGTGGCATAAACTTGGACAAAGCTTGACTCATGGCAGGTTAGAATTTCACTAACTTCGTTACGGAATTCAGCATTAGTTTTACCGCGAGTATCCATGATCAAACCTGCTCTGATACCACTGATATGTTTAATTTGTAGTTAACAAGTGAACTGGAGTTGAAAAAGAAAGAGGAGGGGAAGTGTACCAACAGCTTAAACTCATATATTTATTCCATCAACTACACATTACATATATAGTCTCCGAACTAAACACTTAAGCTAAAAGATAGAATAACAACAACAGATAATCTGGAAATTAACTAACTGGTGCCAAAAAATCAGCACTCAAGATTATTCAACGGAAACTACTAAGGTCTAACAAACTTGACCAAGTCTTGATGATGACCAAATCTTCCACTCACCCTCTCCCGCTTGAAAGTTGAAGACTTGCATGCAATCCCCATGCATTTCCATACGTGGTCTGAAGGCATGCATGCAATCCCATGCACATGAGCACATATCAGACTCATACGCCACTTTGATTCAATTTTCCTATCAATTCACAATGATAAAATCATTGCCACCAGCACACTTAGCAATCTCAAATCTTCCAGATCCATCTATCTTTATCTAATTTTCCAATTACCATTTTCAGTAAACTCATCTTTTGTTTTTTTTTTAATTTTTTACCTAGTACATTTTCTTAATTATAATTTTGCCTTTTGATTTTCTGTTCTTATAAAAAAATCGAAAAAAAAGGGAAGAAAGATAATTTCTAAAAAAAACATTACTTAATTTGAAGATTGAATAATAAAGAGTTTAGAACAAGTCCAATAATCACAAGATCATGTCGAAGAGGCATTGAAAGAATTAGTGAAAAATTTGCAGTTAATGCAAATCGAAATTGAGAGGCAATGAAAGTTTTGAAGGGAGCATTCTAAAACACATAACTTGGTGTGCAACAAAATTCAAGAACGCTTATCGTTAGCCAAAGAAGTAACTAGCAAGCTAAGGATGCTGAAAATGTTAATATAAGCAATAATTTTAGTGGCCAAAAGAAGACCATCAAAGCTAAGGAACAAGTAGCTCTAGTAAAAATACTAAAGCTATTCTACCTTTTCCAAGTTCATATGACTCAGATGAAGATGAAATAGAAGATGATGAACAATGAGAATGCATCAAAATGACTACTACATCACAATTGACCTTCTATCATTCAATGGACAACTAGGCAGTAAAAAGTTATGTGAAGGTTGTCTGATGTTGAATGATTCTTTGAAACAATGGACTTTTCGTAATCAAAGAATGTCAAGATAGTAGCATATAACTAAAAGGAGCTGCTGTAGTTCAGTGGGATAATTTACAAACATCTTATGTACCATAAGGAAAGAGAAACATCGAGACATGGCATTGCATGCATCACTTGGTAAGAGAATGATTTTTGCTTCTTGGCTACTTATAGGCCCTGTTTCCTGAGTACAACAATTGTTGTCAAGGAGTTAAGATAGTTAAAGACTATGCCCTCAAATGTTTGAGGCTTATGGAATAGAATAATCTCCATGGAAAAGAAGATTGGTAGTTTTTTGGATAGTTTAGGCCCTAAAATAAAAATCAACTTGGGTTGCAACTGTTACATACATTGCAAAATGTCATTTGATTAACTAAAAAGGTAAAAATGCAACTTGATAAATGAAAAGCTTATAACCGGGGAACTTCACACTCATTCACTCCTGGTTAACAATAAAAGCAGAGGTATGGAGTTAACAAGCGAAAAACGCTTATGGAAAACTTTGTGAAGCCAACTCAGAATCGTAATGGACAAAACACAGCCAACAAAAGATCATCCAAGTACTAGTAATCTTAGTTGTAATCTTTCTACAGTTCCTTTTTCTTTGTATCTCATGAGTTCTTCGTCATTACTGTCGTGCAAGAGGAAACAAAAGATTTAATTAGGATGATTTATGCATTCTTTAAATATCCACTTCTCGGTACAAGCTATGCACACTACTCTGAGCATTCCATCAAAATCAAACACCTTGTGGAATTTAGTCGCCTTCATGAAAGAGTAACAACATAAAGGTGATAGCAAAATTAAAATGCAGAGAGGTCATCCGTTGCGCCACCGAGCTTAAAAAAGCTAGAATCAAGTTCATGAAAGCTGAGGGAGAAAGCTTGTGTGATATAAAGTTTGAAAACGTAGTAATGAAAATCCAAAAATTGAACATTAATGATGAAACGAAACCTGTAACAGATTATATATGAGCAGTTCTCTTCAATGGATGTACTATATCAAAACTCTGTAACAGATTATATATGTCACGACCCAACCTAGACTTAACAAGATATTGTCTACTTTGGGCCTTAACAAGGCCTGCACGAGTTTGTTTCTGGGGCTCCCATACACCCCAAAACGCATCTTGTCAATTAAGGTGTGGTTCACCTCTTATAAACCCAGCATATTTCCCGTACTTTACCGATGTGGGATTTGCCTAGAGTGTTACATACACCCCCTTTGGGGACTCAGCGTCCTCGTTGAAATTTACCCCACCATCGCTTAAGAGGACACACAGAGCCGCTCTGATATCATAATGTCACGACCCCAAACCTAGCAAGATATTGTCTGTTTTGAGCCTTAACAAGGCCCGCACGGTTTTGTTTCTGGGGCATCTATACACTCGAAAACGCATCTTGCCAATTAAGGTGTGGATCACCCCTTGTAAACCTAGCATCTCTCCCGTGCTTTGCCGATGTAGGATTTGTCTAGGGTGTTATATACACCTCCCTTTAGGGACTCAGTATCCTCGCTTAAGTTTGCCCCACATCATTGTTCAAACTCAGTATCCTCGCTTAAGTTTGCCCCATATCATCGTTAAAGAGGACACACGGAGCTGCTCCAATACCATAATGTCACGACCCAACTTAGACCTGACAAGATATTGTCCACTTTAGGCCTTAACAAGGCCCGCACGAGTTTGTTTCTGGGGCGCCCATACACCCCAAAACGCGTCTTACCAATTAAAGTGTGGATCACCCCTTTTAAACCCGGCATCTCTCCCATACTTTACCGATGTGGGATTTGCCTAGGGTGTTATAATATGAATCTCGTGGAATGCCTCACTGCCTCTCGAATAGATGTGGGATTAATTTTTCAGCATGGAATTATCGATAATTGCATTTGTGACGATCAGTGATTGCCAATATTTTCAATGCGATTGGTTCCTTCCTGGCGCTTTCGCGTGAGAGCTGCTACTCGTATATATTCTGCAATGTGAAGCATTGTAGCAGGCGCTGGAAGGATGGATGACCAACTTGAGACACACGTGTTTTAACAATCCATGGTCATTTATTTCCTTTTTGGCTGCTTTTTTTTCCTGCTTCCACTCTCTCTTGTACAAAACTTTGTCCACAATTCATGCTTGTTTTAAATAATGAAATGACAAGTTCTGTTTCCATATGGCCGTGTTGGGCTGGTAACAATGATAGAAATGTCAATTTGAGAGTTGTAGTTGCCATGTTTATTGTATAACACACAACTTAGTTGCTTGCTACCTATTTCTTAGTTCACATCAAGTGTCGTGTTTGGGCATAAAAGGTCAATTCTATGATTTGATTATAACAATACTTTTGAAACTGATATAAAGATCCATTCTTTTAATAATAGAAAAGAGTCTGCGGTAGTAAAAACATTTCGAGGAAATTTACACTATCAAGACATAAATTTACACTATCAAGACATTCATTATTTTAGTGTATTCTAGGAACTTTGCATATTTAATTTGTTGTTTGGTAGAAAAGGAGTGTCACGGAATGGAGAAAAGTCCCACCGCGCCTTTAGTCTGATAATATGCTTCTCTGTTAAGTCTTTAGGTGTTTTGTTTTTAACACATATGTAGCAGAAGTCCAGTAGCTAGCTCGTCTTTTACACTGAACAAATCTTAATTAGCTGAGAAAAAATCATAAGTTGAACAAATATTAATTAGCTGAGAACTAATCATGACTAGTATTAGGGTCCGTTTGGGATTGAGGTTGATTAGTATGTTTGGTAAACACTAATCCAGGTACATTCAGGTACATTGGTGAAATCTTGATCTTTGACCGACTTTTTGGTGAATCAATTCTTTAAATTAGCACAATATTGCCCGTAAAGTTATGCACACACCAAATCATTGTTCCTATTCTAATCTTAATTAGACTGCAAGTAATTCTGCCGTGTGCTTTGGCTTGTAGCATTTTTTTTGGTCTTTAATTTCGAAAGGTGATACTTATTGTTAATTCTTGAATCACATTTCAGGCAAGATCGCCAGGTATGGATGGAATTCAGTGTCCAATGTTGTGGGGAACTGCTTTTACATGAAGAAAGAAGCATTTTATGGCAAGTTTTCGCAGAAAGGTTTGTCCATTTTCCTTTTTGCTGCAATTCTGCATTTTCAACGAAAGTAGTATAGCAGTTTATGCAGACTTTCTCCCTTTTTTTTTTTTCAGTTTCAGAGGATTTGGTGCAAATTGAAAAGGAAAAAGAACAAGGTTACAAGTGCTACTGCATGATTTATTTATATCTGGATACTATTTTAATGAAAATATGAATCTTAGCTAAGGATTGTTCTCAGATGGAATGCTAGTGAGAAAAGACAGCTGTTAGGCTCATCAAGTCAACAATTCTATTAATCTTTGCGATACATCATTGCATATAATTGCAAATGACTTAATGACAAAATCAGTCAGCTGTAAATTGTTAAATTGTTTGTGTTTGATTCAGAGCTACATCATCTGAAAGAATCCTTTGGCCCTTCAAATGAGTTGATCATCTCTCTTCAACGCAGCAACCAACATAAAACCATTGACAATGGTACCTTGTCTAGCACACTGCAACAAGACGCACAATTTTTAGCTTCTTACAACTATGAGAAGAACACTTTGTGGGGAAAACAGTAACCTCTGGGAAAACATTGGCATGCCGTTAATATTATTAAGCATATACTGATTATGTCATTGAATCTTTGCTTTTGGTTTCAAACCAGATAGGATACTTGTATAAATCTCTGATAGAAGATTATTTTACCGGATTCATTTTGCACTGCAAAGGGTGGAAATCCATCTTTTGCAATCCATCACGGTCAGCATTCTTAGGAAGTTCTACATCAAGTTTGAATGACACATTGGTTCAAGGCACAAGATGGAACTGCTGTTTGCTTGAAGTCACCTTCTCAAAGTGCTCCTCTCCTCTTTATGGGCTACCAAGAATGCCTTTGCTTCAAACAATGTGCTATAGCTATTATGCTTTGCAGCCATTCTATTCCTTGCCGTTGCGGTGTTTAGCTACTGTGCCTCAGCTGTGTCTCATAAATGGAATTTCCTTGTACCCAAAGGTAACCATTTCTAAATCGAGATTAGGAGGCAATTCAGAGATGCATTCTCTCATTGATGGGTCTAAAACAATATACCTATTTATTTCTCTTCTACTCAGGTTTCAAGTCCATGGTTTGTGATCTTTTCATCTGTTTTCTTGTGTTCACTACTGAAGCATTTGGTGGAGGTTCTCAACACCGGCGGTTCGGTCATGACGTGGCGTAATGAACAGAGGATTTGGTTGATAAAATCAATCACTTGCTACACCTATGGAACTATAGATGCCATCTTGAAATGTTATGGTGTGAAACAACCAAGTTTCTTGCCCACAAGTAAAGTTTCCGATGATGAACAAGTCAAGTTACACCAACTGGGTAAATTCAACTTCCAAACCTCAACCAAGTTTCTTGCTTCTTTAGTTACCCTAGTCATGTTGAATATGATTGCTTTTACTGGAGGAATTCCTAGAATGGTGATTTCGGGGGCCCCAAACGAGTTGCTTTGGCAATTTATCCTCTCATTTTACATCCTACTAGGGAGTTACCCAATAATTGAAGGGATGACATTGAGGAAGTATAAACGGCAAGTCCCAGCTTCTGCTGCGTTACTGTCTTTTGTTCTCTCCATCATTTTCTTGCTTTTGGGTTCCGTGGCTCTCAGGTTAATTTGAATTGTACTGGAAGTTCTCAATAAAAGTGAAAGGTTACAATTATGTGCTTCATTTTTGAAATAGTTAATGCCCCCATTAACTTCTTATTGCTTTCAAATGATGCCGATAAAGGCAACTGCCCTGTTTCACAGGATGACGTAATTAGAACAAAATTGCAAAATTCTGGCACCTATTGCTTTATTGAAGGTCCTTGTGCTTGTTCATGACACGCTTAAGCTCATTGACTGGGGGCACCAAAAATTTCGATACCTTGCATATCACCACTTAATTTTGTTAATTCAAATTAAGACTTGTTCCTTACGCTAAAGTACAAAAGATTTATATTGACAATTCAATCATTTTACATCTCTAATTAAACCATTTCACCAATTCATTTGGAAACAATTTCACTTTATATTAACACCAAGACCAAGTGCCCTTTGCTATTCAATTGAATATGCCACTCACAATGCCCTTTGGCAAACAACACAATGTCGGAAAGATGAACCGCCTTATCTTTCTATCAACACATAAAAAGTCACTCAAAGTTCACATGCATCGTCTCATTCTAAACCAAAAAATCACCACCGATACAGCAAAGCTTCTTTAATATCAATATTTCCTTTTCAAACTTCACAAGGAAACCGCCCAAAGGGCTAAAACCCCGCTTTCTGTTTCAAGATTGTTCTCTATTTCAAGAAACTACTTAAGCCCCAATTCAAGAAACATCGATTCTGTTTCTCTCACAAAGCCCATCATCAATGGCTCATCACGAACAAGAAGATCAATGCAGCAGTACTGGTACTATTACCCAAAAGATCCAATACCCACTAGACCCGAGCTTCTACAAGATTCTCGACGAGATTGGGGTTGGCGTTAGTGCAATAGTTTACAAAGCCATATGCATCCCCATGGACTCAACCGTCGTTGCAATCAAAGCCATTGATCTTGATCAATCACGAACGGATCTTGATAGCATCCGACGTGAAACCAAGACCATGTCGCTTCTCTCACACCCAAACATCCTCAACGCTCACTGCTCTTTCACTGTCGATTCCCGCTTGTGGGTCGTCATGCCCTTCATGTCATGTGGCTCTCTACAGTCCATAATCTCGTCGTGTTTTCCCGATGGGTTACCCGAGCCATGCATTGCCATTGTCCTCAAAGAAACCCTAAGCGCCTTGTCGTATCTTCACAACCAAGGCCATTTGCATAGAGATGTTAAAGCCGGTAACATTCTCATTGACTCAGACGGCTCTGTCAAGCTCGCTGACTTCGGCGTATCGGCTTCGATTTACGAGCCCAGTCACCACCACCACGGGTGGGCCATGATCACTGACATGGCGGGGACGCCATACTGGATGGCTCCTGAAGTGATACGCTCGCACACAGGGTACAGTTTCAAGGCTGACATTTGGTCGTTTGGGATCACAGCACTTGAGTTGGCTCACGGCAGGCCACCTCTGTCTCATCTCCCGCCTGAAAAATCTCTGTTGATGAAGATGACGCAGCGGTTTCGGTTCTCGGATTATGAGAAAACGCTCAAGATCAAAGACAAGAACAAGAAGTTCTCCAGGGCTTTTAAAGATATGGTTGCTTCTTGTCTTGATCAAGATCCTTCAAAGAGACCCTCTGCTGAGAAGCTTGTGAAGCATTCTTTTTTCAAGAACTGCAATAAGGGCGTTGAGTTTTTTGTCAAGAACGTGTTGCATGGGTTGCGTAGCGTTGAAGAAAGATTCAAGGAGAGCAGGAATCACGTTAATGTTGAGCATAATGAAGATGAGGAATTTGAGGTTGGTTCATCACCGCCCGTGAAACAGAGGAGGATCAGTGGGTGGAATTTTAACGAAGAAGGGTTCGAGCTCGACCCTGTTTTTCCATTTTTCACGACGGAGTCGAGCGAAGACTCCGACTCCGTCGTGAAACAGGTTCGATTTGGTGGGGAAACAATCATTCCGCCGGATCGTGTTAAGAAACAGGGTGAGTCTGATAACAACTCTGAGGAGTCAAATCTGGGAACCCAATTGGCTGTTCATCATCAAGCCGCTGAGAGTGATCAGAGCAGTGAAGTTGTTGGAGCGTTTGATAACGAAACTGTGTTGGGAGGTTTAATGGCCCTGATGAGGAGCTTGGATGAGGAGAGGCTGCAGGTTTCTAATATGATTGCACTGTTTGGAGGGGAAATTAGCAGAGAGGATCAGTTGATGCAGATTGTTGAGAGGTTGAAATTGGAGTTAGAGACTGAGAGGAGAAAGAACTTTGAACTGGAAATGGAATTGGAGTTTCTCAAGCATCAGATTTCTGGTGCAGACAATAGTGGAGGCACAGATTGATCATGAAAATTTGTTCCATACTTGTGAATTTATGTTTAATGTAGTAAGACTCAGGTATCAAAGTTTGTGTTCTGTTCCCATATGAGAGGAATTAGGATACCAACTTTGTGCATGTTCATTTGTGCGACTGATTTTGCCAATAGAGACCCCTTCTTTTTTTTTTTTAACTAAAAGACTGTTAAAGATGATCTTGATAGACATTTATTACAAGTAAAGAATTGTTTAAACTATTGCATTCTCACACTAAAGAGAAAACCAGTGCACTAAAAATGCCTGAATGAAAGATACCTCTTCCAATAAAGAAGATAAAAGCCCTTTTGTGATTCGCTCCATCTTTGGATTTGGTTCTTCCAACTAAAATCTTCTAGATCTAAAGATTGAAAGCTGCAAAATTAGAAGACAGCCATGTCATTTAATATATAAAAATAATAGATGCGACCATACAAACTCTAGATTAAGATCCTTGTTCATAGTGATGGGACAAAAAATGAAAGCTGAAAATGTCAGTTGCACAACATATTGGGCCAAGCTCTTTTATTAGGGCCTTGTAAGTTCATTTTTGGACAAAGAGTACTAGGTAAACACCCCTATCTGCCTCTATATAACACCCCTTTGTTAAAAGATTAAAAGAACCGGCTCAATAGAGTACTGAACTCAATTGTTCAACCCAGACTCTCCAAAACAACCGAAACGGTTGACAAAATAAAAACCAGTGGGTCGCTAGCCCAGTCAAGTCAATGAAGCTGCACCACCAATCACAACCTTTGCCGTAATACACAATTCAGAGCACAGAGCTACTACAGCTACTATTATTACTGCAACGTACGAACACAAACGTCTGTCACTTTCGCAATCCCACATAATCGCACAACCAATTAAATTAAACTAAATACCTTTTGCTAGTTCCGAAGTGCTTTTCAACACATTACCACTTACATCGCTAACAGAGTTGCAGAGCCACGATACTGACGGAATGTTTTTTCGAACGAGCCAAATAGTAAATAGAACCAAATGGTTATAACTAGCTCAACCCTCAAGGGCTTTTATAAATTTGGTCTTATGCTCTCTCTTTCGCATTTGTCTTTTTTGTCATACACAAACATGGAAACAATTTATCGAATCCACATGAATTAAAGTAGCTTTTAATTAGCTTTATTAGCTTAACCTTCAGCTTTCACCCATGAGTGGAAGAGACGGCAACTTGTTACACTGCGGGTAAACACTGCAATCTCGGCTAAATAACCTTGTAAAATCACGGCCATATTTAGCTTGGGATGCATTCTCCTAATTGGCTTTCTAGTCTTTCAATAAAACTTCAAATTTCTCAAAGCTAACTGCAGCAGGGGATCTTTTGTTTGTTTGAGTTTCTTTGATCAAACTTACTCTCTCCTCTCACTGAGTGCACTGAGATTTCCTGCAATTGGGTTCTTGAATCAAAGCTTTTTCTGAATGAAATGATATTTGCTAGTGCTAGCTGCAGTCCATGCCACACACAACTAACCCTATATATTACTACTCTTTAGTGGTGCATCTACCAAAGCTGCATAATTTATAATGCAAGTTAAAACAAAATGGGTGTGAAAAATAAGAATTCAAAATCGATTAATTTTAATTTTAATTTGGCCTGATGACTAGGTAAGATGTTGAACTAGATTTTACTTTCGCTTTCTAGTAATCTATTAACTCTCATAAATCATAATTTCTCCTTGAATAATTGATCGATAAACCAAAGATCTAATGGTGTGTTTACTTATCAGTAATCGGAATGCAAATTATAGAATCGGAATTAATGATGGTTCTACTTGCAAATTTAAAACTTGTAATTGGAACGAAATTCATGCGGAACCCACAAATTTGGGATTCACTACTAGAGTTTTGATGCTCAAGGCACGGTGGGGGATTGGGAATCATTCTCTCATTTTCGATATTGACTTTTTTTGTCCCTGTCTAAATTCCCTAATTTCCACTTTATCCTAAATTTAAATAATCATTAAGAAAACAAAATTGGATAAAAATCAAAACAAATTAATCCAAGATACATCTCAGCTAATTCGAATTATCAGCATCACCTCGAGACACCAACAACAATCAAACTAGCAGCAGCCGTTGTTGTCACGAATGTTGAACCACTAGTAGCAGCATATGTCTCATCACGAACATCGAACCAACAACAGCCGCCATCACGTCACTAATTTTGATCCTAATAATGATAATGACGTCGATGATAATTATGATTTTTTGTTGTTGTTGATGATGATAATGATTATTATTATTATTATTGATAACAATAATTTTATGGATAATAGTAATCATAATTATTAGAGTACAAAATAATAATTACGACAATAGTTAATTAAGGACTTTTTGGTAATTTAAAATAATCTAACTCATTCTGATTCTAATTCTATTACAAAATAAACACAACAATTGCAATGCAACTCATTCTGATTCTGATTCTGATTCATACTACTAAAATAAACAATTTATTATGATTTCCTCATTTCTCATTCTAAATCTAGCCCATTCTGATTTTAGTCTATTCTAATTACTAATTAGTAAAAGTACCATAGTTGTCTTTTAACATTAGTGAGTCTTGTTCTTTTTTTTTTTTTAATAATATTACATTACAAAAGTACACGATGCTCTAATACCAATATCAAGCCCACAATAAGGTAGATCAGTTTTCAAATATTTGAAAGAAAAATTTAACAAGAAAAAGAAAATACACATCCAAATTCCCTTCTAAAGAGAGTTGCATTACCACTCACCACCTAACTAATGGTAGTCTCACGTGCGACCGTGTCATAACACCAAGTAATTAGTTTACACTCTTCATTTTCATTTTCTTTATTTTGTACATAACCGTTTATTGATAAACAGATGCTTAAACTTCATTTGCATTTAAAAAACACGAATTTGAATATTTCATTTGATTATTCATTAAAACAAAGAATATAACGTACACCCGTGCCTGTTGAAGACGCTTAAAATGATTTGCATGTTTGAGTAAATGGCCAAGAAGAGAGGAAATTACATTTATATAAAAAAAACAATGAAATCTCATTCATGATTGATAGATGTTAACTTAACAAAAATTTTGTTCATAATTTTTATTACTTTTATAGAATGGATAAGTTAATTATAAGATTGGTAACACCTCTCTCTCTTCCCAACTTGTTTAATAATTTTTGCATCCAAATTAACTTTACAATAGATTTTGTTAGTTTTAAATCACTTATCTCGTTTTCTCTATATATCCTATTTTTATAACGTCTATGAAGTAAACGAGATATATGTTTTTGTATGTTAGAACTATCATAAAGTTTCTTTATTTCATTTAACCTTTACAAGAATGAATAAGTAATTAAGATGGTCCCTGAACTCAAGAATGTATCTTTAATTCATGCATGTCTCCTGGTGGCAGAATACAGAATGTTGGATTCATTCAATTCAACATGAACAGTAAGAGCCAGTGCAAGCATTTGGAATTTAATTCTAGTTCTAGTTCTTCCTGTCTGGTGACATGGATGGATGAGCATGATAACCACTAATTAGCCATTAATTATGCATTAATGACCAGTGAACCCTGTGGGACATGATAAAAGGAAAAAAGGAAAAAGAAGAAAGAAATCATTTTAAATTTTTAATTAAAACCCTTTCTCCCCCCTCTATCTATGTCTGATTTTAACCAATAGTAATAGGACAAGTTTTCAAGCTCATTTAACCACGCCCATCTACCAATTTCTCTACAGTTAATAATTTATTTGCAGATGTATATTGCAGAATCAAATTGTATATATACATACACACACACACGCACGCACATACACACACTCATATATAAAAAGTTACAAGTAAAAAGAACACAGCTAAATCTGTTTAGATTTGACAAAAAGGAGTGCAAAGCTAGCATAACGAGGTTCTTCAAATAGTAAGTAGTAGTGACCAAACGTTTGGCTAGGATCCTCTGCAGTGATACCCTCCAATGGGATTTTCACCTAATGGTTTAGAAATTTGATGGGGCTCTCTGATATTTTCTCAGGTCAGTTACTTTTTAGACATGGGCTAGACTTTTGTCTTTTTATAATTTTTTTTTTCCTTTTGTTGTTTTAGTTTCTTGGTTTCTTTATAATTGATATGAAGCTACAGACCGTGTTTTCTTATGTGTCTTTGATCTTTTGTATAGGTCTCTGACTGATTAACAAAGCCAAAAAGCATATCCATGGAGAGGAACATTATGCGCAACAGCTTGAAAGATCAAAAAATTCATAGTAGATTCACTAGGGACAGCATCAGCAACTGCAACGGCTACAACAACCAAAACAGTGGCAACAAGATGAAAGATCCTTGCCAGCAGCTGCAGCAGCAGAGCTATGGAGAAGAATATCTAAGTAGGTTTTCATGGCCACCAAGATCTTACACATGTAGTTTCTGTAAAAGAGAATTCAGATCTGCTCAAGCTCTTGGTGGTCATATGAATGTTCATAGAAGAGACAGGGCCAGGCTGAGGATATCACCTCCGACTCCAAGGGATATTGTTAATAATAACATTAACAATGGTCAGTACCCTTTGCTCAACCTTAACCTTAACCCTAACCCTAACCCTAATTTCTCTACCCCACCTTTGGTTTCTCCTTTTTCTTCTTTATCTTCTCAATCTTCAGCTTCTCCAAGTGAAATCAAGAAATGGAGTGCCCTAACTGGTGCTCTAAGCCCCAAAGATTCAGTGAAAAAGAATGAAAAATCCTTTTCCGGGGCCAAAGAATTTGGTGGATTCACCGAAGAAGATGATGGATTTAAGCTATCAAAGAAAGGTTGTGAGATTGTTAGGTTGGACTTGGAAATTGGAGTGATCAGTGACTCAAAGGAGGATTTAGATTTGGAGCTTCGATTGGGGTACTCTTAGACAAATGTAAGCGAAGCTACTTTAATTTATGAACACATATTGCTGTAGCTGGCCCACGACACCAATTTGTGATCATTTCTGCATTTATATATTTACTGTTTTCAAATTCAAGCAAGTAATGAAGAAGCACAGATATATGTAGGAGATGCTTCGATGTAAGATTTTGCAGCTAAGATTGATGATGATGATGATGGTGATGATGATACTAAATTTCACAGCTGCCTAATATAATTTTCTGCTTTGCCGTTTATATTTACTTAATGAAATTTTCATATTCCATAATCTATCCCTTAGAAAAGTGTCTTGCTTAACAAATATATATTATTGTAATCTTTTTGCACTATGATGACTTTGCTTTGAGTTTTGACTCATACGTCACAGAGAGAGAGGGACACAGAGAGAGAGAGAGAGAGAGAGAGAAAGAGAGGACAGCTTTTACCTTATCAAATAGCTGCTTCATCATTTTTATTTTTTTATAATTTTTTTTCTTGATTCTTCTTCTTTGCTCTAGTAATTATTTTTCCGTTGGCATAAGGCTCTTGTTAGGTTAATGATTTTTCTGCTGTTGGTATGAGGTTCTTGTTAGGTTAACTGTAACTTAACAACAAAAATAGCTGATTTAATAAATTAAAAATAAAAAAGTGCTCACGTGGATATATGGCCTTTACCCAAAAAAAAAAAAGAGAGAGAGAAATTGGATATATGGCTTATTTTGTGGCTATTCTACTTGCATAGCATAAACCAATCTGTGGTACTCTTTAATGGAGGATATGGGGAAAAGCAAAGAAAACATATGAAAAGAAGATGAAGTTAAGTCAACAAAAAGTTTAAAAAAAAAAAAAATGAAGGGTCTCTCGGACTAGCTATAGCAGCATGCATTGTGGTTTGTTACCTGCCTAACCAAAAATAAGGGTGACCAGAGTGACAAGATATATAATTATATATCATTAAAAATTAACTGAGATACTTTGACATTATAATATAAGTAATTAATTAGAAGAAGATCAATAAATAAATTCGTTTGCTACCTGCCTAACCAAATTAAGGGAGACCTGTGAAAATGATAAACAATTGAACTGAGATACTTTCATATAAATAATAATATTAAATTAAAAGTGATGTTATTGCATGATGGTGCATGTCTTATATATGGAATTTGTACTTAAAAATAATCATTACCAATTAATTAAATAGTAGCCTAAACATGTGAATATCAATTGAAATTAAGCGGCTTTTCTTTAGTCTAGTGATCATATATAATTTAAAAACCAAGTTAACGAATAGGCACCTTGTTTTTCATCATAACCTTAATTAATTCATCATTTAGCAAATAGCAATACAATAAAATTTCATACTGCAATCCAATGTCGCAATTGGTATCTGGATGTGTTCTGGAATGCAAGCTGCATTTTTGGAAAAAGATGGCATGGATTAGGTCATGCTCCAAAAAAGAACAACTCTTTTGTTTGAATCACTGGAACAAATGTAATTGTTTATGGAAATCAAAATTAACAAAATTGACTGCCCAAACTTTTTTGATAAGTCTTTGTCAATACATTCATCTTATATTGTGCATTATTACTATCATGATAGCATATATATCATAATTGAAACCAAGTTCCAACGCAAAATTCATTATTGTATTTGTATCCTGTTCTAAAGAGAAAAAAAAATGATTAACAAACACGTCATTTAATTTAAAACAATAAGACTATAAGCCACCAACTACCCATAGACCTGTCTTTATTGATCCAAGTCTCATCACTTCGTAATTCATGAGTTTAAATAAGACTAGACCACCCCAAATGCCACTATCTTCCGAACATGTTTTTACGCTCAAATTCGTGTTCTTCATGATTCAATCATAGAACTTCAAGTAGCTCATATTCGTCGTATTAAGGGAATCATACTCATTAGTCAGGGTGGTCAAAGTACATTTCTTCCTACAAACACGAACAAGTATTCAAGTCCGCTTGTACAAAATGAAAAATAAATACTATCTCTAAATTTAAAGGCAAATCCGACCCATTTGGAGCCCGGACATCCAGATTGTATAGAGTAATCTAAGCAAGATTGAACAGAGACCTAAACTTCTAGGTATGGTTGCCAAAGATTAATATACAAAAGAAAAATGGGAAAAAAAAATCTGAAAAGTTGCATGTGTAGTAACCCTTGTATAATTTAAGAGTAGTCTTTAGAGAAAGCAGAAAGCAACAAGAATTTTTCTCTCTCTACCCATTCACTCTCTCTTATTTTCTTCATTGTTTACCAAATGTTCCTGCCTTTCTACACCAAGCATTTTCCATAATTTAATTAGTACAATGTATCGGAGTGATAAATGAAACTGAAAAGTTACACGAGAAAGATGTAAGCAATCTCTATCAGGTAAAACAGTAACATGTATGCCAAGTAAATGAAAAGAAATGATGTGAAACAGAAGCAGTGACTAGCGAGTGATGTGTTTGGATGCATTTTCCCAAAAGCTGAGGGGTTTGCATGTTCCCGACAATGTCTAGGTGTCAAATGTTATGATGACATTTCCTTAAAAGAGAATGAAGAGTTCAAAGCATTACAGAGAACTGAGAGACCCCAAATTCTTTCCCATTGTAGCACTCATTCTTTCAGACACACACATCCATATACTTACAAATTAACCTTTCCCCACCACCTTGCCCAACCTAATTAACCCTCCCAGTACTAGACGCTGCTCAGCTGTAAATGATGTTATATAATTTGTACTATTCTTTCTGATTATTAATGGGCCACTCGTTCTTTATTTTTCAATCGTTCTTTATTTTTCTTTTTCATGGTAGTTAGACCCTGAATTAAGTTTGCATAAACTTTTTCTATAAATACTTTTATCTCTTTCCAACATGCTTGGGATTTAAGTAATATGAAATATATCTTAAACAAAATAGGTATATGTCAATGATCATGTACAAAGTTGATGCAATTACCAATTTTTCCTTCGACATATGTGTATGGCTTTTCTTTTCTTTTTTTAATATTATATTATAACTAGAAAATTAGCGAGACGATTGGTATAGTGTCAATGAGTGCTGCCAAACATCAGCTTCTGAATAAAAAAGGTTACTTTAAATAAAGGAGAAATTTATCCGACAGATTGTCACTTGTGGAGAGATTGATCCCCTTCCTTCAAAACTGAGGGAGAGAATGTTGCATTATGAATTGTATTTAATTAATAATAATGTTTAATAATGGTGGGATCTTGTTTTAATAATTTTATTTTTTGGGTCAAGCGATTCATATAAAAACAGTTCCCACGATAGCAATTTTCGGATAATGATATGAATATTGATCTTCATTTTTTTTTTCCTCATCATTCAAAAAATTTAAGGGTGTATTTCAAGAGTGAATAATATGGTACTTTTTCTTATCTATCTCCTATTATTTCAGGAATTAAAAAAACAATTCTAAATTTTGTAAAAAGCACTTCCCAATACACACAGAAAAGAACTTGGAGATTGATGACGTGTGAAGTAGTCCCCAAAATTACTCGGACAAACTAAATTGATTTTAAGTGTTAAGTTAAATTAAATTTGAGATTTAATAAATTTTTTTTTCATTTGGCCCAGAAAACTTTGTAATCTTTTTGTGTGTTTCGGCAAACAACACAATACTAATCTAACGTCATCTCTAAGATCACATTTTCTTTTTACTCTACGATTATTAAATTTTTTTTTTTTGTAGACACTGTTTTTTATGACTTTACCACATTTAATTATTTGTCACTAATCTTGCTCATGTCATGAATCCAAATTTTGCACGGCGTAAAAAAATCGCCAGCTGCTTTATATTAGTCACAATCATCCTTTTAAATATCAAATACGCGTGAAGACAAGTTAATTAACATTGCGTGTGAGAAATTAATTAATCAAGTCAAGTAACTTCTAAATATTACTTTCTTTGTTATTTTTGGCCAAGTGATAATTACTTGCATGTACTTATATATGTGTTCATATCTCTTGTTTTTGAGTTTTGACTTCTAATTATTCCATTTTCCAGCTTATGATCAATCCATAATTTTTGTGAATTAAAATAAAAATTTGTAATTATCCAGTTACGGTTACAGAGGGATAAGTCGAGAATATTATCGAAAATTAATATTTTTCTCGATACAAAACTTGTTAACTCATTAATCATTTTTAGGTGTTATAAATTAAGTGCTTACCACTAGAGATACTTCAAAGAAAAATGTTCCTTTCTTTGGTCATATGATGAGATCAAAGGCTATAAACCTATAAGACATTCCAAATAATAAATACAAAATATGGGGTCATAGTTACTAAGACTGAAAATTTAGTTTGTACCGTATAACATGATTAATGATACTGGGGAAAGTGATGATCACATGAAAAGCTAGACCAGCTCAACCCCAAAAAAGCTTATTGCAGGCACATTAATTAATTTTATTGCCCAAAATTTGGAAATGTTATGGGAAGGTCCCCCCACATGGAGAGTGAAAGAAGAAAAAAAAAGATGTGAAGACAAATAAAAATGAAGGGAATTTACCAAAGTGTTTGTTTTAATGTAAGTGATATAGAAAGAGAGAGAGAGATATAATTAGAGGGATGGCAAAAAGGAATTGCCCAGTCGGCGCATATCAACATCTTGCTCACGCCCTTCTTCAATTAATTCATTTCACTAAGTCCCTTGCACATTGCTTTCAAGTTTCAACATAACATGCATGTATGCACTTTAATTATAATTGTTGTCACATGACCACTCTATAATATAGATGCTTTGATTATTGCTTATTATTCATAAAATTAAATATATGAGTTCGAAAAAATTAAATATCCTTTGGTACATAATTGGGAAAATCCTCCATAAATTAAGAATAATTCTTAGTATTTATCTTTGGGACAACTGTCAATTCGTAAATTAATTTTTAAGTATGAGCTATGCTTTATAAATTTTTATGAGACACTAGATCAAATAGAATTTATTTATGAGTGGACACATCGATTTGTATTTAAAGAGGGTTTGAAGAGATAATTTTATATTCGTTGAGAATAGTTCTTTAACTTAGAGCAATTCTTAATTCATAAGTTCACTTTTAAGTAACTCAAGACTATTCTTAACTGATTGATATTATCTTTTTAGTAATTCACATTTTTACAAAACGATTATTTGAGCTGTTGCTTATAGATAACTAATTACAAAACATTAAAGAGTTTCATGCATTGAAGTTCAAAAATTTTTGACATTTTCTAGCGGCTAACAAACGTGTATACTAGAGAACGAGTTATAGAAGTTTTTTTTTTTTCTTTTTAATTTTAGTTATTGAAAACTTAAAAGACAAAAGAATGGTCTTACATATAGAATGGTACCTACAAGTTGCAGGAATGACAGAGATGAAGAAATAGTTGTAATTGTCTAATAAGGCAAGGTATCTTAGAAATTTCAGCATGTGGCACATGAAAAGAGTTCAGAATTCAGTCTCATATATGAATGACTTGCTGCTTGCATCAAATTCAAGTAAGCAATAAAGTCATAAGCACTTAAAATTTTTTTCCTTTTTGAAACAGAAGAGAAACATCTGATTAATTTGGTGAATCAGAATAGATAAAGCAAGCCCTATAGGGCGGCACAAATTCAAATATAAAGCTCCATATGATAAAAATTTTAACAACAACAAAATTAAACTTATGCTTAACATACATGATGCATGTTTTTAACTAAACTACCCTCCTATGAAAACTACTATTAAACTCTAATAATCGTATAAGAGAAATTTTTATTGGTCTGATCCAATTTTAATATTTAACTACTGATAACATCAACTATTGTAGAAAATCTCATTCAATTTAATTTGGAAATAAAATTATTCATAGCATACGTAAATACACCTCAAAGGGTGATATCACTTTAATCAAATGTTTAATCAAGTTTGGCCAAAAAGGGTGAAACAAATTTTGTTCATTTACGATGAGAATGATAGAGTGTCTCTTCTTATCTCCTATCATTCAAACAAAATAAATTAACATAATGAATTGCTCTAAGAGACGGATACTTAATCAAGTTCTTGTAATTTGATGTTACCGAGGTTAAAAAGTCAACTCTAGCGAGATATATTGACATTTTGTTTAGGGCATATTTCAAGGATTGTTATCGCCTATATAATGCATTAGCAAAGTATGCTTATTGTTGTCTGAATGGAAGAAATCTCAAGCCAATTTGGTTGTTATCTTTTAGAGTTAGATTAATAAATTTTTCTATTTAAGAAAAAGAAGGTCAATTCTAGGCAGATATATTGCCAATAAAAGGACAACTCAAACAATATTATTGTGAACAAATTACAGAGATATTTACTATAAAAGGTCAGGATCATGTATATATAGGTGATTATTTTAGAGGTAGTTAATTGATTGCTCATCAATTTCCCTTCATTTTGATCATGTTAATTAATATCAAATGGAAGTTTGATAGAGAATAACCATTGGTACTTGATAGAGAATAACCATTGGTACTCTCGATCAACGACACAACTCCAAAAACCATCATAATTATCTAAATTAATTAAATTCTATGTATAGCAATTCAAAATATAAGGTTGAATTAATAATCTTAATGATCTTTATTTGCATAACCCGATTAGAGTACACACAACATTCAGGATTTAGATCAATTATCACCATTAGTAATTTGGGAAATTATCATTGACCCACCTTTCTTTTGCCTTATGTTCATCTAACCACCACTAAATTTTAACATGTTCTTTGCACCACCATTCTTTTTAAATTTGTATCAATTAGCCACTTTTACACTAACACCATTAAATAATTTAAATGAAATAACAATTTTACCCCTAAATAAATTAAAACACTATTTTATTTTATAAAAGCTTTAAAAATAAAAAATATATAATTATAAAAATACCCTAGATTTAATAAAGAAATAAATCCCAAAATTAGAATTTTTATTTTAATAAAAATTATTTTAATAAAAATTATAATTATAAAAATAATTGCAAAATTTTGGGATTTAATAAGCATCCCCTAAATTATTGAAATTTTGGGATTTATTTTTAATAAATAAATTCATTTATTTTAATAAAATTTTAAAAAATTATAAATTTTTAATTAATAAATACATTTATTTTATTAAATTTTTGTAAAATTATAAATTTTTAATAAAAATAATTATTAAAATTTTGTAAAATCTATATCTAATAAAAGTCAACTGAGCACCTCTATTTTGGATTTATTTTTTGTTTAATTTAGACATATTTTATAATTATATTTTTTTATTTTTTAAAGTTTTTATAAAATAAAATAGTCTTTTAATTTATTTAGGGGTAAAATTATCATTTTATTTAAATTATTTAATGGTGTTAGTGCAAAAGTAGCTAATTGATACAAATTTAAAAGGAAATATAGTGCAAAGAACATGTTAAAATTTTATGGTGGTTAGATGAACATAAAACAAAAGAAAGATGGGTGAATGATAATTTCCCTAGTAACTTTAATGATCTTTACTAGTAATTAACCAATAAAAAAACCGAATTGAGTTGGGCCAATAGGGCCAACTGGATCTAAAGATCCAAAATTAGCCCAGATTACACTAAATGATTATTAAAATTATTGCTTTGGTGAACGGCTGATCCGCAACGTTGCTTTCGTGGATCCTATGTACCCTATCACATGTTATTATATATTATATATGTGAAAGAATAAACAATACAATTTCAAAGAAAAGATCAATCAGTTGACAAAGTCACTTGTAAATTTGTCCAAATCGCGAGACGACAGTATCACAGAATTTTAATTACATTAATTAACCTTTTAAAATGAAGGTGATGAGGCAGTTCATGGTTGATGCCTTTGAAAGCAAAAGCTTTATCCATCATTTACCTAAAATACTTTTTTAATTTTCTCTCAAGTTTTAATGTAGGCTATGTAGCATTAGCCAACAGCATCAACATCGACATCCTTTTATATGTCGTTGAAACAACAACCTTCTAGAAATTGTAGGAAAATTAATTTTAATTTCTAACAGATGGAAAAAAATTTGGGAGTTAAATTCAAGATCAAACTTTATTTAGTTACTAATTTCAATCCAGCTGACTTTGGACTCTAGATTAATTAATGAACACAAATAGTTTAATCCGGCTTGCTTGTGGTAGCAAAGTATCGAAATCGATTAGAACATTGAAAGTTTCAATTTTAAATTGACCAAGAAAAAAACGATCCAAGATTTAGACATATAGGCTTCAATTAATGAAAAAGAGTCTTCATGTATAGACAATATGTCTAGCAGTTACCGTAGTACACCTAATACAGCAGTTACGTTGTTGTCATTGACGCCCTCTCCTTCCATTTGTCAAACATTGTATCTTATTAAGCTTAAATTAATATTTTGTTACTACGATCGACTACAATAACGAATCTTGAGTTATGTGTAACGGCAGCCGATTTGATTAAGGAAATGGTCAATGCTCAGTTAATCTTCTGCCGTCTTAAATTCAAAGAAGAACCAGCTAATAAGCATGTAGCAATAAGATTATTGATCACTACAGGACATATATGTGTTCGGGACTTTTGCATTAAAAAAATTATCTAGCGATTTACATCCGTTCACTCGTTTTGAACTGCTCAACCTTGCCCTTTCTCATCTCTGTAATTAGACATTTAGTGAGTCAATAGTTTAGGCTTTTGGATTAAATGAAATTATGAGATCGGGACATATGGATGATTTGACAAATAGAACTTAGTATTTGATGGAGGTAGATGTTGACATGAAAGAATGCTTAATAAGTTACCCTAGATATAGCATCCAGCGAACGTTCGCACAAAAATAATGCCTCTTAAAATTTTTGAGAATCAACGAGTTGATGATACCAAGAAGTATACTGGGTTGTATAATTTTCAACTAGTGCTTATCTTTTAATTGGGACTGTTAGTTTCATTAAAAAAGTTATATTCTGTATCCCTTCCTTACTAGCAACTAACCATATGGGGTAAATTGTGGAAAAATAACTCGGTTTCTCTATAATTTTCTTTGTTTTTGTGTAGTCCATAGTTCTTAACATCGCCATTCCTTCTATTATATATGAGATAGTGTTCACATGTGCATGATATCATATTGTAATCACAGTTCCATTATTTCTCCAGAATTTGAAAGAGAATTACTTTTCCTAATTTCTGCTCATTTTTGAATATATAACGTTGTCTTATAAAATAATATTAGTGGCTAAATTGTAGAAACTATATAGGATGTGCGTGCTAATTGAGTCATGGAGAGACTGAGAGACTTGCCAAAAAAGTGTAGTATTAAGAAAGTTGGCTAGATGCAGTATGCATGAAAGCTACATGAGCACAATAAGCAAGCAAATCAAAGTTATAAAGAGATATATGATATAGAGAACAGAGAGAGACAGATAAAAAGGAGTTTTAAATTTACCAAAGATGGATCCAACCACAGCCGACTCAATGCAAAATTCCAAAAGGAAAATGCCAAGGAAGCGTCAATGAACAAAGCCAATATCATCAACTTGCCCTTAAAACTTCCCTATTTCCTCTCTCTCTCTCTCTCTCTCCCCCCACCATTTTCACATTTCATAAATTTTTGCTTCTGCAAAAATTGTAGCGCAGATTATCTAGGGTTTTGGGCATGGACTCATCACAGAAACAAGTGGGTTCCGATCACTCATCAAGTGATGAAAACGAAGTCAAGGAATTAGACACATCAATTGCCAAAAGATCATATGAGTGCACTTTCTGTAAGAGAGGCTTCACCAACGCTCAGGCTTTAGGTGGGCACATGAACATACACCGCAAAGATAGAGCCAAGGCCAAGCAAACTACTGGTCCTTCTTTTATTACAAGCAATCCGATGCTGATTCATGAAGATTACATGAACCCTAGATATATTACACCGATTTCAAGTGACACATCAAAGGACTATCCGGTTTTTGAGTCTCAAAGGAACTATCTCAGATCAGCATCTAGCCCTAGAAACCCTCCTACTTACAATGTTCCGAGGTCACAGTCTTTGAGCATGATGAATGAAGATCAGCTTTTGGGTGCCAATTTGAGCCTGGGAATTGGCCCTTCATGTGTTGATGAAGATAATGAAGTGATGAGAAGGGGAACTGTGGAAGAAGCTGGACTCGATTTGGAGCTTCGTCTTGGTCGTAATAGGTGAGCTACCGTTTCATCATTATACATATATGGTTATAATGTACATAGAAGAAATTCAATCACAGGATTCCTGTTTCATTGAGCCAAATTTGAAGTATATATTTTGTACGGTGTGTTTATAGAGAGAAACTTTAGCATTGCACTATTGAACCCTCTCTTTTTTGGATCTTCTTAATGAATCATATAATAATGTCTATTCTTCTGTATTAATGGTCAATTGAAAAGCTACATCAAATATCAGTGAAACTCGGGTTTCCATTGATGGAAGTGCATTAATAAGAATATGGCATACTGCAGATTCAACAATGTGACCGAGTGATACGTTCAACCAACTGTTGCCTTTTTAAATATCACGGTACTAGCTAGAATACAGAGAAATAGAGGCCCTATGTATAGGTTACAGTAGACTCATGTGGTTTGAGTTGCATTGGGTTATAGAGGCATTACAACTACATACTCCATTAGTCTGATGACCTATTGATTTCAAGAACCTACTGATTATTTGATCATTAACACTTGATTATTACAACTTATAGTTTTAACAAAGAAGAAATTTCTGCACTAGCCTTTGAAAGAGGTCGATTAAATCCTCGACTCCAGGTAGATGTTTTAACCTTCTTTACCAAATCATGAACAGTCAAAGCATTTAGCTTTATTTCGTCCTTGTTCCATGGTGCTAATTCCTACATCGTATGTGAGACTGCAGTACTACACCTACCGTAGGGCATATGTATATGATGCTTTTTATCATCATATATCAGTAAGTACTATAGTTGATATGATTCTGGAAGCTAGCTAGAGAGGATTGATTATCTCCAAAGCATTTTCTTTATTTATATTAATCAATCCGATCCCGTTTCCCTATTTAACCAATGTCAAATGCCTAACACAGTGAGATCTATAGCCATCATTTTTTGGGGTATAATGCTCGTGCGTGGAAGCCCCAGTAATAAAAATATATTTGCATATAAGTGAGAAAGTTGCATATTCCTGATTTTTACACTCTCGTTGGATTCTATCATATACACACTCTCTCATTTGATTATTACCACATACACCTCTCAACTAATCAAGTAATAACTCAATGAATGAAACAGTCCATACTGAAATTATTCAAGATTTTTCCACATTTATAAGTAACATAAAAACAACGCAAAAGGAACGGTACATGTCTTCTTTTTTTTACTTTTAATTTTGTTTTCTTGGCTTCCTCCAAAAATTACCTTATAAGAATGTGGAAATAATAAATAATGTATCATCAGGCACTCCCTTGACTCTAGAGCAGCCAAGAATGAGACCCTATTTGGTATTAAGGGCTACGGAAAAAAGTTGTAGTTATAAAATAAAAATTACTTATGTAATTTGGAATTAAGTTGATTTTTTTCAACACTTGTGTAATAAAGACCTATCATCTCTTTACCACTTTTATCAAAATTATTATTTGAAACTTATATTTACCACACACCATAAACTTTTATTTCATACCTATAATTTATTTTTTTAACAACAATTATGACTTTTTAAGTTACCATACCTCAATTTCAAGTAGGACTTTAAACTTCAAACAAGCCAATAAAACCTGTCAATTGGTATATAGCTAATAGGTTATGGGCAACCTCTGGTTTTTGCTTAAGTTTAAATGCCGTATCTTCAAAAACATGATAGTGAGGAGTTAATTATTACTAAAATAAAACGAAAGCGTGATCAGATTTAAAACTTCTCTCAATATTAATATTACACAATATACTAATTTGCCAGCGACTAGTCATTTAGTCTCGTAACAGACTTGGATGTGTTCCAGTTCCAGAATCCATGTTAAACTAACCCTTGAACGACAGACACGGGCTGGATACTTTGGGCCACCTTATTTTGTTGGGCCTAACTAAACTACTATATATTCCCCGTAAATTTCTCAATACTTTTAAAATAGGTGATAAAATAATTGCAAAAGAGCATACAATTTTGTTTTTTTTTGGTGGATCAATTTAGTTAACAAGGTTTATTCATTTTATTTTTTTGGGTAAAAATTTGGATGGGGATGAGAAATCTCATTCATTAATCTTTTATTATTACTTATATTCAAGTCACTGTGGGCTCAAACCAATTTGAGTTACGGTAATGAAACAGTCAAATTAATATAATGATAAGTTAATTTAAACTATCAATGATGATTAAGAAGCCTAAATGATAAAACCAAAGATTTGAGATAATTCAATTTGTTTGATCGATTGCGAAAATTACTGATTTATTTGAATTTGAATCAGACAATAAAGAGTTTGATTATTATTTACTCACCCCACTTAAAATTTTATTGGGTCAAATGTGGCCCAACCAAACTGCCTGCTTATAATATTTTAGCAACGACAACAAAAATAAAATCCTTAAATTGCAACTGATATGTACTTATAATGCCCCCACAAAACCATAAAAATCCAACCACAATTACCCTACCTTAGGTCACTCTGGGACCGAATGTATACAAGGTTTTATAATGCCATTAGGTCACTCCCTTCATATAACATTATAAAAAGGCTTTTAAACTATTCATTAGACTTTCTTTTTTTTTCTTTTTTTTTCTTTTTAGAGTGTGAAATTAGCATAATCTCCTATTTTCGTTTGAAGTGAAAAAAAAAATTAACAATTTAACATAGCATTGACAATATATAATTCATAAACTTCATGCTGTCGTCGAATTGTGAATTATTGAGTAATGTGCTGACTTCAAAATCTACATGTACACATTGAAACCTCATTGGATTTCGTGTGTGTCAGTGTATATTTTCTCTAATGAATTGAATAACGTTTAACTCGCAGGCACAAGTGAGAAATCTTTGAAAAAAATTCTCTGCCTACTGCCGACAATGGATGCTCTATTTTTTCTATTTTTCTAGACGTGTTATTATATATATAAATTTTTTAAAGAATTTAAATGGTAACCCAACTGCTTCCCCACCCATAGAAAGGACTTTAAACCCCATGTCTATTATTTTCAACTTAAAATATTTTATCAAACTCTAATGTGCATATAATTTATATATTGGAAAAACCACGAGATTTCTCTCTGTTTCATTATATTGATTCATGGTTGTTTTATGGCAAAATAATCAAAACTTATCTTTTTTGTTTTTGACAAAATTAACAATTCTCTTTTATGTTTTAACACTAACTATAACTTACCTAATGTTATAATGCTAAACGGTATGATCCATTTCTGAGTGAGGAAAGTTAAGGCAAAGATGAAGATGAAGACAATAATAGATTACTGAGAAGTTAAAGATTAATTGATGATCAATAAAAATTCCCAACGATTATAATTTAAGCATCTTCTTTTAATATTTGCAATCTTTATATAAATAGAGCATTTGTACTCGTGAATAAATAAAAATAATTTTTTTAAATCTTTTTTTCTATTGCTCTTTAGAATCTTTCATTTATAACGTAAATGTATCATTAACAATAATTTTGAAGTAAAAAAAAAAACCAAATAAATTAATAGTTAATAGAATATTATTATTCCTAGAAAGTTCTTGCGGATTTTAAAATGTGAAAGCTTAATGTCACCAACAAAGAAAACAAAAATAGAGTGCTTTCGCTCATTTTCTCTAAAAAATCATGATTATAGGAATTTGAGAGATTTCCATAATATTTTCCATGGTCATTATAGATTTTTGTACACATAAAAATCGTTTATGTCGCCACAAGTGATGTTAATTAATAAGCTGAAGTCCTAGGTAGCTAGTCTGAACTAGATATTTTCAAACCAATTAATAATGAATGAATTTAAAGTTGGTATAACATTTCATCGATTTCAAAATTTCCATCAACCCAACACTCCCGTCCCTACACCCCAATCGCAACTAATTGATTCTTTTTACATTCCATTCCACCGCAACTAAAATTGGCTTTTGATTTCTTGCCAAGTTCTTTCTTCACCCCCCCCCCCCCCCTCCTTCATAATAAAGGCATAATTTTGGACACCTTTTGGCTTGAAACACATGGGATGTATACTCACGTATGGCAAAATTGGTGTTTGAGCATGTGCGATTCACAGCTTTTGCTAGAAATGGACCATCTCCTGTGCAGCACATGATTTGTGATCTTGACTTTCTTCGATCACCCTCTTCCCCATACTTGTTCATTGAGTTGAGTTGGATATATAATGCACAAATTGATTTTCATGCTTTCTTTGTGACCTCAGGAAGTGGATATTTATTACACACGAATTTCTTATCCACATTCGTATGGTTTAAAATAAAAAAAATTATCAGCCATATATCCTTAAATGACACCCGTATCTAACATGCTACAACACTTTTCATGTGTATCACTCGTATACCCTAAGTTGATAAAACACTTCTGCATTCATTAAAATCACATTTTGCAGTTTTATCGAACTTTAATTATAAAAAACGACATTTCATCCTATTTACCTAGTAATAAATGACATGTCATATGATATATACTGATAAAAATGACATGTCATCCTATTTATCGGATAATTGTTAATAATTACTAAAAAAAACTACCTTATAACTGAATCTATTCCTCCAAAATTTAACCTAAATTTTTGAAGATCTACTCCTCCAAGCTTCAACTAGAATTTTTTTATGGTATAATATGGATATTTTTTACAGATAATTGTTAATAATATGTACCATTAATAATTTATTTTTTAATAAAAAAATGTATTGTTAATAACAAAAAAAATGTGTATTAAAAATTTATGTTAATTTTTAGGGTAAATTTATCTTTTTACCTCATTTTCAGTTTCAGGGGCGAATTAGTCAATTTGCCTCAATTCTGTTAACTTTTTAACGGCAGTTAACGGAATGGTGGACGGCAGAAGTGTTTTGTCAACTTATGGTATACGAGTGATACATATGAAAAGTGTTGTAGCACGTTTGATACAGGTATCATTTAAGAGTATATGGCTGATAATTTCCCTTTAAAATAACACAATGTTAGATTAAGTTTGGGAAATTATCATTCGTATACCCTTAGTTTACTTCATTATCAAAAATACTACAACACTTTGAGGGTGTATCAATCATCCGTCTAAATTAAGTTGAAAATGTATAAATCATACCCACCAAACCTATAATTAAATATGATGACGTTAGAAGGGTAATATGGTCTTTTCATAGATACAAGTGAAAATTTAATGGTACACAAATGATAATAAGAGAATTTAAGGGTATACAAGTGATAATTTTTAAGGGTAAAATCGTCAATTCACTGTAATTCCGTTAACTTTCAAACGGTGACTAACAGTTTGGTGGTCGATTGATACATTTTGTCAACTTATGGTGGACAATTGATACACCCTCAAAGTGTTGTAGTATTTTTATAAAAGAGCAAATATAGAGTATACAAATAATAATTTCCCATTAAATTTTGATAGTAATATTTTAGTCCTCAATTTATATTTTACAACATGATAAATTTCTCTCAGTCTTTAAGATTAGATGTCAATTCTCAAAAGATCATTGTATCCTGTTGGTATTCCTATTGGATTTTTTTTTTAATTTTTATGAGGAGTGGTAAATATTATTCATGAAAAAAAAAAAAATTTTTGGTCCTCAAAAAATAATATCAGATTTTACTAACCAAAAAAAAAAAAAAAAAAAGTTCAAGTCATTTCAGAAAATATGATGAGCGACTGAAAATTAATACCTAATTATGAAGACTTTAAGAAAAAAAAATTATTTTTTAAAACATGCAATGTCAGCACTTAATTGATTTTCATTTACGATGATAGAGAGTGACGGAGCTCATATGATTAAGTTACAAGGCCACTGTTAACTTGCAATAATTAATAATTAATTATCTGGTTTAAGAAACAAGGAAATTAATCAACAATAAGAATCATGTTGTCTGTCCTAAAAGAGTTTTGAGCCCACAGGGCTATGATGGAAAATGCTCAAAACAAATTTGTTGACTTAAAATATTTGCCATACAACGCACAGGGCCCTGAATCGAGCTAATATCAAGAGAGAAAAATCAAAAGATAGACAAAACAAATTTACTTTATAAGTAAGCTAAGGTTTGCTGCATATATGCATGAACCTTCCCTCTAATTAGCCCACTTTATCATCGATGATAGAACAACAATTTGACAAATATAAATAAATATCTTGGTAATAAAGTCTCTTTGACAAAACCTAACTTTCATTCTCATCCACTACCTGAGTAAACAAAAACTTTGGCTGCCGTTGAAAAAGCAAAATTAATTAGATTTGTCCTTAATTTCGTTTTACGAATGATGATTCATCTCCCCTTTGCACTTTGCTTTATGAATTATAACACATATAACTGAACTATAAATTAAAAAGGCAATGAGATAGATTCCCTTCTGTTACCCCACAATTCCATAATCAGCTTAATTACTCATAAGTATTCAGTTCATGCATGAAAATGATACAAAAAAATCTAGTGCAACTTGAAAAGATTTAATTAACATATGAAACATACTAATTTTCAGGGGATTTTTAATTAAATATGCCTCAAAAGTGTGATATTTAGTTAAATATACCTCATACTTGAAAATTATCTAGATATACCTTCTTATGTGGTGCATTCTCTAAAATATCCCTAGAGAAAAATATAAAACACACACAACTCACCTCCAACACACTTTACTCTTTTTCACTCCCACAACCAAAGCTCACTCCACACCACAAATCACTCATGATGCCGAGATTTTAGTTTGCATTATTCATTCTATGAATAAGGTATTTGAAACTTTATTTTTATTTTGTGTTATTTATTCATTTTGTTGACATTATGTTATTTTTAGGGTTTTGTTTGGTTTGTGATAAACAATAAAGCAACTCACATTTTTATTATATTTGCATCATATGACTGTTATTTGATGGATTTTATAATTACATTCGTTAAAACCCGAGTTGTTGCAAAAATTTTATTTCGCACCGATATACGACATCGTTGTGTATGTGATTCTGCAGTCGGTGTTTTATACAGAGTCATTTTGCTCGATGACAGAATCTGCAGTATAGGCAATGATGTAGTGTGTTCGAACGCATTCTGTCTACACGTGCGATACATGTTTTTGAAGAAGAAATATATTCTCTAATGTTTACTGGACTATAGTTGTGTATTTTAGTCAATTATACAATTATTGTCGTGTAAACTAGTAATTACAAGGCGTCTGTCGTGTAAAATAGTAATTACATGATGTCCGTCGTGTAAACTAACAAATACACGACGTCTGTCGTATAAATATGCATGCAGTTCTACACTTCGTTATATACCTTGTTTGTTTTTGTTTTCGTATTTGTTGTATAATTAATTGTTGCATTATTACAGGAAATGACTTCAGTACGTGTGCCTATTATGTTTTGTGGTGAATGGATTGAGCAAAACGGCCATTATAGATTTAATGGTACAGAGGCAAGAGGGATCATGGTGCCCTGTTCTATAACGTATGCACAATTGATAGAAAGAGTATCTTGAGTTATTTGCATTGATATTTCTGAATTTGACATTGAAATGAAGTTCAAACTTAAAACATTCGATTCAATGCTACCCGTTCCAATTATGAGTGATGATGATGTAGATTATTTTCTAGAGGAAACAATTATGATGATTGCGCAACAATTCCATTGTATTACATCTTATTTACGATTTGAATAAATATTGGATTTATATTGTTTGATGTATAATCACATTTATTATTTATTACAATGAAGTTTGATATGATAATGCATCTTGTTGCATGTATGTTACAAGTACCAAGCTTGCATGTTAAGTAGTGATACACGATGGGTACACATTTATGGTGGTGTTTGCACCAAGACGATCGTGTATTGCAGTACCCGGTGACCGTAGTGTATACGTGGTAATGTCGTGTAACCCATCTTTGCATTGGTCGGTATTTACACTCTGTTAATTATATATTACAAATTACTGACTATGAGTATTTACTGGAGAAGCGATGGTGTATTGCAATCTTAGCATGGTTTATACGTATAAATAACAGAATGTTCGGTGTTGCTGAACAAATTATGTGCAAGTGCCATTTGCTATTGTGTATGCAATATGTAACCTGATCTTGTTGGCAATATGAATTGACGTCAAGTCCATGGGCTAGGACCTCAATTACAATCTGGATGTGTTTCGTGATATCTATCTTACGAATCTGAGGTATCATGTTTGCAATATGTAGCAATTGTCTCATCAAAACACAATCCTTTGTTAAGTCTATCATGGAGTCATAAATAAAAATCTTGCCCCCAAGTATATCAACCACACGGAGAACCCAATGCTCATTCATAAATATTGGCAAATACACCTACGAAATGCATATTATTACTGAAAAAATAAATTTATCCACCCACTCTTTCCACTTCGAAGTAAATATAATGTCTATAGTTCAAAATCAAATTATCTTGTACAAGTTTCTTAAATGACATCTTTCGGTCATTGAAAATGAAAAATGAGATATATGTAATGCAATTTTTTTTTTAATTAAAACTGTAACTCATATCTCCACATAAACACAACTCCAATACTTGAGCTTTTGTACCAAATTTTTTAGGTCATTCAAGATAGATTCTAATGTTACTAACAAATCACACAAATTAGCAAAGCATATATTTTGATAAAATTATACTCAACAAGATGTAACACTCTAAGAACTTTTATCCGTAGTGTAGTATCATTTTCATCCAAAAAATATGGATTGAATGATCATATCCTGCAAAGTAAAAAATCCTAGCCTTATTAAGCACGCTTCTGGCTATACCATAAGTTTCCAACCTGGCTAAGGCAAGCCATAACTCCACATCTAAAGGACAACACTGAACTGCTCTATGTAACAATATCCTAGCTTCCTTCTTACTAGATATCTCCACTAAAGCCCTCCACAACCTAACCGAATTAGGTATTTCATCCAACGCCTTTCGCAGCACTCTACTCTTATTCGTCCTATCATGTTCTAATTCCGCAGCCTGTAACCACAACCTAAAAGACGTCGGAATCTGTCTCACACCCTTAGCAACAACGCCTTTGGCCTCATCGAGCGTAGCGAGCCTGCAAGCTTCCAACCAAACATCCTCATTTTTTGGACACATATTTCAACCTTTTGTTATCAACTTTCTAGCTGCAGCTTCCTCCTTTGCCAGTTCCTCCAACCTTGCAGCCTGAATCCAACCCAATGGTTTTTTTGGGAAATTTTGCGTTGAGTCAATCTTCTCGCCTTGATATCACGAGTTCGGAGTTAGTAGTAATCTTCAAATCATTCATCCTAGTCAAGTATCCACCGGATTAACAAATCATAGTCGATTCTGAGAATCGAAATACCATCCAACTTTAACGTTAGAATCTTACCTGCGCCTCCACCGACTACCGTCAAGTCAATAACAAGACTGGTCATTGCCGCGATCTGGGGTCCAAAGCAATCACATGCTGCTGCTCTTGTCTTGCTCTCTTTAACAAGCTGTGCGGAATTGGCACGAGGCTCTCGAATCTCTTTTTCTTATTCCTCCGCGAATAGTCTCCAATTCAGGAATGCGCTCCCACTCTTCTGCTTTCAATTAAGCTATTAGGCTAAAAGGAGAAGAAATTCAGCAACTATTGTGCCAAAGGAGAAGAAATTCAATGACAAAGTAGAGGAGGAACAAATCTCGTGAAGGAGAAGAATGAGGAAGACTGGTTGGGATGGTTTAGGTTTGGATGGTTTAGGTTTTTTATTAGGGTAGTTTCGTATTTGCATATTAGAATAGGCATATGTAAGGAATTTTAGAATATGGGGGTATTTTTAGATAAATACCCTATTTTTAGGGTATACCACGGGTAAATCCCTCAATTTTCAGTGATCCCACATCCCTTTTTTTTTAAAAAAAACAATAATAATAAAGTTTACCATTTAGATCATTAAACAAAAAAATTAATCATCATATTACTTGAGGAAAATTTTTCTGTTGGATTTTTTTTAAGTAAACTAATAAAGCCGTAAAACTGACGGCATTTTAAAATTATTGAGATATAGATTTGAAAAAAGAGTTTGGCTACAATTCCAACAGTAACGTCGGTATTTGAATTTCAACTAATATAATAATTTATTTGTAGCTATAATATTAATCATGCATTAATATTTACCATATTGAGAAAAAAATTATAATTCATGAAAACTAATAAAACTCAATAACTTGCAAAATACAATAGGTATAAATAAATTTCTACTGTCATTGAGACCCAAGTGTAAGAATAATAGTTAGAATCCTTAATGGGACATTTAAAAAAAAAAATTATTATTATATACAAGAAGGTGTATGTGCTTACTCCATTTTTTTCTCTGAAAAGTCGAAAATAATAGGGGACTCATGAGGCAAGATTCATGCCCTTCTTCAGTAGAGCAACTAGTATTTACAATCAGATTATATTAAAAATTATCAAAATTTTTAAAATAAAATAATTAAAAAATGATTGAAATTAACCCCATAATATTTTTATAAATGTTTGAACAAGTGCTTTCCCATTCAACCAAAGGCGAATTGGTTCAGCCAGGATATTTGAAAGAAGTCAATTTGTATTAGGAGTAAATTAACATTCAAATCCAGATTGTTTTATGGTTTCTTAAAATGAAACATTGTTTTATCTATTTGTCTTGAATAAGTACTTAAATCTTTATTTAAAATTTAAAATGACTGAAACTCCCTCTAGCTTTAAGTTTACCAACCGTAATTCAATATCGTAAGGACACTATGGTCATTTGAACGTGAAATACGGACCTATTTAAGTACAAACAGCTCATTTATGCCTTATATAATAAATTGTAACAAGGTAAGGGGTCCAAATGTTATTAAACCCACTATGACTCAGGAGACAACAAAAATTTGAGAACATGGGATAATTTGAAAGTTGATGACACAACGGTCCCAATCCTTGACCTCAAATCACACCAATTTTGGGACATATGGAGTTTAATCCGACCAAAGGCTTACTGCCGCCACTATGTTTTTGACAAAAAATGTAAGCATTAATTTCAAAGTAATATCCATTAAAATTTTGAAAATACAGATGATGACGATGGCGACTTGGGACCATGAATGCCGATAAGCCGTTTTAGTTAGTTCTTGAAGCTTCTTTAACAACAGAATCATAGAGACGGGAGGCTGATCAAATTTTAATTATGATCTTTCTCGAAGGCGCCAATTCAGTTTGCTTGTAAAAAGCTCTATTATCAAGAAGGTGCTTCAGACTTAAGCTTGTCCAAAATGGCACGTAATCGGTAATCCAATAAGCACGTGTTTCACGTGCAATTCGAATGCATTAGAGAAGGAAAAAAAAAAAAAACAATTACAGATTACTTATGCAGTTAGCAGAATTGATAGTCATACAACAGTAGAGTTTTATATTTATTCTTTTATTTACCAAGAAAGTTCTAATAACACCTCATCCTTGGATTATTTTAATACCGTTAATTTTATATAATTTTTTATAAGTCATGGAAACTAATTAAGTTCAAGTTCAAGTGTTCATATGTTTTTTTGTTTTTAATTGGTGAATTTTGAGTCAAAGATTGGGAATGCATCATGATAACAAAAGAAGATAAAAGATTTGAAGGATATTATACTCCTCTTCTAATATACCTTTATATATATACATATATTTCTACCTTTGAAACATATATTTCTACCTTTGAATGGTGACATCTTTGTATAAGAAAAATACTAAAATAATCATTAGTATAATTAATTTAAGAAAATTTATTTCATATCTTGTAAGGTTTGAGTTTGGTAAAGATTAGGATTTATGTTATTTTATCTTATTTAGATCTAGTACACATTATTGGATATATGTCTCCGGGTTTGCGGGCTCATTTTTTTTATATCATCAGGTTAAGTTAGGTAAAAATAAATTTAAAGTAAATCTATTTTAAATGATGTGGTAGAACCTGAAGTCTAACCCAATAGTTGTCAAACCTCTCTGGACTATTTAAAAATGATGAAAATTATTCCCACATCCCATACGAGGAGGAGAATTGGATCCTTGACTTTAATTATAAGACGAGAAAGTATTCACCACTCTATAAAACTAGTGATTTAATTGTAAGTGTAAATATTAAGTAAGAACATTTTTTAATTTAAATTGTCTCCCACAAGAGTGATGACTTTAAAAGAGAAATTTTTTTTTATGTTTTTAATTACATGGGATTATTGCTTAAATTACAATTTATATTGCGTGAGATTGTAATTGATATTTATAAATCAGACTACTATTGAAACCAACTTATATCAATATTTATGAAATTCTGCCTAAATTTTTAACTCTCACTAATATTAGAGAGATGTTTACTTCATTCATATTTAGTAAGAGTTGGAACAACAGCCCAAACGCCGAATGGCTTAAAAGAGATATTTTTAATTTTCAAGAGTTGAGAAACCCAGCAGGCCATGCCCTTAGTCAAAAACAATGGGTGGGATTACAGTGCCAGTATTGAGAAAGAGACACAATTCAATGCAAAACGGTAAGGTCTCAGCTTTTGAAAAGGAAAATCAATTACTTGTACAAACAGAAGCCATGTGCGGTGCTTATTCACAGTAGGCAAGTAATAATTTGGTTTATGCAATGGTGTGTGTACCAAATCTACAATAAAGCTTCAAATTGTCCAGTGAGTAATTTCCAAGAAAAGGGAAAATACAATGCTTTTTGTCTTTTGGACTTTTGGTTTTATCTTGCACGGCAGGAAGGAACATGGTCATAATAACGCGGCTTAATTATATAGGCTTTCATTGGCTTTGAACCCTAGATGCTCCCGACTTTGACAAGTCACCGCAAAAATATCATATCGATCTCCAGGGCAATGCACTATTATGTTCATGGTGCAGTGTATGTATTAATTGTTTTTGCTTTGACTTGTACAAAAACGTATGCTTTTGGAAAGCATCATCCTCTTTCATGGATGATGTCTCACTTATTGCGTATGCCAGTGAAATTTATCCAGAATTCATTCTTATGCGTTTTCGTGATCAGTCAACGAGAGGAAAAATGAAAATTCATAATATCCATACATGCATGCGAGGAAATTAATTAAGATGCAGCTAGCTGTCGAGAAATTCTGATTACTCCATTGATTTAATTTACTCTATTTTGACTTATAATTAAAAAGTTGCATCACTTCATCACTTGTTATTATCTCATTAATTTGGCTCACTTTCTGAATAATTCTTTTCTCTGTAGAGAAAAAGGGTTATGTCAAGACCGAAATGAATGGGGATGCATTGAACGGTCAGGTTAATGGGAAAGTCAATAATCATACACTCCCAAAATACATGCACATTAGACATCTCAATCTTGTCAAATTTCCTTTTCGAAATTATTCAAGGATTTTGTTATGTTACATGTAACAGTCGTCGGATGAAATCCAACGGTTGTGAAAATATGAGATGAAAAAATTATATTATTTTCACAACCGTTGGATGAAATCCAACGGCTATTACATCATCATGTATGTTACATGATGATATAACTTAACAAAAACCATTATTCAATCGTCAATAAGCATTATTATTGTGCTTACGAATGAAATAATGATAATTAAAAAAAAAAACTTGCGAATATATATTCAAGATCAAAGAAACTGGTTTCCTCTTTTGCTTTTATGGTAAGCATAAGCTAAAATTCACCACAAGATGAGGGAAGTGGTTCGGTCACACGTATTACATGTATTTTAATTTATATTTTCTTGGGCGCCGGAAATGAAGGTAGTCTTTCTCCCAATATGAGAGTTTGACGTTCCTCGAATATTTGAGAGGGTTTAAAATCTGAGTGGTGCCATATCAGAATTGATGTAAACGAGTCTCAATAGTTATAAATATAAGTTGTAAATCTCATATAATATGAATTGTAATCTGAACATTATTCTCATGTAATTCAAAAGTACTAAAAGCATAAAGAAAATTAAACGAATGAAACAATCACAGGTTGGCATTTTCCATTTGAACGAATGCTAAAAACATGCACACGTACGCAACCATCTAACTGCTGATGAAGTGAGCTTTTCTTGTGCAAAAGACTCGAGAGTTCCAGCAGACGTCAATTTAATTAGTTCCCATTTTAGATGATAATAATGGCAAAACTTCTTCTTTTTAATTCTGCATATTTTTCATGGAGAATGCGTGCGCTTTATTTATTTTTTTTCGGCACCTGCTATACACCGTAGCATTCTCGGTGACACACGTATTTACAAACGCTATTGTTATATTATCTATAATCGGGACATTTGCTAACCCATTACATATTACCTGACTTATATTATTACATTCGAATTCCCTGGCTTAAATACATGCCCGCATTAAACGACCCTCATGGAAAAGAAATGACACTCCACCTCACATTCATGAGTGGCGGCGAAATTATAAACATTTAAATTTCAATAATATTTTAAGGCGGCCGAACCGCTGCCCTCACGCTTTATTGATCTTTAATCTTGGTGGACCAAAAACAAAAAAACAAAATTCCGTAGCCAACTTAATTAAATCGTTTTCAATATTAGAAAACGCGAGGCAAGCTTTTGGCTCATTTATATATTTTCGTCGTTGCACGTTGCTAACTCGCAAATCTTTTTCTCGTTTTTAATTAATTTGAAAAAATAATCCACCACGTGATAAATAAACGTTATTATTTTAACTTTTTTTTTTTTTTTGAGAAGTTTACTACACTGAAATATTACCATCAAAATTTTCCATCCAGTATTCATCAATTTAGGAATTAATTTGCCCCACAACAAGTTTAATGAATGTGAACGTAATAGACTAATAGGCATGGATTTCTCGTTATTTTATTTTTATTTTGTGCCATGTTATAAATTATGCTTTATACAATTTAAATCATTTTCATTGTAATAGTTCATGAACGTTGAAAGGAATTACGGTTTTTTGATATAGCAGAATTTGTCCGCATTTGTTGTAAGTTTGTAACTAGTGACATTGACCCTAGGACACTGATTCTCGTGAGAGTTTTTTTTTTTTTTTTTTTTTTAGAATATTGATTTGGGAAATTATCATTTTACTACTAAAATTATTTTAACATATCTTGTCAGCACTATGGTTCGCCTAAAAATACATTTTACTACCAAACGTTTGCACCGTTATTAATTCACTACTATTCTATTAAGAAAAAGTTAATATTTAACGAAAATTGAGTTAAAAGTCGATTTTACCCCAAGAGTTTAGTAGTCAAATGATAATTCTCTTAAAAATTTAGTAGTAAAATGATAATTTATCTATCAAATTAACAGATAATTTTACTTTTATAGCTGTAAATGTCTTTGATGCCTTTATAACATCAGTAAATTTTTAACGTTCTTAACGAAATGGTAGTGAATTGATAACGACGCAAATATTTAGTAGAAAAATACACTTTTCGAATCATGATAATCGATAACTATACGCCGTAATATCATTATTGATTTTACCTTTCAATTTCAACAAAATATTCACATTCTTCTTCATAGCAGAACACGTCATCCGTAAGTTTTATTATTAAATCAAATTTGTTAATCATGACAAATATATAAACACTAAGAGAAGTTAAAAAAATTTAGACTTCGAGGTTGTTGAATTTTTATTGAATAATTAAATTACTTAATATACGCTAATTTTATTTTTATAATTTTACTTCGTTCTTCACATGATTTAACTTTTTTACTATTGTTTTTTCAAAAAACTGAAAGTTTGAAGAAGGATAAGAAATCTCATCCGGTATAAACCCTTGGACCTCACAAACCTTTACAGTCAAATCGAACTACGTCTTAGTAGGGTTTACATGGCACAACCATAAAATACATTTTTTTCTTTTCTAAAACTTGCAAATAACAATTAATAAATAAACTTTTTAGGTTAAAATAAAAGCTTTACTTATAAATCTTTTAGTGAAAACTCTTTTTGAATGGCGCCTATTGCAAGCATACCCTTAATTTGACTCTATGTCAAAAAAAAAATTCCGTTAATGTGCCCCAAGCCACATCTCGTCACCAGGTCAATTCTTGTGCACATTTATTATTTGCTTCATTGTATATTTTCTTTCCTTGGATAGCACAATTGTAAAGTGCATATAAGGGCACATATAGAGTGGGTTTGGTGCACAATATTTAATTAAATTATATTATATTAAACTGTATTGTATTAAGATGATATGTATTAAAATGATTTGTTGCATAACACATAAAGCATTGGCACTGTATTGTACTATATTATTATCAATTGTCTTGTGTTTGCTTTAATCATTTTTTATCTTGAATATTGAAGTGTTAACATTAGAATCTTTATCCTAATTATTCTCCCATGATATAACAAATATTATATTTGTACTTACCATAATCATCACTCAATATAAGCCAAGATATAAGTCGCATGCCCCCCCCCCCCCCTTTTTATTCATTGCTCAAGTCATGAACTTTTTTTTTTTTTTTTTTTTATAGAATTCAACAAACAAATATCAACCACCATATTTTTTTTAGAGCGAAACCCATAAAACTTCTGAAAATCTTTCATAGGAATGCAGAAGCAAGACCAATTTTTCTCTATAATTGATGTGGATTTTTTTTTTTTAAACTCCTAATAAAAAATTGCTAAAGTTAAGCGATGGAATTACCTTTAACAAAAGGATTTGATGAAAAATTATCCTTAATTTGTTTTAAGAAGTAAGATAGAAGATGATCTAGGTTTTGGGTTTCTTTTATCTTTGTTTTATTTTTAATTTTTATTGACCAGGCTAACAAGCACCCTGGAGTTACACACCCAAATCTGTATTAATTTCACTTTTTATACAGCACAAACCAATTAAATAATTTTACCAAGTATTGGTTTAAAAAGTTAGTACAATACACACCCTCTTAATACATACTGCAATATAGTGTAATCCCAAGTGGTTAGAGTCCCTCATGATGTGAATGAAGTGGTTATTCTATGACGTTGTGAGTTTAATTTATATTTTCTTTCTTGGGCGCCGGAGGCAGGTGAAGGCGATGTTTCTCCGATATGGGAGTTTGACGTCCTCGAATATTTGAGAGTTTAAAATCGGCGATCTTGTATCGAATTGATGTAAGCAGATGCCGATGGTTGTAAATATCAATTATAAATTTATTATAATATGAGTTATAATTTGAGTACTAGTGTCATGTAATAAAAAAAAAAAATAATATAATAATATTATTCAAAATAAGCGCATAAGAAGGGGCAGCCATACTGCTCACTTCCTGTCTCCTGACCACTTAAAGAAGACACAGACATCAATGCCTCAAAGGCAGCAGTTTCCAATATCAGCGTAGTGTCGCGGGCGGGCTGCTCAAATAGGCTCGATTATGGACCACCGCCTACGTCTCGTGCGGGCCACCATTTCTTTAAACGCAGACAAAATAAGATCAAACGACAGCAACAAATTTTAGAATCCCACGAGGCACGAGCTGCTCCTTGCCGCCTGGCGGGTCAGATTAAGCGCGTGTACTGCACCTGGGGTCGGTGATCACGTGCGTCTATCGTCCGGAGAGAGACAGGGAGAGATGGCTCCGAAACAGTGAAACTGAGCACTCTCTCAAGTTTCGTCTTGGGAATTTACGCCAATCTTGGCCGTTGATCGTGTGGAAAGTAGGCGATTTCGCGTCCGTTGATTTGGCGAAATTTTTTTGCTAGTTTCGTGAAAATGAAATTCCAATGAAATATATTATTGCGCAATCCAGACGATGAATATGGCTCTTTCCGTGTTTTGTCTTTTTCATTTTTCCTGGAAACTGTGATTCCATGAATATGGACATTGAATGTAAACAAGTTGAGTACATTTGGTCGTTGAATATTTGGAGCATAAATTTGATTGATTAATTAATTAATTAAATAATTAATTAATTGCAGTCATGTCAACCGGAAGGTAGCTAGAACTTGTTCCTCAAGTCCAAAAAGAACAGAGGAAAATGCACATATTTATTACATAGGATTGGAAAATTGACTACGGGAAAGTCGGGGTACATCCGTAAATATAAGGCTACGATCAGGGTTGGATTCACATACAAGCTAGTGTGCATAATTAATGCTGTTTAATGAAAAAAATTCTTTCATTTTCGTATTAATTTAAAAATTTTGTTTAAGTGAGGATAAATTTATAAAAAAAAATTGATATTGGGTCAATTATATAAATTATTAATTTTTATTATAGTCTTATCGTCAATGATCTAAGTTTCTAAACACACCCTTGGTTATGATCCATGGTTATTAAATGAGAATGTAAAAAGAAATCATTCTTTGTCATATACAGTTATAAATACACACACATAACACAAATACAACCCATATTAATGATTTAACATTAATTTTTAATCTAATTTTACAGTTAATAATTAATTTTGATGTTTAGTAAATTTTTTTAAAAAGTACTGCAATAGATTTTAAAAATAAGAAATGATAAATTTTTTAAAATCAGATTTAGTAATTAGTTTTATATTTTGAGAGATTTACGAAAATGGGGACTTTCCTTTGTCATCGTTGTTATCAAGTTGCCTACATCAGCATCAAGGTATTTGATGACGGTGGTGATTCCAAACACAAAAAACTACATTAATAGTTGAGTTGCACTTAATTATTCTCTCTTAACTGTAAGGCTAAGTCACGATCCACCACCTCGGAACGCGCGTGCACAATACTCTTCATTTTGAAGTTTAAACTGCCTTTTTGTTTAAAGCCATATTTTAAGACAACAAAAATACAATTATAGTCATTTTATAAAAAAATCTTTTCGAGCTTTTTATATTTGAAGATTTTTTATTTTAAAATTTGTGGTAAGTTTAACTAATTCATAAATTCATTTAGTTAATTTTAGACATTAAATTACTCATACAGAGTTATTTTGGATTATCTATAACATTTAACTATTACTTATACTAAGGTAAGATTTGTTAGTTGAACATATCTCAGGAATTGTAACTAGGCAATATGATTAGCTAAATTTGTTCTCCTTTGTTCTAGTTCTCTTGTATGGGTGGAGGTTTTTCCATAATTTTTATTTTGCAATTTTTTAATTCTCAATTAAAAAATATAATATAATATTACTACTAAAAAGAACTAAATCATAAAATTATTTGTAATTAATCATACTTAATAAAAAAAAGACTAAACCACACATATTGAATAAAAGAAAAAAAAAGATAATTCAAGAGGTTGATAAATTTTAAATTTAAAGTTCATTGATAAAAAAGTTACTGTAAGTATGAGAAATAAAAATAATCTTGAAGAAATGCACTTGCAAATTTGAGATACGTAGTTTGCATCCAAATTAAATATGGCACCAATAAAATTTTACCATTTGAATGATAAATTATATGACTTAATAACATACCGTCACTTGAGTCTATCAAGTAGAGCAATTCTAGTTGGGATAGATGACTTTGTAAACTCATCCTTATGGAAAATTGGTATTAGTTTACCATTCAATAAATTGAAAATGGATAATAATTATGGTAAAAAGTAAAATTCTTCTACTAAAAATATTTGAAATTGAAAATGGATGAGACGAAAATTTGAGGGGCTAAAAGTCATCTTCTAAACTTTCAGAGGCCAAAGTGTGCATGCGTTGTATTGGGTAAAATGTCAAACGCTTAAAGTTACAGAGACGAAAACATTTTAAAGTCTATTTTGTGTGGTTAGAATCTAAATATATCATATATATCATATAAATTTTATTTTTCAACATAATTTTACCCTTCCACATGAAAATAGAGGACGAGTGAAAACAGAAAAATTTCAAAAGAAAAGATGATGTGGTAAATGACGATAAATCAATAAGTTTGTATAAATAGAATGTTTGTGATACATAATTATTATTACTTCCTATAAATAAAAAAAGGATCGAATATTGATATGTTATATGACAACCAAACAAACCCTAAAATTCACACGCAAACAACATGGCATAACTGTTGCATTCGTATCACCACGCGCTCGGCGCCCGTAATCGTAAACCGGAGAATCGAAAACGTAACAAAACTGAAGGGGAACACACGAATTGCCACGTGGCATCCCGTAACTCCCTCCCACTGGACGATTATGGAAATTAAATATAAAGATTTAAGAGACAAGGGCAGCCAGTGGGTGGATTTATGTGTAATAAATAATAATAATGCAACAGTAATAATGAACGGTAAAATATTTAATGAAGACTGGAATTGAAGAAATAAATAAATAAAATAAAATAAAATAAATAGGAAAAAACAAGGAAAAGGATTGAAGAAAAAAAAGAGCAAGAAATCAGAATACGTCTAAGTAAATAATAATAATAATAAATAAATAAAATAAAAACCAAAATAAAATTTGGGTATGACGAGGACGTTCGATTCAAAAGGGCGTCTAAGTTCTCTTCATGTAAGGAGCTGTGGGGCCCACCCTCCACCCTTCCTTTTCTTTCACCTTCCCTCCTTGCTTTCTCTCCCCCTGTTACAAAAAACAACGGCGCTGTCCGCAAAACCTCTCTTTATATAATAAATATTATTTTGCTTCCTTTGCTTCTTCGCTTCTTCGCTTCTTCTTCTTCTTCTTCTTCGTTCTTACAACATAACTATACAAATTTTAGTTAGAAACAAAAAATAAAAACCAGTTCTTTTTTTTTGGTTTTGTTTTACTGTTAAGCTATATGTAACAGAGAGATAGCCGAAGGAGTTAATAACAAAAGCTAAAGTTTTCTTTTTCCTTTTTCTTTTTCTTTTTCTTTGTTCGCTGCTCGGCTTATTGCTTCACCGCCTGCTGTTATCTGTATATCAGCGGGATTAGCGGCGCGGGTTGGTGGCTTCGTTTTCGCCTTGCTGTTGTAAATATATATTTCTCATTTTTACTGGGATTTGCGTTTTCTTTTTTTGGAAATACGGTAGCAGTTCCGTTTATATAAATGGAGTTTCAGTGAGTTTGAAAAAAAAAAAAAGAAAAAGAAAAATACTTGAAGATGGAGTTGTAAACTATGTAAATATGGCACTGCATGTTCATAGAAGAGATAAGATCTGAAGATGGTTTTGATTAGAAATCTGCAGTGCTGGCTATCGAGTGTGGATTCTTTTTAAGGTATGTGTGTTTTTTTCTTTTTCAAGTCTGCATTATTATTATCATTATTATTTTTCTGTTTTCTTTGAGTAAAATGTATGGGGGATTTGCATCAAAATTTGCTTTTTTTATTTATTTCTTTTTATTTCTTTGTTTCTGAAATATAAAACGTTTTTTTCCTATTTTTAGGAACGAACTGTAGCTTTTTTATTAAAATATTTATTAGTTTCGGCTCATGAATAGTAGCTCTGTTAGATAGATCTCAATTTAATAGTTTTATTGGGTTTCTTTTTTTGTTTTTTCATAAATGGGTGCAGGAAATGAGAATTGAAGATTGGGATGTAAACAAGGTTAATTGAGTATATATTTTCAAATGGATTGAAGAATCAGTACGCTAGCAGTCCATCTTTGGATGCAATGTTAAGGGCATTAGCTGTTTGGCTGGTGGTTTCTTCACTTCTGTTATCCGCATCCGCGGTCGATGGCGACAATAACTTTCCCAGATGTAATTGCGACGACGATGGCAGTTTTTGGAGCATTGAGGGCATCTTAGAAACCCAGAAAGTGAGCGATTTCTTGATTGCTGTGGCCTACTTTTCAATCCCTGTTGAGTTGCTTTACTTCATTAGCTGCTCAAACATACCATTCAAATGGGTCCTCATTCAGTTCATTGCCTTCATTGTCCTGTGTGGATTGACTCATTTGCTGAATGGCTGGACCTATGGCCCTCACTCTTTTCAGCTAATGTTGTCCCTCACTGTGTTCAAGATCCTCACTGCTTTGGTTTCATGTGCTACATCTATTACTCTTATTACTCTCATTCCTTTGCTTCTCAAAGTGAAGGTGAGAGAGTTCATGCTGAAGAAAAAGGCCTGGGATCTTGGGCGAGAAGTCGGGATTATAATGAAACAGAAAGAGGCCGGAGTGCATGTTCGCATGCTTACTCAAGAGATTCGGAAATCGCTTGATAGGCATACTATCTTGTACACAACTTTGGTGGAGTTATCCAACACCTTAGATTTACAGAATTGTGCAGTTTGGATGCCTAACGAGATTAAAACAGAGATGAATTTGACTCATCCATTGAACGGGAGGAATTATTCGAATACGTGTCGTTGTTCTATACCAATTACTGATCAGGATGTTGTACGGATTAAGGGGAGTGATGGGGTGAATATCCTTGGGCCTGACTCTGAACTTGCTGCTGCAAGTAGTGGAGAGTCTGTTGAGTCAGGTCCTGTTGCTGCAATTAGGATGCCAATGCTTCGAGTTTCTAATTTTAAAGGGGGGACTCCCGAGCTAGTCCCAGCTTGTTATGCAATATTGGTTTTAGTTCTTCCAAATGAACAGTCTAGAACTTGGAGCAACCAGGAACTAGAGATAGTTAAGGTGGTTGCTGATCAAGTGGCTGTGGCACTCTCTCATGCTGCAGTTCTTGAAGAATCCCAGCTTATGAGGGAGAAATTGGAGGAACAGAATCGAGCATTGCACCAGGCACAAAAGGATGCCTTGATGGCTAGCCAGGCAAGAAATGCATTTCAGAAGGTAATGAGCAATGGGATGAGGAGGCCCATGCACTCAATTTTGGGTTTGCTTTCAATTATGCAGGATGTGAATTTGAATAGTGATCAACGAATGATTGTTGAAACAATGATGAAATCCAGCAACGTCCTTTCAACCTTGATAAGTGATGTGATGGACAATTCACCAAAGGATAGTGGTAGATTTCCATTAGAGATTAGATCTTTCCGATTACATGCAATGATAAAAGAAGCAGCGTGCCTAGCCAGGTGTTTGTCTATTTATAGAGGCTTTGGATTTTCAATTGAGGTTGACAGGTCCTTGCCTGACCATGTTATGGGTGATGAAAGAAGAGTTTTCCAAGTAATCTTGCATATGGTTGGGAGCCTGTTGAATTGCAACAGTAGAAGAGGGACTGTATTGTTTCGAGTTGTCTCAGAGAATGGAAGTCAGGATAGGAATGATCAAAAATGGGCTACCTGGAGGCAAAGCTCAGTTGATGGGGATGTATATATCAGATTTGAAATTCTGCTGAACGGGGGTGATTCTCAACCAGAGGTCTCGACATCAGCGGCACAGCTTGGCATTAGGAGAAGTGCCAATGAAGGAATTGAAGACCGAATGAGCTTCAGTGTTTGCAAAAAGCTAGTGCAGGTGAGAATTTCAATTAAGTTTCCTGCATATGTTTTTACACGTTTTCGAGTGACTTGATAGATCTACAGATTAAAAAACTAGTAGATTGTGAAACTAGATTCTAAGTCATTTCTTTAAAACTTTTGTTCTTTGTCTGTGATGAAACTGCTTGTATGACCAGAAAATTTCAGCTATTTTAAGGACCTGACCCTTATCTTGTCCTTTTTGAGTAATGTTTCCTCCATGTGCATGTCCTTTCTGCCTCTTGTCTCCTGGAAGAACAATGCTTTGGTGTAGCCTATTTTTCTTAGAGCGGTTCTTATTGGAATTGATAAAATCTGTCTGTACTCTATTATGATATGATTTCCAAATCTTAAGGTTACCAGTGCATAAGATTAAGAATCCCGAAAATTATCACCATTCAAAGCATATATGATTATTGCTGCAATACAGGATTAGTATTTTTAGTGCCCAAGATGTTCTGTTGATACTAGGGTCTGAAAATATAGACTGTTATTCTGTTAATTACTTGTGGCATTGTGAAAGTAACCATATACCAATGAATGAAGTCTTTTATTTGTTTTGACAATTCTTGGTTAAATTTTATTTTTTTATAATTGGCAGTTGATGCAAGGGAACATCTGGATGGTCCCCAGTTCTCATGGCTTTGCTCAGAGCATGGGACTTGTTCTTCGATTTCAACTTCGCCCATCCATTGCTATACCCATATCTGAATCTGGAGAATCTTCAGAGTACTCACATTCCAATTCTCTCTTGAGAGGCTTGCAAGTTTTATTAGCTGATGGTGATGACATGAATAGGGTTGTGACTCGGAAGCTTCTTGAGAAGTTAGGTTGCAATGTTTCTGCCGTTTCAACTGGATATGAATGCCTTAGTGCCGTGGGTCCAACAGCTGTTTTCCAATTGGTTATTTTGGATCTTCAGATGCCTGAGTTGGATGGGTTCGAAGTTGCATTGAAAATAAGGAAATTCAGGAGTCGTAGTTGGCCATTGATTGTGGCCTTGACTGCAAGTGGTGACGAAGATGTGTGGGAAAAGTGCATGCAGGTTGGAATGAACGGTGTTATCCGAAAACCAGTTCTGATGCAAGGTATTGCCAACGAGCTTCGAAGAGTCCTGCTGCAGGCAAACAAAGTTGTGTAAGTAACAGAATCTCAGCGACCATGGAATCATCTTTGGAGATCTCAATGAAATAAGCAGACAACGTCCCACCATCCGAATTTTGGTCCTCCCCCATCACCCACCGAGTTTCCAGCATAGAGATGTTACATACACAACATTCATATTCAAAATGGTATACAAGTTTAGCTCGCTCCTTTTTCTTTGATGTTGTTGAACCCTTTTTTAGATGTTGCATAGATCGTAGTTTTAGTTGGAATCACAAAAGATCAATTGCCCTTAAAACACTATTGACAGATAATAGCCAATGTGATGGAAGCTACAAAGGTCAAGAGGAGATTAGAATATAAGAGTTAGGATTTAAAATATTTTGTAGGGTACTTTTAAGTACACACCAACTTTGCATTTGTTCAAATGTTGATTATATATATATATATATATAAATTTTAGTCTAACGGTAGTTTAATTCTTTCCCCATCCGTGTGAAAAGGTCGAGCTCTGGATCTCCTGTTTGTAACACAAGAAAATTTACTATATCAAATTAGATTATTTGAGTTATACTGAGTTTTTATGCGTCTTTTAGGGGTAGTATACGGGTAAGATTTAATTTTTTAAAAAATTAATTAACTACTAATCAGCACTCGAGTTATTTATTTATTGCATGATCAAATCCATCGGTTAGATAGCACCCGCCGAATGTTAATAATTAAAAGTTAATGGATTATGTGAAGTCATTGACACAAAACAGGAAAAATTAAGCTTCAATATTATGTTTTAATATCCCATTGGGTACTGTTAATTGGCATTGATTATATGGAGTGACCTTCAAGGAAGTAATTTCGAATATATTCTCATCATCCACCACCCATATCATCATGCCATAACTTGCGCAGTCAAATAACACTTATCGTCGCTATTCTCTCGTCCTGAAGAAACAGTCGCGGGTGCCTTTCCTTTCCTTTCCTGTATAAATTATTCTTATATGAAAATTTTTATCAGGTCGGTGTTTACTCTTTTATAATAACTGATTGATACATAATATAAATAACAAAATGACACAAAACCGCTTGCATTCACAGTGTGTATCTAATTATATATTTTAGCAAAACATATTATTTAAAGTAATGTATTTTATTGTATAATATATTAAAAAAAATATTTTTTGTATCTTTTAATTTATTCTTCATTTTAATAATTCAAGAAATCTCTCATTAAAAAGTGAGCCGGTTTAAGGGTGAGGGTGGTGGGGAAACATGCACGAGGACGTACGAAAACTCCTCCAATTTTAGTTTTCTTTCAAGAAAACGACACGTGGAATCTTCTCAAACCTAACCCCCGTAGGTGGTTTCTTTCTAACTCCAGCCGGTGGTTTAATAAAATATTTCCATCAATTTTGGTTTACTAAAGACGGATTATTTCATTTATCTTGATTGTGTGATATCGTATGGGTGCAATGAATAATTTAATTTAGTGTGAGGACTTGACGTTAGATCCTCTTGGAATATTGACCAAATCCATACACATATTCTTCTCATTTGTTGTCACTTGTCACCCATTACCTTTATTATTATTACTATTATTATTATTGTTGGCCCTATCGATTTCATTTTCAATTTTGCAATTTCCTGGAAAGTGCCATCTTTGGTGCGGTGCTGGCTTTTCATTTGATTAATTGTGTATCATTATTATTATTATTATTATTATTGTTATTAGGTGCAACGATGGTTGCTTAAATCATTGTCATTCTGTCAACATTATTTTGATCATCTTACGCAGTTTACTGTGTGGTTTTGCAAATGGATGTCTACAATAAATAGTTAACATTAACATAGTTACTGTGAGGTACCACGCTTCTGCTCTTTATTGGATATCTAAATTAACTTCTCCTATTGACTCAAAATTTTCACGCGTTGTACAAAATACATCATAAGTTAAGTATTAGAGATAGAAAAAAATTTACAGGTGCATTAGAGAATTTATGATTTTCAATGATAAACAGAGGGTTGTAAGCAATAATAACGGCTTCACCGCAGTCATTTCTAAGAATAAATTTTATTACAATTGAGAACTCTTCATATAGACTTATGTAATACGACAATATATTAGTGGAATGAAGACATTAGATAATGCAAATGGATCACGTAGGGTCCTCTCCTTAATTAGAAACTCCCATTACAAACAATATTAATTTGCATGTTGGCAACTTAATTTAAAAAATAAGTAGGGTCCTACCAAAGCCAACAAAATATGCAAAGGAGCTCAAATAATTTGTCTCTTTCCCTTGCACAAGAGACAGCAAATTGAGCTAAGAGTCCAACGAAAATTGAGATCCCAAATTACCAAATACTATAAAATATAATATATAATCGATGTTGATGAGTTCTATACATATAGATACTACACATGATGTGGCTCGAGATAATAAAAACAAAATGGCACCACATCACATCTTAGCACGAATTGCTAGTGGCACATTCAATCGAAAACAAGAAATTCATACTTTTTAGTTTTTCAAATTTTTTTAAATTTGGGTGCGTGCACAACATCTCATAGGTGTTGTAATTTTTTGAACTACAGCTATTTTGACAAAAGATTTATGATCAATATACTAAACTTGATCATATTTGTTAAATATATTTATAACAAATATTTTTTTAAATTAAAAAATATATTATAAGTTTTTTATTATATAATTACGAAATAAATTTAATTGGACTTAACAGGTACTCCACATTAGAACCAAACACGCATTTGAAAAATAATATTGTGAAAATAATCAATCAATGGTGTCTCTGAAGAGGGTGGCATATCGTATGAACCCAGATAACAATAATAACATTGCTTGTTGAAACACGATTTGGGATCAAGAAACTTAGTCAAAAAAATGAATGATGAACTTCAATATTATAAAATATATTCAACTTGCTTTACAACCTTTGATGCCCAAAACACTTAGCAAAAGTATTTGTGCAAGGGGGTATGTATCCCAAAATAATTTAACTAAATTGTTTTGATTTGGCTTTTTATGGATTGGATTTCAACGAAGTGAATCTAGAAGAAATGGGCATACGTATTTTATATCAACTTGGGTTTATTTTATAAATTAATTTGCTTTGGAAGGGATAAAATGTTCTTTGTCCTAGAGCTCCGTATGCAGCCTTACTATTATAATTATTACTATTAAAAGTGCATTGGGTTTTGAAGAACGCTCGGCGAGATCCATTTTCGCGTAGGTAGACTTTGAAGTTAGAGAATCATGCCTGTTTTTTGTCCATATTGAGGTCCAATTTTAGGACTTTCGATCTCAAATTATTTATTTCTGTAGTACTTCAAGTTGTAATCGCTAAACTAGAACAAGGGTTAGGTTTGTGAAATAAAATAAAACCCTAAAATGGACAAACCTGCCATGTAACTTAATTGATTTTATATATCAACTTTTTTTTTTTTTTAATTCATGGCCTCTCACATCTAGGTAATTGAAATTCGAAGTTACGATGATGATGGCAGATAAAAAATAGAAAAGCAGCCCTTGTCCGAATATGTCGGACTATGAAGCTAGGCTTATTAAAAGAAATAGATTGCCCAATTGAGTAATGTGGACTTAGCTGTCTCAATGTTGGCTTAATAAATTAGTAACCTAGACTTTAACAAACATCATTACTTGGACTAATCCTAGGTCAACTTTGACAAATAATATCACTAGTACGACCTTACTAATACCCATAGTCTCAATTGCTATTCCAAAACTGCTTTATATGGTTCATTGTACGTTCATTTCATGGAATAAAATAAAATAAAAGAACATAGCATGATTTTTTAAGACCTTAAACACTAAGTCTCAATTTTATTTTATTTTTTATTTTTTGTTGTTATATTATCATTTTCTTTATTTTTTTTTCATTTTTGCGAATTTCTAACTCATGATCATGGTTAATATGTTATGTCAAGTTTAGGTTAGAAATTTTTATTTTTAAACAGCAGAGAAACAATAGGATGATAAAAATATAAATATTATTCATGCTATAATAATACTATAGTATACAAAATAACAACACTATTTATGTTGTAGCATAAGTAATACTATTATTTCTGTCTTTCTATTATGTTATTGTTGTTCAACTAACATTTTCTTTTTGGGTTCGGCTACTGTGAAAATGTTCTACCATATAACACTTTTTTATAATCACACAATTAAAATTATAATTTTTTTTAATTAATTATCACTTTAATTGTGCAGTTATAAAGGAGTGTTCACCGTCTCTAACATAGTCATTGCGTTTCTTGTTATTTTTATAGGTCACTAGTTTATACATCTTAATTTTTTGTATTATATCATGAGTTAAATGGTATTTCTCAGCCCAAGGCTCCTGTTTCGAGTTTCAAAGATCCCTCTCGTTCCCGACTTCAACTTGTTGGAAAATTGATTAACTAATCCTCTATAATGAAAGGACAAATAATAAAACCAACTGGGCACGGCATCCATGACACAGCATCTACTTGCTTTTCCAAAGCACAATTGAGGTGTTATGAGCCTTATGACTGAAGTTCTAGTTGTCGTAAAATATATATAATAATAATAATATAAAATAACAGTTGATATCAGAAAGTAAATATAATTTTTAATAATAATTATGATAGGAATAATAAAGATATTTAATAACTCTTTAGTGAAGATATCTTTATTTTAACAAAATAAAAATACTACTAACATAAAATTAATGTATTGAAATATGTATTTTTTTATATTGTAATATCATTTTTATTTTGTTAAAGTGTAGATATGTTCATTAGAAAAGGAACACATATATACCTACAGTCATGCTCATGTGCAGATATTTACACGAAAAATTCATGTAGATGGAGTTAAAAGAAAAAAAGAAAAAAAGAGCTCTAATATGGTAAAAGAAATCCGTATTTTTCACTCTATCTGCATTTTAATTTGATATGAATATCTGCACATGAGCACCACTGTATGTTTGTGTGTACTTATATGAGATAAAATTAATTTAACTTTCAAAAGACAGCAGTAAATATTCATCAAATACATAAGAGTTTTCTAATAATAATACCAAAAAATCCTAACAGCCCATATTATTTTGGCACTCAAATGTACGATAAAATTTAATGAATAATGAGCGGCAATCTAATTCATATTTTCTTACAATCTGAAGGCAATTTATGAAAGTCAGCATGCTGCGGATTTATGCCTGTTCTCTAAATTATGAAAATATATAGTTAAGGTTCATCTAGAATATGTAATTTGAAATGATCGTTTTGACTTTTGAATTTTGATTAGGGGATTATCAATTATGTGTGAACTTGATAGGGAATTAGCGAATTACACTATATTCGCACAAAATATTCTTTTGAAATTGTCAACTATTTTACTATTAGTACTATAAAAAATGACGTAATTATAGACTACTTTGTGGAAATTATTTTGAGAGCTGGATTTAACAAAATGTAGCAGTAAGAGTTGCTTTGTTTATATATATGGTCCATTAGATATTCATCAAAATCGAATTAAAAGTTTTCATCATTTTTGTTGATTTTATGTTAAGATTAGCATCTTTGGTAGCGAGTTCATCCTCCCCTAATTATAAATTATAACCTCTCTGTATCTTTTATCCGGACTTGAATATCAAAAATTCAAAATTAGATTGTTTAATATTAAAATTTTAATATGGAGCTTTTGTAGAATACTCGATTTATGTTTTAATCTATGCAATTTTGTATTTATATGTTTCACCAATCTATTTGATAATATGAATGAATTAATTATGTTTTGTTTATTTAAAAGATACCTCAACTAAAGTGTTCCGAGTTTAGTAAATATTTTATTTATACTTAATAGTAAATGTTATGTGTACCAATCCCTCACTCACCACTCACTTATGCTTCATAATCATAGCTAATTATTTTACTCTAATTTAAAACCCACAACCCAATTCCCAAGCATTTTAGCCCGTAATGGATGACACAATGAAGACTGAAACTATTGGCACCCATCATTAGCCTTACAAAACCCCACTTCAGTTGAAATTACAGTTAAAAACAAATGAGAATCAAACACACATAATTTTTTTTAATCCAACAAATTACTTATATTAATAATCCTTTTTTTTTTTTTTTTGCCTACCGGTTACATCTTATATAACTAAAATAAATTGTCCAAATTTAGTATAATTTATAATTTTTTTCAGATTTCTTATTGATTAAATATTTTTGTACTTAAGATTACTTTCAAATTATAATTTAAAATGTGCATAATTTAAGCTAATGATTAACATTAAAAAATTCATCACTAAGAAAACCTTTTAATTGTGTGTAGGGTAATAATAAGAATGCAAACGAAATAAAGAAAAAATATATTACTACTTTGAGTTTTAACAATGAAAAATTAGAAGTATATTTGAAAAAAAAAAAGGGACATTTTCAAAATAAAATAAATATAACTAAAGGAGAGGTTTCCTGCGGAGATTAGGGGGCGTCAATAGTCCAACTCCACAATGAAACATCTTCCATTTTCATTGTTACTATAAGCACCCTCCCACATACCTATGACAGTCCGTGGGCTATAATGTTTTTCTTGGTCAGCCTAGATTGGGGTGTTTATAGCAACTCACTTACGGGGCCCATTGACAAATGACGCAGTGAAACTTTTTCAAATTTCGGTTCTGCTATGAACACCCCCCCATATACTGATTACACTGCTTGAAAGCACTAGACCATCAAATTCTCGTCCATGGGCCATAACGCCTTAATCATTTTAATTGGTCAGTCCAAATCTACTTTATGATTGTTCTTTAATTTTGCTTAGATTCAGTGCTAACTAACCTTTTTACTAATCATTTAGAAATTATAATTAGTACTTATTAGATAAGAATACAAAATTAATTAAATTTTAATTGTATACTAATTTACATACATGTCTAACAGAAGATTATAAGAGTTGAGTATATAAATATTTATTTTGGTAGGGGTGGGCACTATTTATTTTGGTTTGACTTAGGCTCAGAATCGAACCAAACCTAAACTAATCGGTTAATGATTTTGTGAACTAATTATGAATTAAAAACTAGAACCGAACCAAAAAAATCCAAATTAATTCAGTTCAGTTCGATTTGGTTCTACGGTTTGGTTTAGTTCGAGTTAGTTTATTCTGTATATTTTATAAAAACAACGACATAATAGTAATGTATTACTACTACAATAATAATCTTGAGTTCATAAATTCACAAACAATAAAAAAATATAATAAAGCCCAACAATAGTCTAGAAGTCCATTACAAATTATGAAAGAAACTCGACTTCAATGTTTCATTTCTACCGAGCACTCTCCTAATCACCACTTCTTGATCCCTCAACTTCCATATCCACAGTGCCTCCATTATTTCACAAAGTGAGCCATTAGGCAAGAACCAATAGTTAAACAAAATAAAATAGAGTATACAATATCACACTGATAATCACATGTATTAACTAATAAATAAAAGTATTAGCTTCATGATCTAAATATTCTTCATGTTGAACAACATAAACGAAAGTTAAAATCAAACTTTTGTCCAATCTACTTAAAATAAACTTGAATTTAAATTTGACAAAACATAACTTTTGAAAGCTGATCTCCAAACTCATTTTCTCGAGCTAATTGATTAAGGTATGTTGTTATATCCAAGAAAATAGAAGACTACAACTAATTTTATGCTAATATCAATACTTCAACCATGTTAGTAGCCAAAGACCTTCTATATTGATCTAATTTAGGCTACGATTTTTAATTTTCACTTTTTCCAAATCATGTGATTTTTGCTGCCCGAACCGTTCGTTTCATACTGATCTTAACCAAATGCCCATCCCTACATTTTAGACATCTAATATATTCAAATTTTTTTTATACTCCTCATCCTATGCCTTGGCGTGTCCGTCAGTCAGGAAAGTTGGTTTAAAATTATGGTTCGGTCCACCAAAGTTTAGCCTGAGACCCAAACTGACAGTCGCATACTCAGGCTTCTTCTTCTTTATATTTTTGCCTCGGTCCTTTTTTTTTTTTTTTTTTTCATTGTTTAGATTTTTGAACAAATTATTTCGAGATGATATTAACTCCCATGATTATCACTAATGTTTGATCATCATGATTTCGAAATGTAACCACGTTGAACATTAACCGACAAATTAGTGATATTAATCCATGATCCTTTAGCTTACCGCATGATTATGCAATTCTCAATTTAATAAACAACTAAAAGACATCTGAAGGTTGCCATCGATTTTGTGGAGGTTTTGTCGACGTTCAATTGGACTATAAATAAAGAACTAAACAAAGAAAGTGACAAAGAAAGAGATCAAAGAAAATTAATTTAATGTGGTGTGAGCCCAAATGTGGCAATGATTGAAAACGCCAAGCGACATTTCTATAATACAATACAATATCTTTGTCTACTAAGTACACATAGCCGAGAGAGAGAAACCAAGTCGATCCCAAAACACAATGCCCCTAAATCAATACGTCTTGATCCTTGTGCTGCTGCAACTTGCGGAAAACACATAGCCTATGTAGCCAAAAAATGACAATATTTTTCTGTTAAAATTATTGAGTCATGCTTGCAAGTCACGAGTCTAGGTATCTTCTGGAAACTTGCCATTTGGTCAAATTGTAAAATATGGGATTTAGATATAAAATTATACTCACCCTTTTGACAAATATCCAAAGAATATTATTATACATTTTAAAGTGGGCATTTATCCCCACATAATACACCAACTCCCTCTAATGTTTCCCTGTTTGCTTTGAAACAAATTGAAATTTTTTTATAATAATATTTTAAAATTTCTGTTAATATTTATCCTTTTCTTCTACACATGGTCGGGAAAAAATGTTCACGCCCGATGAAATAAGAAAAATTTGTGCACCAGAGTAAACGGTGACTCTCTCAATTGGAAGAAAGTGAAAAAAAAAAAAACAAAAACGTCAATGGGTAGAAAGTTATCCGGTTCCCAACTTCCCCTGCAGGAGGGGCAGTGCATGAGATTTTCAGTCATTAATTGGTTAATTAAAAAGTTTCCCAATTTTGTTTTTTTTTTTTTTTTTGACTGCCCTTTATTCAGCGTGACGACAAAAACCAATGCCTCCCATATTTGACGGGAAAGATCAAAACCCGCGGATCCGTGGGGGCCTTAGAGCCGCATATCAGCCACGTGGCGACGTATAAGATGTTTGACCAGTCAACCACTCGTCTTTGCTGTCGTACGCGTGTCCTGCCGTCTAATGTCCGTTTGTCGTTTTCAATATTCAGCTAGGGAGCTGGTGATTTTACTTAAAGAAAATCAACGGCTGGCAATTTCTTTTATTAATTTTTAAAGAAAACCAAAAATGTTGTTGTTCATTATTGTTCTCAGTGGACTTTATTTCGACTTGAGAATAATCTGATCAAAGCAAGCAGGTTGGTAAACAAACTCGCACATCTGTTATGTATACATTTGTCTTGATTGTAATAAACAGATGAATTAATTAATTTAGGTCTGAATTTTATTAATTTGACATGAAAGAAAGAGAGAGCGTTCACTGAATATCGTTGAGACTTGAGATGGTCTTGACCCCATCCTAAGCTAGGTACACGGGCATGCCCTATGCAGTCTCATTCAATTCTATTATTAACTTAGATGCAAGAAATTAATTGTAGTGTTAATAAAATAAATTATATGAGATGCTGAATGATTGCTTTTACATTGGTGTGATCACATTTTGGTGGGATTTTTCACGGTAGAAAATCTTGAGAGAGTTACCTAATGAATTGAATTGACTTGACTCTCAGCAGTAGGAGACCGTCGATTTTTTCTCATTAAAATCAAACTATATGTCACTTACTTTTTTATTTTTTTTATTTTTTATGTTAAAATTTTTTTTAGATTTTATAAAAATAATAAAAATAAGTAGCATATATTAATTTCAACTAAAAAAAAAATTTGACAACCTCCCTTTAAGTATGTCAAATCATCGTAAATACAAAATTTGGTTTCTATTTCATTTTTATATAGTTATCTTAACTAGGCTGTTATCATTAATGCTGTCTACTTTTGGCTAGTCAAGCCTTGGAATGGTGCTCTCTAGTCTATTGTTAGTGTTTTGAGTTTTGACACTCCATTTTAATGCAAGAACATTTAAATATTGACATGTAAGCTGCTTCTTTTTTGAATTACTTAAAAGGTTCATGTGGTGAGAATTCAACAACAGTCCTCTATACATCAAGAGTATGTCCTTTTTTTTTTTTTTTTTAAATGAAATACATCAAGAGTATTACCTAAAAATAATACTTTCCTGCATCAAATTAAGTAATTTTATACAGGGCCATTATTTAGTGTAGATGTATAGACATTCGCACTGAAATTCATAATAACATAAATTGTGAGTATGCACGCACGGAAACTATGAAAGGTTTATTACACCACAGTCTTTGGTATTTAACCTAACAAAAATCCTCATTTATTCGTTATTGACAGAGGTATAAGCAAGTGTATAAATTGATGTGTTATAATAAGATTAGTTATACAAAAATATGATAGAATTTAAAAAATTAAAATAAAAAAAACTATTATTACTTTTCGACTAATCGCTTCCTGCCACATTTATTTATACTTAGTCGTTCCTACAAACTATCTATATCTCTACCATTTTGGTCATTTCAACTGCCCACGAACTTTTGTGTTACACTGGCCTTTTTCACTCTTATGAAATAAGCTAATTAAAATGATTGGTTAACAAAAAAGAGAGAAAAGACGACATTGTTGATTGGTGTTACCGAAAATTAAGTTAAAAAATTGTGTTTCAAGATCGGATATTGGACAAGATGATGACGTGCGCTCGACGACAAGGACACGGCTGGATTGATACATATACATTGATTTTCAACATCAACAACAACGTGGACTTGAAAACAAAAAAAAGCCTACATGTTCCTCAATTTTTTCCAGGGTGATGTTTGCTTCTGCCCCCACCACACAAAAAAAATAAAATAATAACTATTAAAATTTGTCATTTTAATTAAATATAATTAAGTAGCCTTTAATGTGTGGTCTACATTTCATTAATGCAGAGTGAGTGGATTCCCTTTCAAATAATTGTTGTCAGTTAGTGGCTCCTCACAGTCTCAACGAAAGCAAAATTCACGAGTGGCAGCAGGGTGCCTACACTTGGAAAGGAAAAGGAGAAGAATATTTTTGTTTCTATTTCAACTCGATCCTACTAATTTTTTTGATATATTATTTTAATTAGTGGGATGGTAATTATTGAACCAAAATGGGTCCATTGATTTTTTATCTTTATTATTATTATTATTATTTTTGGTGACTAGCGTTGGAATGTTGTATTGGTGTATTCGAGTTGTGATTAATTCTTATATCAAGATTTATTAACTGTGACACGTGAATTCATGTGAAGAAGGGCCCCTCCATGTTGCCAAACAATCGATCTTAGGATTCTTTGATTGTCATTAAGTCTCATCTATAACGTGCTAATCAAAGTAATTGATTAATTAATAGGTGGCAAGGATAAAAAACTTTTACTGGTACTTTTGAGTAGCAGCGGTTGTAGTTGAAATGAAAGGGCTGAAAAGGTGTATGCATAAACATAACTAGCTAAAGCAATTCAAAAAGAAATTTGGTTGCAAGCTTTGTGAATATATAAAAATTGTATTGCATATCTGAATAAGAAACTCAGTTCCAATAAAAAGTTATTAGATAATCCAATTAAAGTTTGATCTACAGGACCAACATCATGAATTTCCAATCTTGCACTTGTAAGGAACTTAAAAATACATTATTACACACCCTGATTGATGTTATGATGATTATCTTGTTATCAAACAAACTAAAAAGATCTGTGCAAGTAAGACATATAAATTACTACTGATATACATTGACATGGTTGGAAGGGGAAATATAAGAGAAATTCTTAGATTATTCATCAATTAGCAATATACCAAGACAAAGAGAGAGTAAATAAGAGACACATCAACAATCCATAGGTCATTTTTTTCATTCTTAAGTGTGTATAAAATAAAGAGAAAAAACCTCATTTTAGTGATACAACCATTAAATGGTGAGTAAAGATCATAAATATAAGGGATAAAAATCCTTAAACTATAGAGATAGCGGAGGTTATAAGAAGGTTAGAGGTTGATTGTGGGAGATAAGAAACTGTTTTGATGAACATTCACATTACTATAATTATTTCATAACACTTCCCTAAATGTTCACCCTACAAAGAATATATTTTATTAAAACTTTTGCTAGTAAAAGCCTTATAGGAAAAAGACCAGTAGGGAAAAAAGAAGTACATCCTTCATTTGTATCTTAAGGAAGAGTAAAATTGTCTCATTAAAACCTTACAAGGAAAAAGCTCGATGGGGTCAAAAACATAATAAAGGAAAAAGAGTATAATATCAATAACTCCTTTTGTTAAATCCTCATCATAATGACATGGGTGTTTTAATGTTCAATATTTATATTTTGTTGTAATAATTTGATGAACAATCTAAAGGATCAATACCATCTTTTGAAAGCTTGAATACATAGATAAATTGGAGACATTATCATTTTGATTGAAGAATATTGCCATGTATATACCTTTATAATTTTGTTTCTATTCTTGAATAGAACTAAATTTTAGCATTCATACAAAGAAAAAAGTGTGATATATTTTTCATACTATTTAGACGTTTTTAAGTTTACATTGAACATATCTTAATTTGAAATTATGCAATTTCTTCAATTCCTTTGTAGGCATAAGTTGGAATAAAATATGGAACTTCAAGACTAAGACATACATTATATTTTAAAATAGATTGATTTTGAATATGAAATACTTTTAGTATCTCTATAATACAGCATTTCACTTGATAAATTTCAATCCATAAATTGAAAGAAATTCCTTCATTTCAAGATCTTTTATGTTTAATTTTGTTCTTAAGTGAAATAAATTCTTAACCTATTCGGGACTCTTTTTATGATGAAATCATCAACACAATTTGCACAAATAATTTTTAATTTTTAATAAAATCTCATACCTAAGTGGATAATGGCATATCCCACTTCTAATTATTTTTACTCAATTGATTATACTTTATAAGTGTAGATTGCTATAATACACACAAGTATGATTATGGCTTTATCATGAATATATATGTGCAAGCTTTTTTGTTTAGCACTTCAACTACTTGTTTCAAGGATTAATACATAGATTCCTCAATTTAATTTAGACAAATATAGTTCAAAATTCTTTATATTTTGCTAATTAATTGTATGTCTTCTAGCTTATGATAAAGATCCAATTTTGGCCAAACATATAAATCGATATTCTTTCACATCTTTTGATTTAGGATCTTGAACATTTGATTATAACAACTAAATTTTTATTGGTCATAGCAACTAAATTTTTATTGATAACAATCTTATGTTAATTTTAATTTTTCTCTTGCACTAAGTACCAACATACTGGTGATCAAACTTTTTTATTTTTCACATTTTATTATTAAATTTTATGACTTTAGGCATGTGGACTATAGATAAAAAATTCTTTATATTTTGCTAATTAATTTTATGTCTTCTAGCATATGACAAAGCTCCAATTTTGGCCAAATATATAAATCGATATTCTTTTACACTTTTGTGGTTTAAGATCCTGAATATTTGATCATAACAACTGAATTTTATTGACAAAAATCTTATGTTAATTTTACTTTTTCCATTGCACCAAGTACCAACATACTATTGACAAAATATATATTTTTTAATATATATACCCAAGGAGATCTTATGAGGCTTTTAATACATATACATTTGCAAGCGTTAAAGATATCTCTTTCTTAATTTACGAGCATATCTTTTATGGAGCAATTTGAATATCTTTATTTATCACCTTTACCTCTTTAAGGGTATTTGAGGTTCATTTTCTAGTTAGTACATTATGTGTTTCCTAGGGCAACATATTCAATAATTTAATATAAATTAAATATTTGCTATATGCAAACATGGTCTCTTCATGAGTATCGAATTATTTCACTTTAACTTCCGAGGATTGAATTTTTTACCAATTGGTCTATCACACGCTTCAGATGCTCATATATTTATTTGTCTCACCATACCATCCTTCAAGGATATCAAATATATCAACCCAAAATCCTATTTTGTTTGTAATTTTCTTTCTTACACACATCAATAATTTTATCAATAATATGCACTTAATTGTTTTGAACTTCAAGTTCAAACTAATTTACATAAATATTAAGAGGAGATAAAGTTATAAATAACATCATTATCATAAAAATCAAGTCATCAATCACATATAACTTTTCTACCCCTCGTGATGGGAGGACTATTTCATCAAGTTGAGAATTCAAAAACAATTTGTTTCTATAAATCCATCTTAACTTAATTTAAATAAAAATCAATAATTAGGATAATCTTCTAGCTCTTTGATTAAAATTCTTGTGAATTTTCTATAATTTTGATACGCAATATTACCCTTATTTACAAATTCATCGTGCCAAAGCATGCACGGACTTATTTATTTCACTTCGGGTAGTAAGGCTTGAATTTTTCGTTACAATTACCATAAAAATTAATATGATTACATCCTCTTCAAGAAATGATACATATATTCACTTTAGGGAATTCTTATCAAATATTTGAGTTAAATTGATAATTTATCTCAAATTAAATGTTTGAGATACATTACCATAAAAATTAGTATGATTACTTCATCTAAATTACCATAAAAATTAGTATGATTACATCCTCTTCAAGAAATGACACATATATTCACTTTAGGGAATTCTTATCAAATATTTGAGTTAAATTGATAATTTATCTCAAAGTCTCATTATTAGAAATTGATAATTTATCTCAAAGTCTCATTATTAGAAAACATAACTTTAATTTATATTTGGACTTGCTATTGTGAGAGCATATTTGTGCTACAACATCAATTTTTCCTCTAATATATGTTTTTTTTTTAAAGATTTTCTCTCTAGATAACTTTATATGAGATTGAGTTCGAACGTATTATTGCCAGTGAATATTTGTTCCAAATGTAAGAGAATAATAATCATTTACAATCCTTAAGGGATGCTTAATTTCTCAATTGTGGGAAAATTAGTATTGAGAAGATAATAATAAAAATCCTTTATCAATGATTAAATTAATCAAATCCAATCAATGGACTAGGTGCACATCTCATTCTTCTTACAAATTGTTCTTCAAATCAAACATAATAACGCACACAAAAATTAGATCTTATAAGATTGAAAAGAAAACAACTCAATCCGAAAAGTAATTAGAAACTATCATAAATTAGACTTGAAATTAATAATAATCACTTATACTCTTACAAGCGCATATTATGTCCAAAAGCAAAATCAAGTAGAACCACTCATGATTTACTAAGCAATTTAAAGACATGTTAATAAAAGAAAATCTCAATAATTTTATAATCCTTCGAGGATTCTTAATATTCTTACATTATATATATTTTTAAATTTCTAAAATCAATTTGATTTAGCTTGATAGTTTGCTGTTTCATGAGCATTTGAGCCACAACAATTTTCTTATAGTTTTTTTTTCCATATATATATATATATAACAATTTTCTTCCAACTCTTGACGATAATAATTTCCTTCATATTGTTTCATGAAAAAATTCATAGTCATCTTTGCATAAAATTTATAACTTTCCTCCTATAGTGAAATGATATATGATGAAGGAAAATTCCTGATTTTTAATTTTGTTGTATTTCAAGGATAAAATAATTACAATGTGTTTTATGAGTGAATTCATAATTCATGCTATCTAAATTAGGCAGTACTTAAACCGTATAACTTTTAAATGCTCAAGGGAAAGTGATTAATGGAAAAGCCAAAGGTTGTTCTTTGAAAACAAAAAAATGAGACGTGTCAAGAAGTAAATAGTGATGGAAATAAAACAATAAATCAACATTAATGATTGATCGGTTCTATTATTGTTATCAATTCAATGAATTATTTGTCTGTCAAAGATAGATTGATTCGAACTTTGTTGATGAATTATTATTCCTAAATGGGATGTTATTTTTTTACTATTTTACTTTTTTTGGCATATGATTTTATTATTAAAGTTTTTTTATAATTATTTTTTTACTTAATGTTTCAGTTTTTATCATTTTACCACTAAATTATTAACTCTATTAAGAAATTGGTGATGTCACAGGAGTATTTTAAGAATTTAGTGTGTTAAAGCCAAAAGTATTACAATTTGTACGCTTTTATTAGTTAAATATTTTAGATATATAAAATAACAACTGAAAAAAGCATTATCTCTTTGTATGCAATTAATTTTGTATTTTTTTAGTTTAGATGAATAAATCGTACTTATACCACTTAGGGGGTAAAATAGGCTTTTATCTTTTACCATAAATTTTGTTACAATTTTTTTTTATTCTTAATGGTTTGGTTGTAAATTAGATGGAAAGAAATAATTGTCAGAAAACTTTTATAGAAAAATGATGTGTTAGTAGAAGTTAGGTGGTAAAATTATAATATCCCTTTTAAACTATATTAATTACATATTAATTTTATTAACTATGGTAGAACCTTGATAAAATAATACTTGATAAATTGATAACTTCTATTAGATAATAGTTTTTGCTACATTCAGTTTGGGGCCAACATGGTAAATTAATAATTTGATATATTTATAAGATATAATTTTTTTAAAAAAATCCTATTTTCCTATTGGATCCACTTACTATATAAGTTAATACTACCTAATTTGAAACCAAATCCACAACCTATATCATAAAATATGTTCTATGTGTTGTTTATTGCTACTTGAAATTGATTTGGAATTAGATCTCATCTCTAACTCTTTTTGTAATGTAAAATTTCAGTTTACATTGTCATTTTGCAAGAAGTGTGAGACAGACTCCATATGCATCTTAATATAGAAAAGTAAAAACGCTATCGTGATCTAATTACTATCAATGTAATACAACAAACTACTATTTAAATAAAACATGATAAATATCAAGGTTAGTAAATATTATAAACATGATCACATTTTCCAACAATAGAGAATTTCTCATAAATTAGTAATTTATTAATTTATCAATATATTAATATTTGTTGAATTAATAAATTTTTCATGGTCTCATACAATTAATTTATCAAGATTTTGCTGTATATAATTTTATTTATGTTTTTGTTTTTAATTTTATTAACTCACGCACCATTGAAGATTGAATTCAGGACATGAGTGTTAAGAAAGTTACTCCTTATTAGAGCTAGACCTTAACTTCAAAAATTATGGTTAATAATAGGTAGTTGGCATAGGAAACTCCAAAAAAGAGGCTCCAAAGTTCTTGAGAGCTAGTAATGCACATGTTGAACTGTATATTAAAGTTATTTTGTGATTATATGAACTTAAAATATGACAATAGATATAAGATGCTGAATTAATGCCGATAAATTGATGTTTCTTTTGACACTCTTATTAAGCATTAGTGACGACAAAAACAATAAGATTGCGAACAGCTTTGAAACAATTAATTAACAAAAACATTATGTTTGCGAATAGGGCAATAACATGTTAATTGTTTCCTCAAATTTTTTAATGTCATAGTTTAATCCACAGAACCAAAACAATTAAAAGTTCTTTTGCTTACGTATGGACAGAGAATCCTTCACTCTGCCAAAAGATTTGTCTTGTAACAAGAAAAACTTTCATCATATCTTAGAAGACAAAATCATCTTGTTTTGCAGAGAGGCTATCGACTATTACATTACACGTGGGATGAAGCAAGTAAAGCGTCTGCAATTGGAATTCTTCACGGTGCTGTTTAAATTGATGAAGAGCTATCCCATGCTGTAATTCAAGAAGCTGCTTTGGCGACGACAGACATGTGGGGTTTTTCAATTGCCCTAGCTGGCAGTGAGAAACATTGTATGCTCCATTGAAGCAAACTGAACCAAAAAGCAAATGTCTTTTATATTAATTGGTAATATACATAGGTTAACATTTCATTTAACTATCTTTTCTTTTACAAAGTGCTGCCGTGACTTGTGATCCATTTATCAGATTTGATTGCATAAGAATCATGAAACTATCTGACTTTTCTACTAGTTATTTGTATCTTATTCCTGTCTTGTTATTTAAGTGTGATTTCTTTAGAAATAATAAACAAATGGATCATTTAGGTCCTGTAATAGATTAGTAACGAATTAAATGACAGTTTTCTTTTTATTAAAATATGAAGAGATCTCATCCAGCTAACTCTCAATTCTGCACATTTTCTCTTTGAAATTGAGCATAAGTTTAAATTGATGCAAATACATTTAACATACGAGTTAATCTAACAATAATAAATACATGCAAATCCCGAGCAAATCATCCTCTGAAAACCTAATCTCTAGTCCTTGATCAGAGTAAGAGTGAGATGCAAGCTTAATTAAAACAGAAATGAAAGCTTTTTAATCAGCGAAGTTTTTGGTAACAACATATTAAACTATGATATGTACCAAATTAAGTCTAATCAAGTGTGACATTCACTATGATCCACTTAGCAGCTAAATATTAAAAAGAACTACATAAAGAAATATTAAAATTCCCACCTAAAAATAATATATATGAACAAACAATATATAATTATATTTAGAAGCTGGAAAAACAATTAAAAAGAAGCTGATGATCATGTTCATTTTTTTATTGGAAACAGGAATATGAAGCAACACAAAGAAAGGTTTAATATACATTGAAACCTTTGATCCCTCTTCTTCTCAGCAAATCCTGCTCTCTATCTTCATCCTTTGAACACAACTCTCTATCTTTTCATACAACAAAATACACAAAAACCTAATCATTGGTAAGGAGGCCGGGCATGAGCCCAAGCATAAGCCTCATGTAGCTGCCCGCCGTTGGGGATGAGATTCGGTGGCAGATTGTAGGGCAGTGACGAAGGATCGGGCAGCCCCGCAGATGGTGGCTGCCCGCTGCTACCAATTTGCGGGGGTGAATTGTTGTTATTGGCAGCTGCCCCAGCGGATTGGATCTGCCCTTGAGTACCTGTGACTTCTTCATCATCCTCTAGTGGCAACCTTTCATAAGTCGCATTAGCAAACGTGGCAGCTATTACCATTACAGGCCCTGCTGCCACGAGCTGCCCGACCACGCTCCCTCCTACAACCTGCCCCTGCCCTCCTGCTAAGTAGACGGTCAGTCCCGTTGACCCTGGAGGGGAGGGTCCAGGGAGAAACGCCCCCGTCAGGGACAAAATCTCAAACCTACCGTGCAGTGCCACCACGGCCCCTGGCGCCGCGGGTTGCCTCAGCGTCACGTTAGCCACCGACCCGCTGCCGCTGAGCACGCAGACGCCACGCTGGCGCCTCCTTGCGAACAGGGCTACGCTCTCAGCCACGTCAGCGCCGCCAGCGACCTCCATGACGTGGCTGCGGAGGGCGTTAGGGCTGTCCCTGGTTACGAAGATTGGCGGCTTAGGTTTGTTTTTGGACCCGGGAGGGCGGCCGCGGGGTCTCCGGGTGCCGACTTCAACGGCTCCTTCTCTAGGCTCGTCGGCGGTATCTCTATCTTCTTCTTCGTTTGTGTCGTTGATAGAGAGTTCATGGTGATGATGCTGATGTTGATCGCGTTTGTTTAGGATCGGTGAATTGGCGGCAGCTGCCGGGTCCATACCCGGCAACCCCACTTGACTTGTCCACCAAGGATTAGCCAGGCTTGCAAATTAAGGAAACACAAGTACAAGAGAACAAGAACAAGAAGCTGTAAGAATTTGCTGATCACAAAGTCAAAGCTAATATTAAAGCTTAACAAGAAACGAAATATTTTTTTTCCTGTTCAAACAGGGATTTGTACAGTCTTTTCATAGATATTGAAAAGAGTAGAAGAAGGAGCAACAAAAAGGAGCTAGCTATAGTGTGTGAAGAGAGAATTAGATGCAAAATTTTTCTGCTAATGGAATCGAGTAAAGGGAAGGCAAGAAAAGAAAGAAAAGGGGTTCTTTAATTTAATTACAGGTGAATTGATGAGGAATCTGAAAAGAAGGAAAAAAAAAAAAACACTTGATAGAAAGTCAATTAAAATAAAAACTGAATTAAAATAGAAAACAAACAGCGAGACACAGAGAGAAAGAAAGAGAAAATATTACAGTATCTAAAAGAAGAAGCTCAGCAACAGATGAACTGTTTTTTTTTTTTTTCTTTTTTTTCCTCTTTTTGTTCTCTGTATTTGTGTTGCGATTAGAGGAGCTAAGTATTTGGTTTTGTTTATGGCAGAATATAAGTTTAAAAAGGAAAAAATGAAGTGAGAAGTGAATGAATATAAGCTCTACTTTTAGAGAGAGAGAGAGAGGGGTTCTTTGAAATTAGGGTTTCGTGGGGTCGCGTGCGCGTGGGCAGGTGGGAAGCACGTCGTTTTCTCGTGCCCCAACATATCAATTTGTAATCTTACGGAGAGAGAGAGAGAAAATAGAGAGATAGCTACAAGTTATGGACCCTAGTATTGCTCTCAACACATTACTTGCTGCTACTACTGGTACCGGTAGCATTATTAGTTGCTCACAACCTTTCAATGTCTTAATCTGCAGTTTATTTGCACATAATCTTGAGTACCATTTCACTACATAATTAATCTCGAGTCTTCCGTTAGGGGGCAGTTTAATTAATTAATTTGTTAATTTTAACTCCTTATTGACTGTCTCATAAAGTGTGCAACTTGTAAGAATTTCTAGATCTTGTTAAGAATTTCAAGTCTAATTAGGCAACATATAATGTCAAGCTCATAGGATATTGTCTAAATTCTCCCATCAGAGCAAAAGGATAATGATTGTACAATAAGATAAGTCTACTGAACAGTCAGACTAACATTAATTACACTTACATAATTGATAATTGATATTTACCCAACGCGACAATTGTTGGTATTACTGATTGATAAGTTTTGCAAAATTAGAAGAGTAGATTAGGGCGGCAGTGTGTGCTCTTGACATTTTAATATACGAGACAATTGTATATGATCCGCGGAAAATCTATACAGTGATGAAATGGCTGTAGAGGAAATGATATGGAGGAACTAATATATTATAAATCATATTTGTCATATAAAATTAAAAAAAAAAAAAAACTGAAACCAATATGTTCATGGGATCAATTTTCAATTTTTATTAGATGACTTATGTAGAAAAAAAAAAATCATATTATACATCATAAGAGGTTAATTTAAAATAGAACCAATGTGCACGTGAAAAGCTGGACTTTTAAAAGAATAGATAAACTGATGACTGATTAGGGCACAGAACATGTATATATAATACATTGATAATATACAATATATATATATATATATATATAGGGGAGAATTGTAAAGCTTACCTTTGGGAAATATTAAAACAGAGATAGCGAAGCCAGAGATTCAGCACTGGGATTAATTTTTTTATTGAATCATGATAAAAACAAATTTGAAATACAAAAAACGAAGTGGTTGCTGTGATCACATCTAAGATTAATGGAAGATATAGCGGTCGCTTATTTATTTGATTAGTTTGATTGACAGAACAGATGAAATTTTAAATACAAGTTTAAGATTTTTAACAGTCCAAGAAAACAATTAAGGCTCCAGTACTACATTAGTTTGTTTATTTTTGGTGATTCAGTCTAATTGATCTTATTCTAATTGAATAAGACATTGCACAATTTTGAATCAAATAAGACCATTATATAGAAGATATCATAATATTGATGAGGACTTAATGAGTTAATAATGTGGTGATCACAGGTGAGAGGCTGAAAGCCAATAAATTGGAACGAATAATTTGGATTGCGGCACAGTAGACCTAATATTTTCAAAGTATAATGAAATGCAATTTGTATACAAAATTTTTCATACTTAGGGTATGACACAGTAGAATTATTGTTAAAGTGAGTGCAATGAGTATGGTTTGTGTACAAATTTTCCATCAGTTGTCAAGTCACCGCAATTGGCAATTAATAGAGCAACACCTAGTAGAGCAACATCAAAGGCAGTGCAAGTCAGCAAAATTTTTCTGGGTGGTACTATTAGTTCAGTGGTTGGCCCCATTGGATATGGAATGGAATATACTTTTTGTTTCTTTATTGAATCACTATTTCTGCATTGCCACAACAATTCCTAAGGATTACATATGGTCGTTGCACTTATAAGAGTTTGGAGATGATGAAATTAATGATAATTCTCCCAATTTTTTATATGGGTTGTTTTGATCCGCCATCTAACAAATTAATCTATATGGTGATTTCATTTTTGGCTATGAGAATAACCACATTTGTTGAACTAATAGAATTATTTTGGCAAAAAAAAATGTCGTCTTATAAGGATTAGTTAGTTTGTCAACCCCTAATCGAGATTGGCCGATTTAGAAGATAAAGCCTAGAGCAATTTGAAAATACGAAGTAAATTATTTCTGTTACTGAAAATTTAAAATAGTACATAAACAAACTTTCATCAAAAGCATCAATGTAATTTAACAAGTGGGCAAGTAAATGAGATCTTCAAAGATATCAATTACATGTAGATTTTATCACACTAGTGATTCCACAAAGTGAGCAAGTATGGGAGAGTCAGCCTCAATATCAATACATTTTTGTGGACCATCAGAGGTGCTGGATTGTCCGTCATCTAATGATTGTGTTAATCTTGATTGAACTAGTGAGTTAGTCAAATCTACAAGATCGTTATGGCATATATATATATATATATAAATTATATTTGTGGCTATAATTATACGATTCATTTTTCGTTGTTCATTGTTTTTTTTAAGTCACTTTTACTCTTTGTTGTGACAGATTAATTTGAGGCAATTGACTGATATATTAAGTTTGTTTGCAAGGAATGATTTCGTTATAATACGACTCTTCTTAACTTATTTTAAAGCGTAATTTTAGTTGATGTGATGTGTGTACTGCTGTTGTATGTTTAAGTGAATAGTGGAATGAGCTGAAATTAAAGATAATGGTGAGTATTCGAGGTACGAATTTTCAACTGGAGTAATATTCTTATTTTTGTTAAAACAGTAAATCGGGTTGTGCGGGTTGGAAAAGTTTTTAAAGCACTCCTAATTTTTTTTCTTTTAAAGCCAAAGTACAACAAATTAAAATTCAACCATGATTATGAAGAGTTCGACCTATTTCGTACCATAAAATATTACCATAGATAAGCTTAGGCAAATGTATCAAAATAGATCAAGAAAATTAGACTTCTCACAAATAGCCAAAAAAAAAAAAATTCCAAATGTCTTTTATATGGTAGTTAAAATGGACTCGCCTTAAACTCAAAAAAAAAAAAAAGAAGTAAAATATATATATGAAGAAAAAAGGATAACAGCAAATGAGAATTTTGAAATATTATTGGTTTATACCGATAATACTTGAGAAGTGGGAGATTCAAACACGAATCATAAATATATTTGCAAGACTATGTATGAAAAGATCCAAAATTAGTGACTCCAGCTGAAATGATGGGAATCTTTTCAATGTCTAAAACACCCAAAAAGTAATCTCCTAATACCAATCTAAAACTGTACAAATCAAAATAGGAGATAAAACTCTCTTAAACCTAATTCCACTCTCAATTTTCACATTTAATTTCCTCCAACATTTTTTTCATATATTTCAAGAAAAAAATGAATTAAATTAATAACAGTGCAATTCTCCCTTTCAAGTAATAATAATTTTTTTTTTTACTTAAAGAAAATATTATTAAGAATATAGAAGAGTATAAGAGATTGATAAGAGTTTTGAAATATTATATATGAATAAAAAAGGATAACAGCCAACGAGAATTTTGAAATATTAGTTTATACCGATAATACTTGAGAAGTATGAGATTCAAACACGAATCATAAATATATTATCAATGTATAAAACACCCAAGAAGTAATCTCCTAATACCAATCTAATTTTTTTTAGTTAAAGAAAATATTATTAAGAATATAGAAGAGTATAAGAGATTGATAAAAGTTACACAAAATGAAAATTAAGAACGCCCCAAGAATTTGGAAGAAGAAGTTTTTGAAATGAATGGGGAGGTGAATTTCACCAAGTAAAATAATGATAACAACAATAATAAGTAAGACAACGATTGTTAATATAAATATCTTTACTAAAGTTTTTTTGATTCTTTTGTCTATTATACATGTTAAAACAATTTAAACAAGACATTTACATAAAAATACAACTTTCACACGAAATTCATGTTTTCTTTCCCATTTAATTTATAATTTTTTGTGTATTTAAATCAGTTGGTATCTGAAGATCATATTGGATCTCAACTAATTCAGATTCGAGCTCCGTAAGACTATAAAGACGGCAAAACTCTCCCAACAAGTATTTAATGCAACTGCATTCCCAACTCTTGAATCGAGGACCTTATTTAAGTTATAACAGCCTCATATCAGCTGATCTACACACTTGTTAGTAAATTTATAATGTTTGTTTGTCATAAGATAACAACTTCAACAATTATTTGGAGGCATGTGCATGATATCTTTCTAATCATCGAAGGTACTCTAGCTTTATCATAAATTCATACAGAAAAAGTACCCTCAGCAACTTTTGGTATTTTCAAAACTGAGGAATTTACACCATTTTTGACGAACAGCCGCAAAATCAAATGAATACTATTTCTAACACTTTTAGAAACTAGGCTGCGTCTACATTGCATCAGTGGTTACAAACCACAGTTAGTTGTCCGGTAGCTATATTGCCGTTGGATAATATCCAACGAACATGGGTGACACACGACAGTTGGTGGAAGTAACTGGACAAATCGGTAATGGGCCGGTCGGCTAATGATAAACCAGTAATAGGGTAGAGAGTAGAAGAAGCGGGAAAATTTTCTTAACATCTAAACGCGCGACACATGTAATAAAGGGGTTTATGTAAGTGAAGGTTGGAACTGAAAGAACGGTGTACAACTGTTGGGTTATGTAATAGTAAAAAAAATTAAACTAATTTTGAAAAAGAAAAAATTGTTTGAAGCGCTTTATAGACGCGACAGAAAAACATTTTGCGGGGCGGGGGGAATAGATGGAGGAAGGAAAGGATGTGTACAAGGTTTGTGAATTTGTTTGTGTGACTAATTTTTTTATGGTCGAATAAGATTATACGAGTTGTGATATTCATTGGTTGCAGGGCCAGCTCAACAAAAATGGAGGCCTTAGGCGAGTTGTTAAAATTAAGCCTCCTAAAAAAAATTGAAGAAAAAAATATATAAATGAATTATACGAAAATAAAAATATTTAAAATTAATTTTTCTACCTTTCTCAGATGAAAATTTGTTAATCAAATTTTTGTATTCTAATGTTACGAATATATCTTTCTGAATAGACAATATAGTTAAATCATTTAATTTTTCTTGTGACATGATTGATCTAAAATAATTTTTTGTCAGTTTTAATTTAGAAAAACTTCATTCTATAGAAGCATCAGTTTTAATTTAATATGATTAACCTTATTTAAAGTAAATTAAATATTATCAATTAAATTTTAAAAAATTAAAAAATTAAAATCTCAAATTTGGGGCCTTCATCATGGCGAAGGCCCTAGGCAACCGCCTAAGTTGCCTAGGGCACAAGCTGCAAATTAAATGGTTGTTGGAGATTTTGTAGTAAACTGATCGGTCAATTTGATATGATGGCCGCATATTGAATACAGAGACAATTGACAATAAGATGACAAAGATCTAATGCGACAATCACCTATAGGAAAACAAGTGTTTGATAAAAGAACACATGTAATATGATGGAAGTTTGTTAACAACCAACACATTTAAAAGAACAACAAATTAGTATATGGAACTGAAGGAAGAAAACGTGTTGTTGGAAGTGTGAAAGTAGTGGTAGGGGTAAGATCTATATAAAAGTTGGGAAAAATGAAATTGAATTATTATTAGTACAAAATTAGGCAATGCGTAACCTACAAAATAGGTTGAAAAATAACGTAAAAACTAACTTTGTCGCTGTGAAGGTTGGATACCTCAAATCATCTTGTACTCTACACAATACAGATTATGAATGCTATGCTTGAAATAATGACCAAATAGATTCTTGCATCAATTTAGTTAGTTGGCCCAATAGTTCATGTGGTCCATAATAGGAAGATCAGTAGAAACAATGGAAACCACTGTATGTGAAAAAGTTCGGGAACAATTGAAAAACATTTGACTTGGTTCATAAATTGAAAACGAACTAGAGATCACTTAACAAAAAAATAAATGTAAGTAATATGCAATATATAAAAAGACATAATGTTAATATATGTAGAAGTCCCTATTGGTTTATGTAAATAACAACAATTATAAGGGTACAAGCCGTAAAATATATATAGTTATAAAACCTAAAGTGAACAAAAAATATAAAAAATAATCAATGTAATAAAGTATTTATGAACTATGTAATGAAAGTGAAATTGCTATCGCAACAATTATATAATCCACAAATAATTTTCATTTTAAAATCTGAAACATGATACAAATTTGTATGCAATTGTGCGTTATAGATTATAGTAAAGCGGAGATAACATTATTGTAATCCAGTTGATAATTTAAGGTGTATTATCGTTAAGTAGATAGAAAAAGAAAATGATCGAAGTAACGTGTCAAAATTTAGAAACGTAATCTATCCTTAATTACAAATTATCGTCTTCGGTATAACAGGAGGGGCTACAACGTTGGCAACCAAGAAACTACATTATTGTGGCTGTAATACCATTTGCAACAATTGTGTTGAATGTAAATGTTAGAAAAAAAAACAAACGAAAAATAATGGGAACATGGGGCAGGAAGCGCGGTCGCATGGCATTGGTACAGAGGAAAAAAACATGATTACACGCACTGTAATGCATCGTCATTGATTTTGTAATTTTGTGTGAATTTGTGTTACTACGTAATTAGGTTCAGTTGCAATACACTGCAAGGAAAAATGATTATGAGTTGTGTTGTAATATATGTTAATGATGCTCAGAATGTATTGTGTGAAACCAAAATTATCAAGGGTCCAACTACGTTGCACCATCAGTTGGGCTATGATGGAAGCCTAACCCGGAGCAAGGAAAGTAATTATGAAGGTCGTTGAAACAGCTAGTAAATGTAATATTGTTTTGTGTGGAGTTGTTGGAGGTGTATGCCTGGTGATAGAGGGTAAAAATTAATAATACAGTTACTGTTGCGTTTTGTATGATTGGCTCACTAATATGGCCACAGGTATTTTGTTTAAAATTGTGCCGAAGGCTTCAGGTATATATTGGGCCACAATCCGCTGTGTAGGTTAATTGTTTTAAAAAGTTGCACACTAGAGTTCAATATAATGCTTGGTAGATTGTTGGGTCCTCTTTATTAAGGGCAAGTAATGGTGTAAATTAAGGTTTGTAAAATGGGTAGATAAGTCGATGGAATAACCGCCTTTCTTTTAAATAGAGCGTATATCAATTAAATAAAAAGTATGTTAGGGTAAAATAATAAATCGAAAAAATAATCATCACATATTGTAATACAAAATTGTAAAAGAGTCAATGAAACAATGTAAGGCAATTAGAAACTCATAGTCAATAACTGCAGTTTAAAACATAAATGAATTAATGAAACATGCGTAGAATAGCAAGGACGTCCTATTATCTCTCTTATCTCTTGATATTTGGTTTAATAAATTGTAGTATTATTACAACACTACTAGAGTGACTAAAATAATAAAATACGTATACGTCCTTCCTCGTTTGCGAATGACAAGATGGAAAAAGTTAACATACTAATTAATTACTTCGATTTCAACCATGTAAACTTTTGGTACTTGATTAAAATATTTTGTTTTAGTTTAGGTAGGTAGGCATGTTTGCGGTGCATATAAAATGACAATGCTTATAAGGTCGCAAAAGGAGACTTATTTAAGAGCATGGCTGCTCATTTAGGGATTGATTACAGCAAAGCAAAACATTCAAGACATTACTGAGAATTTTGATGCAGTTGGTAAGATCTGCATTTCCTCAGTTGTTTAGGGGACACATTTACAGTATGAGGAACATTTGTACAACGATGAAGTGAATAATCACTGATGCTATTTACTTGTTTCCTTCGAGCAACCTCCAACAACTGAATCGTCATTTAAAGGCCTACATAATGAACACGAGGATTTAGTAATTTGGATGTAAATGAGGGTAAACTGAATAGCACGTTCTTACTAATTGTATCCTTGCTGCTGCTGCTCCTGGAGTCCTGCAGGGAGTCGATTTCCAACAGAGGTGACTGTGGCTACGACAGCCATCCATTAGTTGGACCAATAGAAAATGGAATATATAGATCATTTAATCCCCCTCAGATGTAATTACAATAATATATAAGTTCACAAGTAAAAAAGTATTTAAGTTAATTGTTACCGTAATGCGATGATTTCATTCGTCAGTACGGGTGGAGTGAGTAGACCTCATCATTGGTGGCAAAACATCATCTTCGATCTCGCATTTCCATTCTGTTATTTATGGAAGCATATTCATTCCTGGTCCATAAGTTGATCTGTATTCATCTACCGACAATAGCCTAAAGACGTATATGTCCAGGTTTTCTGCACGACTGACAATGCATCGGCAAGCATGCTGGCATGGAATTCCAGATAGTTGCCATAATCTGCAAGAGCATGTCATAAGATCTAGATTAACGTCATGGGCTACTCCATGCCTTGTTACAATGGCCAGTGGATCACGCAAAGCCGTCTCAACAGTCCATCCTTCACTTTCAAAAACATTTTGAATGATATGTTGTCTTGTGGCGGGCGTGACTTTGTCATATACCCATTCCCAGCCAACCATGTATCGCCTCTCAAACATTTCAGCAATATTTCGGGTAATTGTTGTATATCTCTGTGCAACGTTCAAGTGCAGGCATTTCATTAACCAAATTCGAAGTTGTTCCGTCGCGCTTTTGGTTATCTCCGTGCTTTTCACCCACTTTGGCATGGTAAATAGTGCCCACTGATGGGGGTGAGCATCATTTAGCCAATTATAACATTCCAGATTAACCGTTTGTATGATAGACATTTGGTTGATGAAACTACTCTCGTCTGTGCTCCGACATGCACCCCAAAATGCTGCATGAATTGGCACATCAGGGAATGCTGCGATCATTCTAGTGTAAAGACTGAAACAACATTGCCTATACATGATAATGGACGAACTCTTCAAAATTTCGCCAATGCCATTATCCCCATCACCCAAGATGCAAAGTCCTTCTCCACGTTCTAATCGGAGTCTGTAGTTTAAATTCTTAAGGAAAAATACCCAAGAATCTAAGTTCTCTTCTTGAACCTCGCAAAATGCAATTGGGAGCACTGCTTCATTCGCATCACGACCCACTGCAACTAGCATCACACTCTTATATGGAACATCAATCTCCCACCCATCAACTGTTAAAAGCATTCTGCATCTTATCTTAAATGCATATGCTGTGTCATACAAGAAAACAAACATACGGTCAAAAATCTCGTTGCTGAACTGATGTGGTGCTATGGTTTCGACAATGATGATGTTGCGGCTATTTACAATTTTCATTTCTTGTTTGTATTGTCGAAGCAACGTATATCCTTCCCCATGGTCTATTTGAAGCCATGTTTTTGCCATCATGTCTACAGCTTGTAACTTCCAAATGGGGCAAGTTATTCCATAGGTTGCCGCAATTTCAGTCCCCAATTTAGTCAGGTCAAGGTGTGCATTTTGCTTCCAGTTATGGAGAAACTTTACTGCAATCCACTTTGTCCCCCACTGCAGTTTTGAGTAGCGTTTCCTGCATGTGTGCGTTGGATTAATGTCTGAGATGACGAATGCATTGCATCTAAGGTCTTTTACTGCAGTGATTTTCCAATCACATTCAAGATCTGAACACTCACAGCTAACACAGGAACTTGAGTTATCCATAATGCAAAGTTTGATACCATCCCGAATTGCTTTTACCTCTAATGCTCTCCTGAACTGACAACCATCTTTGAAGCGTTGTCCCATCGTCATAATCAATTCACCCGTTGTAGTGTCAAATACAAACCCGTCTATGTCCCTGCTCCCCTTTTTCCTATCTACTTCAATTTGGAATAACTCATCTTCATATCCGATCCAGGACTTTTCTAATTCGACATCATCTTCATTACAGTCAGGTAAATATACTGTCTCATCAGCCGAATCATCATCTGCCTCCCAACCTTTATCCGATGCCCATGACGTTGGATAATCCCATGTTTTAGCAGCTAAGGGAAGGCGATTGGCTGAATTAATGCCGTTGCTCACAGAGTTAATCTCAGAAGGCATGTGTACCACTTCAGAGTCTGAAATTAGTTGTCTTCTCTTGGTTGAAATAAGGTCAGAAAATGTTTTTGAGTTGGATACCGACATATCCGGTCATATAAATACGTTGATTCTTCCTGATTGCACAAAGGCTCGCATCTGCCATTGGCCACCTCTGTCTCCTCATTTGGTAATGTAATATGCTGTTTAAACAACACCCTTGCAACATTCTGTTTCCTCACCCTGGCATCCTTATTTCCCAATGTATGTGAAGTGTTGTTCCCTGCGCTATTGTAGCGTCTGAAATACTCAGGTGATCTATTTGTCATTATCCTTGTTTGTTGCAAATTGGTTTGGCAAGTTGATGGTGATCGTGATGAATGAGAGATGTGTTGATCAGGCGTGCAGTCCATTAAAGTTGTTTACACCATGACAAGTTAGTCGACTGCTATACCCGGTCAGCAATGTCCTATGTAACCATCAAAATCTACAGGGTAAGTAATCATAACTTTAACCATGTTATATACATCAAGGTTTACTGCATTATCGACTGTAAGATTATAGTCAAATTTTTTGTGTTTGCACGAGCACATGGGATAAATGGAAAAATGTATTTTTTATGCAAATATGTGCATGCTATTTGGTTGGACCTGTGGGGGAATAAAACTTGCAGCGATTGCTATAACTTAAAAGCAGAGTGATTTCATAACTAATTTTTTTCATTTAATTTCAATAAAGCGAATAAGATTATGTTTTGTTGAACATACCAAGTTTGTTCCACTGTCTCAGTCGTCCATAATCTGTTACTGACAATTACCTTTTGCCACAACTATAACACCATGGGATTTGTGCTTCTGTACCTGCAGCATTGCGATTCATTAATGTTCAAGAAAACTATCAAAAAGAGATGGATACAATACTAGATAATGTGTTAGTTGGATGCGTTGTTTCATGTACTGCGAGAACTCCTTTCAACGGGAATATATAGTCTACAGTGCTATTTGAATTTTTGATGATACATTGCCCGCCTTCACTGTGAAGGCGAAACTTTCTGTGAAAATTAAAACTTTTTTTACTTCCCTTATTAGGCCCCATCCGATACTGTTAAAACAATATACCAGAATGCGAAACACAGGCTTTTCATGACCAATATGAGCAATACCAATCCAACTCCTAACACAGTATAGTGATAGATGTACTTTATTGCTACCATTAACTCAAAGTTTCCTGCGCGGTTAAAGCACCAGAGCATATGATGTTTTTAAATAGCGAAGAGAAACAAACTACCAAAATTTTCGCAGTGCTAATGAGGCCAAACAAGGAAAACCATATTCCGATAACATACCTTATACACGCGAAGTAAATCTAATGCCAAAGGTGACTCCCATCCCATGAATGGTTGTAGCCATGCCTCCAACCATTCCCCCGGACACAAATTGCTGCTGACAATGATGAAGCGCAATCTCGGAGACTGGGTTGATTACGTATCACAGCCACTGCTTACAGTTGCAGCACTGCCTGATTGGTACTAGAGCGACAATCAACCATTACTGGATCAGCTTAGCATAATTGTATCGTTTAGAGCGAAATCATCATCATCTCATCCAGTATTATATAGATAGTGCAACTAAGTGGAAACTTAATCTACTTCCATTCTCCGATGCCGCCAAAATTAGTATTTAATTTCTGTTAGTTTATATATGCGACGCTGTAGAGGACACGTGACGAACCGTGTGGAATTTATTCACGACATGTTGTGTCCTAACCGTTTCCTTTTCCCACCGGCCACAAAACTTTTGACAGGTTCGCCTTTTTATTCAATTGGTCACATGGAGACATCGATATACACTTGGTTAGTCCATTGAAAAGTGTTGAAGTTTTGATATGTTTGGGCCTGCTTTGGGCCTTGGTGCAGTGCACAAATAATGCTCAATAACTCGCTTTACCCTTCGGCCTCTTGTTAAGTTCACATGGTCATTGCAAGTACTGCGTTAATTTATTCTGAATCTGAGTCTTATACTGCGATTTGTGTTAATCTGAATTCGTTTAGACCGTGGATATTGTTAGGAGCTTTAAGCTTATTCGGCTTTATGCATAACGCACCTCATGACTGGGTTTTATCCCCCTAATTCAATGTTAGAATGTTTGTGCTTCATTTTCACATTGCTACTATAATTGAATGGTGGTGTTCACAATCATTATGAACATACTAACAATTCTGGTGCAATTCCATTTCTAATTAAATTTCTACCGCCATGATGTGTGCACGACGTTTAAAATATTACCGGATTAGTCCTTCATTTGTCATCCATGGAAGGTGTATTTGTTATTACATTTGTGAAACTATCAAACGCGTTATAATTTTATGTAGCAGTATATAAAAGGATTTATTATTATTATCATCATAATGGATATTATTAAATTGGAGGATGAGTCCAATAATCATAATGGAGTGTACTTTTGTTTTTTTTATTATTTCCACGTGTCGTTTGGCCATCGCCCATCCATGCAATAAATGGGAGCGGCATGTTTTTAATACGCGAGTTCAATGGTCATTATAGCGGGAAAGTTATTGCCTTTTTTGGTTTTCCATGTCCAGTTTCAGTTCTTTACACGCTCGGTATTACACGCTACTAGCAGTCATTATCCAAATTGGCACCACATTTGCACTAGAAATCGGTAGTGTGTCCCACAGTACTTTAATATCGGCCAGCACAGGGCGGATCCCATGCCACGCGTTTTTTAATAGTTCCACCAGCATCATCCTCTATTGCTGGAAATTAGAAAAGGCTATTAGGACGTGATCGACAACAGGTCCAAATGTGTCAGTAAAACAGGAAAAGGATGCATGAAAAGTCATAGTTCATCTCCTACATCGTTAGCGGCCATTTAAAGGGGACAACTTCGGTAACTGTGTGACCCTGTCATATTGAAACAAACGCCTCTGCGGTTCCGGTGAATAGACAAAAACATTTATGGAGTAGGCCATCACAACATTAACTAATGTGCGCTCATCTGACTATGAAGAGTTTTTTTCCACTTCCTAGTTATAGCCTATGAAAAGCTTACGAATGATTGAATGCGACTGTGTGTTAGTGTATTAGTAGTCAAGTGCCAATGACATACGGTGCTTCTTAACGGAAGTAGTATGATGCGACCCTAGGTTCCCAACCCTGCGCCTCAAACGCTATGGAAGGGCCCCCCAACCGACCATAATCACCAATGTGGCGTTGATGCAAATGGTTATGACTGCTTCTATTAATATAGTATATGAAATAAAATTAACGATTTCATTAATGTATTTTTATTTAACATTAACTAATTTGAGTTTGATTGCACAGTTCTCTCATTATTGTAATATAATGAAATTAATACACCGGACAACAAGTCAATATCGACAAAATCAGTCGTTATTTATGTGATTTTGTCATTGTGATTATAACGTCCTTAGAGTGTTTCACATCAACCATTATAGTGTACTGTTAATATTTTTTGTATTGCTGTTATTATTACTATTCTCCTTTTTATTATTGCACTTGGAAAATAATGGGAACTACTGTGGTAGGGTTACATACACTGTGCATAATTACTCTTAATGCAATCTCAACTATGTGCATGCATCTGTTAATCTTTAAAATATCAATTAAAATAATAAACTTAGTTTATTATGCCAATTGTGCAGTACTTTATATATTTCCATTTTTACTATTATTTCGATATCTATGTTTATAAATACTAATCCATAATGTTACGATAGTACCTACCATTAAAAGTAAACACTATAAGAAAATAATTTAAGCCGAGTTACGATTTCCTCCAATTGATGTACTTGTAGATTTAAAGGGATCATTAAGAGGAAAGGATGTATTGGTAGAAAACTATTTTCATTCAAAGTTTAATGTACTCACAAAATTAAAATTTGTAAAGACTTATGATGCGTTTAATCACGTTACAATTGATGTCAAGATTTTTAAAAGCGTTGTCGGCTTCAATTGTGTGTTCAATTAACTAAAATTATAGGTAGTTAAATCATATTGTATTTGTGTACTGAGGGCTTTTTTTTTTTTCCGTTAAATGAGTTAAGGTTGTTAAATAAGGATTCTCTCATGATTTTATGTGTAAGTTGCCGTAGAAAATCTTCACAATTTATTGTTAGTTCATGCATGTAAATCATTAGATAATTATATCGTAATCATATAGTAGGATACAATTACATGTGCCATACGATTGTTATAAGCATTGACAACTCATATGCAGTTAGCAAAACTTATATAAATCAGCTGAGGATGCATGTAAAAAAAATATAATAAAATTAGCTTATTATAATTGCGAGACAATCACCTCGTACCTACAAAAACAACCACGGATAATTTTGCTTGACCAATCACAACGAATCTTATATCAAATGTTGGTTCATTGCATCGCTAAAACTACTATTATTCTCACAAATTAACCATAAATCCTCTTATTCTCTTTTACAAATTAAAAGACATCTAAATCATGATAAAATTGTTTAAAGCAAAGAACATGAAGAATAAACCATATGATATAACCAGAAGAACTTTGCAGGAGACAAATAAAGTACTAGGCCAACCACAATATTACCATGGACAACCAAAGATACCCTGGAGAAGGTATTTTAGACTTTTTATAGGTTACTTTGTTACTATTGTACAACTTACAAAACCTTAAATTTTAATTTGTTTCAAATAAATAGAACGATTAACTTATTTTAGATCTTTATTCAGGTGCGATACCACTGTTGTATGAGAAACTGTCTCCGTAATATACATATGTGTCCTACTTAGCAATTTTAATCAGGCATATTGTTTTAGGGACAAAACGCTACGTCGTGTTTGGACTTACGTAAAGTGTCACTCCATATATTCCCACCATAAGTAGTACTATAATCATACTACTGTATAACATTATAGGGACAGTTTTAGCATTCTTTAAAATAGTAAATACTACTTTCATTATATGGATCATTATAATAACTTTTTCATCTATTACACATTGTAATAATTATGGGCTTATTTATCATCAGCATCCCCATGATCATCATCATTATCCAAAATGCATCCACCACAGAATTAAAATTGATTATGGCAATTATAATTTATTCAAATTAAAGGCTTACTTGTTTAACTTCCAAATGTAACAGTAGTAATTACTACTTCCATGTGTAAATTTTCTCTGAACGAATGTTTATGTTTAACATTCGATAGTTGTTCCCTCTTTACATTCACAACTGTTAACTAGTGGCCAAATTTAAGTTGCTAGTCTGATATCGTCTAATTTGTTTGACAATCGTACTGTGGCTGACGTTATCCTAAACTGGCATTGACTCTTAATACTGGTCTCATCCTTATCAATGAGCTCAATTACTAATTTTATATTACAAACGAATACTGTCAATTGTTGTGCAGGTTGTGGTGCGAATGGTGGGCCGTGGGCTTACTATGCTGACGTCGTTGTGCACAGTGCAACCGATATGTTGCAATAAATTTCACCCTTAGGCTGCATAATGTGCAAGAAACCCATATAGGTTTTCCTAAAGCGCAGGTGGGTTTCGTTCTCACTTCTAGCTTGTTGCAATGTCCTTTATGTCAGTTGTAATTTCGTTTCCTCAAGCTGATGGTTTTGTGCAAAATTTCTCCTCTATCTGTTACTTTGCGTAAAATGAATGATATTTGTGAAACACATTGTATTCGTATATGTTTATGTTGTGATTGTTTTCCCATATTCGCTTGTGCATTCGCATTTGTTAGTTTGAATTAAAAAATGTGATAACAGTTTTGTTCCTCTGTCCATGCTCACTGTTTGTTGACCATTTTCGTTTAAACGGCCGTTCAAGTTTCGGTATGTAAATCAATTGCCTTTCTTATACCTTGCACATACCGTGGCCATGTCCATCTTGAAAAATGGTTATACCATAGCGTGCACTGTTTGTCTACCTTGGTTATTATAAACCACAGGATAATTGTTAATGGTTTTCTAAAAAATGGTTAATAACTTCTACTTCATATGATTGCAGGAAGGGAATGGCGTTGCTTCAACACCAGGAAGGGAACCCACCATCACAGGACAATCAGACACTAACCCAAGTTTGTGCACTCTCTGCCTTACCTGTACAACCTCCACTTGGCACCTCCGCATTATTGAATGCACCACTATCAATCCCCCCACCAAGAAATCCACTAACTGCAAACGCCGTACAGATGATTCCACCAACTTATATTCAGCCACCTATAAATGGAGCACCTTTTAACCCCTCCCGATCGAATACAGCCCATCATCACTACCCACCACTGAATGAACCTGCCTTCACACCACATCAAGGTTTCGTCTACCAACCTCTGACTCATATTCCTCTACCCCGACAACACCTACTAACCCAAAGTTTTAATCCACAAAATCTACATTACCCACAAGGCATTTCATTCACATTTGTTTTAGAATACATGGGTCAGAGACTTGGCATTCACACCGACCAACCGAGCCGGTTCCAAATATTATTCCTTTGTAAGGTTGCTTCCTCTGTATTACATAATAAGTATTCCCCACCTAACCATATCTTCAGGCCGATGGTGGCACCTGGGTGGCTAGGTCGCGTCGTAAGGGTGCATAGCGATGCTCTGCTCAGGGTTCTGGTGCACCAATGCATCTCAAGGGGGGAGTTTGGACTCCACATTTGGGTGAACTTCATTCCGGATGGGCGCATTCAGCACCTTCCGACAAGTCTGATTAACGCAGGCCCTGGTGAAATCCCTGTGATGGTTGACTTGGGTGCCTTACCCGGTACCTATCGATCACAACCTATGCCACTTATTGTATCTAGCCCTATCCAGGCGCATCAAGCACAACATGTGACACCCATTGTATCCAACCCTGTTCACAGTCACGGAGCACAACCCTTGCCTCATATGTTGCAACTACATTGCGCACTGGTTCCGTATCCCCAAATCAGTCGTGTGGTGTTCCCATCAACACCCCAAGAGCGTCAATTCCCACTGCTCAACTAGTCCAGGCCGCTGCCTCTGTAGTACTTAAGGAGGCTCATTCCAGTTCTGAAGCTGTCACCCCATCGCCTGGGAATGAGAACACCTATGAACGTCGAAAGTACAAGTGCCAAAATTGTGGCCGTGAGGGCCACAGCAAGCGTACATGCAAGGTGATCAACCCTATTTTAACGAAGGCGACCAGGACTGTTTTACCTGAGGTATATAAACAATCTATCCAATTCACATGCTGAGCATCTGTTAATAATAAATATATTGTAGGTGGCAAATATATGTCTGCTAAGCTCATATTGTGTATGGTGAATGCTTGTGATTGCCTTGCAGGCATCTAATGGAGGAGGCCATGCAGGGCCAAGTGGAGATGGTTCAGTTCCGCAGGCGGACACTTGGTCGGATCATGTCAATAGCTGCTGATCCGACCAATAAAGCGATGGAAATGGGATATCTGTAGTGGAAGTTGAAGTGATCCGCTTGTGTTTTGTTGATGTAACCATAACTTTTGGGTTTTGTTGGTGAAATGAGCCCCGTTTTAGAGGTAGATACAGCCGACAGTGGTTGAAGTTGGTTATTTTGGGTTCGCCTCATTGTAAATTACCCGAATATGTAATTAACAACATATGCCATGTGGCAAATATAGACTGCCGTACGTGGTCCAATGTCTATTACAGTGTCCCTTATTACCAACATCGTTATGTCATATTGTTAACGTTGATGCCTTTTATAACTATTTACCCAATGAAATACTTTTAACTATGTTAGATTGAGGGATCTTATACATTTGTCCGTACCATTGTCAAATTAAGTGGGATGGAATTTATGTTATCCAATATAAATCGTATGTGGTCAAAAGCGTATTCCATTTCCGGACTGCTTCCTCGTTACGTAGAATGTTTGCACTTTGATTATATAAGCAAATTCTTTCCAGCATCCCTCGTTCATTAACTTCCATATTCCAAGGGTCCATATAACTGTTGTATTGCTCGAAAAAGTATTATACTGTCAATTCAGTTTTTTTTTGTTACATCACATAGGTTACGCACGCAATATGCAATATATATAATTATCCATAATTGTAATTGTTATTCATTATTTTATAAAACAACAATAACTTCACTTGGCCGGTGGTACTGTTCTAAATTAGTTGAGAAAATGGTGGTGCCATCACAAACGCAGATGACCGTGGTTGCTGGCATAATATGTTGACGTGTGCCGTATTTTGTTATGGTATCACGATATACTTTGAATTTACATAAAACGTTGCGACTTTTATTTAAATGATTTTTTGCATCCTGATCTATTGATGCATTTTGTCATTGTCCCATCCTCATAAGCTGTTCTGCTTTTGACGCTTGTTGCCGTATTCCACCATAATCAATAATGTTGACCGCTGTGGTGTATTTCGTTGACTGGAAAGGAAGCTGCAATTAATAGATTGCCAGGGGTATGCGACTTACGTTACCATCCACGTGACAAATGGTTGCGTACACCACATGTTATACACCCATACCGATGAAGTGCCAAATTGACGTGAAAACTTATTTCAAAATCGATAGTAAAATTCACTGTGCCTAGCCGATCATTATCTTCTTCTGGGTTTTTTAGAAGGTATAAGTGTGGTCTAGTTGAGGAAATGTAAAGATTTATTATACAATTTATCACCCACTGACGATCGAAAGCTGTCGAGGATCCCACGCGCACACGGGCTTCATCAGCCATCTAAGTTCAGGTTATTTGTTACCCTTTCTCTGGTGAAAATTTTTATTGTCCATGTATTACTCTGTACGGTAGAGGTTCCATCAGATATTTTTACTGTGATACACAAATTAGCTCATGTTGTGTGTTACTTTTAGTGGACATTTTTGTTGGTGACAACCAAAAATCGTTCGTGGTAATATAGATCTGGCTCCCTTGATTCAGTGCATACTTGTGAAAGCGTCTTCGACGTGAAAACTTATTTCATTGCTTGCTCTCTTCCAGATATCGTTGATAATAAAAAAATTGTATCGATAATGCCCCCACGAAAACACTACGTCGTGTTCGTGGGACGAGTCCCCGGAATTTATGATTCCTGGGTCGAATGTCAGAGGCAAGTTAATGGATTTCCAGGAAATTCTCACCAAGCGTACCACAGCAGGGATGAAGCAGAGGCAGCATTTGAAGCATTTCAGCGCATAGCGGTGGAAAACTGCATGACGGGGGAAGAAACACAAAAACAGGAGATTGTACAATGTTGTATGGAGGCCAACATAGAAGAAACAAGCGCTTCTGACGCAGATCGAGGCAGAACACTGGGAATGTATTTCATTACAGGGTGCATTGTAATAATGTGTGCTCTGATTATTAAAATATTTTTCTAATTCAACGGGGGTAACTTTGTTATCCTATGGGTAGCTTATAAATTTGTCGTTTGGGCTTTCTATATGTAAAAATGGTTAACGCATTCAGTAAAATAATCACATATTTCTCTTCGTCGCTGCCTTCGCCGAGAAAGTTAAGTCTCCCGTGGGGTCTATACTTCAAATATTGTTTTACGTATAGAAAGATCTTATATACTTGGTTGCTTAATTAATGAATATAATACCATGGTCAATGTAAATAACTAACTTGTTTCTATTAAATAAAAAATATCAAAAAATATTTAATAACAATAATTTTAATAATATTATCATGATACAAGTGGATACATAATTGATATTCTATGTGATGACTTATTTTTATATGTTTATATGTCAATGATACTTTATTTTATAATCTACCAAAATTGTAGCCGTTGGTAACACTAATACATGAATTGAACAACATTTTGTATACAAATAATATAACGAAATATAATATTGCACAAAACATATATAATTTGATATAATTTATAAATTTTTATAAATTATTCAATATAATTAGAATTTAGATTGTAATTACCAATGATTATGACTTAGAATACAATGCTATCTCATGATTTATAATTTACTGTTGCATAGATGTTAATTTGAATGCCCAGTTGTTCGTATGGAATACCAGTGGGTCACTTTAGCTAAAGGGCATAATTGTCTAAAAAGGCTTTTGTTAAGTTACATCATCATGTAACATACATGATGGTGTAACAGTCGTTGGATGAAATCCAACGGTTGTTAAAATATGAAATGAAAAAATCATATTATTTTCACATCCGTTGGATTTCATCCAACGGCTGTTACATCATCATGTATGCAACATGATGATGTAACATAACAAGATCCGTCTAAAAATATGAATATGTGATTATTTTTTAAAATTAAGACGGTTTTTAAGACAATTTCTCCATACATGGGCTTGTTGTTATCTTTTTATATAATATTTATAGTGCAATGTGAATAAGAGTTGTAATTATAATCCACAATATTACAAAACCATCCAAGCTCCAAGGGACGGGTGGATGGGTTCTTAATTTTTTGCATTCATTGATAAACTCATGAGAGATTGTACGAGTTAAAAAAATTTTATTTTTCCTATCCCAACCATACCCCTAAAATTGTACAATGTCAATTAATTATGATATAATTAATCACAATAACACTTATAAAAATTGTACAATGTAAATTTACAATACATACGTAATTGGCCAATACATGTACTTGTAGAAATTATTTGTAGGAAAAAATGAAGAAATGTAACCAAACAAATAATAATACACTATAAAAGAATAAATGAAATAACTAATTTCACATAAATTTGGAGTATGAATTAAATTGAACAAGGTAAATTTAATTAAATATTATTTAAACCTATGAAACCTTAATGTTGTGTTTACTTAGAAGGAATGGGAATGGGAATGGAGGAATGGGAATCAAAACTGTGCATTTCAAAATCAGATTTGGAATGATAATAAATTGTGTGGGTCCCACACAATTTGGGAATAAAGAATGGGAATTTAAAACCCATGGGGGGGGTTGGGAATGAAAATATGGGAATGAGAATGAAACATAAATTTACTTTTCTATCCTTCTAATTTTTTCATATTTACTAAATTACCCTTGTTCAAGTCACAAATAATTTTATTATTTTAAATGTCATTAATAATAATAATAATAATAATAATAATAATAATTATTATTATTATTATTATTATTATTATTATTATTATTATTAAAAAAATTTATTAACTTTATTATTTTAGTTATTATTAATTATTATTATTATTTTTATTAATATTATCATTATTAACAATAAAAATAATGATAATTATAATAATTAATAGCAATAATTAATTTATCATTATTAAAAATAATAATAACAATAATTAATAATAACTAAAATAATAAAGTTAATAAATTTAATAATAATAAATTTTAATAATGATAATAATGTTAATAAAAATTAATTATTATTTTTATTTTTATTAATATTATCATTATTGACATTTATTATTTTAGTTATTATTAATTATTATTTTTATTTTTATTAATATTATCAATGTTAACATTTATAATTATTATAATTAATTTTATTTTTTAATTAATATCATTTTTATAATAATATTTATACATATCTATTTCATGAAAATCACATTATTTAACACTATGGATATTTTAGTAAATTGATTCTCATTACCATTCCTTATTTCCATTTATTTTACCAAGTAAACACATCAATAGCATTTCAGCACATTTCCATTCCCATTTATTTTTACCAAGTAAACATTAGAATCTCATTCCCATTCCAGCCCATTCTCATTCCCAGCTCATTCTCATTCCTGCTCATTCTCATTCCTTAGAAGTAAACGCACCATAAATACATTATATTTATCTAATATACAATTGTTTTTGACAATGTATCCATATAACATACTGATACTAGCCACTACCTACCATCACAATACGAAAAATAATATTATTTTATATCATGCTTGTTAATGATACAATCAACAATGTGATTGTTTGATAATTATTCAAAATCTGCATAAAAATTATCCTCATAATAGTAGGCCGAGCTTTGAGTCACTGTATGTGTACTGAGGGATTTTTTTTCCCTATATATTTAGAAATTTATATATTATCCTCTTATTTAACTGAAAAATTGCATTGCACTATCAAATAGTTAATAAACAAATTCTGACTAATGTTTATGTAAAATGTCTTTAAATTTATAATATACTATTAAAAGTAGTACAATAAAATTAAAATCAATTTCATTAAATGATAGTTAAATTAAAATTCTTAGTAGTATAGAAGTATCGTAGTGTAAGTATCTTAAAAAAAAACTATATTTTAAATTTATGATAAAATAAGGAAAAATGTCTATTTCATGTAATCTGAGTGGGGTCTTTGGTCGTGTGCTAGTTTGAATCGATTAGTTTGATATTTACAAAAAAAAAAGGGTATGTATATGATAATTACCTTTAAAATGTGCCTTCATTTTTGGGATGTATATAACCGTTGCTTTCGGTTGCCGTTTATATACACAAAAAAAAATAAATAAAAATCGGTTATATGAGATACACCTCCTGTATTACAGCTGGACCTCGAAAAATTAATAACCCACCTGTTAAGATTTCAAAGTTTACTGCCGTTGTAGCCATCGAGACAACATTTATTAATAATAAATGCGCAGTTGATCCTGGGTAGTTGGCCCCGTTGGAAGAGCAATCGCCCATTTGGGCCGCTGTAATGACATAACCTAACTTAGGTTTTATCACACCACCGCAAGGTAAGCAAATCGGTTCTTTTAACCAAAAAAACCCGCGATTCTTATCACATACCAGAGATATTAAAAAACCCATCGGTTTGAGCACCCAGGACATTCGAAGAGCAATCCTGTCCAAATCCATCCCAAAAAACGTTGAACTCACTTTCGTCGATCATTCACGTATATCACGTTGCCATTTATTTGTGGTCAGTCCCTGGATCGTCAGCTGTGGTCGCCTCTGGCTGCTGAAGGGAATCGAAGGCAAGCACAGATACTGAGACACAACGGAGCAAGGTAAATATGTTGGGTGTCTCATCATCTTCTAGGGTTTGTGCTGCTGCACTAAAGCATGATATACGATTAATAGTTGTTTAAAATTTGTATGATTTACCATTTATAGATGATCTCGATTCCGAATGGCATAATATGCAAAATAGGTACTGTATAATGTCGTTATTTTTATATTTGTTTCTGGATTCTCTGTTGTAGAATACATCCGAAAGTTGTATGTCCAATTTGTTGAACCAGTTGGGCAAATGCACTTACATTTACTTGAACAAAGATTATTCTTAAAGCATTACATGATTTAGTGGCGGGGAGGGTGGTTAAATTGTGCAATCTGACTTTACATCCCACAAATTAATAGGCATTTTAAGTCCATCATATTAACCCTAACCATATTTACAAATTAATATTGATAAATTAATTGCAGGCCAGCGAACAGCCCACACGATGCCTGATTCAAAGTTGCGTAAGAGGAAAGGAAAAAGACAAAAGTCAAAGGGACAGCGTGGTAATGGCGACAGGATCAGTAATTTACCTGATACAGTGCTCTCCCATATTCTTTCTTATCTGCCCACCGAAAATGCTGTGGCAACCTCCATTCTATCTAGAAGGTGGAAGCATGTCTGGACTTCTATTAAGACACTTTCATTTGACGACAGGAAAGGATTGAGGCCTCGGACTTCAACGAATGTTCCAGTGCCAGGGTTTGTGCGGTATGTGGATACAGTGCTTCGGCGCACTAACCCGGGAAATGTTGCCAAGTTATCTGTTCATTGTTCCAGACGTACAGATTTGTCAAGTTTTTACTCTTGGGTTTCGTCGGCACTAATACGGTCAGTTCGCGAGCTTCAACTTTATCTTGGGGAGCATAAGCACATGAAATTGCCAGAAGCAATTTACAAATCGACATCTCTGGAAGTACTAAAACTTCAATCTGATTTTGACATCAACGTTCCTTCGGATGGACCCTATTTTCCAAGTGTGAGGATTCTGAGTGTACGACTGAATTCCCCTGAAAATGCTTTGACAGAGAATCTCTTTTGTAGTTGCCCTTCGCTGGAAGAGTTGACCATAGAGGCAGATTTGAACCGCGCCAGCCGTACTACGAACTTTGTCATATCCTCCCCCACACTCAAGAGGTTGACATTATGGACATCATCCCTCGAGGAAAGTATATGTAATGAGGTCGACCACACAGTTACCATAACAGCTCAAATACTTGAATATATGAACATTACTGCTGATACATTGGGATACTATGTCATGCATGAATTGCATTCATTGAAAGAAGTGATATTAGAAATTTTCTTTGGCGAATGGGTACAAGTGGATCCTAATCGAGCAATACAACTGCTAGCAGGGCTGGCTGGAACCAAGTATCTGACCGTTTCCAATGGTGTTGTTTATGTAAGTACATTTTTACTATAATCATGCTGCTGTAAATAAAATTGTTTTGGTGTAATATATGGGTATTGTGTCACAACCATTGGTCATATGTAATTGTTTATAATAATTAACCGAATTCAAGCAGCTGTATTTGAATTGTAAACATATTCTAACGTTCTAAATTCTTTTAATTGTGAAAAAAATTTTCACATGGTCAGGCATTGGACAAGGCATACGAGACTTTTTTCCCGTCGTTTACTGCGTTAACCTACCTAGAGTTGACGATTGGAGGAACTGGATGCCGAGTGCTTCCTGTCATCCTCAGTAGTTCGGATAAGTTGGAAAGTTTTGTTTTACAGAAGGTGAGCATTATATTTGATACACTATGAAATGCCACTGTAACTGTTGTATACTGATAATTGTGCACATTCATTCAGCAATGTTGGTTCGAATTCGATGAAGAACAATTTGGGTGGATTGAAAGAGAGTTCGTACCCCAGTGTTTGTGGGAAAGTGTAAAGAAAATTGAAGTCAGGGGAGTGGAAGGGGATGAAGAGGAGATGCGACTGCTGGAGTACTTGTTCAAGTCAGCATTAATGTTGGAGACAATGACGATTAGGATTAAGGGCTCCATTTCCGGAGGGGACCGCATCACTATTCGGCAGACAATATTACAGTTACAAAGAGCCTCTCAGACAAGTACAATTGAAATTATATAACAAGGTTGTAGGTAAAGTGTGTTTTTTGTTTATGTTTCTAACAATTGGGTAAATGCAGATGATGTGTGAAGCGAAAAGATGAGGTTATAATTGAGAAACTGTTTTGTGGTTGAACGATATTTATGTGATTCTGCTGCCTTGTCTGTATGTGGTAGTTTGTTGGTTTTGGGTGCCTATGTAGTTCGATATCATAATGATAGTTTGCTGCAGACTTTGTAGACTGAGATGATACTGTTTTTTTGAACAAAATTTAAAGTATTACATTTCGAAGGTAGGTTGCTCTTAATTTGTTATAGTTAAAATGTAAATGGTTGATGATCTCATAATGTGCGCGCTTGAGGGTCCTAAACATGGTATCACATTACATTGCAAACTCAAATAAAATGAACAAAATACCTGGACATAGGAACATAAGGGGAAAAAGTATAAAACATATACATGTATGGACAATAACAGTAGTTTGGTTCAACGAAGGCCCACAATCAGCCACTAAAGCAACCTTCGAACCTTTGTCCATAATGCAATGTAGGGTAGGTGATATCCGAGAATCATCTTTTTTTAAAAACAACAGTGTATAATTAATTAGGTGGAACCTTTATTAATCGTTGGATATCTCCGACGTCAGCACTGACACATGATGCTATTGCAATTCAAAAAATGAATCCCTCTGTAGGCGGGAAGATTTTACTACATTTCCCGCCGATAAACAGTGGCATCATCCCCTAACTAACCTGTAATCATAGTTTTTCTTAGAGGAAGGCAAACACTGAAAGTATTACAGCAAAGGAAAATAATCAAAATTACTTGAAACGCAGCAGCGTTGCCGTCTCTAAAAAAAGTAACTCCAAAACACTACCAAACAATAAGCTGTAGTGAGGCTCTCTTCCAAAGGTACGCAACTGACCATTGTTAATTGTCTACTTATAAATTACACTGTGAAAATGTTAGTTTGATACAAACCATATCGAATATGTAATTAATAATGCAGAACTATTATAAGCAGCTGATTGTTAGTTCCACCAGCAGCCAACGGGAATATTACCCATTGCAAGTATATTGCAACCAACAAAAGGTCAATACAATAATTTTGTTAACAAAACGGACTTAACTTGCATCACATATGTTGTTACTGCCATGGCCAATTGTAGTTTATCAACAGCATGTAGTAAGTTTCTGGTTTCCACAAAGTTGGCATCTAAATGGTCATTTATTTTCAATTAAGTTGGTTAATCAAACCACTACTGTCCTAAAAAAACATTGTGTGGGCAATGGAAGCCGATGCGCACACACATATGTAATAACTTTTCGTTGTTACTGCAGATCAGCGAACACATGATGTCTTCTGTTGCAGATTCCAGCAGTGAGTGTGAGTTAGATTATGACATCCTCGATGGCTCTGATTCAGCAAGCCTTTCAGACTGTGAAGCAGGGTGGGCAGATGATGAGGGAGATGAAGTGACGTTAATAAATAGGGAAGTAAATCAGCAAGTAAGCGAACACTGCGGAGATTTTCAAACAGAGGGGGGAAATGTACATGGTGACACAGGCACCACCAATCGGGTGGGTACTAATTACGAAGGACTGACATCAATGGATGTTATTGGGAAACAATTTTCATCGGCAGATGATGCAGAGTCGTTCTTCACCGAATATGCAAGGGTCGTAGGATTTGGGGTGAGAAGACACAATAAGAGATGGAATACAAAGGGTATGTTAATTGGAAGGATTTGGGTATGTAGCAGACAGGAGTTTCGGCCTAAAAAGTTCTTAGAGAGAGATAATCGAAAGCGAGAGGCCAGACCTATTACAAGAACAGGTTGCCAGGTTCAGTTTCGTATAGCTGCGAAGGACGGAGAAAATGGATGGGTATGTACTCATTTTAATGGCAAACATAACCACAACCTGACGCCTCCACATCATGTACATTATATTAGGTCTCACCGGAGGTTAACAGATGCCGACATTGCGGCTGCCACTTCACTGAATAAAGTTGGAGTCAGACCATCACAGATACATGAATATATGGTGGAAAGGTCTGGTGGATATAGGGATGTAGGCTATTTGAGGCGGGATGTCCAAAATCGATTAGATTGTCACAAACGAACACAACTCAATGAATCCGATGCGGAGACTTGTTTGTCATATCTAGAAGGCAAGAAGAGCGTTGACCCCGTATTTTATTATAACTTTACAGTTAGCGAGGATTACAAATTAGGTGATCTATTCTGGTGCGAAGGTAGAGCGCGTGCTGACTATGCAGTGTTTGGTGATGTTGCGTTTGATGCTACATATCGAACAAATGCATATCGTAAGCCATTTGTTGTATTGTTAGGTATAAATCACCACAGAAGGACCATTGTTTTTGGCTTTGCCTTATTGTCAGGTGAGACGGAGCACACTTATACTTGGTTATTGGAAAGTTTCTTATCGGCAATGGAGGGAAAGCAGCCGATGACAGTTGTCACTGATGGTGACAAGGCCATGCGGAATGCTATATTAAACAAGTTCCCACAAGCTCAGCACAGGCTTTGTTGTTGGCATCTTGCCCGAAATGCACAAACTAATTTCAACAAGGAGTTTGCTGCTGACTTTCGTCGATGTATGCTGCGACCGTACAGTAAAGAGCGTTTTGAGCAGAAATGGACAGAAATGGTTCAACGTCACAATGTCGAAAGCCACGATTGGGTCACAAAGATGTTTAGGGACAAGACTATGTGGGCTGAGGCTTATTTGAGGGGGAAGTTCTTTGGTGGCATGAGAAGCACACAACGATCGGAAGGGTTGAATTCATACTTAAATCATTATGTCAGCATCAAGCTAAGGCTCATTCAATTTGTGAAGCAAATGGATAGGTTAATAGATAGGCAGCGGGATGTGCAAGGCAAAGATGATTTTGACAGTGCAGAAGGGCAGCCTGTGCTAATTACGCACATGAAACCGTACGAGGCAGCAGCTGCCGCTGTGTTTACTAGAGCAATGTTTCGACCTCTAAGAGCCCAAATACTAGAGGAAGGGATGCTTATAACAGTGCAAGTGACAAATGAAGATTCTTCAAAATTATTCCGAGTGAAGAAGTGGCAAGTTTCAGATGACGAATGGCAGGTTCGCATACAGGGGAGTTGGGAATCAGCAACATGCACTTGTTGTATGGTGGAGACAATAGGTATACCTTGCTCACATATGTTTGCTGTAATGAAGATAGAAAATGTACAAGAGATTCCGCATGCTATGATATTACCTCGATGGACAAAACATGCCAAAGTTAATGTCAGTTCAGAAGTAGAGGGTACGTGGCGGAAACAGTACATGAGTGCAAACGCACGTATCGGCTCCCTCCATGCCGCATGTAGAACCCTGGAAAAGGTCGTTGGAAAAAGTATTGAAGCTTACAACGTAGCAATCAAAGAAATACATCAACTCTCAATGCAACTGGAGTCTATGTCGTGCCAAACCGCCAAAGAAAATTCAAAAGAGGATTTGGCTACACGATTCCGGGTTCAAGACCCAGTCGTGGTCTTAACAAAAGGTTGTGCAAAGAAGCAGAAAATGGGCCCGCCACAGCAGAGAAAATGCAGCCGATGTGGGAATGCAGGGCATACGGTCCGAAAGTGCAAAACAATAACACAGACACTAGGCGAAGACACTAATTTCCCAACCCAGAGCAGTCACTTCATTGGTGAGAACAGTGTATTACTTCGGAAAAGACCTTCAGTAATTAGGAATAGGGGACAACAACGTAATACAAATAATCAATATGACCAACAATTGACACAACAAAGTAACAACATCGATACTACTACTTCAGATTCCTGGTACCAACATGGAATGAGTACTGATAATGATTCCATGGATGACACACTGGTGCATGGGTTAATACCTGAATATGTTATGTGTAGCGGTAGTGCATCAACGCACCCCAGTAACTATGGCTCTCTGGTCTAGAACCCGAATATAATAGAAACATTTACTCATTCTGTTTTAAGGTATGGGATTACTTCTTTTGTTTCTTTTAATATAGTATATGCTATTAATTTCATAGCATCCAAGGACTGTATAAATGACGAATGGTCTATAATGACTACCCAATCCAAAGGAGCTCAATATACGGTAGTACATGAAAATGCAGAGTCTGATGGTGTTAGAGATATTAATTTAGTTATTGACTTGTAACTATCATGCTTGTTATGACCATAACCGATAATTTGACATGGGTTGCAAGGGCTTTACAAATAACATTCATGGCCAATTATTAAACAAAGTCGGGGATACAACGGATTGTAGGGAAATTTCTGGTGTGACATATGGAATGGACTGTAACATTATCTCGCAATGTTGATGAAAAGCTTTCCATCCTTCTGGCACGCGGTTTTCTAATTTTCTTTTCGGATGTTTTCTTAAACAAATATACGTACAAAAGTCACAGACATATTATATATCATTCCAATTACATACACAATCTGAACTTCTTGTATGTTCAGCATTACTATCATTCTTTGTTACTATACTATTTACCATATTGCGAAGCGTCTTGGAATGCACAGCTACACAGGGCGAAGATCTTATAATCCTTGGGTAACACATCCTCCTCAGTTAAGGTGTGCACATTATGAAATGAATGCATGCCACGTACTTAAATATCACATTTCGAATGACGACCCCTCGTTCATAAATTGGAATTACACTTACTGTTAGCAACAATTACAGTTGGAAAAGTAAATGCATCATAGTTTTTTGTTAGTCAACAGTCCATCTACTTGTTAATTATTTACACGGTGGAAAGGAAACATCTACCTCCGGTGCCCATGTCCCATTTTTGTAGATCTGAACCTATTAAGCCTTTGACGCTTTGTGATTTGTCCGTCTCTAACCATTGCAAGTGCATCCTTATTGGCACGGTGCACGAAAGCACTTTCCAAAACCCTTTCTTTGACCAAGTTTTCCCCAAAGTGTACTAACTGCAAGATGAGGCTTGATCTTGCCGCATCAGAATCACACCGCATCTAAAACATATACATTATCACTACTACTTCACGTCGTTTATGTAGACAGCCATGAATTAAATAATAATTCACAAATGAATCATATAATTACCTCTGTTACAGGCCGTTGCCTATGATGAAGCTGCTTCATTAACAGAGAAACATATAATCCACAATCATTGGGATGAAGGTCTTTTGGCATTATTGATGGGTGTGAAACCTCACAACCCGAAAATGGGATACCACCAGCACGGAGGGTTAGACTCTCATCATTCAGAACCACATCAAAACATTTAAGCTGTAAAGTAAAATGATCCACCTACATCAACCTTGGACTTTACAGAATTTAATAAAGATTTTACCTTAGAAAGACCTCAACATGTGTACAAGGTGCATATATATTTTAAGTGAAGGCAACACTCACAATGCGATGCACTTCCATCAAGAATAGGTTTGTAGTCATACAACTTGCCAATGGATCCCATATCTCTGTGCGGAGCTCCGGAACAACAATAACTACCAAGAACCAATGCCCCACCCCACCACATATGGGGAGAATAATCTGTCTTAAAGCGTGTATCAAATTAAACAATAACATGCGGGAGTCTATCAAATTAAACAATAACATGGGGGAGTCTTTAAGTTAATTGTAATATTCATATAATTTAAACAAATATCTGTCTTTACTTTACCCTCTCACATGACTCCACGTTGATGAAACTTTGCTTATTACATGCTATATTGCGCAACCAATCTTCCAGCAGAGGATCATCACCAGCCATGGTTTCCTGCAAGTTAGGTGAGCAGTTTATAATTTCCATGACGGAAGTAATGGCCCAAAATGAAAAAAACTGTGCATTTTTTGTAATTTTACTACATTCGATTAAAATTTACAAAACTAACTCAATCCCCTTCAATCTAACAAATAATTATGTTCCTATCAAATATGAAACATACCGCATCAAGCATTGGTAGAAACCAACAGCTACTCTCATTTGTGCCGCTAAACAGCTGAAATTCATTCAACATTTCTGATAGTGTTGAAATGATCTACAAAATTAAATTAAGTTCGGCTTATTTTTTCAGCAATTATGTCTAAGTTGTACGAAACTTGAGGCTATTAAATAGATCAAACAGTCAAGAATTGATTAGCATATGAATGGTGCTACTAATACGTTTCTTAAAACATACCTCAACATTAATAAGTCGTCGGGGTGATAACGACAACATGCTATTCCTACTCAAACAATTTCTTTTAGTCCGGACAAGTGTCTCCCTGAATGCAACAGCAATAAGTTAGCACCACGAATAAACTTAAACATCTCCGTTGTCATTGGTATGTATCCATTCCTCGAGCGTAAAAGTAAACTTATACCCAATCCTTCATTTAATAATACTTTGTTACTTACCGTTTGTCTAAATCTTCAGCCATTATGTACTCAAGTAACATTATCTCTTTAGAGTGTAGTGACATCGGAACTACAAATGGACTCAGACACAGAAAAGATGCTTGCTTCGATCGCAAAATGATTGTGCACTTTCAGCTGCTGATGCATTAGTACAAACAAAAGGAAGTCTTCTCCTTTCCCTATCAATATTTCCACATACTCGTTTACACATTGTCGAGAGCTTGGATGCATCGTTTCCATTGACCTCTACAATCAAAGGCACCCGAAACTGATTCCAATCTGCTTACGCCATTACTGCAGTCCTCAACTGAACAATTATGGCCTCCTCCACCAGATGGCTTTTCCTTGCTCTGGCTTACAATCATGGAGAACTGTGAATACAAGAACCAACTTTGGTGTTATATAACATACTTTTTCATAAACTTACCTTAATAGTATACAACTTTCCGCCTAATTTTTAATAAATTTGCATACATTGTCGCTGGCGACAATGACTCCTTCACATGAACAACCATATACCTTTGCGCTTCTATAACCGCCTTTTTTCTCGATCCACTTGACTAACCTCTTTATCTCCGACCCATTCCATAGTGCTAGTGGGCAAATTGACCTATCTCCACGAACTCCTCCGTACACAATTGAATTAAAGTACAATATCTGAAACCATATGATATAAACAGACGTCAAAATTCTTATCAATTCAAATGGTATATTGAAAACCTAAATAATACACCTCGGGAGTTAAATATTCAGTTATTGTGGCATCATATGATTAAATGTTTACCTCTAGGTATAACACACAGCCACCAACATATGCAAGATTGTCTTCCTTGTACTTAATAATACCTTGCATCAATCTTTCGAAGCAATATGTTGCCCAGTTCATCTTCTTTATACAGTTAACATCAATTATAGAAAAACAAAAAAGATGAACTAATGTGTACCCCAATTGGAGAACACAATACCGTGCACAATGTAAACAACATAAATGTCACTTTAAAATCATTGTCAGCCTCCCTACAATTACGCAAAATGTCAGACAATATCTTGATATTAATTCCACTAGTTGTTGCATTAAATTTCTCTAAGTATACAGCTACTCGCGACCTATCACCCTCTAACTGAAGAGGCATTCCCCCGTCGTTAACTCCCATTATGTAACTAAAACTATTACGACTAAGCTCTAACTTGGAGCCATTCAATTCTATTGTGTAACTCGCTGTGTCTGTCCTCTCAACTAACCAACTGCATAGTTTCCTTTTTAGCCTTCCACAATTCAGCTGAATTAGTCTGCCCATTCCCATCTCACAGACTGCTTCTTTTTGTTCATCTGTCAACTCTGCCACCACTAACTGTCGAGCAACCTAGTCAGAAATTTCGCTTCCGATCCGACATATTTCTCTGATCGATAATGCTGACTTCTGTATTTACTTTTTCTCTCATGTGGCAAATTCTTAAATTCTAGCCCAATTTCCTTGCGAACCTAGTTCATTCCAATTGCCATAATTTTTTCAATTTTCAAAACGACCTCATGTTCATTATTTACGTTAACAACTAAACTTTATGTTCCCTCACCTCGTTCGTAATACATGCTGTTCCATCCATAGCCTTGATTCGCCGTACGGCTTCCCCACTGATCAATTGCAATAACCAACATACAATGGGTTATTACTTGCAATTTATACCAAATGCCATTTTCAATTGACATGCAGTTTAAGTAATCTGAATATGATTTAGGTTGTATCGAAATACTTACAAAAAGCTTACAAATCCATAGCTGCAATTACCATCTTTGTTTCCTTCAACACTGTCATCTTCTAAACAGTCATTGCAACTACCAGAATCTCATTCCTTTCGCTTGCAATTGGGCACCCTATCCATTTGTACAATCTATTTGCACCATAAACTATCAAATTTTTTTGCTTTTTGTTATGAAATATACATGATTATACAATTTTCCTGTTACCTCAAATATAACTATGCAAACTTATACATGGCCTTTAATATGTCACAAATTATTTACAACTACTACCCCCACTTCATTTCACATGATGTATGTCAATAAAATGAATAATTAACCAAATTATATACATTCAACAATCGACTCAGCCATCTATGTATCATTCACAATCTCAAATATGGAACACTTATATGTGCAAACCAATCAAAATATTAACTTTTACAAACTTAATATATTATCCCCATCATTTTCAGGGCTTGTAAAGGAAGCAGGAATGTATGGTGCTTCAAGACTAAGATTTCAAATTACCCACCTTTTCGTGTGTCTATACAGTGATTACTAAACTAATGTCCACGCGGATATAGAGTGCTTTCGAACATAATGTCTTTCCACGATTAAGATTTCTTATCCTCAGTTCACAAATTGCTTCCGTATCCAAATTCAGAACATATCATATTCCAATTTTGTATATCTTCCTCCCAATTTCTATTTGACAACCATACCTAACATCCTATGCCCATTTCTCATTCTTCGTGCTTACCCGGACAACTACAGACAAATCATTTTGCACATACACACAAAAAAATAGCTAAATATTAATATTTATCATCGCCACCTACCTTTACCTTATAGTTGGGCACTCGTTCACCACTGATTGATGCGAAATTGCAAGTATATATCAGCTCTAAAAACAACTCTCCACCGACTTTTACCCAGGATAATTCTACTCGCTTTACTCCACCACCACTCAAATGGTTATATTCCCCCACAAACGACTGCAACTGACGACAGCTATTAATCTGAGCTTATCCAACAAATACAGCCCCAATTCTACCGACGAAAACCCTATTCCTCTTTGTTCGCACGTTGTCTATAGGTGAATCCCTTATTTTTTAGTGTCAAAACCCTAATTCATAACATTGATTGCTTCGTAACACCTTCGTTTGACTAGAATCACGGTTTTAGCCGGTTACCCATTTTCCATATGTTAAATCTCAACCGGTAATTTCATTTATTTGCAATCCAACGCTAAATTTGCTAAAAGACAAAGAACTGGGGTACCAAACCCATGAGGTAACGTAGTTGGATCCTAGAAACTAAGCTAATCTTACATTAAAATAGTTGTAGCATTAAACAATGGTTATTTTATTGATGTATGCTCATTTTCATCTATTCCCATGGTGCCGTTTTTTAGAGGCTTTAAAACTTTTTGAGGCTGGTTTCCAATGCCTTTTACTCATCAGTCATCTTTCTTTGCTAAGATATATCATACATGTTATTAATTTAAACTATTAAAATTGCGAATTCAAAAGATTGGAGTTTTTATTTGGCTGGCTAGAAAGTGATTCAACCAACCATTCAGCTTGTTTTATGAATTAATTCAGGTTTTGAGCTTCTTAGTCTTGCCAATTTAGTGGTCGAATTGTTAGAATAAAATATGTTGTATCCAGTTTCAATGCACCCATATGTGTCGATAGGTGCTGGCTCGTTAGCTAAATTGGGACTTTCTTTTTCAGATTTCTCCTATGAGAGGGATTACTTTAATTGATTTGTTACACTTCGTTTCTCTTCTCTCTTTTTATTTTAATAAAAGTTCATATCAATAAAATAACATAAAGAGTTCTATCAAAGTTCGAGTTTTTAACTTTTGATGGCGCCCTCTATTGTGTTAAAAAGTAAAATCAAGATAGTGATTTGTTTTTTCAGTTTTTCTTTTTCCCAAAATCAACAAGATACGATGAATGTACCTTTGGTCCAATACAAAATCCCTTGCACTTACAATAGTGAAAACAAGAGTCCGTGCCTTTAGCCTAATGAGAAAGTCTTTGTACTTGCGATGGTGAGAGTAAGTGTTCAAACATTCAAAAAAGTATTATAGAGTTGGTTTTACTCCTTACTCAATTATCAATTAATTGAATGGAGACAGTTTCTCGTGCATGAAATACGAGTGGAACCTCTTCGAATATTTAAGAGGGTTTAAAAAATTTGGGCAATGCTTTAAAAAATTAATGTATACGCCATGAGGAGGTCGTGAACACCCCTCAAATATTAAAGAGTGTTTGAAAAGCTTAGGCCATGCTTCAGAAAATCAATGTATGTGCCATGAAGAGATCGTGTACACCCATTGAATATTAGAGAGAGTTAAAAAAATTAAAACAGTGTTTCAAAAAATTAATGTACACTCCATAAAGAGATCCCAGTTACATAATTTGATTGTAAATATCAATTGTAATATCTAATATAATATCAATAACAATAATATATAATAATATTTAAAAAAAATACGATGATGTATCTATAGTTGATAAAATGTCAAATCTTAAGTGAAAAGTGAAAACTAATTGATTCTAGGCACAAAAAGTTAGCTCATTTCATGGATCTCCTTATGATGGTGTTCCATCTAAAATAATATTTAAGTTTCTTAAATCAAATTCTTATTTAGGGTGTATTTAGAATTGAAATTGAACAAAACTATAGTATTAAAATATTTCATAAACACTAACTACTATCATTTAAAAACTATATTAATATGATTTTTCACTTGTATAATAAAAAATCTATTATATCTTTAATAATTTATCAAAATTATTATTTAAAATTTATATTTACGACATATTATTAATTTATATTTTATAGTTACAGCATTTTTTCCACAACAACTATAGCTTAAAAGCTTCAACATTTCAATTCCAAACAGAAACTTACTAATATCTAAATTAATTCCACTTGATAGGAAGCAATACAGATATTATATATCCCACATTTTAAGAGACAATAAAATTTCTATATTTTTTTCAAAAAATAAAAAATACAATCAATGTAAGTGAGCGGCATATGCCCCTAAACGTCCCTAGATAGCTCCATCTATTAACATTCCTTCGTAACCAAAAGCATGGGCCGCCCTCTCTCATGGGCAATTAAGTTTAGCATATTCATAAACCAATTTTCTCCATGAAGTCCCGAGCTTTTTTCTAATCCTATTTTCAAAAAGATGAGGAAAAAAGGATTTAGCGATGAAGATTACAAGCTGCAAAATTGTATACAAATCAATTCCCATACCAAAATTGCAGACTTGCGCAGGCAAGATTTAATGTTCTACTTCAACCACCCATGAGGACCCTGGAAAGAGAGATCTATCAGCATCACAATACCCTTTTTTTTTTTTTTTTCAATCTTCCATTCACATATAACAAGAATGTGTCTGGTCCCACAGGTCAATTGAGCCATTCAAGTATCAAAACTCAATGGATTTTAGTTTAACGCAAGTTCTTTGTTCAAACATAATCATTTATTGATAACGGCCACCATGATTAGATGACTTACCTAATGAGATAGTATAGAACTAAGAAGGAAACCACAAAAGATCCCACTAGAGTACACATTCTTCGGTTAGATCTCTTCTCAAACACCTATACGGGAAACAATTTTCAGTAATCAGCCAATTCCCAACAGCTTCAGAAATAAACGGAGACAAGAATACAAGAAAATTAGAATAGCAGATGTAGTTAGGATACCATCTTAAAGCGATCCATGGTTCCTGACATGATACCCCTTGATGCATCCATACTGTTGCCCTATTTCACAACACAGTCCACTCAAAACTACAAAAATCTCAACTTAAATAAATGTAAAGATTGAACAGCTACAACATACCATTCGATCAAGCAAATGATTATGACTTTCTACCTCCTCGTGTATGTCACCTGTTAACTGATAACAAGTGAAATACATATTAAGAATCTTTTTTTAAAAAAAAAAAAAGCAAATTTTCTTATAAATTTAAGGCTATGCCCTTCTTTTCTGTTCTTCCATAAGGAAAAAACCCATTCTTGATCAAATATTTCAAGAAAAGGACCAATTTATGCCCCAAGGCCAAAGGATAGCTGTGGCATCCCATATGAGAGTGCACGCATATTTATATACATACATACACCAAAGACAACTTTGATGAACCTGATCACTGATCAGATTGGTGTATGTGTGTGGCTGGTGCCTGTGAGAATGTGCTTAGGGTATGAATAAGGTTGACGTGCAAACAGTGGGCAGATGCTTAGTGTTATTACTTATTAATGAACACAAAACATGTGTTTTAAGGCCACCTTTTACAACAAGTTGGGAATTTCCAAGATCCTTTGTTAAATCCTCACTCAGTAATTCATACATCACCATGATAGTTCCAGAAATTTTCAAGCTTGAGTATTAATGAACCAGAAAACAAGCTGTGTACAACTATAAATCATTCTAACAGAGACAATAGAAGCTACATGACCCCGATACACTTCAAACCTTGGAAAGCGAGCAGTCAAAAGATGTTCTGCCATGACACAATAAATGACCTCAAATATGGCCAGTGATTTTGTCAAGGATAAGCCATGCTACTTATGATGCATAATGCTATGGGATTTCCACAATATTGTTAACTGCCATCACCAATTAGAAATTGCAGTAATTAAATTTTATTGAAATTTTACTTATATGAGTCTTAAAAGCTCACAACATCATGGTTTAAACATTTTTTAACACTGTCTAGATTTCCACTATATTGATTAGATTTGCCTGTATGATACCATTACAGAACAACTCAAGTGCTCTGTTTCAATAGACATTTTATAGGTAAATCACATCTCTGTAATTCAATGGTAAAGCAAAATACCAAGGGTGAAACTTACTCTCTTCAGAAAAACTACTCTTTCTTTCAGACTGTCCATTGCTTTGTCGTTGTCATGCTCATCGATTCCACTAGAATACGAGGATGAGGCCTTAAGACCACCTTCCTCAAGGCCGTCATACTCATCAAAGAGAGCCCCTCTAGAAGCACGGTGCTCCCTGCTTAAAAATGAACCCAAGACTACATAAGTTAAGAAAGATTCTGGAAAATAAGAGGAAAAGATGGCTGAGGAAACATGGTTATTTTGATTTGATAGACTTTGAGCCTAAGACCTGCCTCAAGCTCATCCCACCCCTAAATCACTTCTGCTAATGCATAAGAGAAACAGTTCAAGGCCAGCATTTAGACCAGCAACATCAGCTTTACATGGTCACGAGAGGAAGTATAAAACTTCTTTTGAACACCAAACACATTAATAATTTTACTTCCAATTAGAAAATTACTAGAAGCAAATAGTATATCAATCATCATTTTTATCGCAAACTGAAAGGAAACCAGAGACACACGGGGGGCTAATACCAGCTTCACTGATCTCCATGGCAAGAATGAAGTGAAGACCAGTCATGCATATATTTAGGACAGTCTTATTTATAAGTCTATTGGTCAACTTTACACAATCCGTGCTTAGCCAGCTCCATCAACCAATATATCTCAAAATACAAGTTATCGCCTACTAAAGTTTAAAAATTATTATTAGATGCCTTTGCACCATATTAAGCATAAACATAGTTTTAACAGCCTGCTTGACCAAGGCCAAGAGATCTGATGTCATAATTCTGAAACTATTCCATCTTATCTATCAATTAAATCATAACGCAAAGCAAACTGCTCGAGCTTCGAATTGAATCGACATGTGCATTCGCGCATGCTTGGTTCTATGCGACAATTTAGCTAATTTAAACTAGAGTTCAAACGCAATTGTTGAATCTGTTTGAGCAAACACCGAGCATTAACATTCCAGGAGTATCACAGCAAAAATAACTGGCATTAACATTCAACTAAGCAACCATACAGAAACTCTAATTAATTAATCGATAAACGCTTGTTTGAGCTCAAAACCCTAGAAACCAATACAAAAACGACTTCATAATGAATGAACCACGAGATGTTAAATGTGGTAATGAATCAGCGAGATACAGATAAGAATTTTTAAAATATCAGATTAAATAAAATGAAAAATTGAAATTATAAAATGAAAGTCGACTGCTGTTAATGAACCTTCTGTAACTCATGATTTACGATAACCGGCAGCTCCTGCACGCGTTCGTCTCTGTTTATAAGATCACGCAAGTTGATGATGCATCAGTGATCAATTAGTTGTTCGGATGCTGAGAAAACGCAGCGGAGTGGAAGGAAAAATTTTTAAAACGAAAAAAAAAAAAATTGCTTGTTTAAAATATTCGGATTATTTAAAATGTTTTTGTTTTGGCAACGAAAATTTGAAAAACTTAGTCAAAAAAGGTTAAAGAACAAAATAGTTATGGAGATTTGAGAGAGCTGCAGTTGTCAGTAACAGCAACAGCAAGTGATTGGATCGAATCCAACGGTGCATCAGTGCATGTGTCGGTGGCCTATTGGGCCCAAATCACAGCCCATTGTTTTTAGACATTAACAGATAAATTATTATTTTTTTTTTGACACTGATATTACCTTCGTATTATTATTAATAGAATTAGTTTATATTAAATCTTATAAATTAATATTTAAATGTTTACCTTTATTAATATTTACAAATTAAACTATTATTAATATTAATTGACATAAATTTATTAAATTTTATGAAGCACTATCTGAATATTTAATATTTTTAAATTAAACTACTACTAAGATTATATTTCGTGAAAAAAAAAAAAACTACTTCCAGAGGTTATCTCCTTTAGTACTTGAATTCAAGTGACACCCCTGAGCCACTACCACTAAGAGTGCATTTGGGATTAAGGTATTGTACAGTTTCTGTGGAAAAAAAGATGTAACTATAAAACAAAAGTTTGTAATATATAGTAAATATAAATTTTAAATAATATATTTAATAAAATTATTAAAGATATAATCGATTTTCCATTATACAAGTAAAAAATCATACCAATATAGTTTTCAAGCTACAACAATTAGTATTTATCAAACATTTTAGTACTGTAACTTCCAAACCCAAACACACCCTAAGGGCATCTCCAATGGGACAGCAAAAATTACACCAAATCACCCTTTACACTATTTTTGGTGTAAAATACATCTTCACTGGGACACTAAAATTAACACCAAAATGGTGTTATGAATAGTATTACACTAAATATGGTGCAATACTATTCATTTGGTGCTCGGAGAAAAAAATTTTAAATATTCTTATTACTTTTTCTTATTTACATATATGTCCTATTTTATATAATATTTTAAGTTATTATTATTATTTTGTTATTATTTTTATTTTTTGAATATTATACTAATAATTTAAATAAAAAAATATTCAACACAAAAATTAATAATAATAATAAAATGCCAATAACATTAATTGCTAGATTACATATTATAAAATTAAAAATACAAAATTAAATTAACACAAATTAAAAAAGCTACTACTACTAGCATAAATTAGAACAATTATTTAATAATCTTGGAGATCATTATTAGATCCTCCAATATCATCAAAATATTAGCCAATATTATTATGAATTTAGTAATTCAACTAACTAGAGTATTATTATTGTTATTGTATTTTTCTATATTAATGTAATGTTTAATTTTCATAATGTACTAATTTAGTTAATTAAATGCAAAGTTAATAATTTTCTATATTTTTTTTGTTAATCGGTATAAAATTACTTAATACTTAATTATCTATACTAATAGTAATATTTATTGTGTTAATTGAATTAATTCTTGACGATTAAAAAAATAAAAAGAAGAATATTCTTTCTGGTTTAAATAGATTGGAGATAAAATAATAATTTAGTGTAAAAAATATATATTTTTAGTATTAGTATTACATCAAAATAGTGTTACCCATTGGAGATGGCCTTAAGCCCCGAGTCATTTGAAGTTTACTGCTTTCTTTTTCAATAACCCAACTTAATCAATGCTTGAGGCCAAGTCTAGCGAGAAGCAGGCTTTCTAAAATTTAGGTTTTAGTTATTTTATTATTATTATTATTTTACATTTAGAAGTAGATCTGGCAAAGGATTAAGGTAGGAATCTAAATTTTTTTTTTTCATCGTAAATATTAATGAATTTGTTGTAGTATTAGGCTCTAATTTTCTATCTCTAGCAGTCGACAAACAAGGAGGAGATAAAAGGTACTCAAATGAAAGTTTGTGTCAATGTACCGAAAAGAGATCCCTAATTAAAGCGTAAAATTGGTAGATTTGATTGATTGTGTACAAAGTAAAAGACTGGACCTGGAAGACATATGATTATTAATTATGAACACATGCTTCATGAGGACCAGTTGACCTACTCCTAATAAATAGCAATACTGATACACTCAATGCTCTCTCCTCTTCGCCACATTATGGCACCTCCTTGTGTAGTTGGATTTTGCTGTTACCCTTCATTTTTATAATTTTTATTGTTCCAGGAAAGACTTGAATCTTCACCCTTTTGATGGACAAACTTAACTTTTGTTTCTGGCTTTTTCAAAGATCAAAATCATTGTTAAGATAGCGCTAGTACAACTTTATTTGCACCTCGAGCCACAAACCAAAATGCATCATTGAGGATCTTGAAGAGCAATTGATTATGCAAAGATTCATCACGTACACGTTCTCAAATGTAGATGCCAAAGTGGCATCCTTATGAAACCCGAAATTTGATCAGATACATCAGATACAGAACGCAGCCCCTGACTAAACAAGATAGAGGGATGTTCACTCAATACTGATGCTTCATGTGGACTTGTATGATTAAATAGAACTCTCTCGTGATGGCATTTTTTTGCAAATCCATTAACACAAAAGACCAATGATTTTGTTGGGACGAGAACATTTTAGAGGAATACACAATAACCTTCACAAACTATACCAAATAAGATCAGCAATGCTGAGTTCTTGAATTATGATATACTTTCCAATTCATTCTTCCAAACACATACCCAGAGCCAGAATGAAATACTGGAGCCAAAAGAACCCGAGAATCTAGAAATATACGAATGGGAAACAAGATGCTTCATAAAGGGCATCATATTTTCATCTCAAACAAGAAGGTAGAAATATACAAATGGGAAACAACTCAAGAGTCCAATTGAATTAATGTGTGTGTCTACGTGATAGAGGAGATAATATATTGGGAAATGCACTTCCCAGGATTGTACAGGACAGTATAAATGCCAACCTCATTCCATGTTTTGACATACAATCCAATATGAAGCACAACTTTGGACCTAATATGAATGCCTTCTCCCGCCATCGTGCACATGTCTAACAAGAGATAATTTCTGGTTATAACTATATCATGAATCAACATTGTTACTTCTCATTAGTCATTTCCTTCTAAAATCCAGCTTAGATTTCGAAATCTAATGCCAGAGGAAAATTAAAAACTCGTCTATTGGAGCCACAACATACTGGATACAGAATATTACTTACAAAAACATCAGTTTAGTGTGTAATTCAATCAAAAAGAACAAACCACCAGCAGTGAATCAATGAATGGATAATCAGTAAGGCAAGAAAATGAAGGAATTGTTGGTCACTGTATCAACGGACAAATTTCTAGTGTCAAAGCAATAATTCCAAAAAAACAAAGACACAATTTTGCGAATGAAAAATCTTAAACTGTGGAAAAAATATACACACATTCTACAGAGAAGAATCATTCCTTTTTTTTTTCATTCATAACTGAAATTATGTAATTTACAAGTCAAACAACTCATACCTTGGGCCTAAATTACATTACTTGATTCCCATCTCCAAGATATTCACATTTTGTTTGAGTGATCATTCGTGCCTTCCTACAACTATCATGAGTAAAGCAAGATGCTCTACAATCCTTTTGAGTATAAAAATCCAACAATGAAATCAATTGATATATGAAGCTCCATATTGTAACTGCCACTCCATGCAGTCCTCAATATCAAAACTGCTAGCACAGTCCAACAATGCATTCTGCTGATGTTCATAGCGACATATATAATTCAATCCAACAAGCAGCTCACAGATGGCTGCTTCAGTTTTTTCCCTATCAGCAAAATATAATGTTTGTAGCAGAAGAACATTTGTCCTTGTAACTATTTGCTGTTGCTCAAAATTACGCTCACTCTGCCACCTGATCATATTATGTGCCATTGGGGCAAGCCATTTCAGTATCCCATCAAGGGTCTCTTTCCAATCATGGGCAAGTGGAGCATCATATATCGCCAGATTCTTGACGTATGATTTGAGATTGGTCTTCAGAGACAGTCTCAAGCTCGCTGGCAGCATCTGATACAAATCATCCCTAGCTTCCTCACCAACCAAATGAGGGTAGCGTAGAAGCTTCTCTATGACAATTATGACATTAGCATAATGCAAGGCTAGGGCAGAGCCTCCCACAGTGGAAGGAGAAGCATATCCCGTCAACCTACTTTTGGGACCAAATTGTGCACTATTCATCTCACCACCCAAGGATTGGGTTCGGCTAAAATAACCAGAATAGCTTGGGTGGTCTCTCTTATAACCACCATTCCCAACACTGCAACAACCTGAAATTTGGCTACTGCCTTCCTCCATGTCAATCTCATCGTCAGCATCAAACTTCGAAACTGAACTACTCAAACTAAGACACTCCATGAAAAGCCTTCCAGGACTAGGTCCACATGGAAAATTAACATCTTCCACCCTAAACATTGCTGCCTCCCCTCTCCTCGAATCAAGCCTAGGCTTCAAACTTGCCTCCCTTTTCTTCATTCTGCCCCTCTCTATCAACCCCGAATGATACCCATTACTACTACCCTTACTCTGAACCCGTTTAAAAGGCCCTGAAACTGTTTGGACATGACCCGAAACTTGCCTGCAGTCATCCTTCAACGAGACAGAAGAATGTGCCTCAGGATTGTCCCTCCTCAAAGCAGACTCCCCAAAAGCCACACAAATTTTTGCATATATCGTACACACAGTCCTAGCTAACAACTCTACAACCTTATCATAAGTCTGGTTCCAAAGGGAAATTTCCTTAAGATGCCTGACATCTTGCTTCTGCCAAATCAACTTCTGCTCAAACGCCCTTCGACTCTCCTCATGCTGATTCTGCTGGAACTTCTTCGAAGTCTGATCCAATTCATTCAAAACCTCCATTTCAGTATACAAATTCGACGTGGCATTAACAAACCTCTCCATTTTCCTCACCATACTATCCATATCCTTAACCAAAAACCCCAGCTCCTTAACATCAATAACCCCACTAACAACATCATTATAGACGTGTTCAAATCCTCGTAAAGCCGGTTCACTACATTTCTTCCCTAGCCTAGACACAACATTCCCGACCCGGTTCAAATCATCTAGCCTTTCAGCTAAAGCAAGCTGAAGCAAGTAACTTTGGTCATCAGAAACCAACAACTTAATCCCTTCCGAGTTCAGGATCTCATTTTTGAGCTTAGAGATTTCAGAATCGGTCAAAGATTTATGTAAATGAATGGTTTTGGACATTGTATTAGCGACTTCGAAAGAAAGAATCCCAACGCAGCGTTTGGGTTCTGGGTTTTTGTTTCTCTTAGAAGATGGTTCGAGAAGAAGAGCGTGTTTGAGATTGTTACTTACTTGGTTCCCCATTCTGAGTATCCAAGGTTCAGCCACCATTTCTGCCCGGGAGATCTCGGATTTTGTAGTTGGCTTGCTCTTTCGTTGTTGTGTTGGAGAAAGTTGGTGCAAAGTGTGAGGGGAGGAATCAAAGCGAGCAGCTGCAGGGTTGGAACAGAGAGCCTCTCATTGTGTTTGTGTTTTTGAAAAACATGTTCGAGGGTTCGGGTGTTTTTAACTCTTGTATTCCGTTCTGCTACTGGCTGCTGCCCCCATTCAATAATATGATGTTAAATAATTAAAGTATGCTGACTTATTTTTATTTGCCCTTTTAAGTGTAATGGATTGGTTTAAAGTTCTACTTCTCTCTTCTTCTTTTTTTTTTAATCCTTACCTCGCAGCCTGAGAAATATTCAGATTTCACTGATTTTCGTTGACCAAAGCTGTAGAATACGGCATCTTTGAGATATTATAGTCATACGACTATACGTATCTTAGGTACTATTATCAGTGCCACTGCATACACTAACGACTTTAATTAAACTTATCATAACTGTAACGTGCCAACACCATTTAAGATTTTTCATTTTACAATAATATGAGCTCATTTAATGTTTTTAAAAAAAATTAGATAAGATAATAATATTTAATAAAATTTTGACACATATTACACATTTTCTTTCTATTTATCATAATTAGGTTTTTATTAAATTAACGTCGGTGTAAGTTATATTTTATATAAAAATACGTAAAAAAATAATAATATGATGATAGACTCAAGTGATTTGTGTACGGGCCGTAAGTTACGGAGATGGTAACTTAACAAAACCCATCATAATTAAAATTGATAATTGATCTATTTGGAAATGAAAGTGTATGTGATATGATTTTACTTAATCCATGGATAAATTATGTAGTACACAAGTCCCACAAAGACTTTCGTCTCCTCAAAAAGTTTGTGGATATTAGAACAAAGATTTTGATCCTCCATGCTGTATATTTTTTAATTATGTGTCATTAAAACAAGTTGTTTTGTGATATTAAAATCTCAGCTACCAGCTCTTCATTCCTCATTATACAAGAGGATAAGTTATTATGTCCTAAGATATTTCATTCATTTTCGAATCGGACCTGTTTCACAACTTATAAATTAGGCCAACGAAAGTCTTGACGTTTTGTTTGGTTGTATATATAATTTCCACTGTAATATTTCGATTAAAATTAAAGATGATGAAATTTAATAGATTTATCATTTGCGTCCAAAGACAGACATTAGCTTCGTTGGGGAATGAAGTAGAGGATATGATCAATTAAGAAAAACTGAGAGACATGTTTAATCATAGGCTTGCGACCATATATACATTTTTTCTTCACTGGCTTTTGAATTGGAAGCATATCATGTCATTATTTTCTGGTTGTCATACTCAATTTGTCAAGGTGATCCCTGTGGGATACAAAAGGAGGATTTCTTTGTTTTTCAAATGATCATAAATAAATTATTAAATATAATCATTTTATAGCTCGGTCAAAGTCTTATCACTAGAGTAATGATAAACATTTAAAAAATTAATTACAAATTTCATTTTAAATGATACATATATGTCATTTAGATTAAGGTATCGTTTGTTTTTTTGTCTGAAATCTAAATGGGTCTGAATTTTTCTAAAGTCTGAATGATCTGAATACGAAAATCTAAATGACACGTTTGTTTTTCTTTTTTTAATATCTGAATATAAGCGGCATCTTGTTTGTTTTTACAATAAAAAACATCTTAAACTTGGTTATTTGACATTTATATCCTTGTAAATTAAAACAAAAAAAGATGATTAGATTTTATACTTTAGGAAATAAGTTATTTTACAGAGATATTTTTGGAATATAATATTTACTTGTCATTCAGACATTTTCTCATTCAAATAAAAGTCACAAAAGTTTACTTTTTCTATTCAGATGTAAATGTCTAAAAATCAAACATAAGTTCCAAAAAATAAACAAATAAATTTTAGAAAAGATCTGAAATTAATAAAATTTCAGACTTTAGACATTTAACAAACAACCTCTAAGTATCTGTTTAGTATGACTTATCTAATGACATAAGTGTTTATTTAATCCTATAATTTTTTTTCAAATTTTTTGTTGTTGTTTGGTTATTTTTTTAGTGGAGTTTTTGAAGATTAGATAAACTATTTTGTTAGTAAAAGTTTAAAATTTGGAATTTTTGGGAGTAGAGGTTGAGAATTTTTTTTTTAAATATTAAAATCTCTAAAATATCCTTTATTTATTTTATAATCTTATTTCATAATATAATTTTAAATAACTTGTCTATTAAAGTAATTTTATAATTTTTAATAAAAACTCTAATTATAAAAATTCTATTTAAATAAACTCTATTTGAAAAGTTATACTAAATAGAGCTGAAGTGATTGATAATTTTTTATAAATTTTAAATAGATTAATTAAATTATCTCACTAATCAATAAATAAATATTATATTATTTGAGATGTATAACACTACTCCTTGTATTTTTAGCTAAATTCTCATTATTTGAACTTGTTAATTCTTTCGAAGGAACCCAAACCTTAAGTGCTAGATATGAGCTTCTCTTGATTTGAGGCTGATTTAAAAAAAATAGTCCTTTCCGCTAGGTGGCTTCATTATAATTATCATTACTTATTTTTAAAATGAATTTTTTTTTTTTTTTAACAAAAGGGAATTGATATCCCCATTTAATCGAATAGTCGTAACCAAGAAAGTAGGAAGGATAATGAGTGCTCTAGTTATGAAGCGTGTTTGACCTAGATTTTCTTTTGGATCAACAAAATAGAATCTGCAAAACCAACTTTGACTTGAACTGTAATCCACCCCCCATACTTAGAATGTTATGATTCTGCAAATAGAAAAATGCATCAATTAAATATTTAGTAAATAAAACTGAGGATTCCAAGTACGTGATTACATCAACTAGCTAGCAAGTACTAGTGCCAGACAAAGTGTGGGTGCCCAAAATCTTCTTTAAGTTTGCCATTTGGGGTTTCCAAATTCCAAGTCAAAGAGTACAAGAAGATGTCTGGTGTTGTGGCTCAATTGCTCAAATAATCCAATATCTAGTGCGCTGATCGTTCTCATATTTTTGCGTCCTTTGTGGTCGTTGTCCTTACAAAATCATCAGTGGGAAAAAAGGAGTCAACAGAGGGACATGTTACTGGTACTGGTAGGACCTCTTGGTTATTAGTGGGTTAGAAAAATCAACAGTTGGATTGAAACTTAGCAACTAAAGTCATTTAGGTGCCATCTGCTCTCCTTTGACACTACTATTCCTTTGCCTGCCAAGGCACCTATCTTTTCCAAATTACCAGTTTTTAGTAAGGACTTTGGATTGGGTTTGTTGTTTGATAATCAAAGGAAAAGAAGTTTTATAGATGAATCAATTTGACCAAAGTGATCATGAGGGAGTTTTGTCAAAAGTTACCAAACAAGTGGGAGTTGTTGATGACTTTTTTTTTTTTTTTCAACAGGAGTCACAGCTTACTTAAGAGCCAGAGAGAGACCAGCCACATGGATGCTCACTCTGCAAAGGGCGTGAAGAAAACAATCACATAATGACAAAAAGAGAAATCATATTAACTAATTAACACATCTCCAAGCTTTTCAATTTCTCTAACACATGACATTTGATTTTGGCTTTTTGTTCCGTATGCATTATGATGTCCAGCAATTCAGCAAATTGCCGAGATCCCAATAATTTATCATATTAGAAGTATACTTTAGAATGAATTAGATCCAACAAATATTTTATGCTTACGATCATCACTACTGGTTGGTTGAGAAGAAAATTCACATTGTGCAAAGATAATATCAATTTATGAATTATATAGCTGGGACTATATTTTAACGTATCTCCCCTGACTTATTAAAGTGCTATATTGTTCATGAATCTAAATTTCCGCCCATAAATCATGTGGGACTCAGCTCTCATTTTGCTGGGGAAACATGGTGAGGCTTCAGCCTCAGCCTTCAAGTGGGAACAAGAAGAATCAACCGCAATGAAATTTGCAGCACGTTTCTTCCACTCAGCGATCGAATTAATTAACAGGTAATTATGTAATGGCATGCACATTGCAATTGATGGGCTCATCTTTGCACTTCGATGGCATTTTTTTCTTTTTTAACTCTTGTAGTTTGTAGACTTTTGTTGGAAAGAGAAGCGGACGAGGGGGCCCGAGGGAGCTTTACTGAATGTACTCAATAGCGCCTTAAGAAGCTGATCAGGACCATGTTCCCTTTTGCCTATCATTTTGTGTATCTCAATATATGCCCACCTCTTTTCTTTCTTTTAACCTTGTCGTCACGCATATTTCTTCATCATTTCAACGTGAATATTAACGCATGCCATGGTCCATACACCATCATGATTTTCGTCTCTCTTTTGGTCTTCGCTCCCCTTTTTTTTTTTTTTCGTTTTTCCCTTTTATTAATGAGGAATGAGATCATCTTTCGCATGCATTATGCATATATACGCACAAGTATAATAAAAACAAATTAAGGGCTTTGTATATATAAAATATTAATCGTGCATGAGCTAGGGAGTAGGGACCCTTCAACAAATCCACCACCTATGAGAAAAAGACATGCATATACATGCAGCATGGTGGCTGAGTGGAGAAGATATGCAAATTAAAGGAGGAACGAGAACGAATAAAAAATAAAGCACAAAAAGATTGGTTGATGAAATAGTAGTTGCATGTAAGTTTGTGTTTGGACTCACTTTTTCTTTTGAGAACGAAATGTGTGTGTTGAATTTTATTTGCACTTGCCTATGGGGAGCTTTTGTAACGCACAAATAAACTTTAATAGTAAGACTTGAGAGAAGTCGTTTTCGTGGAGAAGGTGGCGAGTGTGAACTTGTGCTTTGGGTTTTTGTTGGTTTATCTTTTTTTTTTGACGAATGACGCCAGTTAATTAAAGGTCTTCAATTTGTTGATGACTTTGTATAAATGAATCAATCAAATCAATCAAATCAATCAAATCAATCAATCAATGAGTGTTGTTTATAAAGAAATTTGCTGCCGCAGATTTGGTATATACAGAAGAGAAAGGTCTCTTTCTTGATGCATGGTTTTTCTACCATTTCTTCCGATGTGCACTTGTGCAGTAGGTTGGACATATGGTGAACTAGTTTTGGGCTGGCCTGGATAGTTAATGAAGCCCAACCAATAGTTTTGGACCGAATCTTTCTCAATGGGGAAGATGATTTCATTCTCAGTGACGCCACTAGCACCCCTCCTTTTCTCTTACATATAAGACCCCATTGGTTTGTACTTACGCTTTTATCCTCTTTAATTAATATTAAAAATTAAAACTTTTCTTATTAAAACCCGAATGGGGTTGTGCCAATGGCCCGCAGCCCATTGTGTTTACACTTTTATCCTCTTTAATTAGTATTAAAAATTAAAACTTTTACATCTATTAAACCTGAAAATACAATGGGCCGGCTCAAGCTCAGTCATTTAAACTTACTCTCTGTACTCGAATGGCATGGGCTCAAGCTGCATCGCCGGAATCTACTTCCCTGTATAATAACAGTGACTGGTTGAATGATATTCTACCAAGCGCCACGGTCATAGATGTTCATATATATCTCTTCAACTTGTCATACGATATTCTATATATCGCAGAAAAACCTAAATATTTTTGCTGCCTTTCAGAACATTTTAGAAAGTAAAGCTTAATCGCTATTGTGTTTCACTGAAAGATATAAAAAATTGATTTACTCCAGCAGTTTTTTTGCTTTTCATTTTTTCTGACAACCTACATATTGGGACACATATTTAACAACCGAAAGTAAAGTCAATTGAATCGACACATAATCGACATATAATATCAGTCACGAATAAGTTATTATCCGAGTATCAATTGACTTTGCATAAAAAGACCCTCACCCAGAAGTCACTCCACCTAAATTTCGCGGTGAACATAATGGACAAATTTCATTGTTTTTTTTTTTAGACAATGAAAGAATCGCCCATTGAAGTTTGAGATGTTGATATAATGAAAAGCACAGTACCAACCATCGCCACAAGCCCTTTGCCATCGATTATGTTGAAAGGCTGAAAATGCTGGAGACGAAGAGAGTTGCTCGCGGGGCTTTTTTGAAGAAGAGTATTAATAGATGTTATTTTAGGAATTAAATAGAATGTAAATAGAAAAGGGGCTTGAAAAGGATAATTGAGGAGTGGTAACCCAATTTCTAAAATTTGGGCCATCTTGAGGTTGTGACTTTGAGCAGTTCAGCTTGGATACAATTGAAGCCCGTGATCAAAGATTAATAACAATACAAATAATTAAAGGGTGTATTACTGTTGGCCTCGGTTGGCTTAGCTAAGCATGAGGTCATGGTTTCGAGTCTAAAGGAATATGCTTAATTTGGAGAGGGGATAAGTTTGATAATAATAATTATTATCGTAATTACCCTTACAAAATGACTACCGTTGTAATTTGTGCTTATTTTTATCTCGTCATTTTATAAGGGTAATTAAATCTTTTTTGTGGATGGGTAATACAGTTGAAAATTGAATAAATTCAAACTTTGATAGTATTTTTTTTTTATAACAAATTAAATTTAAGGTGAATAATTGATAATTTTCCTAATAATTAAAGGGTTAATACAACTTCGTTGATCAACAAAATGAAGACTTATTAAAAAAAGAAAGCAGAGGCGACATCGGTTAGTATTATTGGTGCATACTTAGGAGCACCAAAAGACTCTTTTAATTTAACTCTTCAATATTTATTTACTTATTTATGTGGTAAATATTAAACTAAAAATAAAAATAGTCATCTCCTAGAAGACTATTCAAATAAAAATAAATTTATATTATTTTAATCAGACTTTTGACTATACTAAAAAAATAATAATAATAATAATAACAACAACGACAACACTTGTCACTCTTCAAGGATAATGGAAAAAAATAATGTAATACTAAATTAAACTCTTTAAGAAACTCTGCAAATAAGATTATTAAAATGAGATAAAGAAGGAGTACACTCTTATTTGAAGAGTTTTTTAAAATTCTTTTTGTTGAGGTGATCCTTCAAATAAATAGTAGGGTCTCATTTAAAAAGCATTTTAATGATGTTGTAAGTTTATAAAAGATTCATTAGCATCCAAAGAACGAATCTTTTATGTTAAAGTTATTTCTTCTCCTTCATACAAACTTAGCTACCTTGCAAAAAGAGCATCTCCTTCAAATTTTGAACTACATTGTCTTCTCAAACTTTAACTTAAATTTTAAAACGTTATGTGATGGCTAAGAATGGTAACAGCAACAAGTTCTGAATTTTAGCTTCGACTTTATAGGGTGGATTCCTCCAGAATTAGAAAGAGTGAAGAATAGAGACTAGAGAAAATAGAGGAATTGTATTTTGAATTTAAGGGAGTTATCCTTTTCTTATTCATTCATTTCTTTAAATACTCTTTCAAGAGAGCTACAGACAAATTCTAGAAATGGCTAAGAATATCCTCTCTAACAAACTTGACAGCACAACAAAACATAATTGTAATAATAAGTAAATAACAAATTCAACACAATATCTTTAGAGAGTGATGCTAAGAAGAGAGAAAACTGAGAGAAAACTGAGAGAAATAACTCTCTCTCTCTCAACCCATTCACTCTCTCTCTCTCTCTCTTTTTTTTTTTACAATTTCTTTCAGTATTCTCTCAACTTTCTCTCCACTTAACATTTTTCATCTTTAGAATATTTATGTGCTGTAATCATTTATACCATCATTCACACACAAAATCTTGAAGCTTGAGGGAAATTTTGGACTGTCTCTTGGGCCTAGATTCAGCAACCAGCTGTGCAGTAGTTGTATCGTTATGTGAATCTTATGACTAAAATTTTGAAATCGTGAAACTATCATAGAAACTATAAAATAATATCTTGTAGTTACAAACAAACATTCAATTAGAAATTGACTATTGAAATTGTTTACAGTCTCATAACAATCAAGGTCGGGTACCCTTCATTTGGACATCGAAACTACTAGAGATTGTTGAAATTGCTGCTTCGGCTTGCGTCTAGATCTTGAAATCATGATGTTAACTTGTTAAGTGTTAGCCTAGTTGGACTTTTTAATTTGTCTTGTTTGTAGAATCTGTCAATTAGTCAGAAACTGTGCACTGCTTAACTTCTCATTCGGGTTCTGATGTTGCACGTACGATATATCCATCTCAATAAGTCCACAGCTTGAATTTGCTGGGCCTATATGAAGGGCATTGACATAATTTATTAACAAAATTACCAACTCGTGGATCATATTAATCCAACAAAGCACCAGGCATCAGAATGAGCCACTCTAATTATGAATACTAAATTAAAATTAACAGTTAATGGTGGCATACTTATCTAGTTAGAAGATAAAACAAGGAATATTGACCATCATTTACACCTTAGGCCTAAAGCAAATAATAATTGACAATTTATTTGATATGGGTCCTCAAGAATCCCCCTTTTTTTTTTTTTGAATTACATGAGACTAATGCTCAGATTACAACTCATATTATATGAGATATTTACAACCATCGGTACTGCTTACATCAATTCGATACTAAGACCGTCAGATTTTAAACCCTCTCAAATATTCGAGGGACGTCAAAATTTATATTATATGTGATAAATATCTTATAAATATAATGAATTATTAAAAAGATGATACAATAAATAAATTACCAAAGCCTCTAATGAAAAGATTTCAAGTATTTGATCTGATCAATGATTCAAACATGTGGAGAAATAATCAATTAAATTGAAAATCACTATATTTATTAAATTAATTAAAAAATCTAAATTTATCTATAAATGATATAGAAAGAGTAAGCAAAATATTAGAAATTAATAATTTTAATGAAGGAAATATAAAATAAATTCAAAAATTAAGAGATCAACTAAGGTGTCGTTTGTTTTTTAACTTAATGACTTAAAGTGACTGAACTTAATTAATTAAATTAATTAGAAGTGTTTGTTTTTATAACTTAATGAGACTTTTTAGATAATTTTGACTTAATAAAATAAGCTAATTTTTTTGGCTTTTTACTGAATGGAGAAATATGAATTAAGTCAATTATTTTCTAATGTCAAAAATATCCCTGCTTTATAATTTATTTTTCATGTCTATCCCAAAACTCACCCACAGATATTTACCTAACATAATAATCTCATCATTATTTTTTAGTCGTCATGGAATCGCTCCGCACTTTACTCCTCTTATCTAGTTCTTAAATCTCCCATTAATATATTATTTTACTTATAAATATTAAAATATTGTGATATTTAATATATTATTTATTTGACATTCAAATTTAATAAGGATACAAATGTAAAAGTATATATTTTCAGTTTTTTAAGTTGAAAAAAACAAACAACTTAATACTTATTTTTCGAGATTCAGACGAAAAAACAAACATATTATTCAGATTCAGATATTCAGATTTATTCAGAATTCAGACTAATTCAAGTTTATTCAGATTTCAGATAAAAAAATAAACGCCACCTAGTAAGAATTTAATAAAGTTAAACAATTTATAAAAGACTTCAATATCAAAGATCATGATATATTAAAGAAAGAGATCATTTATATTAAAACTCAATAGATATAAGATTAAATAAGTTAGAAATTTAATTAAATAAAATAGAAAAAATTATTGAGCAGTTTGGTAGTAACTTCGTTATAAATGTAAATGAAGAACTTCAAGAAAAATTCAAATGCTAGCACTACTGTTGCCTGACTGCACCTTGGGGTGTAAACAGACTGAGGTGTAAACAGCAAGGGTGTAAAATAAAATTTTCAAATTTATTAACCTTTTTAATAATTATTATCTTTTTTAAGGGTTTAACAATTTATAGATGTAACATACAGCTAATGTACCGAAAGCTTTGCCATACTTGAAATGCTGAAAATTGAAGAACTCATTGATCTAGAACCGTCTAGCCATTCTAGATTTACAAAAAATGTGTTCTAGTGATAATATATATATGTATACATACAACATTTGAAATAATGATACTTTGACATCCAATTCCATCGGTCAATATCTATTACTCACAACTAGAAGATTATTATTGTAGTGTTAAAAGCTATATTTATCGAGAACCATAAACTAATTAGATGATAAACTCTGTCCCTTTTTTTCATATACATGATAAATATTCGAATGCACCATGTCCATTGCCATTGGCAGGAGAAGAGTTTCTTCGCAAGATTGTTTTGTTTTGTTTTTTTTTTTTTCCGAATCAAGTATTACTCATAAGTTTCTAAATAATAGTAATCAAGTATAATTTCAAAATTAACAATTCAGATCACTAGCAGAGTCTTCCATCTAAATATAAGATTCACACAAATAAAATGTAACTTGTAAGATTTTCTTCACAAGATTAGAACTAGATTCAGCTCGCTATGGACACATATGTTTGAGTTATACCATAGTACAATTAACCTAAATGCTTGCAACATATTTATCAGGGCCGGTTTTAGAGTTTTTGGGACCTTAGGCGGATTTCTTTTATAAGACTTTTTTTTTTTTAATTTTGAAACTTCAATACTCAAAGAAACATAAAATATCTCAAAGTTCGATCCACATTTAGTTCTTGAATTTCAAAAATAATAAAGGTCTTGAAATTAAAAAAAAAACCTAAAAAAATAGTGAAGAAGATATCATTTTTACTTCCATTAGAACCATTACAAAAATGAATAAATAAATAAGAAAAATATTATTTTAAAATAAAATATCTAGAATTGTATGTGGCACAAAGAAAGTTGAGAAAACGAATTAATGATCAAATAATGGATATGGACTTTATATTTCAAGAGTCTAATTTTTTTCTTTTTAAAATGAACTAATGAATGTAATAATTTTTGTTGTAAATAAGACATCAAGAAATTGTTTCATCTATTGATTTTTGAGGTTATAAGGTTTTTAATAGAAATTAAAAGGAATACTAAAGTTAAAGATTCCAATGTTAAATAATTAAGTTTTCTTAGAAAACTGAAAAGGTGAAGAATTTAATTTTTTTCTTAGAAAGACTAATAGTGAATGAATTAATAGTTGACAATATTATTAGTTATGCTTTTTTAACACTAAGATTAGCAAATATGGATAGGCTTTCTTACGATATGTAATTTTTTTAAAAAATTATTAATTAGAGAATTAACAAGGATAAACTCAAAAGATCAGAGACCTTCTTAAATACTGAGATCTTAAACAACTGTTATGTTCACTTTTACTTAAAGCTGCCACTGATATTTATTGTAAAATGTAAACATCAATTGAATTTTTAAAATATAGATTTTGAAGAAATAAGAGGGATTCAGTTTCCTCTACTTGCAAATTTGGTTCCTTTTTTTAGAAGTATTATATTGGTGTAAATTTTTCTCCATTGGAATTAAAATGGACATAATTTTTTCTACAAAAGTATTGTAAATAAATAAAGGAGTAAAGGCTCGATTGAGGGCCACATGTGGTCAGGTACATGAAAGTCAGAGTAGCCATTGAGGATGCGTTTCGAATATGCGAATCTGTTCTTGTTTCTCTTTTTTTATTATTATTATATACCTATAGAATAATTTTCTGAATATTTTTAAATACTTTTATGTTATTCTTATATCTTTGCTTTTTCATGCATTTTTTTGTTTAATTAGAGTATGACCATTCAACTTGGATCGGATCAGCCGATTGATAGAAGTTTTCGGTACCTAAATTGATTGACTGGGTGGAGCTAGTTTTTTTTTTTTTAATTTAATAACCAAATGAATATCATAATATAGTGGTGATTATGACATCTCTTATATATTATATTTTATAATCTTTACACTATTAAATAGTTCAAATTTTTTTAAATTTTATTGATTTTACGATCATTTGACGATACTTAAACTGTGATTATTTGACGGCACTTAAACTACGGGGTCTGATATGATACCTTTCCGTAATTACATTTATAATTCATTAAATAAACTTGTAATTTCCAACTCAATTATCAATTTTTCTCCTCTAAAACCTCCCAATTCCTTTCTTGCATTCCTTTTCTTTCCCTTCCAGTCAGTCTTATAAAATTGCCTGTAATTTATTTTTAAGTTATGGTAAATGTTTGGTGAGGAAAAAAAAGGAGAAAAAGAAGGAAAGTGGGGGGGGTTACTTTTAATTTTTAATCTCGTATCCTCAACTTTCAAGGGAGAGAGAGAAAACAGGAAAAATGGGCAACAAACCAGGGGTAAAAAAAAGACTTCAACATCTACAATGATTCTTAGGAGAGTGAATAAAGAGAGTGGTTCAACTCTCTTTCTCAATTTTTATTTTTTTATGACATTTATTTAAGATTATTTCTTTATAAAAATAAAAAATTACATATTTTATTTTTCTCGTAAACTTATAAATTGACTTGAGCGTCGGAGGGTCTATAATAAAAAATCTTTCAGCACCTTTTATAGTTATTTGTGATTTCAGGTGTTTTTAGATGATTTGATAGTGGTCACAAGGTGTTCTTAGCTATTGGCAAGTCCGTTTCCTCACCAAACAAATTTAATATAGGAGACTGGTATCAAATCGCTAACTGACTCAACCGAATCTCAACATAAAACATTCAAATAGAATATTCAAAATAAGTTATGGTAAACATTGGAAATAAGTTTATCATACTAGCATTTATAATAGTATACGTTTAAATTTTGATTACACATTAAATTCGGAAATGAATTCTACCTCCGCACGTAGAGGTATTATATGAGCTAGTAGTCGATTAACCAAGCATTTCTTTAGGAAAATCAAGCAATTATTGTAATGTCCTGTTCTATCTAAATTATTTTTGTTGCCAAGCAAATGTGCCGTGTAACACAAGACAAAAATCAACACATTGTCTTCCTGATTAATATTCACCATTTACGCAAGATTTAAGGAATAATTTAAATTTGTCGCAACCTCCCCCACGCCTCAAATTTGCCAATTTTCTTTCCATTTTCCCATTAGCCAAACAGATTTAAGAATAATAAATATTCAGAAATTAAAAAAAATCACATATTTTGTAACATTACTTAAATTTATGTTCATTAACTAATTAGCGGTATGAATATCAACATAGGACGTTTAAGGTAACGCACGCGCACACTCAGCAGCAGTTGTGGAGGCCACTAAGGGCACTGTTGCTGTGTGTGTTCGTACGTAACCTAGCACTGGCCATCAACATATTGATTGTATCGGTATAACAAGTCAATAACAGCACCCAGAAGAAAAGAAAAACCGGTCAAGTATCAACAAATTAGTAAAACCCACGTGGCGCGTGGTTCACAAACTCCGCCCCCTCACGCGCGCACGCAGAAAAACGTTAGGTCTAACAAACTACTTTTGACCGCACCGGGTTAAACAAAATAATTATCATCTCCGTTTTTACAACAACTACACCGGCACAAAGAAAGACGACTTTATAGGCGCCGACTCGTAGCAAAACGGCGCCGCAGGGTGCTGCCACTTCTTGAACACGACCGGCTTGTCTCCTTCCGCCGACCGCTGCTCCTGCCGTGACTCCACTCTCATCGTCAGATCTTTATTGTTGGTCGTCGTCGGCGAGGTGGCCAGCGGCGATAGAAGCGGAATCGCCACGTTCCAGGATGAAGCCGGACTGATTTGGAGAGAAGCCGGCCGGCGCCGCTCCAGTCGGCTTGGCTGGTGCCGTGAAGCGGAGTTATTATTTCTCGATGAATCAGCCATATACAACAGAAGAATTGATGCGATTTCCTGGAACTGAAACTTTCGTTTTTTATTTGTTTAAGATTTTGGAAAGCCGAGAAAAACAAGAACGGATATTTTTTGTAATTTTTGGCCGTGTGAACAGAAATGGAGAGGAAAGAGAGAGGGAAACGGTATATATAGGGGGCGAGGGGCATGTGGCTTACACGTTGGGTGAATCCAGAAAGTGTTAAGAGTGGAATGAGTTGTCACACGGCTCGACTTTCTAGCCGATTAATTTTCGATTTAATTTTGACTGAATTATGACTGGAATCTTACCCTCTTTTTGAATAAAAAATATTTTTCTAAATTAATTAAGTTGGTTACTGTAAGCCTTTTTCTGACAGAAAAGGAATTTTTTTTTTGGAAGTTAGAAAGGTTACTACACAAAAAGTTAAGACAAGTAATTATGTGAGTTCATAAACGTCTCTTTTTTTTTTTTTTTAATTTTGTGTTTTCATTTATTTGTTTATTTTCATTTTTCTAGCATGCAAACCAAGCTCAATTATCATTAAGCATCTGTTTCCGAAACTTCTTATATTATTTTAGAGAGATATTAAAAGAATAAGAGAAATTGAATTGATAAAACATGTAAACTTATGGAACTTTAGATTAGCCATATTCACACTAAGAAGTAAGAAGTCTATTAAACAAGAATATATTAAATTTATTTTTAATAATTAAAAGAAAATCATATCAACAATATGCATAGAATAATTCAAATCTTTAATCTTAAAAAGAAGACGAGAAAATATCTACCTCTTAAATTCCATTTGACACTTTTTTTAAGTATAACTTATGTAAATAGAGTTTTTACTCAAATTTTTTTAGCTATTTAGTTGTCAATAAGAGTTTTTATTAAAAATTTATGAAATTACATTAATAGACAAGTTTTTTAAAAGTTATGTTATGAAAAGAATAAAATAAGATTATCAAATAAGTAGAAAATATTTTAGATATTTTAATATTTAAAAAAATCTTTTTAACCTCTACTTCAAAATTTAAGTTTTTGATAGTAAATATAAAATAACTTATTTAAATTTCAAAAACGTTGCTAAAGAAAAATAATAATAACAAAAATTATGATAAGAATTTATAAAATTAAATAATAACTTAAAACTATTAGATACGTCGTACCAAATAAACACTTAACTTAAAAGTGATTTTTAAATTTTAGATTAAAATAAAAAGAATCCTCAAAATTGGTTTCTCATTTTAAACTGGAGAATACAGATCAAAAAATTATAAAATAAACAAGAGGTGGGCGATTTTAGTTCAACATAACAAAAAGGCTATTCAAGTCAAGTTTGTTCTTCGAAGGAGTAATTGATTATTAAAAAAACTTTCATTTATGAACAATATTTTGTTTATTTTATCTAGTGTATAAATTATAAATTGTTTTTAAATATATTAATTAATTTTGTTTGAAGCCGAGCCAAGTGAAACAAGTTGAGCAACCAAACAAACCAATGGCAGCCGAAAGGCAAAGAAGAAGAGCATATTCATGGTCAGAGGCTGAGCTGGCGGGTGCGTTATTTGAGCCTTTTATCTGAAACAACAACAATAATAAACAACCACGTCACTGTCCCCTGGGCCCCACCGGTTAACAAAATTCTATGGCTCCCTTTCAACTTTTAGTAACACTTACACCACCGGGATCTCCATTCTGGACCCCACCCACGATTAAATGCTTTTAATAAACGTTATTTGATCAACGACATTTCAACGTCCAAACAACCACCGTCCGATTCTCCTAATGCCCCATGGAATATCCGACGGTTGATTTCGCAGTTACGTGGTCGTCTCTGGATGAGATAATTCCACACGTGTTTGGTCCGTATTTGTTGCCATCCCTATTATCGCTTACGTTGAATATGCTCAGTATTAGCTAATGACAGCCGTCTGTTTATTTCTTCTGGACCTGGTGATGTCGAAAGCCGGTGGGGTGAGTCGCTATAGTCAAGGGTAGAACTATAATTTCAGAAGCTTCCAAATTGTTGGTTGTCGTATAGTTAGACAGAGCCGTTACCAGTCAAAGATTTCCGTGTGCTTGTTGCTGCACGGTCTTTGTTGCAATCTAAAGCTGTGGACAAAACCACCGTCAGGATAATCATGACGGAACGGAAAGGTATCGGGTGCCGTGTGTCTATGCTCTTCTGTCATGCTACAGTGTTCGAGATTCCTGTCCGAACAGGTTAAACCCGAAAACTACGTCGTTAAACAATTTATTATTGATTTTCCTATTCTCATACTGTTAAATTTTATGACTTGCGTAATTACTTTTCAAAAATTTGAAAATCTAGAAGGAAATCAAAATACATCTAATAATGTATATTGGTGATTAGAAAATCTGGATGAAATTTAGAGACTATAAAAACTTTAATTATTGACTTCAAAAGTTGAGGAGATATGAACACCAAATGGAATAATTTTAAGAATAATTTGTGTTGAAAGTATATAAATAATAATGAGATATTATTATTTTATCACATAATATTTTCTGGCATACCACACTAACACAAAAGTTTTAAGACAATTATTTTTTTTATTTTATGTTTTAATTTTTAATATTTTACTATCAAACCATTGAAGTTTATAGAAATTATAATAAAAGTCTATTTTATCTCTAAATTGTGTAAATTCTATTATTAATTTATGACACGATCACAATAATTTAATGTATTTGGTTAGTTCAAAACTTAGAAGTTTTTATTCCTAAATCTTAAGGGACATTAAGTTCGTGATTTGGTGGAAAACATACCAAAATTATGATAAAATAAGTAACCTGAAGTTGCGAATTGCTGGTGATTATAATTTTTTATACGAAAATTTTAACCTCCAAGCATCGGTTGAGCACTTATCTAAGTCACTTTGATGCTCAAATCACGTTTTCACCATTTGAAAATAAAGGAAAATCGACAAAAAGTGAGGTGTAATTTTACAGGTGCTCCCCTATGCAGCTAACTAGCTAGTTATTGAGGGTAAATTAGTAATACTAACCATTGCCGGACTCAAATCAATTTGTGCAATTTCAAAATTGGTCATTTTAAAATCCAATTGGAGGATAGATAGCGCAAGTGCTAGTACTTTTCCAATTAAAAGAATCCTTCTTAAAATAATATAAGTCATGGTAGAAGAAAAATCAAACCTTATGGTTTCTTATTAACTAGCCATAAACTAAACCGGCTGGCATTGGCAAGGCTAGAAAAGTTAAGGCTGTTCAAGATTTGTTTCAATAAAAATTGACATGCGTTTAACGAGCAACTTATTTTATTTCCTTGGATTAGTATATTTTATTTAATTTTAAAAAAAAAGTCAAATCCTTGGATTAGTTTATTTTCTTTAATTATTTTCTTTAATTTTTTTAAAAAAAGTCAAATAAGGAGAACTAATTGAATCTCATTCGTTCATTTTGATAGATTCCATCATTTAATCATTAGAGCTAGCTAAATGAAGACCAATAGAGTGTTTTATGTACATGTACAAAATAATTCTCTAAGGAGACCATATTCATTCTAACAAAGTAATGATAACACTAATTAATAAAAAAATATAATTTTTAATATATTAATAGATAAAAAAACAAACATACAAATGAATATAATGTCCGATTTTCACAAATTGATTTTTGAAAGATTTTAATATAAGTTATCTCTTCATTTCTTTACGTATCTCTTCGTTTCTTTGCTTCGATTTTCATACACATTCCAAGTACATTGTCGTAAGTACTTTATATTAATGTGATGTTTGGTGTCGAGAATTGATGCAGAGCAAGAAATTAAATAATTCTTAATTAAATTGAAAGTTATTATATTTAGAAATATTTTAATTAACTTGTATTCTAGTTTAATTTTGTTTCGTATTTAGAGTTTTATTATTTAGGTATAGTTTATTTAAGTTATATTATTAGTTTAGATATAAGTCTTATTAAAATAGGTTTTCTCGTTAAATTATGGTAAATCATAGTTAATATAAATAAGTGTCTCTTGTATTTTTTACAGAAAGATCTTGATTATTTGTTATTAATTATTTCTTGGGTAAGCTCATGATTTGAGTTTTATTCTTGTTATTTCTCAACATTATGTGAAAAAAACGAGTTTTAACACCCTAAATTCACGGGTATTCTTAAAATCAATGTAGAGTTAGCTTATTTCTTTATTCTAGTATCATCAAGAGCCAATGGAATATTGAAGACATCCTTGTTCTTGTTATTTCTCGACATTCTTCAAGATTAACGAGTTTTAACACCCTAGATTAGCGAGTATTCTTACAATCAACGTGGATTTAGCTTATTTCTTTATTATGGTATTATTAAGAACCAACGAAATATTGAAAACATCTTTATTTATCTATCACCCTATATCTTTTATCCATCTGCTGCATTAACTTATCCTTTCGTTGCATTAGTTCACTGCAGAGTGTTTTGTTTTAGAACCACGCTGCATTAGTTTGATATCAAAGCCGAAAGCCTAATTCTTAACTTTTTTTCATCCACTCATCCTCTCCCCCCCCCCCCCCCCCAGCTTTATAAAAAATAAAAAATAGAAAAAAACCAAAAATAACTTTAGCCTCTGCGCCAACCACCATCCACGTCTGTTAACAACATCTTCCTTTCCAATGAATAAATGCATTGTATCTTGTAGATTTTTCTATGGTGCATAACATTGAGTATTTTGAAAATTTTGTGGACGTGGTGCTTGTGGAAATTATGCATTATTATTATTCTTCAAACTAAAATTTGGATAATTTCTCCAACTATAACTATAAGTCTGTGAGTATGGGTTTGACTTATTAAAAGTGTTAATGGCATTAGCTTGATCATGTAGACATTTTTTAAGTGCATGTAGAATGAGACAATATTGAGTAAAATGATCATTAGAGCTACAAATATTATATGCAATTTCTTGAACATATTTTATTTTATCACTTTTTATACTTCAAAACTTCAACCTTCTTAATTAGGGATGCAAATTTTACTTGCAAATCATGATATTCTCTAAGGTTATGGACTCCTCCACTGAATGGAAATGGTTGTTGTTTATTTATCAATTTAAAAGTTCCAATAGTCCCAAAGGATTATGTTCACAAATCGCAAAAATCTTTTGCGTGTGAAATTTCACTTAAGAGACCTGATACAAAGCTGTAAATCACATCTAATTTCACTTATGTTCACACCAACAATAATGTTCTGCGTTGATGATTTAGAAAGACAACTCAGAAAAATAGAATGTGGCATATATCGATTTCAATTGGAGCTTGAGATTAACTCAATAAAATGAGGAATGTAAGTCAATTTTTTTTCTTTGTGTGATTTTTTTTTTGTTGTTTTATTCACTTTCATGTTTGATTTGATTTTACAGTCTTGATTCTCTTTATTTTAGTGTATTTTGATTTATTTTTTCGTATAAATAGTGAATAACGGTACTATGTGACTTCTTAAGTCAGTATTATCAGTTTTTCATAATAACTGAAACCTCAAAATCAAACATGGAAGAAATACAACATAAATTGCATAAGTATTTTCCTTCTCTCCCTCATAATACCCTCAGACTACATTTGTTAATGATCAATGACATTCCTTCTGACATTCGTTGGTTAGTTGAAGCAAATGTTCGATTAGCAGGTGAGTTTTTTTATTTTATTTGTTTCTTTCATGCTTAGTTTTGGTAAAAGTACATTTGCTAAAATAAAAAAAACTAAACGACTTTGTTCAAAATGTCATAACTGTGTAAGACTTGGTTGCAAACGGGAGAATTGTAACTCTTTAGGAATTAACAGATTCTCTCTTATGAATAAAGAGAAAAACATTCTCCAGTTAACAGATTCTCTCTCACGAATGGAGAGAGAAAAACATTCTCCAAACTCAAGCTCCTTGACTTTCTTGTATTTTTTAAGAAACCAAATGGTGACTTGAAAGTTAGAGTGCCTTTTGTAGGTACTGAATCATCGCTTGAAGCTTTGGAATCTTAAAGATGATGGAAATGATCAGTCATTTCTAAGTATTGAAGGAAATTTGCTCCTTCACTAATAAAGGTGAATGCACAGACCTACACCAGTCTAAATAACAATTAGTAATTTTGAAAATACCGCTATTAAAATTTATTTTTGATTACTTAGATATTATACAATTAAAAGCCTACTGATATTTATATCTAAAATTACTTAGATTAAATCTATTATGATACAGTCTGAATTTCTAATCTCACAGATATTACAAAAGTATTTATTTTACTTTATTTTACCTACTAACCACCTAAAAAAAAATCCAACTTCACTCAATTTAAAATTAGAAAAAGAAATATTGAGTCCGAGGACTCAAAGCAGCAACCTGATACTTGGTAGCCGAGTAGAAGATTACTTAAAAAAAAAAAAAAGAGAAAAATGCTTATTTAGTCTATATTTTGAATTATGTGTTTATTTAATTTTTATATTTAAAAAAATACACTCAAAACACCTTTATTGGTAAAAATGTTACACTTCTACCCTTTTGTTTTCTTTCTTTTTATAATAATACTCTTGTAATAGAATTTTTAAGAATATTAATTCAAAAATGATAATATATCAAATTTACTTAAAAGCAACTTAAAAAATTACGGAAACTTTTATATTATTATTATTTTATTTTTACAATTAATTTGTAATTTTTTATACAATAATTATTGATAAAATTATTGTAAAGATATTAAACATTATCATAAGTTGATTGGAATTTATTTATTTATAAATAATTATTAGAAAAATTATTACACAGGTAAAAAAAATTAATTTTTTACCAATATTTATTTGTTAATTTTCTAATAAATATTATTGGTTAATTTACTAATTATTTTTTATGAATAAATTGATTAATGTAAAAAATATTGTTAAAGGAATATTATTATTAAAATAAAAATAAAAATATAATATATTTAATTATAAAAATACTTTAAGATATTTTGAAAAATATAAAATTAACCAACCACTAAAATCAAAATAGAAAATACTTACCCTTTAAACAATTAAAAAGGAAATTACATGAAAAAGCCTGTGCTAGTTGACGGCTTCAACTTGACATCTTACAACAACTCGGAACAAACATAACACCGAAAAATGTGCACTTTAGAGAAACACGGCGACGTTTTTGTCCTAACCTTAACCGGTTCTTCCAACGTAGACGAACACCGGTTAGGTCCATCCGCAATCGACTCGATCCTCTCGGCTATCGCCCAAGCCAAAGCCGAAGCAACTCCAGGCTCCGCTCTTATCACCACTTCTCATGGCAAATTCTTCTCCAACGGTTTCGACCTCGGCTGGGCCCAAGCTGCCGGCTCGCGAACCGGCGCCCGGGAACGCCTCCACTACATGGTCAAATCCTTCAGTCCGGTGGTAGCCGCCATGATGGATCTACCTGTGCCCACCGTGGCCGCCGTTAACGGCCACGCAGCCGCCGCAGGGTTCGCGCTGGCTCTGAGCCATGATTACGTCATCATGAGGCGTGATAAGGGCGTGCTGTACATGAGCGAGGTGGATATCGGGCTCACCTTGCCGGATTATTGTGCTGCTCTGTTTCGGGAAAAGGTCGGATCGGCTACGGCTCGGCGCGATGTGTTGTTGAGGGCTAAGAAGATCATGGGAGAGGAGGCGCTGAGGATGGGTCTCGTGGAGGCAGCATACGATAGCGAGGAACAAGTGGCCGAGGCTAGCATGCGACTGGGGAAGCAGTTGGCTGGTAGAAAGTGGGCTGGTGAGGTGTATGCGGAAATAAGGAAGAGTTTGTACCCGGACTTATGTGGCGCGCTGGGATTGGACATCAAGGCTGTTGTTTCCAATTCTAAACTTTGAATTTGATTAAAGGAATTGAATAACAATTACTCATGCCAAAGAATTTGGGATACGAAAGAATTTCAGAATTCGGAGATGCTTGTACAATAATAAAGGAAGATTTAAAGAGATAGAGGTATATTTTTCTTTTTGAAGAAAATAAGCTAACATTTCATTCATTACAAGTGAAAATTAGTACATCATCACATTTGGTACAAATATAAAATTATACAAACAATCTCAATAGATATCTTTACCGGTACACAATTGTTGAATCAATATATTTTTCACACGGGAGAACGAGTGAAAAAATCAGTGCATTAAAGATACTTTAGCGAAGTAGCTCTTCCGACCAAAGAGATGGGTTCAATAGAGAGTACATGCAATTACTTTAAAAAAAAAAATCAACTTTTAGCAAGATGCTATTATATATCAATAATATTGAGTCTTGATATATAGCATACTATGTGCTGTACATGCAATTACTTTAAGAAAGAAGAAATATTGTTCTTTTGAATTGAAAGTTTATTGATCTTGATATTTCTCCCATAGTTTTTTTATTCAACAATTTGGAGGAACTTTGTTGCAATCAAAGCGTCTTTGTTGACCAAGATGGTATGCTCTCGCTTGCTCAGTGTCTCTTCTTCTTTGTGGTCTATATGTAACGAAAATTTTCATCTTATTTTCTCCTTATGGTGTTAAAACTACATTAACACCCCATCGAAGATAAATTTCACATATGCCACCAGCTCATTACCTACGTTGTTAAGATAAAATAATTTTAGCCACTTGGCCAAAGGCCAAATAGTGATCCACTTACCTCAAAGCTAAGCATGACTATAAGGGTAGTACTTCGAGTCTCCATGAACTCAATCTCTCTCAATTTGGTATGATTTTGTAGAGTTCATTTGTAAATCTTTCTTCCTTGCGAAATGTGAGTGGAGCAGAGGCATCCCTCCCCTATGAGAGTTATTTGTCTGGGTATATACTTTATAGAATTTAATATAATAATAAGAATCTCAGTTTTATATCTGATTGTAAATATCAGTATAATGATCTGCTGATATAGCAATTGTAAATATGTGTATAATATAGTAATATGATGTGTAATCAATATTAATTTTTTTTTAATATTTACGGAGAGTGCAGATGAAAAATCTAAAATTGGAGAATTTGAAGCTATGGTATATTTTTATTAATTGTTGTAATTCAATTAACTTGTGCGAGGGCCCTATTATTTTTCTTCCTTTTTTGAGGTGGTACTAGGCCTAGCTCCTAATGGCTCCAAATTGACCAAGACTTCTTGTAACATCCAGAAAGATATTTACGGACTATGATGAATAAGAACTAAATACTATATTATAAAAATAATTTTATAAAATATATTTATTTCTTAAACTATAAAACCTAATTTTTCTTTTCGTTTGGTTTATAAAAACATAAATGTCAAATAATCATATTTAATATATTTTATTTACAAAAAATTAAGAAGATGTCACTTATATTCAGTTATTTAAAAAAGAAAAACGAACATTTCATTCTAATATTCGTATTTGTATCCATTTAGACTTTGAAAAATTCAAACTTATTTAAATTTCATACAAAAAAACAATGCTACCTAATTGTGGCTATTTTCGATACTTTGATTATGCAATATTTCTTTTTGTACAAGGAGGAGAGTTGCAAACTTTATTCCAATGTTTGCATTAGACAGCATGGAGATCTTATTTGGTATTGAGATGCTACAACTTTTAAGTTCAGGTTGCTATTAAAAAAATGAAAAGAAAATAAAGAAAACTATAATTATAAAACAAAAGTTAATAGTATATGGTAAACATAACATTTAAATAACAATTTTAAAAAAATTGTAAAGATATTATAGATATTTTGTCCTACGAATGTATGACCAAATCAACTTACCTTTTAAAACTTAGTTTTTAAACTATAGCAGTAAGTATTTACTAAACATATTTTAAGTACTATAACTTTTAAGATTTAATTATCCAATCATACTACCAAATAAGGCGTTAATTAATAAAGTATTAACATTTGTATCTTATAATTAGAGAATATGATGCCAGATCACAAAAAAACTTCGATCTGCTTAGGCGATAGTGTCTTTGACCATTGAATATGGGTTGTGTTTGCCAAATTCAAGTGCTGTGGTTATAGTATATAAAAAGTTGAGATTGAGCATTTTGGTCCTATTTGGTATTCAAGTATTGTACCTTTTAAGGTACAGGTGACCACCTGCTGTAGAAAAAAATTATAATTATAAAATAAAAGTTAATAGTATGTAGTAAGTAAAAAATTTTAAATAATAATTTTGACAAGATTAATAAATATATAATAGATTTTTTATTATACAAGTGTAAAGTTAAATCAACTTAATTTTCAAGTTATAACAGTTAGTATTTACTAAACACATTAGAGTTGTAGCTCTGTCCAGCCTCAATCCCAAACAAGATCCTTGGATCAAGAGCGGAGAAAGCAAGAATCTGGTGAAGGTAAAATATGTCCATCTTCACATCCCAATACAATTTCAATCTATTAATGAAATGTAATCTTTTACATACTATAATGAAATGAAACTAAGGATTGAGCCAAATCTTACTAATATCATAATATTTCTCCATTTTCTTTTGCAGGAAAACAATGGTTCTTATGAGCAAAAGAATGGGTATCCGGTGAATTACATTTGCATGGAAGAAGACTGAGATTCGAATTTCTGAAGCACTATTAACAAGAAATTAAGATATGACTTATTACACTTGTAATTGACTTATCAAATTTTTTATTGTTCCGACGTGATTAATGGTAATTGGTAAAGATTTTGCCTGCTTATGTGCTTGATCTTGATTGTTTTTTACTGGAAAGAAACAAAAGTTATTTTGGGCTCTATTTGTCACAACGCAAGCAGTGGGTTTTGTTGGATTGAATATTGCAAAGACATCCCTTAATTATAAGAGCAGCACTGTAATCATGGGTTAAGACTTATGTTGGGAAAATTTGGGAAGATTCACCTTTACAGTACCCGTAATAAGAAAAAATAAAAACAAAACCCAAAGCGAAAAAATCCCAACGAAAATAATCATATTCTTCACAATCTGCATATATTTCATGTTTATATCTCTTCATCTTCAATTTTCAAAACTCTTATACATGTATTGGAAAACACACCCCAACCCTATCCCACCCAACACACAAACATAAATACAACGAAAATGATAATCAGTCCATCATTGAATCCCACATGATGAACCTCATTCTGGTTAGCTCTTGTTTTTATTTATTTTTGAGAATTTTTTAATTCTTTCTTTTACCTAGTAGGGTTTCATCTCAGGGGTTCAATGACGATTATAAGAATTACAATATAGATTATGAAATATTTAAGTTAAAATTACCTAATATATAGCAATTCTTGATGGTGACATATTATTTAAAATAAAAACTTTGCACCAAAATTTTGCAAATATAACATTTTATGAACCAGCAAAATCAAACATGTTTCATTTTTTTTTTTCCTTATAATTTGAAAATGTATTTTATCTTATCTTCAATTGACTATAATTTTAGAAGTATTTTTTTAAAGAATTTTAAGAGCAACAAGGACAAAAAGCATAGATCCTTGATAAATCTAAAACATATTCAAATGACAATTTTTATCATGATTTTTTTTCCGCATGTCAGTAAATGTACTATAGATTTGGGATTATGGATGAAGGACATAATCATTGTTTTCGGGTATTGAAGGAAATTTGCTCCTTTGATAGCAAAGGTAGAAGCAACTTTGAGTCGGACATTTGCTCTTTCTCTAGTCTAAATTACAATTAGTATTATTGTAATACGACAATTAAAAATTACTTTTATACACACACACAAATTAAAAGTCTACTTATATTTATATATGAAATTAGATTAGATCAAATAAATTATGACAGTCTAAATTTCTACCTTCATAAATATTAAAACAAAAGTCTTTATTTTACCAACTAACCTCAGGAAAAAAAATTACTTGAAGAAGCCTATACGAGTAGACGGCTTCAAGTCTTCAACTTGGCATCTTACAGAAACTCATAACAAATATAATTAAAAAATAAAATTTTAATTATAAGTATATTTTAAAATATTTTAAACATATGGAGATTAATTGGACAAGTCAAAATACTTGCCCTTTAAAGAATAAAAAAAAAAAAAAAATTCACTTGACAAAGCCTCTGCGAGTAAACGGTTCAATTGAAATCTTACAATGCCCTTTAAAGAATTTCGGAAAAAAAAAAAAATATATATATATATATATATATATATAACTTGAAAAAGCCTCTTCGAGTAAACGGTTCAATTGAAATCTTACAATAACTCGTAACAAATATAACACCGAAAAATGTGCACTTTAGAGAAACACGGCGAGGTTTTTGTCCTAACCTTAACCGGTTCCTCCGACGTTGACGAACACCGGTTCGGTCCATCCGCAATCGACTCGATCCTCTCAGCTATCGCCAAAGCCAAAGCCGAAGCAACTCCCGGCTCTGCTCTTATCACCACTTCTCATGGCAAATTCTTCTCCAACGGCTTCGACCTCGCCTGGGCCCAAGCCGCCGGCTCACGAGCCGGCGCCCGGGAACGCCTCCACTACATGGTCGAATCCTTCAGGCCGGTGGTAGCCGCCATGATGGATCTACCTATGCCTACCTTGGCTGCCGTCAACGGCCACGCAGCTGCGGCAGGGTTCACGCTGGCTTTGAGCCATGATTACGTCATCATGAGGCGTGATAAGGGCGTGCTGTACATGAGCGAGGTGGATATCGGGCTCACTCTGCCGGATTATTTTGCTGCTCTGTTTCGGGCAAAGGTCGGATCGGCTACGGCTCGGCGCGATGTCTTGTTGAGGGCTAAGAAGATCAAGGGAGAGGAGGCGCTGAGGATGGGACTCGTGGAGGCAGCATATGATAGCAAGGAACAAGTGGCCGAGGCTAGCATGCGCCTGGCGAAGCAATTGGCCGGCAGGCAGTGGGCTGGTGAGGTGTATGCGGAAATAAGGAAGAATCTGTACCCGGACTTATGTGGCGTGCTGGGATTGGACATCAGGGCCGTTGTTTCGAATTCTAAGCTTTGAATTTGATTGAACGAGAAAATAACTATAAATAGGGTTCCCTTAGAATACAGTGGCGGAATGAGATACAGTCACTTTTTTTTTTTTTTAAAGCACCGGTACTATTAGAATATAACTCAAAATTTCGGCATTTCACGAATTTAGTAGGAATATCAAACATAAAATCGGTGAAAAATAAGTTGAAACATATGAACCAATAACAGAGAAAGTACAACGAAAATTAGGAACTCATCTAACTAAAATAAAAAGTTTACTTTAATATAATCCAAAATTTCGATTTCACTAATTTAAGAGAATATCAAACATAAAATCGTGAAAAATAAGTTAAACAATGAACCAATAAGAGAAAGTCTGACGAAAATTAGGAATCATTTAACGGAAAATAAAAGTTTCTTGGAATATAACCCAAAATTTCGATTTCACTAATTTAGTAGGAATAACAAACATAAAATCGGTGAAAAATAAGTTGAAACACATGAGCAAATAGAAAGTCTGTGAAAATTAGGTGAATCGATCTAACGGAAAATAAAAATTTCTTGGAATATAACCCAAAATTTCGGTATTTTACGAATTTAGTAGGAATATCAAACATAAAATCGGTGAAAAATAAGTTGAAACACATGAACCAATAAGAGAGAAAGTCTGAAAATTAGGAATCGATTTAACAGAAAATAAAAATTCTTGGAATATAACCAAAATTCCAGATTTACTTAATTTAGTAGGGATATCAAACATAAAATCGTGAAAATAAGTTGAAACATAATGACCCAAAACTTGAGAAAGTCTCGAAAAAAAAAAGAAAAAGTATTTGTATGAGATACAAGATCGTATTGCCTATAAATAAGTTGTGTTTTGTGTTACTGTTATCGAAGTTTAGTGATGAATGATATTCTTACCCAAGAACTTGGGACACGAAAGAATTTGAGAATTCAGAAATACTCGTATAATAAAGAAGGATTTAAAGAGAGAGAAGTATCATTTAAAAAAAAAAAAAACCAATATTTCATTCACTATAAGTCAAAATTAGTATATATCACGTTTAGTACAAATACAAAATTATACAAATAATCTCAATAGATATTTATACAAGTACATAATTGTTGAATCATTAATTTTTCATACCTAAGAACAAGAGAAAATCAGTGGATTAAAAATACTGAGTGAAGTTCTCTTCAGACAACGGAAATGCACCCAATAAAAAGCCATTCACCAATGTAGATAATACCCTATCCAATTTTCTATCTAAATCCACTTATTATAACATGAAAGGGATAGATGTATCTTTATTTACTTCTAAGATATCGACTTGTTATAACATGGAAGAGATAGAAATATTTAAGATGTAATGGTATGTAATGGTGCGTTTACTTTCAGGGAATGGAAATGAGCTGGAATGAGAATGTGCTGGAATGTGAATAAAGAATGGGAATGATGTTCTAATGTTTACTTGTCAAAAATAAATGGGAATAGGAATGTAAAATCTGGTGATGTGTTCTTGAAATAAATAGGAGCGAAGATGAAATGATAAATTAATTAAAAAATCATAATAATAATATAATTTTCATTAACTAGATACATGTATAAATATTATTATAAAAATAATATTAATTAAAAAATAATAATAATAAATGTTAATAATTATTATAAATATTATTATTATTAATAAATTTTATTAACTTTATTGTTTTAGTTACTATTAATTATTGTTATTATTATTTTTATTAATATTATCATTATTAACATTTATTATTATTATTATTATTAAATTTTTTATTAACTTTATTATTTTATTTATTATTAATTATTGTTAATATTATTTTCATTAATATTATCATTATTAACATTTATTATTATTATTATTATTATTATTAAATTTTATTAACTTTATTGTTTTAGTTACTATTAATTATTGTTATTATTATTTTTATTAATATTATCATTATTAACATTTATTATTAAAATTTTTTATTAACTTTATTATTTATTATTATTAATTATTGTTAATATTATTTTTACTAATATTATCATTATTAACATTTATTATTATTATTAAATTTTATTAACTTTATTGTTTTAGTTATTATTAATTATTGTTATTATTATTTTTCTTAATATTATCATTATTAACATTTATTATTATTATTATTATTATTAAAATTTTTTATTAACTTTATTATTTTATTATTATTAATTATTGTTAATATTATTTTCACTAATATTATCATTATTAACATTTATTATTATTATTATTATTATTAAATTTTATTCACTTTATTGTTTTAGTTACTATTAATTATTGTTATTATTATTATTTTTCTTAATATTATCATTATTAACATTTATTATTATTATTATTAAATTTTATTAACTTTATTATTTTAATTATTATTAATTATTATAACTAAAATAATAATAATTCTTTTTATTATTTTTATTGTTAATAATAATACTATTAATAAATTAATAATTAGAAGAATATAAAAGTAAATTCATCTTTCATTCTCCTTCCTACATTTTCATTCCCTACCCTCCATGGAAATGGGATACCCATTTTTTATTCCCAAATTGTGTAGAACCCACATAATTTATTCTCATTCCCACCAAGTAAACATAGTTTTGATTCTCATTCTTCCATTCTCTTTCTTTATTTATATACAAGTAAACACACCCTAAGAAAAATGATAAAATCATTATGTTTCTTTATTCCGAGTAAACACACTAGTAAAATGCACTTTGTAACGGTGCCTACAATCTCACAAGTTGATTGAAAATATTTTCCATTAAATCTTAATTTGAAGCACTTCTAATGCGTCCAAATAATACACTAGATTTCGGATACATTAAAATAATTTACTTAAATATTATATTTAGAGATGGAGGGTCGGCCAAGCGAGCCAACCCCATGAGGTTCCACAAATTATGTCGGCCATATGTCTTGATTGCCATACGGCACTCACCAAACGCGGGCGAGTGAGGCATACTTAGCCAACCGACCCTTTTAAAATTCAGCTGTAGGTCATAAACTATACTTATAAGCACTTCTTAATGTTTTCTATTTATCCCATCCTCGATGTGGGATTTCTACCGTAGCGCAAACTGGCGTCGATCCCTCCTCAAGCTTATGACGTCTACAATACATTTTATATTGTATGGCTATCTCTGTTTCATCCTTAATAACTTCAATTAGCGGCAAAAACTTGTTTAGCATCAAGCAATGTGTTCGTCTTTCAGCAGACCTACAGCTTTTACAGTTTGTCATACAATAAAAGCAAGAGATAAGATGGAAAAAGAAAAAAAAATTAACAACGTTTAATTGACTGTTTCACTTCTAAGAAAAGCTGTAAAGCCTGCTCAGCTCCTGGACTAATGGTTAAAACAACCCATTGAACTTCTGGTTTAGAGATACAGTTATGGCGGTGGTATGTAAATCAATCAGGGATAAAGGATCAAGAAAAATTTCGGCTGCCGTACAGTTAGTTTCTTGTTCAGCGAATTGAAGGCGGGCCTTGGAGAACAGAAAATTACTAAAAGGATAACAAAAATGTAACAAACTTTTGACACTTTAGACTAGAAATGTTTTATTGAAAGTTTCGAATAGAACAGGAAACTACAACCTGGAAGATGCAACATAAATTAGAGTGGAGTGGTACACCTTGTTCTTACCTTTCAAGAATTTATGTAACACATCGCTTGTGCTTGAAGGAAATAGGAGTCCTTGTATTTTCTGCCACTTCCAATGTGAATCCCATTGCGAATCCAGTCCTCACGATGAATCCAGGCATCCCTACCGAAGTCTAGAATTCCAAGGACCTGTTATGAAAAGACATGAGCTACATCAGCAATGAAAGAATTGAGACCAGTAAATGACATCTCCGTCTACAACAATTGCAGCCTCCAACAGGTGAGCTAGCAAAAGAAAATTGTAAAATTAGTTCAACAAGATTATTGCAGCCCACAGACAACTGAATTCACTCAACGACCGAATTATGACCATAATAGAGCAGATAGAAATGATGAATAAGACTCAGCTAGTAAGAACATTCTGACCATAATAGAGCAGATAGAAATGATGAATAAGACTCAGCTAGTAAGAACATTCTGGTAGGAGTGAGTACCTATAGCTTAGACAATTGCAAATTGACAATCTCATGCATCAAAGATACAATAAACCGTACAACTCACGTCTCTTATGTTGTGGAATGAGAGAGCAAAAATAAATAAGATAATTGAAAATACACATATTCACACGTGCAGAATATCAAATAGAAATAATCCGAAAAAGTCTGATTAAACTATGAGACTGGTCGTTCTTGGGTGGATCCCGCCCCTAAATCTGGATCCCGGGTAGGGAAAGGATCTGCTAAGCATTGTCCATTTATACTTCTTTCAAACATACGAAATATTACATACGTATTCTATGATGTCATATTTCTGTCAAAGCAGAAAAGTCATCAAACTAATCAAATAATACAGAACTCTATTGAAATATAAACATTTTATGGGATACAGCATAACATTATTATAATAAGGGGTGATAACTTACAGATCCGCCTTTCCAAGATACATAAGTTGGATTTGTTCTTGATTGCAATACCTATTTTGATACATGAAGGTTAAACAATGCCAAAATATATATCCAACTGACCCAAAAAAACCAAGAAATGAAGCAAATCATATAAGGTAAATGTAGAATCACCACTGACAGCCAATACGAAATAATACCTACAAAGTAACAATTTTTTCTTCAATTACTTGAGTATTGCTCATTCATGATGGCTGAACCAAATAATTTGTAAAGACCAACAATTTGGGAATTAGTTAGACCTATTACTTATGTGCAGGTACAATTTCCAATGGTTACAATCCAATAATTTGAGTAAAACAAAGAATATATTATTCCATTGGTAACATTACTCTCCCATTTGCCCATCACGACGAGCAATAATGTTTAAAATTCCCCTTTATTGAAATAAATCAATGCACCAGTTGACATTTTTAAGCACCAAAGCATGAAATCAACTTTATCATGAAAAAGAACAGATGTGAACTAACCTCAACCATATCAATTGCTTCATTTGAAGGTATCGCATGCAAAACTCTGCAAGAAGAAAAGACAATATCATGTGCATATAATTGTTGCATTGTTGGCATCAGCCATGCAACTAACAGATTCACTGTGTCTCAACAAAGAAAATCTGCCATGCAACTGAACTGATTTACTGTGTTTCCACATAGAAGTAAAAAGATGTCTTTGTAGTTGTTTTGAATTCAAGTGATTTAGGACTAGAAAGATTCACATATTTATGATATTAACTCTGGGAATATTCATTGCTTTCCATTTTAGTCAGCAATAATGCTTCTCATATTTTGGATGTTATAAAATAGTGTGTTGTGGCATTTGTATAGTGTTGTTAATGGAGAATAATGTAACAGAAAATCTGCCAACCCCTAAATGGGTAATCTAGCTCGGTATCAATTGTTCTGTAAGCTAAAAATCAATACAAACACCCCCTCCCCCCAAAACAAAACAAAAGGACCCCAGGACAAAAGCAGAACAATCTTTAACGTGAAAAAGAAGGATGAAGCGAACCTTTCCTCCACAGCAGGAATGAGGCCACCAGTCAAGGCCACTCCACCAATCTAAAACAGAAACCATGTCATTCTTGCATCATATGCCAAATATTTAGAATGGGACCACCCAGAATCTACTCTTGCAGCCAAAACTCACCAATTGTATGCTACAAAACAATTTTCTCTGCAGGTCAATACGACCTATACATGGAGCCACAAAGAGTTAGAAAGGTGACAAACTACTAAATGAGACATGGCACAAAAAATACAAAAACCCACCAGTTGAAAGAATGCTACTTGTTACAGCTTCTGCAAGACCAATCTTCTCTTCTTTCTTTGGCTTAGTTGTCAAAACTGGGTAGCTCTCCCACATTGGTAAACCAACATTAATCCCAGGATAGAAGTTATCTGATATGTCAGATCTCCTGGGGAAATCTGTATGCCAAGTATCTTCGAGCATATCCTCATAGTCGTTAAACCTGGTGAAGTAAACCATTACAACAGCATCGAAGTTACTAACTTGGCTACAAACATTTCATCATGCAAAAAAATAAGTAACTAATATAACTAACCAAGAACGAGGGGGTGGAGGATACACATCTGGAACCAAAAGCTTCGGGTAGAACAAACCCATAGGAGGAACCTATTATTAGAAATAAGAGTTCAGCTAAGCTCAAATTAATTCTAGAAGAGAAAAGGAAAAAAAAATGCCAAATAGATTTTCCTTTCAAGTAAAATACATTAAGAGCGGTTAGCCTTGTTTTATGAGATCCAGGTGGCATGCCATCTTCGTATGAATGAACTACCGCAACAGCATCGATCTCCCCTTCCTGCATACAGGAAATACCGAATGACAGAACAGAAAAATATAAAAACATTAGATTTCTTTCTATTACAAATAAAAACCTAGTACAAGAGAAAGGTTAAAAAAAGCTTATTGGCTATAACAAGCAAAGAAAACTCACTTTAATCTCACAATAGGATTCTTTTATTCGGTTAAGCATCAACAAGTCCATAGGCTTTGTCAAAATGTCAGTACGAATTTGTGGCCATGTCTGGTGATGCCTCTGAGTCCAGAGAAGGCATCTTGATATATCCTGAAAAAGTATATTAATGACGTAACATGAAATGAAAACTAATTAGCAACTAAAAGTTAAAAACCACCAAGACAGTTAAATGATTCTTTTACTTCAATGTGTGAAAATATTAGATGGGACCCCTTTCAGCTGAAGTAAACATGTGAAAAACACAAGTGCCGACATCAATTCAGAAGTCAGACATTCAAGAGTTAGTCATGCCGGTCTAAACAGCAAAGCAGTCAAGAAAACCTTTAAAAGTGTAAAATGTCAGTCATAAAGAGTACAGAATATCATCTTATAACTCGTGCAAAAAACGTTCAAAAGTAGAGCAGGTAAACCAGAATCCACACCTCTCCACCAAACGGCAAAGTCTTCTCTGTATTAGGTAGAGCCACTCCATCCTGGACACCAAAATAATCACATAGTTTATTAGAATAAGAGAGAAACCATTTACTTTATATAATATAGGCAGCATTCAGCGCTGCTACACAGTGAAATAAGAAACATTCGAGAAAATAAAAGGGCAAAGGAGGGACATGAAAAAGTATCAGAAAAGAAAAGAGAAACGCTTTTTATCTTCTTGCTGCATGCTAAACTTGAAAACGGCAAAAAAGGCATTATGGTAAAAAGCAACATCAAAAAAGCAATAATCATGCGTTGGGGTGTTGTTTGTGAAGCGACGAAAGAGAAGCAGTAGCTATAAGTAAATACAGAGTGAATACAGTATTTTGGTTTCAATGGTGGTGGCAACAATCTACGTAATGAGGGGCAACAATGGTGATTTTTCTGGAGGCAATAATGGGGCTGATGGAAGCGGAAAAACTAAGGCCAATGGAGATGAAGATGTTTGGTGATAATGATTATGGTTGTGAGGAGCCACCATTGATACTGGCGATGGTAGTGATGGCACCAGTAAAGGACGGCACTAGAGATAGTGAAGCATTTATGTTTTAAAAAATGGCAACCATACTATGAAACTGAAAATATCTGATTCTCAAGGACCATTTACCTGTTTTAATACTTTCGAACTTTTTCCCTCTATCCAAATTTGCATTCACCAAATAATAAAACAGAAAGTAATGCATATTTTGCTCTCCAAAAAATAAGTAAGGTCTGAATATTGTTTTTGTCAGATACTTGACCACTGCAGGCGAATGACTAAATATTCTAAGGTCTGAATATTGTTTTTGTCAGATACTTGACCACTGCAGGCGAATGACTAAATATTCTAAGGGGGCCATTTGGACCTGCATTACCTCTACGCAAATGACTGATGTCACCTGAGCACCCATATTCACAACACATGCTGTTGACAATCCATTTCCAAAAACTGCAGCAAGACCTTCCTGATTCAACCAGTTCAGAAAAAGAACATCATTTAAGAACAGGTACATACCATAGTTTAAATGATACAGCCAACACAACTCCTACAGCTAATGTGGAAATCCAGAAAGGATAAATGCAAAGAAAAATCATGATGGCATTATCGCAGACTCTGAGTCATACAATGGCACAGAGAAGAAACTGAAGCAAAAAACCCTGTCAAAGGAAGTGCTTCAAATGATAACTTTTCTCTGTCCATTAAAGCAAAGTTATGAAAATTTATCATGCGTAAAACATTTATTATGAATATATAATAAATAATGAGTTAAAACTAGATTCATTTTTAGAGAAGTAATAATTTTATTGAGACAATATAAGGCAGACAACCCCCCTCAACAGACTGCCTAATTCTGGACCATTTTAATGGCAAATTGCTAATAAGATGATAGAATACACTCCAGTTTTGTAAATTGGTTGGGGTCAAAATAAATCAAGTTACTCTTCTATTCACATAAAGTGTAATGCAAAAGCAAATCATGAAGCCAGAAGATCTAACATCAGTCAGCAAATTTTCAGTATAATCTGACCAAGTTATCCAGATGGCAAATTTGACAATATGAAAGAATAAAAAGGTTAAAATCAGCATCTATATTCCCTATAAAGAAACTTCTCACCTGGTGTACGACTGCTGAGGTAAAGCGCAAATCTCGCAACACAATAGATAGCATTTCCTTTATCTCTGCTTGGATCAAGTAAAAACAAAAATATAGAAATATTAAGATGATCTAATAACAATCCATTCAAATGTTTTTTTTTTTATTGACTTCATAAAAATTAACAAAAGAAGCAAAGATGTATAAAAGAAAACCGAGGGTGCCAGCATATGATATTATGCTCCACAAATAATTTAAAGCTGTGTGATTGGCACAGAAATCTGTTAGAGAATCCATATATCAATCTGATAGTGCTGCATATAATTTATCAATGACATCAAGTTCTATAGACCTCAACCTTACACAACTCACATACAACTGTCAATTTACATGCAAGCCACCAAGGAGACAAATTAGAGACTAAATCATTATTATTATTATTTTTTAATCATGGACAACAAAGAGATCAAACTGATCAACCTTCAATGCTGACTTGAATACAAAGATACAGCAATCATTGGCATCATTGAAACCCATCAATGAATTTAGACAAAAACGAAAGGGACTAAATGAAACTCCAGTTTCAGTATAAGACGATGCATGCCAAAGCATGGTAAAATGGAGATGCCACCATATTTGAAGATTGGAAATAAAGTTCAACATTTTTGTTAAAATGACATGCTTGAATCATAACAGCAATTGGCTTCTTGAAAATATTGACTATGAGGTTTTCTACTCCTGATGCTTTTCTACTCTTTTGACGAATAAGTTTACTTTAATCCTTTTTTCCCCCACTTCAATTTTGCTTTTAATTAGATTTTTCCAGTTACCACACACCCGCACCCCAATCCATGCACAAACACAAAGTAAATTAAATCTCCTACAAGGCTGGTGTGAAGAAGATTGATCCCAAGACAAATCTTACGAGGTAGGCCATCCCCTCGGGTACTTTACTTCTGTTCATCTGTAGATTCAATTTCTTTCTTTTTTGTTTTTAAACTTCTTGCTGCATAATTTTTAATTAGTGATTGCCATCATGTGGTAATTCAAATAATTACAGGGGAGACAAGACTAAACTTTTATTCGGTTGAAGTACAAAAACACACATAAAAGCATTTCCATTCAAACATTCCAATATTTTTTGAAAAAAAGAAGAAATATTTAATTTCCCTTTCAAGAAAAGAAATCTAAATATAAGTACCTCGATTATCAAATGATTCTGGCAAGACAAGAATGGCAGAATACAAGTTTCTTTCAGAACGTGGAATATGCAATTTTTCTGTCAAAATCCAGTCCCATATTGCATATAGGTCCTCCAATACCTATAAAACAGCCAACATCTTATCGGGAGGCACAGTAGTTCAATTTGAAACAGAAAAACTTATTTATGCCAACAACAAAATTTTGCATTATAGGAACAGCAGATGGTGAAGAGGCCTGAATGGTATACACTGAATGCTTAACATGAAGTAAATATACTTTGTCTCCAGCTGATGAAAGGAATATACCATAAATAACATATGACAATCATTTCCTTGGGCACAATACGATAGAACAAAACATGATGTGAATACCTGCTGCATTGGATAATGCTGCGAAATATTTAAGTGACCTCTACGAATAGGACGGTGCATGCAATATGGCTCAGTGGGTGACACTCTTAGCGCTTCCTCACCACAAATGAACTCTCTGAACTTACATTCACTTGAATTAAGCTCCTTAATATCAGTATTTTCGTGCTGGCCCACTGACTCTTTGATAATATCATGATTCATTGATGATGAACTTTCTGCATAATCAATATACAAAGATTTACAAACATAAGACCAAAGGTATATTATTAAGTAAAATGCTATTATCTAAATGGACTATAATATGTGATCATCATGGACCCAGACTACCTTAAATAATTTAACTTAATCTAAGCATGAGTGGAAGTGATTAATCGACCACTATGCTGAGGCCGTAGACATCCAACATGCATAAAGGGTAAATTTTGATTCAACTTGTGCAAGACAATAGAGAACATAAAAAGTTAAACAATTAACGACCACAATATAAAATGATGGCAGCATCTAATTTAGAATTATGTACAGGGAAAATATGTTCCCTAAGGCATCACAAAAGGAAAGATAAGAAGTTGAAAAACAGATCAAAGACCATCAATACCAAACATGGGAAAGTGAACCATACAGCAGAAACTTAAATATATTATTTTAACCACTTCTGAATCTACAGCTGCAGTTAAACAAAAAGGAAAAAGATAATTATTAACTTTCACCTAATGCCATAGATGGTGTAGGTTCCTTCTCATAGACATTAGTCCAACTGAAGGCTGCATCCTTCCTGCTATTTTGTTGATTAAAAGCATCAACACGGCCCATCTGTAAGATCCCATAAACCATAAGCCAAGCCACATTGAACATTCAATGATCTTGTAGCAATGTAGCCCTGATTTGTTTCATAATTAATGCAATTGCTTTAATTATATATCCAACATACATCTGCTAAACTAGTGTTTTGATTTATCCTCCAGCACTCAATTAGTCAACCATAACAGAGCAACTTAACGAGAATAAATTCTACCAAAATTCAATTACAGTAATCATTCACCCTACCTTCCTTGGGAAGGAATTGTTTGCAACCTCTTCATCGAGAAACGGTATCTTCATCAGTGACGCAATCTAATAATTAAAGAGAAAAATTAATCCAAAAGCAAGTTTTAAAAAATGCATAAACATGCCAAACAAAATGCAAACTGACTCACAACATCATAAGCCCTCTCACGTTCCACATGCTGACTTGTGGTAACCTGAGAATTAAGCATCTAAAAACAAACAACATACAAATAAACATTAAAATTTCAAACAAAAATATAAAAATATAATCACAAGCATAAAACTATCAAACAATTAAAAAAATAGTAAACCTGATCTATGACATTTCGCTTAGGGACTCGGCTGGTACGACGAGCAATGCAATGAGGAATGTTCAACGGAGTGTCGTGCTGAGCGAGGCCGATTCTGATGTTCGCAGAACCTGGTCAAGTTTCGCGCCAAAATTAACAACCATAGCCAATTCAATTGAGACAATAATAGGATTTAGGGTTTTGAGTGAGTACCAGGATTGATGACGACTAAATTGGAGCCTCGTTCGGCGACTAGTTGTGAAGGCACCACGGTTTTCAAGTAATCCTGCCATCATTAACACCAAATTCTGTGTGAATCTTTTATTAATTTAGAGAGACGTAAGAGCGAGGACTGGTGACCATGTTTGAATTTTACCATGGCAGTGAAAGATCACTGAAAATGGATGACTGATTTTGCCGCTTCTTTCTTCTCAGTTTCACTTCTTGCGCCTTTTAATTTAATTTTGTTTTATTTTCTTGATTTCTCCGGTTTTCTAATTTTGTATGATCCGGTTTAAACAGAAAACCGACACGGCCGAAACTACGTCGTCTTGATCGAGACGAGATAGGGTCCAATTTTTTAATTCATTTCATCGACTGAACTTGTTGAGCAATCAATACTGAAAACAAAATTTCTGTTACAAATTTTTTGTTATTAGAAGTGATTTTAATATGGTCATATTTTAATTTACTGTACTATTAAATAGTCAGATTTTATTAATTATTTAATTATATAAAAAAACATGAGTTACTAACTATGTTAGATGATCAAATTTTATTAATCTTTATAAATTTTTGGATCATTTAAGGATACACATGATGATGTAGGATATGACATCCGTGCAATCGAATGTTGCAGCCAACATATTGTAAGACATGACTCAACATTCAGCTATCAACGATTGCCAAATCCCCTCATCCCAAATTACTCATCAATAACCATCAACCGAGCGGCATTAGATCGGGATGTGTAGGGATGCCCCCCACTAGGCTTTGAAAATTTGCTTGCTGATTCATACATAGCCTTTGTAATATTTTATTTTTTTAAAAAAAGTGCATGACTTCCATAATTTTTATTTTCAAAATTGTTCCTTATGAGACTCGGCATTTCACTTGTATATTAACTCTCTCCCTCTAGCTCTCCTCTGTTCAAGGGTTTCAACCATGAAACTAAACATCAAAAACTCGAGTTTGAAACTCGAAACATGAAGCAAAGCTGTAGAAAATCCAAGAACCATGAAACAGCATTGAAAACCCTAACCTTTTAGCTCCATTCCCAAATACTTCAACAAATAAATATATTGCGGTCCATTCACTTTCCAAAACGACAATACACCCTGTGAACAGGGAACTGTCAGCATAACCAATCCTAGAAATGTAAAAGAATAACCAAATTTTTGGGTATTTGAAGAACCTCCACAACATAGTATCTGATGCTGCATTACATTTTGAGTGGAAACCCCAAGAATATGTAACACCCGAGAGAATTAATTTGTTTCTCGTGTATATCTAATTTGCTTTTGCCTTGGGAGCCTTCTTCTTGTGTTGCCTGCGTGGAAGTGAGTTCTTCATCCCAATAAAGAAAAGCAATGCACCAAAGATAGCAATGCTCTGCAATAAGATGGATGAAAAAGGGAAAAAAAAACACCTATTAGTATCCAGCGGTGGAATCACAAACATGCAGGAAAAAAAAAAAGAAGAGATGCAAATTCAAACAAACCTGCAAGAACTCATTTAAGAGAGGAGCGAATTCAGGATGCTTGGGGCTGTAGTTGTAGAAATCATACAAAAGTGGAGAGCTAAGCGCCACATAGATAAGCTGCATAACAGGAAAATAACAGATAATAATTATTACGAGTACTCATTGAGCAGAGAAAAAAGCAGTAGCTGCTAGCTGAAGTTGAGCTGCATCTTTTTCATGCTTGTGAGGATATTAATTAATTAAGATCCAAAAGGAAGAAAATCCCTCACCAGGAGGAAAGCTCCGAAGGAGTTGCCAAATACAAATAGAAACCCTCCGACTCCTTTCAGAAAGATATTTGTGGCAACTACGTGCCTAACCTGTACAAAATATCTCTCAATCAGTAAAACAATTTAAACACAAATAGATCAAAATTAAAATAAATAACCAACGAGCCCTATAGATTTAGAAAACTAAAAACGTTGAAGGTCAATAAAAAATAAAATAAAATAAAAAGCTAAAAAATAAAGAGGCCATACTTCTATATCTGGTATTGCTATCCCCAGTAGTCTATAAATATGTTTCTTCACAACAGCAAGCTTAGGTATCAACTCCTTTGCTGCAGGCCCTCCATCAACGCCGAAATCATTAAACCTAGATCATACGCATGTCATGTGATTATAGAGGCTTGCTAAATTTATATAGTACTTACCCCAGCTCAGAAAGAAAGCATTATAGTAAAAATGGTCAACAGAATCTAGTTTGCCAAATGACAGTAAAAATTGAAGCGCCATAATATGACAGAACCACCCAAATTTTCTGTTTGTGTGAGTATACAATAATTGGTGGCAAGATCACAGGAGAACGGAAGTCCCCAGCAAAATGCAAGCAAGGAAAATCATAGAGCAAATTGAAATAAACTAAAATCTGCAAGCCAACCAATTTCTAAGCCAGCAAGGTTCATTCCTATCCATGCACTTTAGGGCACAGTTATGTCCTAAAAATAGTAATATTTTCAAATTACTCATCTCTATCCAAGTACTAGCTATTCCTGTTTCTAAAATTTTATAACCATTTCCTTCTGGTGCATATTTTCTTTGTTCTGTTGAAGAAAGCATATGTGAAATATCAAAAGTGAGAGTGAGAGATGGTTAACTAGAGGAACACAGCAATTACTTGCATGTCATAATTCAAATTGAAAGAACACAACATCAAAAACTTTTTTGCTTCCAGTTCGCAAGTGGAGTTGGAAATATATTAATTTTTGGGGAAAAAAAAAAGGATACTTCACATCATGAGTGTAGCAATTATCAACTAAAATGTTGAAGAATCTAGAATTTGTTCTCTTCGTCTAATTACCCTCTGTGTGTTATGCATAAGCCACATATACAGCAGAAGGCTGTTTGATCTGTACCGCAATGATACACGATACCCAAAATCAAGGAAAGATTAAATCCCACGTACAAGTAACCATCACTTAACACTACCAATGGTACAAATCAAACATCCCGAAATCTCAATGCTTCAGGCAGTATAATTTTAAATTCCAATTTCAACGAAAACTATAAAATATCAGTTAAATCATTTATTGCAAGAGTGAAACCATACAATAGGATACAGCATCTACGCATGAAAATATCGAAAAAGCCCGCGTAACAGAACTAAAAATTTGACAGATCTAAGGGATAAAACAGTAATAAAACAAATCCCAAACATCTTTAGCAAGAAGCAACCCAGACAAATACTTAAAATAAAATAAAATGAAAAGCTTTGTGCCGTGGATCTATATGAAGAAAGAGAAAAAGGACTTACATTTGCCAAGCGGAGAGAATGAAGAGAGAAGCGAAGAGGACTCGTCCGAGGAACGAAAAGAAACCCATGTTCGAGTTCGAGTTGAGATTGAGTCGTGTTTTCTGGTACAGCGCGAGAGTGAATCTCGGGTCGGGTTTCTCGTTCTCCTCGAAAGAGAGAGAGAGAGAATTTAAAACGAAAAGAAAAAATAAAAATTCAAATATTAATGGAGTTTATTTTGATTTGCTTGCTTTGTGTGGTTAGTGGTTTGAGTTCGTCGTGATGGGATGGGATGTCTTAAATGGTCAAATTATAAAATTTTAGACGAGAGAGAATATTGCGATCGACAAGCAATTATGTTATCAATTTTTTTCTTCGTTAATAACATTGCAGTCCCTAACATTTTATGTTTCTTAATTTTGGATATCATATACCTGTTTGTATCAAATAAGCTCCTAATCAAGCGACCTTTTTAATTCAACTATCATGAAATTACTACACCAAAATAGTACAATAAAATAATAGAATATCCATTTTATGGTCTACAATATTTATAATTACTACACTAAAACAGTATAATAAAATAATAAAATATTTATATTACAGTCTATAATATTTATAAATAGTATATCACTATAATCAAACAATTTTGATTATATTAACGAACATAAAGGACAAAAATATACAAAAGCCTAGAGATAACTCAAAAAATAATACATTTTAAACTTGAAAAATAGCACATATTTGATAAAATTTTAGTTTTATTGGAGATATCTCTCTAGTTCTCTAACTTTACTTGTACTTTTCTTTTCTTTTTTTTTTCAATCCCAGTAATTTACTCATTTTTGTTTAATTACTAGAGGTATGGATTTGTTCAAATCGATCTTTAATGGCTTGTAATCTTCTATATCAAAGCTTTTGAGGCATGGAGAAAATAAAATTATAGTCAACCTAATAAATTTTTTCATAGCTATTAAAGAACAAAAAAATGAATAAAATAGGATATTAACAATAACAAAAAAATTTATGGTAAACTCTATCTATGGTATAATTACAAATTAAAAAAAAATTATGATTTTTGTTTGCAAAATGAGAGTGCAAGGAAAAGATAGTTGAAAATCTTTTAGTGTTAATTTGCATCGTATGATTGGTTGCAATTATTGAAGATATTTTGGTCACTTCCAAAGATTTTGGAGACCTATTTGATAAAAGATAAACGTCCTATTTCATATTACAAAAATTTGAACTCCTAGGGACCTTAGATGTTATTGCATTAAAGGAAGGGAGAGATTGTATATGATTCAAGTTCAACTATTTTCGTTGACTTCTACTTAATTACCAATTGGATCACCATGAGCCCCTTCCCAAATCCACATCACGTTGACTAGGGATGGCAACGAAGTGGGGGTGGGGTGGGAATGCCTACCTCATTCCTCACCCTTATTAAAAATTTTACTTCCATTCTCCACTCTATTTTCTGATAAATTTAATGGGGTGGAGATGGGGAATCCCCATGTGGGGAACAGTTTCCCCATCCTCACCTCATTCCCCATTTATTTATTTTATAATGATATAGATATATGATTTCAATAAATTAAAAATTAAAAACTTCAATTAAATCATTATCATATTACTAGGTATTTAAATTATGTAAAAAAAATCTCCAAATATTTGTAGTAATATCTTGAAATAATATTAAAATTAAAAAATATTTGAAGAGAGTAGTTCTTAAGAGAGAAAAGAAAACACAATAATATTTTAAGGTTGAATAAAAATTATATTCAAAGGTTTTCTTTTAGTTATAATCTATTTGTATCAAGTAAAAATTAAAAAAAAATTATTAACTAACATTTTAACTGATAAAACAAAAATTATTAAATAAAATTTAAAAAAAAATATCTATATATAATGGGGATTAGGGTGGGGGTGGGGTGGGGAGTACAAAACTAAACCCCATCCCATTAAGAATTTGGGGATTATTTTTCTCTCATTCCTCACCCCATTCCCCAAAAATTATTTAAAATTCACCCATTTGGGGTGGAGCCCCAAACCCATGGAGGATTTTGTCATCTCTATGTTGGACATTGTAAAACGAATAAATTCATGCCATATTTGAAAAAAATAATTAATACGATAAAAACACTCGAATTTGTACATTACTTAAATATGATTAGGAATCTTTATATATATATATATATATATATATATATATATATATATATATATATATATATTATTTATTTTAATAAAGACTTGTGGATGCCGTTCAAAATGTTAAAAGAAAAAAAAATTCGAGAAAAATACTCTCCAGCATTATTTATTTATTTATTTTGTTCTCTTCTATAGATCATGATTTGGAATGCATTTTAATTATCTAAGAATTAATTATATTTGGTTTACAATACCCAAAATAATGTATTATCAATGGGTATTATAAACAAAATATAATTAATCCTTCACATAATTAAAATGTATTTAGAAGAAAAAAAACTATAAATTTTTTCTTTTTTATAATAGTTCATAATGCCATGGCAATTAAACAAATTAAAAAAAATTGTCAAAAACCTTTTTCATACCATAAAATTTGGTAAAATCCCACATTCATCAAAATTCTTCTCCACAATTTTTAGAAATTGTTTATCTATCTGTTTTGATCCTCTTGTGTTGGGTAGTGTAACCGTGTAAGATTATTTTGGTGAGTTGTTATCAAGTGCATTGATTAATCGATCTGTTTAACTCCTCAGCTTCCTGATGAGTTGTGGGCCTTGTGGCATCTCTCTGCGGCTCTGCCTTTGCATCTTCAATTTGTAGACCTGTAAATTAAAAATACAAACAAAGAATAAAGTAAAGGGCTTAAAGAAAGTTCTTTGAGTCTGATACAAGCCAACCTTAATTGAATATTTGGATCCAATGGTAACGTGCATTGATCCAACAATTAATAGTAACATGTAATGGTGGTGGCCTGACTATTAATTAAATAATAATAATTAAGATTTGGGACGTCCATTGCAAATCTTGTACGTTGTTATGTTACATTTTTATTGTCATCACTGATATTATAATAATTAAATGATTATTTATATTTACAATCAGATAATTATTGAAACTAATTAGACAATTATTAAAATCAGTTAGAAAATTATTAGGATTAATATTCATTGAACTTATTAACTACTATCTAATTTTTATCCTCACTAATATTCGAGAGACGTATTTATATTTCGTAAGAGGGAAGTCTGTCTCCACTTGATTAAGGAAAGAATTAAGTCCCCATATTGTAATATGAGGATTCAAACTGTACTCTCACATGTAATACGGCAATCTAATAATCTTTTTCTCTTTTTGTTTTTTCATCATTTTTGTCATGATATTAATACATTACCTTGGTTATGAAGATTAGCAAACAGATGCGAATGATAATTAACCGTGATACTAAAGTTAGGCCGCAAACACTTTACTGAAAAAAGTTTAAAATAAATAATTTAATATATATTTAATCATACCTATTGAAAATTCTCCTCGAGTCCTTATTTGTAAATTTCCCATGCTTTTGTCAAAGTTTTCCTTAGGAAAATAAAAGTTCAATAAATGACATTTATCATGGCACCCACTTATTGACACGCGCCTATCACTTCCATATAATTAGCAAAGTCCAGTGAGATGCAATGTCATTGATCTTTCGCCCATTTTTCTCGTTCATCATTTCATTCCGTCATTGACTCATTTAAGAAAATAAATTTAGTGATAATTTTACTAGGACTAAACTTTTGGGTTTGAGTCTCACATAATTAATGCGACCGTTCATCTAATAAAAAAAATTTCTTATTACTTAAATTAAACTAGTATTTAAAAGAATTAAGCGATAAACTTGAACAATATTAAAAATAATTCATTGTAACTAATTGGACTTTTGTGTTTAATTTATCTTGTTTATAGTGAAGTGTGATGGTCGCAATTAATTAATATGGATAATCAATATTTGTTAAAAGAATCTCAAATAAGATATTTGTTAAAAATATTAAAATTAATTGTGATTAATTTAGAAATGCACTTTTTTTTTTTTTGGGTTAATTTAGAATGGACTTTGATGGAGGTAAGTACCAGATCCCAAAATTAAATAATTTATTTATATTTCGGCAAGTGGCAAAGTTCGTGGGATGGATTCGCACCGAACTTACTGAACAACTCATAAAGTCTTTCAACATTCAAATTTCAAACTGTAAACACAAACAACGACTCGGCAACAAACAAATAAATTCCGTCCAGGGACTCATTTGTAATTTCATCCGACAAACATGATGTCCATTTTCCTGACACTATCCCTCCAAACTCACACCAAGAAAATCACCTCCCCACGTTCCTGCCACAATCTCCTACACCACGCGCTCTCTGGTCCCTCCACGTCCCCCCAACTACACTTCCCCATTGGCTAGCCGAACGTGTCCACCCCTCCGTCAAACCACGCCCCAAAAAGTCAAGCGGGGTGTTTCCTTCTTGGCTACTCTCGCAAAGTGGGGCCAAATCTTGAAGAAAAGGGATTTAATAAGATAATTGCTGTATTTATAAGTCGCCGCCCCTTGTTTAACTCCGCGGTGTCTTGATTTGAACACAAAAATTCGGGGTTAGATTTTGAGAGTCAGGCCCTCGCGATTTTTTCATTTTCATAAACGGCAACCGCGTGTTCTGTTTTTTCGGTCACTTTGGTTCGGTTCGGTCTGTCCTGTCCGTACAATTGCAACGGATCAAAAAAAAAAAATGGCGTTCGTTTCATTCGTCGGCAGAGTCTTATTCGCGTCGATTTTTCTTCTATCCGCTTGGCAAGAGTAAAGCACCAAACTTGCCTCAGATCTGCTATTTTTAATTTACGTGCTTTTAAGTGTTTTTGAGTGTTGCTTCTTTTGGCTGCCGAGAAATGGAGGGAAAATTTTGAATCTTTGGTGGTTACGAGCTTAAAAGCTAGGGTTTTGTTGCTCATTTTGGTCTGTGTTTGCCTGGATCTGTGATAAATGGATTTGGTACTAAAGAGATTACTTAACTTTCAAGAAATTTTGCTGCTTGGAGTTAGTTTTTACTGTTTTTAGTGTCAGTTTCTAATGAATGGATTCATAGAACAGATATGCTCAAGTAGTTCTATTTATTTATTTATTTTAAATGAATTGTCAATTGTTTGCTTGATTTACTTGGTATTGAATTTTTTACTTTTTTTCTTTTGTTTGTTGGAATGGAGTTTGCTTGGATGGAAAGGAAAGGAACAAAAGGTCGAAAGTTATTATCATTACCTCTTAGTTGCATTATGTTTGAATGGATAAGAAAGGAAAAGCACGGATGCTTGATTCCTTTAACCGCAATATCCTTTCTAGTCATGGGTAGTGGAATTAGGAGGAAAGTAAAATAATTCACAGTTTTTATTTATTTAGTGATAGGTAATAATGCCATATTGACTATTGTTTCTTGAGTAATGCTACTACACACTTGCACCACCATGTGGCAGTGAGGTGAGGAGATGAGTAATCACTTGATGGATGGTAGTTTGCAATTATGCTAACAGGTTCCTTACTTTTCTCAAGTTTAAGATTAGTCCTTCTTATTCTATTGTAACTCTGTGCTGCTCTGTTTCTAGAGTCATGTCTTGCATCTCTATTTAAATAAGAAACTGGAAAGATGAATAAGAAGCCTTTGTTATTAAATTTTAATGTTGTGTTCAGTGCATAGAAACCCTTAGGAGGTAGGGCGATTATTTTGAGCTGGGTTGTTTGATTCATGGAAGAGATTCTTTTTATTTTTCAGTGCTAATGATTGGCTGAAGGGCTGGTGTCATAGAAGAATATCGGCTTAATATTTCCCAATAATGTTAATAGTGCCTTATTCAATTTGTTGTATTTCAGAGCAATAAGATTTGGCAGCTAACTTAGCTCAGGATTTCAGGTTTTAGGACAATATGAATGTGTGCTTGCAAAAAATAGATGAATGCTGTTTTGGAGGTTGCGATTGTGAGGACAAACAATTGCATTTGTGAGCAATGTCCTGTTTGAACTGCAGTTTGGTTATCTCTGTGCTTTTTAATATTGTGTATTGTTCCTGCTTATAGGTTCAATGAATTTGGTGTCGATGGTGGGCCAGCAGCCAAGTCTTTGGAACCTAAATTCCATATCTTCTCAAAGCATGTGTTATCTCATACTGGGGTGCAAGTTCCAGATGTTGAAGTGCGAAATACTCAAACTTTCTTCAATTTAGTTATTTGATGGATTTTAACTTTTAATTTTGCATTTTCTATCAACTGAATTCATTATCTCTTGTTCTTCACAGATTAAGTATTTGGTTGCTGCTGCAATAGCCTTGAAGGGTATGGGTGGCCTTCTTTTCATCTTCGGCAGTTCTTTTGGAGCTTATCTTTTGGTATGTACTGTAGCCTCTGTTTCTTAAATTAGTATTCAACTGATTAATTATTGAATCCACTTTTGTTCTTGGTTGCAGCTTCTGCACCAGGCCCTTGCCACTCCTATATTGTATGACTTCTATAACTATGATGCTGACAAGAAGGAATTTGGCCAAATCTTCATTAAGTTTACCCAGGTTAGCACTTATGAGCTTTCTCTTTCCTTTTCCTGTAACTTTTATGCTATGGTTTTTATTTATTTATTCCACATTGTCATGGCTCTGATTTTTATTTATTTATTCCATATAGTCATGGCTCTGATTGAATGAGTCGAGGCCCTGTTCATTTGTAAAAATACTGTCTCTCCCCTTCTATTTTGCAGAGCTTGGCGCTACTTGGGGCATTGCTTTTCTTCATTGGCATGAAGAACTCAATGCCAAGGAGACAACTCAAGAGAAAGGTTCCCAAAACCAAAACTGGTTGAAGATATATTTGCGGTACCTTGATGGTCTGGTTTCATGTTCAGTATCTGAGGTGGATCTATGCATGCTTCAAAGCTTGTATCAGAGTTTTTGTTATTGTTTATCGAGATTCGAAAAAAAATTTCTACTTAAAGGGTGTGATCTTAGTGAGCCAATTTACCGTTATTGAATCGAATTTAGAGTTAATATTTTAGTCTTTTAATCATAGTGCACTGCTTTCTACTAGGATTGTGGATGGATACTGGTTTAGTGGGTTTTACATTATGTGAGTAATTAGTTATAGTAATTTAACTTTCTCACAAAGACAGCAAAGTTGTGGTACGCAAAATATAGGGCTATTTCTGTTCGTTAGCGGATGCCCCCGCGTCTGTCCGCGTGTGCTAGCTCGATGAAGCTTCGCTATTAAGAGCAATGAAGTAAAATCACTGGAGCAACTGAAAGGTCTCGCGACCGTACTCCTCTAATTGTCCTTTTCTCATGCAACAAAGTACAAAATTTGAATTTCAAAGACGTATTACGTAGTCGGAGCCTACGTTAGTAAGCTCGAAGCTGGAATGAGAATTGGTGGGTTTCTCGTCCGTAGGCTCTTGACTGGTTGTGGGACCCTTTGAAAAAACCAAATGCAGATCTGACGGTTTCATTATGTACTTTTATTTAGGGTAATTGACGCTGCAGCCCCTGTTGTTTGTTGAAAACACTAAAAATATTGCTAGTTCCCATTTCATATGATTTATTTTTTCATATTTACAATCATACAAATACTAGGCTGTTATATCAATTTGATAAGACCGCTTCGATTTTAAATCCTTTCAAATATTCGAGGGACGTCATATTCTTATATTGGGAGAAAGACTGCCTTCACTCAAACTCTGTCATACTCCCATATTGGGAGAAAGACTGCCTTCACTCAAGCTCTGGGACTCTAAGAAAGAAAATATAAATTAAACTCTTATAATGCGTCTGTAGGGACTCGAACCACTTTCCTCACACTTGTGAGGGAGTGACTCTAGATATTTTTTTAACCCTTGAGTATCGAGTCCGTCTTGATTGATCAATTATCCGGCTTCGATCAATGCTGAAGTGGGTAAATGACAAAATACAGGCGGGCTTAATATTATGCGTGCTGTGACGGAGGTCGCTGTTTTGTCATAACAAAGAATCACTGTGGAGTTTAGATGGATGCCGGCGCACGTTAGATAATCAAATTTATCGATAAGCGTCGACGGTAAAATCTCTTAAGCATCGAGAAGATAAGACCGTCATATACAAGATTCCGAATAAGATGTAGCTTTTTTTGGAGGTATATAAACTGATATTCCATTTGCTTAGAAGAGAAAATATTCCATCTTCCGACCTTTGTCTTGAAGTAAATTATTTCACAAATTAAGAACGCCCACTGGCAAGTATTCATTTAATAACCAACTTTATCTATGTATGTCTATATAATGGACTTGTGCCTTTATAGCCCCATAAGATAGAAAGGTATACTGGATCCACACCTGAAAGTAATTCTGTATAAAAAATAAAAAATATATAAATAAAAAAGTTTATTGTTGCTTTACTTTTTTATCTACTCAAGAAGAAATTCTTATATGGGATTATATATATACATATCTGCTTGAGACCATTTCATGTAACAAAATTTCTCTCGACGGAGGGAATAGGAATCATGTTAGTATAATTACACCAAAACAAAATTTCAAATTATTTACCAATAATTGCCAATTAGTGTTTGTGAACCCTATTCTGTCTTTGTCAAATAAAATTTGACTTTGTGCCCTCTTTCGAAGGGCTTACTCCGTGCTGCGTGTCCACTTTGTCCCGACGACAAAAAGGTCGACGAATAACCTCGACTAGGTTCTGAAAGACTAATATAACTTAAATCATATGCCCCTGCTAAGGAAAGCACTCCGGAGATTTCCTGTTGGAGATTTGGGATATGCACTGCCCCGCATTCATGAAGCCCTATATTTGATGGTCGTGACCAAATATGATCCCTGACATGTTGGCCTTTCTTTTTAATACCCCACTTGATGCTATTGAGTGGTACCTAAAAAATATACATGTCATGCGACTGCTAATTGATATGCTGCTATTTGCCATCTTATTAATTTCGAGGGGGAAGCAGTGACAACGTAATCTCTTATTTTAGTGTTACAGAATAAATAATCTACTGATATTTGCAATTATAAATATATTTTATTTTTCTTAGATATACTCATCAACTACGTGATGATGATATAGTTGGAATATTTAAATCGAATATGGGTCGGATCAAGTTGCAGCTCTACATAATAGGATTCGAATTAACTGAATGGAGGCCACCATAGGATATTTGACAACGTTCGAGCATTAAAAAACCTTCTTGTTTGCAGTAACAGACAGTGAAGATGGATGTTGAAGTGATCTCCAAAGAAACAATCAAACCCTCTACTCCAACTCCGAAACACCTTCAAATTTACAAATTTTCTTTTACCGATCAAGTATCCCCATCCTTCTACATTCCTTTGATCTATTTTTACGATCTCAATCATCACAAACTTGGCAACAATATCATCTGCAGTGACCTAAAAAAATCTCTATCCAAAGTGCTAACTCATTATTATCCGCTGGCCGGATGCCTTAACGATGACTATGTAGACTGCACCGATAACGGTATCCTTTTCTTGGAGGCTAAAGTCAACTGCAATCTCTCACAAATCATCGGAGAACCAAATCCTAGAAAGCTCAACAAGTTCCTTCCTGATCATGTTAAAAATTTTATTCTTGCCATCCAAGTTAATTTCTTTGACTGCGGCAATATTGCAATTGGTGCATGCGTTTCACACAAGATTGCAGATGCTTCAACGTTCATTACATTTATCAAGAACTGGGCAGCTGCTGCTGGTGGCGGTGATGATAGGGTCAAAATTTGTCCAGAACTTTTGTCGGCGACGCTCTTTCCTCCGCGGGATGTTGGAGAATCTTGCAGAGTTAGTCTCCCTGCCGAGGATAACATTGTCTGCAAAAGTTTTGTGTTCGGGGCCTCCATGATAGCCGCTCTCAAAGAAAAATACGCTGATGGGATACATCCAACGCGCGTTGAAGCCTTATCAGCTTTCATATGGAGCGGGTTTGCTGCTTCTACTGAAATCAAAATAGGGCCTGAAAGGGTTTCCATGTTAGTTCATGCGGTGAATCTGAGGAAGAGGATGGACCCGCCACAACCTGATGATTCTTTTGGGAACATTTCAGGGCCAACCGCCACAATTATTTCGGAAGATATTGGGGAGGAGTGTTATGGGTTAGTTAAAATGTTCAGAGACGCCATAGGCAAAATCAACAAGGACTATGCGAAAAAACTACAAGAGGGTGTCTTCGAACACTTTGGTTTGTTGGGAAGCATTAATGATGAAGGATTCAACAGAAGAGAAGTGGTTAATTTTTACTATACAAGTTTATGCAGGTTTCCTCTATATGAAGCCGATTTTGGGTGGGGAAAGCCTATATGGGTAGCTTGGGGGGGCTGGCCTTACAGAAATATTGCTGTATTAATGGACACCAACTGTGGAAATGGAATTGAGGCATGGATTCACTTGAAAGAGGAAGATATGCTGAAATTTGAAGCTGATAAGGAGTTTCTTTCTTATGTTTCTCCAACCTCATGTGCCCAACGTATGTAATGATCAGGTACATTGTAGCTATTCCTGGATTGAATAATGTGCAGGCATTATTTTGGCTGTATTTCAGTTTTTTGTATCCAAAGAGACAATAGTTTCTTGCTTCTTATTTTTTATTTTTATTTTAAACATGGTGTAATTAATTAAAAGTAAGTTTCTATTTTATTATGTCTTATTTAATGGTCATAAATATTTATTTAAATCAATAAATTCTTATTAAAATTTTTGTTGTTATTTGGTAATTGTTTTAGTAGAGCTTTTTAATATTAAATAAGTTATTTTATCTCTACTAATAAAATCTCAACTTTTGGACTTATGAGAGTAAAGAGTTGATTTTTTAAAATATATAAAATATTCTTAACATATTTGGCAATCTTATTTTATTCTTTGCATAACATAATTTTAAAAAACTTACTTATTAATTTTTAATAAAAGCTTTCATTGACAGCTAAACAACTAAAATTTATTTGATAAAAACTCTAAGAGCTTATTTAAATAGAGCTTTTATTAGTAGAGCTTTTGTAAATAGAGTTTTTACTAAAAAAATTTTACTTGTTTGGATGTCAATAAGAGCTTTTATTAAAAATTTAGGAAATTACTTTAGTAGGCAGGTTTTTTTAAGTTATATTATGAAAACAATAAATAAAATTGTTAAATAAGTAGAGGATATTTTCGATATTTTGACATTTAAAAAAAGCTTTTCAACCTCTACTGCTAAAAGCTCAAAATTTAAGCTTTTGCTAGTAGAGGTAAAATAGCTTATTTAAACTTCAAAAGCTCTATTAAAAAAATAACCAAACAATAACAAAAATTATGATAAGTACTTATGAAATTAAATAAGCACTTATGGTCATTAAATAAGCCATACTAAATAGTCACTAATTATGAAAGCTCTATTAATAAAAGCTCTATTTAAATAAGTTCTATTTGAGAAGTTATACTAAATGGAGCCTAACTCTAAAAGTTCCTCTAATTCAAGTGAGTGGAATTTGAAATAGAACCCACGACTCTTATCAGCAAAATAATAAAGAAAATGGACAGTGAGCCCCCTAAAATTTCAAAAAAATGATATTAAAAGCCCTTAATATTTTAAAAAAGACATATAACTCTTATTTTCATTAGTAAATTCTGATTGTTTTAATAGTAAATTTATCATTAATTTACAATTACCATTATTCTCTATAATAAATAAATCAATTTATTGATTTAAGACATGTCATGTATGTAATGAAATGGACAACTTCTTATTTAAAACTTAAAATTAAGATATAATTACCTTTTACCCAAAATTTTCACTCTAAATTACAAATATACCCTTCCCTATGATAAATTCCGAAATAGAGAGAATATTTTACTTCCCATTTGCCCAATTTACCTTTCATCCATATATAAGCCTAGGTATTTAACATCTCATTTTGCCCAATTTACAGCGTAAATAGATTTGATTTTAATTTTATCCATTATTCACCATTTTTTATCATCCTACCATTGGGAAGGGTATATTCATAATTTAAAATGAATAATAAAAAATATTTATATTTCAATTTTAAGTTTTAAATAAAAAAAGTTGATTTCATTATATACGTCACATCATTGATGACATGTCTGAGTTCAATATATTGATTTATTTATTATAGGTACATAATAGTAATTATAAATTAAAATAAATTTACTATTAAAAAAATAGAATTTACTAAAAAAATAGGGGTTATATGTCTTTTTAGAACGTTAAGAGATTTTATATCCCTTTTCACAAACGATAAGAGATTCATTGTCTTTTTCGCAAGTAATAATTTGTAAATGATTTCGATAAGTGTTGTTCCAAGTTTTGTATTGAAATTTGAATAAGATTTGTAATTAATAATAATTGGATAAAAATACTAATGTTATAAAATGTTAACAGACTACTGTTATAAAATATGTATGTGGCAAAGATAAACACAAAATCTAAATATAATTGTTCATGACTATCTAATCTCCATGATTCAATGACTTACGGTGCGTTTGAAATTGAAGCTGGGCAGCTATTATTTGTTTGTGCAAGACTTTACCTTTTCTTAGATTGACTAATAAGATCATGAAGAAGACGAAGCATAAAGTATTTCGAGTCTTAAGGAAGATTAATGTGAAAGAATATGTGTTCATGCTCCAAGATGCAGTGCTACTCTACTTTAAAGTTTATCCTCTGGATTGTCTTTTATTTTTAGCAAAATTATAAAAATTGAGGATGAGTTTTTTTTTTTTAAAGATGTCGTAGGAAGCATATAGGGTAGAATAAATTATTCTTGAAGAAGATATGACTGCCAAGATAAAGTTAATCAGTGAGAGCATTGAGTAAGGTTTGACAAAAGAGTTAAGAAGATATGACTGCCAAGATAAAGTTAATTGGTGAGAACATTGAGTAAGGTTTGACAAAATAGTTGAGAGGCTTAGAAGATATTTGTTTGTACAAGACTTTACCTTTTCTTAGAGTGACTAATAAGATTGCGAAGAAGATGAAGTATAAAGCATTTCAAGTTTTAAGGAAGATTAATGCGAAAGACTATGTGTTCATGCTCCAAGATGCATTGCTACTCTACTTTAAATTTTATCCTCTAGATTGTCTTTTACTTTTAGCAAAACTTGAGGATGAGTTTTTTTCTTTTTTTAAAGAGGAGACTGATGTAGGAAACATATAGGGTAAAATAAATAAAAAAATTCTAGATTTTGAGTTAATTAAGTATTAGGATTTATCTAGTTTTATTAAGTTTATTTCGATCATATTTGTAATTCTAATCTAATCCGGATTATAGATTATTTCTCTTATTGGAGAAGGATTATGATTAAATGAATTACTACTATATATAGGCTTGTTATTTATAATTTATTGTAAAAAAACATTTTTAAGCTTTTGATAAATCATATTCAGTATTTTCTTAATTAAGATATTTTTCTCTTTTGTGAGAGCTTTCTTTCTTGAGTTTCAAAAATATATACTAGAACAACATATAGTATTGCTTCCGTACTGTGTCATCAAAATTGATAAAAAAGATTAATTAACAATCTAATATACAAGATGAAGGCAAATAAATTTTCAGTATTGATAAAGAAGATTAACTAACAAAAAGTCAATCCGCTACAAGGTTTCTGAATGTCAGAACCGCCCAAATTATTATGACAATTCGTTTCAAGAAAATAGCTCCTGGTAATTTCTCAAGTCCTAATGCTTCAGCAATAAATGGTCCTTACTTTCAACTATGTATCCATCGTTCATTTTGTCATCCTACGTTGCTAATTAATTACAGCAAATTTTCTTACAAGTTGTTGTACATTGATGATATTGGTTTAACGACGGCAACAAGTAATAATACTTTTAGCATGATCACCTAAAATTCCAAATTAATTACACTTCTGGTCATAGGGTAACTTTGGGCGATCGGATTACTTTGATAAATTTTAGTCCAATCCTTTGTTTGGTGTATATAGATTAAGTTCGGGTGGTTAATCCTGAGTCCGCGTGTTTTTATCATGGGCCACACTTTATTTAATTTATTTTAATTATGCCGAGACTTTATTGATGTAAAATAAAGAAATTTTGATCCGATGGGTGGCCATGGGAAGAAATAGGGAAAAGTTTTTCAAGTCTAAAGCATGTGCGCTTCAAAAGTTGCATGACAGCAACCACTCAACAACAAAATTGATTTTTAATGCCAGAGGTTTTACGGCAAGTTTTAATGAAATACCATTAATTATTATTAAAGACGGCATGTCTAATAGCTATACCATTATTCAACCTCGATAAAGTCAATATTACACCTGACTCTTAATATATGCTGTGAAAAATATTAACACATCTCATTTTAACAGCATAAGAATAAAATATGCAGTGGAAACGTTTTTCATGGTAAAAAAAAAAAAGTAAGAATTCGGATCCTCTCTTAACTTAATTTTTTAAAAAGATTTTTAGGAGAAATTCTAGAATATATTATAGGTAATACAACTAATTAATGCATGTATAGTATGTATAATTAAATTTAATAAATGTATAAATATTATAGTATCATTTATTTATTATATGACTGATAGAGACCTCTGATGTATTATAAAATTTTTCAGTTTCTAGAGTAAAATTATTTGTGGCAATTACAATATTCTACAATCAAGATTTTATTTTTATTTTTATCATCACATGTTATTTTGATTTCTCTTCATTAAAATTAAATTTATTATTATTATTAATTTTAGTTATCAATTATAGTTATATATAATTAATTTTGCGCCGGTCTCTGTAATTTTTTTTATGTGGACACTCTTAAACTGTATGATTTAATAAGTTTATTTTTGAATGAATTATAAAGCTGTGTAGTTTAAGAGAGTTAAAATATTGACTATATTAAACCCCCAAGATTTAAAAGCAAATCGGGATGAGAAAAATAAGGGCACCCGCAGTAGAGAAGGATTTGTGTGTGTGTGGATTAATTTATTTGGAGTTTTGTTTTTTCAATCTTGCTGCAATTACTAATTTTTTTGGCTAAATTACGTATAATGGATTGTTATATTGTTCCTTCAAACGTAATGGAATCGCTTATTTTGCAGGGGCTGTAGAGCTACAAGAAGAATTGTTTGAAGGACAAGGATTTCGCATCAAGGATAGAAAATTATAGTTTTAATTTTTAATGTAACAATTTTTTTCTCTTTCTCTTCACTTGTTGTATCAAAATAATAGAACTTAAGAAGTTTTTATTGGTTGTTTATCGACAATACAAATCAGACAATTTTTGTTCATATGTAACAAATGTAATTTTATCATGTGAATGAAATAGAGAATAAATTTGAGAACTGTGAAATCAATAAGAAAATATTTTAATCATATTTTTGTATCATTTAAAAAGGGGAAACTTTCAAGATTCAATAATTTTATGGCATATGTTGAAATGAATTATTAACGGCTTATATTTCTTGCCATATATAGCTTACGGATAAACGGCACATTTTGACCGCTGTTATAAGCCCTTTTTGTTGTAGTGCATATGGTCATTTTCATTGCCTTTAACTATTCATCACTTTGCCATCCTAAGCTTACTAGTTACCACAAAATTTTCGTGGTGGATGTATTGAATTATTGCTCAACTATGACAATTAGATGTACGTACAATCCAACTTTTTATCCCACTAGCTAGTATTGTTCCACGAGCATGGGTATTTAGAGATGGGTATTTAGAGAAAAGAATTGGATAAAATGTTGACAAAATGAATTATTACCCCGTGTTGTTAAGAGTAAAGAAAACAAAATAATCAATTAACAGTATAACAACACCATACAAGGTAATAGTTTATTTTGTCAGTATTTTGTTAGCCATTTTTTGTACTAACTTCTGTGCATCTATCACTTCCTGTGCACCTATCACTTCCGTTTAACATTTTTCTTGTTCCACCGTGGCGGGGACTGTGACATTTTTTGTTAGGAAATTAAGCTTTTGCTAGGGTCTCTCCAAACAATTTATAAAACAACAAATTAACAAGAAAAATTAAATAAAGAATATATCAATCACACAACATAAAATTTATGTAGAAAACTCTAAATCCTAAAACTACCATCACACAAGACAACCGTAAAAATATTCACTATGTAGAAAATTATTACAACCACACTCTTATAAATTATTTTCTCTCACCCAAATCCCAAATACACCCAATTTTTTACTAAACTCTAGAGAACTTCACAAATGATTCATATCTCTTTTTCTCATAAGAAATTGGATTGGATTTTTGGATGCTTCACAAACTTATGGAGAACGTCCCCTTTTATAGCTAAAAAGCTATAAAATAATATTTTTCCCCTTAAATTTCTTCATTCAAATATTTGAATATTGAATTCAAAGTTTCAATTTCTTCATTCAAAGATTGCCTTGATTTTCAATTCCCAACTTTGATTTTCAATTCCCAACTTTGGCAAATATTACCATTTGTTGACACTTTTGACATCAACATCATCACCTAAAATTCCAAAGACGGCACTACAAAAGAAAGTAAGAAACATTAAAATGGCGGTGAATAGCACAAGTGGAACTCAAGCTACGATGGAGTTGAATCACTATGATCGAGAAAGTGAACTAAAAGCTTTCGATGACACGAAAGCTGGCGTTAAAGGCCTTGTAGATGCGGGAATCGATAGGATTCCCCGCATGTTCTATCAACCAACAGATAGCTTGGACAAGACACCAGTTTCCCGTGACGCTCAATATACTTTTCCAACTATAGACTTGCAGGGAGTCGATAAAGATCCAATTCAACGCAAAGAAATTGTTGAGAGAGTCGGAAAAGCATCGGAGACGGGGGGATTTTTTCAGGTGATTAATCATGGGATTCCGGTGAGTATTCTGGAGGAGATGAAGGAAGGGGTGCGCAGGTTTTATGAGCAAGATTTTGAGCTGAAAAAAGAATTCTATACACGTGATAACACAAAAATGGTGGCTTACAATAGCAATTTTGACTTGTATAGCGCACCAGCTGCTAATTGGAGAGACACCATAGTTTTTATTATGGCTCCCAATCCTCCCAAGCCAGAAGAGCTGCCTGCTGCTTGCAGGTAGGTGATCTGAGTTTTATTTTGGTTTTTTAGAAAGCTGTGATTGATATAGATATTGGATAGATAATGAACATATAAATAATTAAATCTTAACAGGATTATTTTTATATTAATTTATATGATAGGTAGGGTACTGTTTAACCTCCATCTTTTTTGTGGTTTATAAAAAAAAAAAAAAAAAAACTTAGCCGTACACTGTTATGAATGCACATGCCGCACAAGCTTTTTTAAAAGATTAGCATAACCCAGTTAACACTGGATCCAAATTTATGGAAAGTGATTTGTGGATGAATAATTAAATGTTGATCAAATTGAATTAATTTTGCAGAGATATAGTAATGGAGTACACCAAGAGTGTAATGAAACTGGGACATTTATTGTTTGAGTTGTTATCAGAGGCTCTTGGCTTGAACCCAAATCACCTTAAAGAGATGGATTGCCCTGAGGGTCTAATGTTATTGGGCCATTATTATCCGGCATGCCCACAGCCAGAATTAACAATGGGCGCAACCAAACACGCCGATAATGACTTCCTTACGGTGCTTCTTCAAGATCACATTGGTGGCCTCCAAGTTCGTTATCAAAATCATTGGATTGATGTGCCCCCCAGTCATGGGGCTTTAGTTATTAACATTGGAGACCTTCTACAGGCGAGTCCTTTATTTTTATCATTCTTTTTCATGAGTTTCGTGCTCCAATATATTGTTGAAAAAAATCCTTAATTGCTATGGTCACAATAGTGTTAACGTTGGTATTCAAAAGCTTAAGCTTTCGGGTCGGATACGTTGTTAATATTAATTTGGTGGAATGGAAAGCCTTACTAACAGTCAACACTGAAGGCTTGTGCTCTGGGTCGAGGTGGGTAGGGATTTCGGTAACCACCCCCATTTGTTAAAGCCATGAGCTACCCCGTTAAGTTTTGTCTTTGATACTATTTTTGGGGAGTTAGCCACCAATTTAAACTTAGGTTCTAATGGTTGCCGTAACATCTTTTATTGGGTTTCACTTTTCAGCTTATATCAAACGACAAATTCAAAAGCGCGGAACATAGGGTATTGGCAAGCCGTGTTGGACCAAGAGTATCAGTGGCAAGCTTCTTTAGCACCAGTCGTCAGCCATCCTCAAAACTTTATGGACCTATCAAAGAGTTGTTATCAGAAGAGAATCCTCCTAAGTACAGGGAAACCACGGTTCGAGATTTTGTTTTGCATTTCTACAAGAGGGGCCTCGATGGCACTTCAGCGTTAGAGGATTTCAAGCTATGAATTCTGTGAAATATTGCAGTATGTAACCAATTATTTGAAACCTAAGCTTTTGTACTTTTTGTTGGGTGTTGAAATCTCTAGTGCTTTTGAACAAGTAATTGTTTCTTCACAAAAGTTACATAATCAGTCGAAATTCAACGGGGAGACAGATTTTCAAATTAAAAGACAGCTACCAAATAAAAAGTAGGACTGTGCATGTCTAGTTGCTTAAACAATGATCACAAGCATGTGTGATTGAGGATGCGAGATAGCACCCACTCATCTACCAAGCCACAAACCGCAGTTCTTAATGGTCCCCATAATTTCTGAGGTTTTAATCTCTTCCAAATTGATCATTTGTGGTCCGTAAAGCCAAACTTTTTGTTTATAAAAAAGCAAAATGGTATCGTGGGGTCCGCTCAAGTCGCAGCTGGTGTCTCCCCAATTAGCAAAGTAGTCTATTTTGGAATTGTTTCGAATCTCCAGTTGCTCACACCAGATTCGGAAAACTAACGTGGCCACGATTAAGTGAATACTGAATTAATTCATAAACGTTATGTAGAACCTTCTCATACGCATAACATAGTACTCAATTTTCACATAAAAAAAAGAAATTGTTCAATTTCTCTTTAATCAACAATTAAAGAAGAATAAGAAATGGCTCTTCAGGCAGGGACTGATCTGAACTATGACAGAGAAAGTGAGTTAAAGGCATTTGATGATACAAAAGGTGGTGTCCAATGGAGTAGAAAAGTTCCACGTACATTCAAGTGCGAACTGAGTGTTGTGAATTTGAACTCAGGAAATAGCTCGCAGCTCAGAGTTCCAACAAATGACCTGGAGGGCATTCATAAAGATCCGAATACACGCACTGAGATCATCAACAAAGTTAAGAATGCAAGCGAGGAATGGGGGTTTTTCCAGTGTTTTGAACGACATCAAAGATGGGATCCGCAGATTGCACGAGCTTGACACTGAGACGAAGAAAAAGTTGTATTCGCGAGACCCAACGCAAAGGGTGTTCTATAATTCCAATTTTGATCTGTACCAAGCACCCTTAGCTGGCTGGAGGGATACTATTCTTCGTCATTTGTCTCCTCATCTACCTATCCCTGTGGAATTGCCAGATGTATGCAGGTGACAGAAAATATTTTTGCCGAATTATCGTTTAATTAGGCTAAAGAGTATTATTGTAAAGAGTTCATACGTAAAAACTTGCAGAGATGCAGTGATGGAATACAGAACTCATGTATTGAGATTGGAGCATACGATGTTTGAGTTGCTATCAGAGGCTCTTGGGCTCAGTTCTAGCCACCTGAATGATATGGATTGTGAAGAGGGTCTTCTCCTTCTGGGTCATTACTACCCGGCATGCCCGGAACCAGAGTTTACTCTGGGCACTACGCAGCATGCTGATGGTAGCTTTATCACGATAATGTTACAAGACCAAGTGGGTGGCCTTCAGGTTCTGCACGAGAATCAATGGATTGATGTTTTGCCCACCGACGGAGCTCTGATCATAAACATTGGAGATTTTCTACAGGAAAGTTCCGTATATTAAGTGAAATTCACTTATATTAATTTGAAAATTATGAAGTTTTCTGAAATTGTGTATTTTGAAATATAACGATATGTTTATTGTCAGTGCTTAAGTGAAGAGAAACCGCAGAAATTTGAAAGGAAAGTTAAGAAAATGTTTTGGAGTTGTTAGATAGTTTATGAATATCTGAAGTACCATGGCAAATGTAAATAGATATTTACGGTTAGAAATTAGGCAAGAAATAATCAGGATGTCTTTTTGAAACCAATTGAGCGTAGAACGCCAATCAAGCACCAAATAATCATAAAAAATAAAGCGACATGTAATTTTTACGTATTCTAGAAGATGATATGCTCACGAGTAAAAGAAAAATAATCAGACATTAATAATTATTAGGTGTAAATTTGAGTAAAAAACTCACTTCCCAAAACTCAAATACACCCAAAGACTCACACATACACTCTCCAATTGCTCACACTCTGAATTCTAGAATTGCTTCACTTTCAATTCTCTTAAACTCTCAAATTTGAATGCCTCAAATGAATGCAATCCTTAGCTATTTATACTAAAAATAGCCAAAATTTCAACATGGCAATTTGGCACTAAACAGACGCTACCACAAGTTTGTTGAAAAGTTGATTTGGTTGTCGACTTTTCAACACTTGTGCCGATTTTTCAACACCTCCACCCCTAAAATTTGGTCAAATACGAGCCGACTATTAACGAGCCATCATCCCAAAATGCAGATTCGTGATCCGCCACGCACTTTAATTTGGGATCAAGCCAACCGTAGCTCAAAATTCTCAAGGAAATAACTTAACATAATCGAAGAATTTGAATTAGTCTCAAACAAAGGTTGAAACTTAACTCTAGAAACTATCTTCGTCATCATATCTGATGGGTTATCCTTGGTATCGATCTTTTTCTATAACACATCACCACCCTCGATAATTTCTCTCACATAATGATATTTCACATTTATGTATTTCGTCCGAGCGTGATATGTTTGATTTTTCGCAACGAATATTGCACTTTGATTATCATAGAAGACCACAATGTTCTTCTGGATTACTCTCAAATCTTCTAACAAGCATTTCAGCCAAATAGGCTTACTCACAATACCCAATACATTGTTGATCATAATCCTTTTTTAACAATAATCCAACATCAGCTATCCTATACAATAACCCAACATCTCCAAACAAGCAATCAAACCCTCTACTCCAACTCCGAAACACCTTCAAATTTACAAATTTTCTTTTGCCGATCAAGTATCCCCATCCTTCTACATTCCTTTGATCTATTTTTACGATCTCAATCATCACAAACTTGGCAACAATATCATCTGCAGTGACCTAAAAAAATCTCTATCCAAAGTGCTAACTCATTATTATCCGCTGGCCGGATGCCTTAACGATGACTATGTAGACTGCACCGATAACGGTATCCTTTTCTTGGAGGCTAAAGTCAACTGCAATCTCTCACAAATCATCGGAGAACCAAATCCTAGAAAGCTCAACAAGTTCCTTCCTGATCATGTTAAAATTTTATTCTTGCCATCCAAGTTAATTTCTTCGATCGCAATATTGCAAATTGGTGCATGCGTTTCACACAAGATTGCGATGCTTTCAACGCTCATTACATTTATCAAGAACTGGGTACCGCTGGTGGCGGTGATGATAGGTCAAAATTTGTCCGTAACTTTTGTCGGCGACGCTCTTTCCTCCGCGGATGTTGGAGAATCTTGCAGTTAGTCTCCCGCCGAGGATAACATTGTCTGCAAAAGTTTTGTGTTCGGGGCCTCCATGATAGCCGCTCAAAGAAAAAATACGCTGATGGGATACATCCAACGCGTTGAAGCCTTTTATCGCCTTTCATATGGAGCGGGTTTGTCACGCTTCATCGAAATCAAAATAGGCCCAGTGGTTTCCATGTTAGTTCATGCGGTGAATCTGAGGAAGAGGATGGACCCGCCACAACCTGATGATTCTATTGGGAACATGTCATGGCCAACCGCCACAATTATTACGGAAGAGATGGGGGAGGAGTGTTATGGGTTAGTTAAAATGTTCAGAGACGCCATAGGCAAAATCAACAAGGACTATGCGAAAAAACTACAAGAGGGTGTCTTCGAACACTTTGGTTTGTTGGGAAGCATTAGTGAAGAAGGATTCAATAGAAGAGAAGTGGTTAATTTTTACTATACATGTTTTTGCAGGTTTCTATATAAGCCGATTTTAAGGGAAAGCCTATATGGGTAGTTTGGGCCTTACGTAAATATCATTGTATTAATGGATACTGATAGGTCATAAATAGTCATGCTATATTTAGTTTAATTCCCTCATTTTTTGATTGATTTTGTGCTAATGTATGGAGATTATGTTTGATTTGATTTTGGAGGAGAAACATAGAGATTATGATAAAAGTGGATAAAAGAGCTTTTTTGGGCTTTTGCAAATACTGACCATCCTCGGAAGGATTCGGTCCTAGAATCGAATTGGAGAAGGATTTGGTCTCCAAAGACAAGAGAAGAAGAAACCAAGGTGAAAAAGGATAGCCACCAAAAAAAGGAAAGCCTAGCATTATAAAAGGGGCTTGAACGTGGGAAGTCAAAAAAAGGAAGAAAAACAAGGAGAAAGAACTATCACGTGACTTTATTCTTTGAAAAACAATCTTTTGTTTTGTTTTGCCACCATGAGTGGCTAAACTTTTAATTCTGATCTAAGGGTAATCAAATTCCGATTGTAGTTTTGTGAGGCTTTGAACTTAACAAGAATTTCTTCAATCCAAGTAATTTTTATTTTCTTGTTCTCATTATCTATGAATTATTTATATTGATTGAGTTGACGCCTTAATTCAATATTTATTTTTCTATCGCTAGTCATGAGTTTGTGATCCGTAATTGTCATGAATGATTGAATAGAGTAGCAATGAGTTGGCTCATGTGTGTGTATATTGACGGCTGCAATTACATAGCTTGCATGATAGGCTCTAGGGAAATAAAAATACAAATTGATTAAATTGGAGTAATCTGAATTAATTGATCTTGTTTTAGTCATTCTCACTATTCTTAATGCTATCATTAAATTTGATACGGAACGATGATGCCCAGTTAAATTGGTGATAAGTTTGGATTTAGGCGATTGTTTGAGTCTAATGTATTAGGAGAATAATTACTTTCTACGGCTTTTCCGATTAAGTAGACTAAGTTCTTGGATTGAGTAATTTATATTTATGCCTATGATCGAAATTGTAATTGGATGGAATTAATACCCTTGGATTGGAAGTTTGGTAGGATTATTCTTTTTGTTTAAATTTTAAGTCTTGTTTTCATTTATGAAATACAAGTGTGCAACCCAAGAGGGGGGGTGAATTGGTGTTTTAAAAATTATCCTAATCAAATCACAAAACAATCCACAACAATCAAAATCTAATGCCTTAACAAATTCGAAAACAATAAGTTTAATAAAAGCACAATAATAAATGAGTAAGAGAGGAGAAAGCAAACTCAAGGATTTTTACGTGGCTTATCCCCGCTTACGCCCACGCCTCCAAGCACACCGGCTTGAGGATTATCATCCAAGCCTTTCCAAGGCTTAATGAACTTACAATTGACTTCAAGGTGTCAATGAACCTTACAACAAAGAGATTATCTCCAATCTCTTCACTCAAGTGTATCACACACTTAAACACTCACAAATTTGATGAGTAATTGAAAATTACAATAAAACTCTCTCAAAGAGTAGATATACAAAATGAAGAACAAAGCTCACTCAAAGATTTATGATTCACAAATTGAGAGCTCAAGATACGTTGTATGCCTTTTGTTTGTGCGTGCTAGAGAGCTTGAAAATGAGTTGATTTGAGTTTTATAGTTGAGCTCAAAAACTAGCCGTTATGCATTTTGCCGAAAACGGATCAAGGTTAACGCTTAACGGTTAACCGCTCATACCGGTCAAAGTTACCGTCAATGAAATTCAAATAAACGGTTCTCACCGCTTTCGAACGGTGAAGGGGTAATTTCTGCAGACCGCAAAATAATTTGGTTTAACTGCTCTACTAAACGGTTCAAGGTTAGCAATCTGGAAATTAACGGTGAACCGTTTTCCCTAAACGGTGAAGGGGTAATTTCCAGAGACCTGCAAAATAAATTTGGCTTAACCGTTTTTACTAAACGGTTCAAGGTTAGCAATCTGGAAATAAACGGTGAACCGTTTTCAGTAAACGGTGAAGGGGTAATTTCCAGAGACTGCTATAGTGAACTATTTACCAAAAATTGCAGCTTTGCCCCAAAACTTTCTATAATTGTACTATGACCCAAAACGTTATAAAACTTTACCAAAAGGTCCAAATTCAGAATTTCGAAATAATACTTTGTGAATCCCAAAACTTTCTGAAATTATGAAATGGTCTAAAATACTATAACACTTTTTTAAAAAGTCCTTCTCCATAATTTCAAACAATACTTGTTGATTTTCATGTTTTCAAAACACTTTCAATTAAAGTATAAACATGAAAAACAATCAATTTCATAAAATCATTTTTCCATTAAATATAAAACATTTAAAATGTGAAAATAATGATTTATCTAAAATGTATAAAAAATAATTTAAGCTTTTAAAAACTTAATCATTCTTAATCTTATTTGTTATCATCAAAATCAACAATATGTAAACATATATGTTAACAATCTCCCCCTTTTTGATGATGACAAATCTTTCATGATTTTAAAGAATGATTCAAAAATTAATCTTGTTTGTTATCATCAAAATCAATATTATGAAAATATATATGTTAACATTCTCCCCCTTTTTGATGATGACAAACATTTCATGTATTTAAAGAATGATTGCATAAATTGCTCCCCCTAAATGTAAGCTTCTCTTACAATTTAGGTAAATTAACAAATTTAAATACATGTATTCTTCTCCCCCTCATCATCAAAAAGAAAACTTAATGGAAAAGAAAAAAATAGCAAAATTTTGTATAAGTTTAAAACATGTATTTTTCTTCCCCTTCATCGTAAAAAAAAGAAAACTCAAAGGGATAGAATAAAAGGAGTAAATTTGTTACCAATTTTGTCAAAGTAGAAATCTTAACACATTCTCCCCTTGACAACAAGCATCACCTCAAATACAAGTTTAGTAATATAACCCCCAAATTATCATCATCACATAATTCATCAACCATAAGCACATCTCAATCATAAAAAGAATGTTCAAAGTGCATGTTATTCTCCTCCTTTTGAAAACAAAGAAAATATATTATTTTGTCTCCCCCTTTGGACAACAAAAAAGTTCAAAAAGCATATTATCAAAAATCATATTGTATGCTCCAAAAAAAAGACAATATATGGCCAATGTAAAAATTTTAACCAAAAAGATTTTATCCAAAAACCATATCATATTTATCTCTCTTTTCATCATGAAAAAGAAAAGATAAATAGATGCACTTGAAATAAGATCATAAAAAATAATTTGACAAAGATATTAACCATTTTGTGTGAGCAACAATTTTGGCAAAATCTCCCTTTAAAAATGAAGAGATCCTCAAATACACAACATGGTTAGAAACATTTCCATGTAAGCTTAAAAATTATAACAAACCAACAACTCCATTAATTCATCAAGCCACACTCATATAATCATCAATCATCAAAATCATCAAGAAATTAATTCCACATTATAAAACATTCAATTATCAAACAATAATCATCCTTAATCCATAATGAAAGCAACAATGCATATTCAACAATACATCGATAAAGTACAAACAATGCATCCATTCTCCAATCATAGATTGCATAAGATCAAACTTCATCAAAGCATATTCTTTATCTCAAATCTTTAGACCATCAAAATCAACATAGCTATTTAGAAAAGCCATCATTATGAACAAGTGATCAAATCCATTATTACAAATGCTCACATAGGCCAATTCAATGAATGATGATATAACACAATTAATAGTACATGAATTCACACATACATAAGAGATGGACAATGATTATAGACAATTGAGAAGAAGAAATCAAAGACCATATAATCATCAAAATCAAATAAAGGCATCATGATAAATCACTCAATGTTATACACAATGATATTCCATCATGTAAACATATAAGCATACTTTCACAAATTTAAGCTATTATCCATTTATCATGATCCATTCAACAAAATCAACATGGCAAGAATTGTTACCAAAATAATTAAATCATCTTGCCTCAACTTTTTCTCCTAGATCATGATCAAGTGATTATCCTCACAAGCTTTCATCAAGAAACTCTCCACCATTCCTTGATTTATGGTACCTACAAAGAAAAATTCAAGTTGTGTGCTTTGGTACCCAAATATTCTTGGGTCCTTGAATGTTAGCGATGGTTCCTTTTGGAACCCAAACACATTTCATACCATAATATGCATTTCTTTTAACTGGACATTTATAACTCATATGACCATTTCCATTACAATAATGACAAACAATCTTATGATCACATGTGGAGGTAGCCTTAACAAAATAATTCTTATAATATTTTTGTTTCAAGTTAGGCTTATATCCAAGTCCTCCTTTGTCAAACACACATTTTTGTGTATTAAGTAATTTTTCTAAATTCTTTTGACCATTTGTGAATTTTAAGACAATCTCATTTAACTCATTGCTCCTCTTCTTAAGCACTTCATTTTCATTCATTAATTCATCAACATGTGATTTCTCAAGCTCATATGAAGTACTTTGTTTACATGTAAATGATGCAACTTTATCATGCAAGATTTTATTATCTAACTCGAGTCCTTTAATCATTTTATTTAATGAATCATTGCGTTTTTGTAAAGCATCATTTTCATTTTTCAAGTTATCTACATGTGATTCTAGATGCTTGTATGAAGTGCTAAATTTCTCATTTAATAATGCAACTTTATCATTCAATGTTTTATTCTCTAATTCTAAGCATGAAATCTTTGCACTTAAAGATTCATTTTCATTTGTGAGCTCTACCATTTTCTTTTTAAGGCATACATTCTTTTACCAATTTTCATAAACTCATCATGCAATTCTTTAAAGCATCATGCAATTCATCATAGGTAGGATCACTTACCTCATCAAGCTCATCATCCGATTCATCTCCAATTGCCATAAGTGCCAAATTTGACACTTCATGAGATTCCTCCTCATTTGTCGTCTCCTCATACATAAGTTCAAGTTTTCTCCATATTTCATAAGCATTAGAACAACTTGAAACTTTATAAAATTCATTTTTATCTAAGGCACAAAATAAAGCATTCATAGCTTTGGAATTTAAAGACATCATTTTCTATCTAAATCACTTAAGGCATTATTCCTAGGAATGAATGAGTCATCACAAACTATTTCCCATATTTCATAGTTTAAGGCTTGTAAAAATACTCTCATCCTAGTTTTCCAATACGGGTAATCATTTCCATCAAAATATGGAGGTCTAATGGTGGATTGGCCTTCCATGAATGTTGAGCTAATTTGGGTTGCTATTGATCTTTAACTCTAGACGGTTAAGTCTACACAAGAGCACCTTGCTCTGATACCAAATGAAATACAAGTGTGCAACCCAAGAGGGGGGGTGAATTGGTGTTTTAAAAATTATCCTAATCAAATCACAAAACAATCCACAACAATCAAAATCTAATGCCTTAACAAATTCGAAAACAATAAGTTTAATAAAAGCACAATAATAAATGAGTAAGAGAGGAGAAAGCAAACTCAAGGATTTTTACGTGGTTCGGCTATCCCCGCCTACGTCCACGCCTCCAAGCACACCGGGCTTGAGGATTTCACTATCCAAGCCTTTCCAAGGCTTAATGAACTTACAATTGACTTCAAGGTGTCAATGAACCTTTACAACAAAGAGATTATCTCCCAATCTCTTCACTCAAGTGTATCACACACTTAAACACTCACAAATTTGATGAGTAATTGAAAATTACAATAAAAACTCTCTCAAAGAGTAGATATACAAAATGAAGAACAAAGCTCACTCAAAGATTTATGATTCACAAATTGAGAGCTCAAGATATGTTGTATGCCTTTTGTTTGTGCGTGCTAGAGAGCTTGAAAATGAGTTGGATTTGAGTTTTTATAGTTGGAGCTCAAAAACTAGCCGTTATGCATTTTTGCCAGAAAACGGATCAAGGTTAACGCTTAACGGTTAACCGTTTGCGCTGGTCAAAGTTACCGTTGGGCTGAAATTCAAATAAACGGTTCACCGTTTTCAGTAAACGGTGAAGGGGTAATTTCCAGAGACCTGCAAAATAAATTTGGTTTAACCGTTCTTACTAAACGGTTCAAGGTTAGCAATCTGGAAATTAACGGTGAACCGTTTTCCCTAAACGGTGAAGGGGTAATTTCCAGAGACCTGCAAAATAAATTTGGCTTAACCGTTTTTACTAAACGGTTCAAGGTTAGCAATCTGGAAATAAACGGTGAACCGTTTTCAGTAAACGGTGAAGGGGTAATTTCCAGAGACTGCTATAGTGAACTATTTACCAAAAATTGCAGCTTTGCCCCAAAACTTTCTATAATTGTACTATGACCCAAAACGTTATAAAACTTTACAAAAAGGTCCAAATTCAGAATTTCGAAATAATACTTTGTGAATCCCAAAACTTTCTGAAATTATGAATGGTCCAAAATACTATAACACTTTTTAAAAAAGTCCTTCTCCATAATTTCAAACAATACTTGTTGATTTTCATGTTTTCAAAACACTTTCAATTAAAGCATAAACATGAAAAACAATCAATTTCATAAAATCATTTTTCCATTAAATATAAAACATTTAAAATGTTAAAATAATGATTTATCTAAAATGTATAAAAAATAATTTAAGCTTTTAAAAACTTAATCATTCTTAATCTTATTTGTTATCATCAAAATCAACAATATGTAAACATATATGTTAACAATTTATTTTCATCAAACTCTCATTAGAAACCCTTGAAATCAAAGAAATCGGATAACCGGATTCACTAAACGGCTAGCCGATTGTGTCCAGAGTCCGGAGAACAGACAAACGGCTTACCGGTTTTCATTAACCGGCTAGCCGAATCAATCCAGAGAAGAGAAGACCCGCAACCGGATAAACGGATTTCACTCAACCGGATATCCGGTTTGGCTCCAGAAAAGTAACAGGCTATAACCGGTCTTCCGGTTCTCCCTATCCGGATCGCCGGATACGTCCAGAAAGGAGAAGAATAGGATTCGGTCTTCCGGTTCCCCTCATCCGGTCATCCGTTTCCCTTCCAGAACCGATACAAATCGCAACCGGCTTTCCGTTTTCCTTTACCGGCGATCCGTTTAGAGTCAGAAAGCTCTAATTACCTAGTTTTCTTGGAAAATTGATTTTTAAACTTTGAGAAATTAAATACATAGTTCTCTTGGGATTCGACCTGATTTCACTACTTCTACAAATTTATTTAGGTGAATCAGTATTTGTTTTGAGGAGCTTCGACAAACTCCGTCAGATACCAAAAGTGGAAATGAATTGAGGCATGGATTCACTTGAAAGAGGAAGATATGGTGAAATTTGAAGCTGATAAGGAGTTTCTTTCTTATGTTTCTCCAATCTCATGTGCCCAACGCATGTATTGATCAGGTACGTTGTAGCTATTCCTAGATTGAATAATGTGCATTATTTTGGTGTATTTCACTTTTTGTATCCAAAGAGGCAATAGTTTCTTGTTTATTTTTATTTTTATTTTAAACATGGTGTAATTAATTAAAAGTAAGTTTCTATTTTATTATATCTTATTTAATAGTCATAAATGTTTATTTAAATCAATAAATTCTTATTAAAATTTTTGCTGTTATTTGGTAGTTGTTTTAGTAGAGTTTTTTAATATTAAATAAGTTATTTTATTTCTACTAGTCAAATCTCAAATTTTGGATTTCCGAGAGTAAATAGTTGATTTTTTAAAATATTAAAATATATAAAATATTCTTAACATATTTGACAATCTTACTTTATTCTTTGCATAACATAATTTAAAAAAACTTGCTTATTAATTTTTAATAAAAGTTTTATTGACAACCAAACAACTAAAATTTATTTGGTAAAACTCTACTTATAAAAGCTCTATTTAAACAAGTTCTATTTGAGAAGTTATATTTAATGGAGCCTAAGTCAAAAAGTTCCTCTATTTCAAGTGAGGAATTTGAAATAGAACCCACGGCTCTTATCAAGAAATTAATAAAGAAAAAGGACAGTGAGCCACCTAAAATTTCAGAAAAATGATATTAAAACCCTATAATGTTTCAAAAAAAATCATATAAATTCCATTTTTGTTAGTAAATTCTAATTTTTTAATAGTAAATTTATTATTAATTTACAATTACCATTATTCTCTATAATAAATAAATCAATTTATCGATTTAAGACAGTGGTATGTAATGAAATCGACAACTTTATTTAAAACTTAAAATTAAGATATAATTACCTTTTACCCAAATTATTTACTTTAAATTAAAATATATCCTTCCTTATGATAAATAAATAGAGAGAATATTTTACTTCCCATTTGCCCAATTTACCTTTCATCCATATATAAGCCTAGGTATTTAACATCTCGTTTTGCCCCATTTGTAAAGTAAATAAATTTGATTTTAATTTTATCTATTATTCACCATTTTTTATCATCCTACCATTCGGAAGGGTATATTCATAATTTAAAATGAATAATAAAAAATCATTATATTTCAATTTTAAGTTTTAAATAAAAAAATTGATTTCAATATATACGTCATGTCATCGATGACATGTCTGAGTTCAATATATTGATTTATTTATTATAGGTACATAATAGTAATTATAAATTAAAAATAAATATACCATTAAAACAAATAGAATTTAGTTAAAAAAGGGGTTATATGTCTTTTTAGAACATTAAGAGATTTTATATCCCTTTTCACAAACGATAGGAGATTCACTGTCTTTTTTGCAAGTAACAATTTATAAATGATTTGGATAAGTGTTGATCCAAGTTTTGTATTGAAATTTTAATAAGATTTGTAATTAATAATAATTGGGTAAAAATACTAATGTTATAAAATGTTAACAGACTACTGTTATAAAATACATATGTGGCAAACACAAAATCTAAATAAATTTGTTCATGACTATCTAATCTCCATGATTCAATGACTTAGGGTGTGTTTAGGATTGAAGTTGGGTAGCTGTTATTTGTTTGTACAAGACTTTACATTTTCCTAGAGTGACTAATAAGATCATGACGAAGATGGAGTACAAAGTATTTCAAGTTTTAAGGAAGATTTATGTGAAAGAATATGTGTTCATGCTCTAAGATGCATTGCTACTCTACTTTCAAGTTTATCCTCTGGTTTGTCTTTTATTTTTAGCAAAATTATAAAATTTGAGGATGATTTTAAAAAAAAAAAAAGAGGAGGAAATTGTTGTGGGAAGTATATAGGGTAGAATAAAATTATTCTTGAAGAAGATATGACTGCCCAGATAAAGTTAATCGGCGAAAACATTGAGTAAGGTTTGACAAAAGAGTTGAGAGGCTTAGAAGATATTTGTTTGTACATGACTTTACCTTTTCTTAGAGTGACTAATAAGATCATGAAGAGGATGAAGTATAAAGCATTCGAGTTTTAAGGAAGATTAATGTAAAAGACTATGTGTTAACGTTCATGCTCCAAGATGCATTGCTACTCTACTTTAAATTTTATCCTCTGGATTGATGTAGGAACCATATATTATTAAGTTTATTTCGATCATATTTGTAATTCTAATCTAATCCGGATTATAGATTATTTCTCTTATTGGAGAAGGATTATGATTAAATGAATTACTACTATATATACGCTTGTTATTTATAATTTATTGTAAAAAAACATTTTTAAGCTTTTGATAAATCATATTCAGTATTTTCTTAATTAAGATATTTTTTTCTTTTGTGAGAGCTTTCTTTCTTGAGTTTCAAAAACATATACTAGAACAACATATAGTATTGCTTCCGCACTGTGTCATCAAAATTGATAAAAAAGATTAATTAACAATCTAATATACAAGATGAAGGCAAATAAAATTTCAGTATTGATAAAGAAGATTAACTAACAAAAAGTCAATCCGCTACAAGGTTTCTGAATGTCAGAACCGCCCAAATTATTACGACAATTCGTTTCAAGAAAATAGCTCCTGGTAATTTCTCAAGTCCTAATGCTTCAGCAATATATGGTCCTTACTTTCAACTATGTATCCATCGTTCATTTTGTCATCCTACGTTGTTAATTAATGACAGCAAATTTTCTTGCAAGTTGTTGTATATTAATGATATCGGTTTAACGACGGCAACAATTAATAATACTTTTAACATGATCACCTAAAATTCCAAACACAGTGCTAGAAAAGAATTAAGGACACTTCTGGTCATAGAATAACTTTGGGCGATCGGATCACTTTGATAAATTTTAGTCCAATCCTTTGTTTGGTGTATATAGATTAAGTTCGGGTGGTTAATCCTGAGTCCGCGTGTTTTTATCATGGGCCACACTTTATTTAATTTATTTTAATTATGCCGAGACTTTATTGATGTAAAATAAAGAAATTTTTATCCCATGGGTGGCCATGGGAAGAAATAGGGAAAAGTTTTTCAAGTCTAAAGCATGTGCGCTCCAAAAGTTGCATGACAGCAACCACTCATCAACAAAATTGATTTTTAATGCCAGAGGTTTTACGGCAAGTTTTAATGAAATACCATTAATTATTATTAAAGACGGCATGTCTAATAGCTATGCCATTATTCAACCTCGATAAGGTCAATATTACACCTGACTCTTAATATATGCTGTGAAAAATATTAACACATCTCATTTTAACAGCATAAGAATAAAATATGCAGTGGAAACTTTTTTCATGGTTAAAAAAAAAAAAAAGTAAGAATTCGGATCCTCTCTTAACTTAATTTTTTAAAAAGATTTTTAGGAGAAATTCTAGAATATATTATAAGTAATACAACTAATTAATGCATGTATAGTATGTATAATTAAATTTAATAAATGTATAAATATTATAGTATCATTTATTTATTATATGACTGATAGAGACCTCTGATGTATTATAAAATTTTTCAGTTTCTAGAGTAAAATTATTTGTGGCAATTACAATATTCTACAATCAAGATTTTATTTTTATTTTTATCATCACATGTTATTTTGATTTCTCTTCATTAAAATTAAATTTATTATTATTATTAATTTTAGTTATCAATTATAGTTATATATAATTAATTCTTGGGTCTTTGGTCCTGTAATTTTTTTTTTATGTGGACACACTCTTAAACTGTATGATTTAATAAGTTTATTTTTGAATGAATTATAAAGCTGTGTAGTTTAAGAGAGTTAAAATATTGACTATATTAAACCCCCAAGATTTAAAAGCAAATCGGGATGAGAAAAATAAGGGCACCCGCAGTAGAGAAGGATTTGTGTGTGTGGATTAATTTATTTGGAGTTTTGTTTTTTCAATCTTGCTGCAATTACTAATTTTTTTGGCTAAATTACGTATAATGGATTGTTATATTGTTCCTTCAAACGTAATGGAATCGCTTATTTTGCAGGGGCTGTAGAGCTACAAGAAGAATTGTTTGAAGGACAAGGATTTCGCATCAAGGATAGAAAATTATAGTTTTAATTTTTAATGTAACAATTTTTTTCTCTTTCTCTTCACTTGTTGTATCAAAATAATAGAACTTAAGAAGTTTTTATTGGTTGTTTATCGACAATACAAATCAGACAATTTTTGTTCATATGTAACAAATGTAATTTTATCATGTGAATGAAATAGAGAATAAATTTGAGAACTGTGAAATCAATAAGAAAATATTTTAATCATATTTTTGTATCATTTAAAAAGGGGAAACTTTCAAGATTCAATAATTTTATGGCATATGTTGAAATGAATTATTAACGGCTTATATTTCTTGCCATATATAGCTTACGGATAAACGGCACATTTTGACCGCTGTTATAAGCCCTTTTTGTTGTAGTGCATATGGTCATTTTCATTGCCTTTAACCACTACAACAATAATGACCTTTTGCAACAACAAGGGTTTGTTGCTCAAAGTATAAATTTTGTTGCCTTAGATTGTTCCAACAAAAATACATTTGTCGTTAAAGTCGTCGGCTTAGCACTGTCGCGCTCTATATTTAGTGACAAAACAAAAGTTTTCTTGCCTTAAACATCTTTTTGCAACAAAATAGATTCGTAGTAAAAGAGTTTCCAGCTAATTTACGAAATTGTTTTGCAACAAACTCTTTTGTTGCCCTTGCACTAAATGTTTTTTGCAACAATATTATTTTGTTGCTAAGAAATAGAATAAATAATTTTACTATAAAAAAATTGTGTAGAAATAAATTTTTTTCAACAAATTATTATATCAAAAAAATTTTAAATTAAATACAATGATAATTAATACCATTATAAGAAACAAGAAATTAATTAATTCAAAAGAATTATTATTATTGATGACAAATGCATAAAAATTATTACAAGATGTAATATCTATTTTTTAAAATTACAAATGAATATAACTTTATTGACTTTCTTCATCTCGTGGTGTGATTGAACTTCAATATTTCCTACAAAAAAACACAAACAATAATTAGTTAACTTGTAAATGTAATAATCATGTAATATTATAATTAAAAAAAAGATAAATAAAAAAATAAGAAAATTACATCATATTGAAGAAAAATAGAAGAGATAAGAAGATAGAGATTGAGTTAGATAATGTAAGAATGAGAATTATACATTATAGATGAGAGAATGAAAGTTAAACAAATTTATAGATGAGAGAATTTAGAAAGAGTGAAAGAATAAAAGAATAAAAGAGTGAAAGAAATAAAGTGTGTGAGATATAAATAGAGAGATGGAGTTTTTAGCAACAAAATTTCAATTTTGTCGGAAAAACTTATTTTGGCGGAAAACCACCCGCCTTTTACTTTGAAAATTTTCAATTTGTTCAGCGACAAAATTCTACATTTGTTGCTAAAAGTAAACACTCGTGACAAACTTTATCTTTTGTCTCAAAAAATCAAAAATTTTGGCAGAAATAAAATAATTTAAATCTTTAGTCTTTGACTTTTAGTGACAAACTTAGAATTTGTTGCTATAACTACACATTTAGCAACAAAACTCAAATTTTGTCACAAAAAATCAAGAAGTTAAATTTTAAATCCAGAATTTTAACTACGAAGATTTGGCAACAAATTATCTTTTGTCGCCATTGGTCACTCTTTCGTGACAAAACTATTTGGCGACGAAGATTTTGTCACTAAATGTTTTGGCACCAAAATATTTAGTTTGGCGCTAAAACTTTTAGCAACAAAAAGCTAATTTGTTGCTAATGTGTGTCTTTAGCTATGAAATATTTGTCGTTAAAAATGTTAATTAAATATTAATTTATTTCTTAAGTATTTGGCAACAAAATATTTTTTATGTTGCTATAACACACTTAAGGCAACAAAGACAATTTTGTTGCTAAAAAGCTTGTTGCTAAAGGCCTTAATTCTTGTGGTGAACTATTCATCACTTTGCCATCCTAAGCTTACTAGTTACCACAAAATTTTCGTGGTGGATGTATTGAATTATTGCTCAACTATGACAATTAGATGTACGTACAATCCAACTTTTTATCCCACTAGCTAGTATTGTTCCACGAGCATGGGTATTTAGAGATGGGTATTTAGAGAAAAGAATTGGATAAAATGTTGACAAAATGAATTATTACCCCGTGTTGTTAAGAGTAAAGAAAACAAAATAATCAATTAACAGTATAACAACACCATACCAGGTAATAGTTTATTTTGTCAGTATTTTGTTAGCCATTTTTTGTACTAACTTCTGTGCATCTATCACTTCCTGTGCACCTATCACTTCCGTTTAACATTTTTCTTGTTCCACCGTGGCGGGGACTGTGACATTTTTTGTTAGGAAATTAAGCTTTTGCTAGGGTCTCTCCAAACAATTTATAAAGCAACAAATTAACAAGAAAAATTAAATAAAGAATATATCAATCACACAACATAAAATTTATGTAGAAAACTCTAAATCCGGAAAAAAACCACGACCGTTGTCACAAGACAACCAGAGAAAAATATTCACTATGTAGAAAATTATTACAACCACACTCTTATAAATTATTTTCTCTCACCCAAATCCCAAATACACCCAATTTTTTACTAAACTCTAGAGAACTTCACAAATGATTCATATCTCTTTTTCTCATAAGAAATTGGATTGGATTTTTGGATGCTTCACAAACTTATGGAGAACGTCCCCTTTTATAGCTAAAAAGCTATAAAATAATATTTTTCCCCTTAAATTTCTTCATTCAAATATTTGAATATTGAATTCAAAGTTTCAATTTCTTCATTCAAAGATTGCCTTGATTTTCAATTCCCAACTTTGATTTTCAATTCCCAACTTTGGCAAATATTACCATTTGTTGACACTTTTGACATCAACATCATCACCTAAAATTCCAAAGACGGCACTACAAAAGAAAGTAAGAAACATTAAAATGGCGGTGAATAGCACAAGTGGAACTCAAGCTACGATGGAGTTGAATCACTATGATCGAGAAAGTGAACTAAAAGCTTTCGATGACACGAAAGCTGGCGTTAAAGGCCTTGTAGATGCGGGAATCGATAGGATTCCCCGCATGTTCTATCAACCAACAGATAGCTTGGACAAGACACCAGTTTCCCGTGACGCTCAATATACTTTTCCAACTATAGACTTGCAGGGAGTCGATAAAGATCCAATTCAACGCAAAGAAATTGTTGAGAGAGTCGGAAAAGCATCGGAGACGGGGGGATTTTTTCAGGTGATTAATCATGGGATTCCGGTGAGTATTCTGGAGGAGATGAAGGAAGGGGTGCGCAGGTTTTATGAGCAAGATTTTGAGCTGAAAAAAGAATTCTATACACGTGATAACACAAAAATGGTGGCTTACAATAGCAATTTTGACTTGTATAGCGCACCAGCTGCTAATTGGAGAGACACCATAGTTTTTATTATGGCTCCCAATCCTCCCAAGCCAGAAGAGCTGCCTGCTGCTTGCAGGTAGGTGATCTGAGTTTTATTTTGGTTTTTTAGAAAGCTGTGATTGATATAGATATTGGATAGATAATGAACATATAAATAATTAAATCTTAACAGGATTATTTTTATATTAATTTATATGATAGGTAGGGTACTGTTTAACCTCCATCTTTTTTGTGGTTTATAAAAAAAAAAAAAAAAAACTTAGCCGTACACTGTTATGAATGCACATGCCGCACAAGCTTTTTTAAAAGATTAGCATAACCCAGTTAACACTGGATCCAAATTTATGGAAAGTGATTTGTGGATGAATAATTAAATGTTGATCAAATTGAATTAATTTTGCAGAGATATAGTAATGGAGTACACCAAGAGTGTAATGAAACTGGGACATTTATTGTTTGAGTTGTTATCAGAGGCTCTTGGCTTGAACCCAAATCACCTTAAAGAGATGGATTGCCCTGAGGGTCTAATGTTATTGGGCCATTATTATCCGGCATGCCCACAGCCAGAATTAACAATGGGCGCAACCAAACACGCCGATAATGACTTCCTTACGGTGCTTCTTCAAGATCACATTGGTGGCCTCCAAGTTCGTTATCAAAATCATTGGATTGATGTGCCCCCCAGTCATGGGGCTTTAGTTATTAACATTGGAGACCTTCTACAGGCGAGTCCCTTTATTTTTTATCATTCTTTTTCATGAGTTTCGTGCTCCAATATATTGTTGAAAAAAATCCTTAATTGCTATGGTCACAATAGTGTTAACGTTGGTATTCAAAAGCTTAAGCTTTCGGGTCGGATACGTTGTTAATATTAATTTGGTGGAATGGAAAGCCTTACTAACAGTCAACACTGAAGGCTTGTGCTCTGGGTCGAGGTGGGTAGGGATTTCGGTAACCACCCCCATTTGTTAAAGCCATGAGCTACCCCGTTAAGTTTTGTCTTTGATACTATTTTTGGGGAGTTAGCCACCAATTTAAACTTAGGTTCTAATGGTTGCCGTAACATCTTTTATTGGGTTTCACTTTTCAGCTTATATCAAACGACAAATTCAAAAGCGCGGAACATAGGGTATTGGTGTTGGACCAAGAGTATCAGTGGCAAGCTTCTTTAGCACCAGTCGTCAGCCATCCTCAAAACTTTATGGACCTATCAAAGAGTTGTTATCAGAAGAGAATCCTCCTAAGTACAGGGAAACCACGGTTCGAGATTTTGTTTTGCATTTCTACAAGAGGGGCCTCGATGGCACTTCAGCGTTAGAGGATTTCAAGCTATGAATTCTGTGAAATATTGCAGTATGTAACCAATTATTTGAAACCTAAGCTTTTGTACTTTTTGTTGGGTGTTGAAATCTCTAGTGCTTTTGAACAAGTAATTGTTTCTTCACAAAAGTTACATAATCAGTCGAAATTCAACGGGGAGACAGATTTTCAAATTAAAAGACAGCTACCAAATAAAAAGTAGGACTGTGCATGTCTAGTTGCTTAAACAATGATCACAAGCATGTGTGATTGAGGATGCGAGATAGCACCCACTCATCTACCAAGCCACAAACCGCAGTTCTTAATGGTCCCCATAATTTCTGAGGTTTTAATCTCTTCCAAATTGATCATTTGTGGTCCGTAAAGCCAAACTTTTTGTTTATAAAAAAGCAAAATGGTATCGTGGGGTCCGCTCAAGTCGCAGCTGGTGTCTCCCCAATTAGCAAAGTAGTCTATTTTGGAATTGTTTCGAATCTCCAGTTGCTCACACCAGATTCGGAAAACTAACGTGGCCACGATTAAGTGAATACTGAATTAATTCATAAACGTTATGTAGAACCTTCTCCATACGCATAACATAGTACTCAATTTTCACATAGAGAAAAGAAATTGTTCAATTTCTCTTTGATCAACTATTAAAGAAGAAGAAGAAATGGCTCTTCAGGCAGGGACTGATTCGAACTATGACAGAGAAAGTGAGTTAAAGGCATTTGATGATACAAAAGGTGGTGTCCAATGGAGTAGAAAAGTTCCACGTACATTCAAGTGCGAACTGAGTGTTGTGAATTTGAACTCAGGAAATAGCTCGCAGCTCAGAGTTCCAACAAATGACCTGGAGGGCATTCATAAAGATCCGAATACACGCACTGAGATCATCAACAAAGTTAAGAATGCAAGCGAGGAATGGGGGTTTTTCCAGTGTTTTGAACGACATCAAAGATGGGATCCGCAGATTGCACGAGCTTGACACTGAGACGAAGAAAAAGTTGTATTCGCGAGACCCAACGCAAAGGGTGTTCTATAATTCCAATTTTGATCTGTACCAAGCACCCTTAGCTGGCTGGAGGGATACTATTCTTCGTCATTTGTCTCCTCATCTACCTATCCCTGTGGAATTGCCAGATGTATGCAGGTGACAGAAAATATTTTTGCCGAATTATCGTTTAATTAGGCTAAAGAGTATTATTGTAAAGAGTTCATACGTAAAAACTTGCAGAGATGCAGTGATGGAATACAGAACTCATGTATTGAGATTGGAGCATACGATGTTTGAGTTGCTATCAGAGGCTCTTGGGCTCAGTTCTAGCCACCTGAATGATATGGATTGTGAAGAGGGTCTTCTCCTTCTGGGTCATTACTACCCGGCATGCCCGGAACCAGAGTTTACTCTGGGCACTACGCAGCATGCTGATGGTAGCTTTATCACGATAATGTTACAAGACCAAGTGGGTGGCCTTCAGGTTCTGCACGAGAATCAATGGATTGATGTTTTGCCCACCGACGGAGCTCTGATCATAAACATTGGAGATTTTCTACAGGAAAGTTCCGTATATTAAGTGAAATTCACTTATATTAATTTGAAAATTATGAAGTTTTCTGAAATTGTGTATTTTGAAATATAACGATATGTTTATTGTCAGTGCTTAAGTGAAGAGAAACCGCAGAAATTTGAAAGGAAAGTTAAGAAAATGTTTTGGAGTTGTTAGATAGTTTATGAATATCTGAAGTACCATGGCAAATGTAAATAGATATTTACGGTTAGAAATTAGGCAAGAAATAATCAGGATGTCTTTTTGAAACCAATTGAGTGTTGTGCGCAGAATGCGGAATCAAGCGCACCAAATAATCATAAAAAAAATAAAGGACACAGAATTTTACGTGGTTCGGTAGTATGCATATGTCTACGAGAGTAAAAGAAAAATAATTGTATTACTAATAATTATTAGGGTGTAAATTTGAGTAAAAAAAAACTCACTTCCCAAAACTCAAATACACCCAAAGCACTCTCACATACACTCTCCAATTGCTCACACTCTTAGAATTCTAGAATTGCTTCACTTTCAATTCTCTTAAACTCTCAAATTTGGAATGCCTCAAATGAATGCAATCCTTAGCTATTTATAGCCTAAAAATAGCCAAAATTTCAACATGGCAATTTGGCACCAGTAAACAGATGCCACCACAAGTTTGTTGAAAAGTTGGATTTGGTTGACTTTTCAACACTTGTGCCGATTTTTCAACACCTCCACCCTCGAAAAATTTGGTCAAATATGAGCCGACTATTAACGAGCCATCATCCCAAAATGGTGATCTCGGATCGCCACGCACTTTAATTTGGGATCAAGCCAACCGTAGTTCAAAATTCTTGAAGGAAATAACTTAACATAATCGAAGAATTTGAATTAGTCTCAAACAGTGTTGAAACTTAACTCTAGAAACTATCTTCGTCATCATATCTGATGGGTTATCCTTGGTATCGATCTTTTTCTATAACACATCACCACCCTCGATAATTTCTCTCACATAATGATATTTCACATTTATGTATTTCGTCCGAGCGTGATATGTTTGATTTTTCGCAACGAATATTGCACTTTGATTATCATAGAAGACCACAATGTTCTTCTGGATTACTCTCAAATCTTCTAACAAGCATTTCAGCCAAATAGGCTTACTCACAATACCCAATACATTGTTGATCATAATCCTTTTTTAACAATAATCCAACATCAGCTATCCTATACAATAACCCAACATCTCCAAACAAGCAATCAAACCCTCTACTCCAACTCCGAAACACCTTCAAATTTACAAATTTTCTTTTGCCGATCAAGTATCCCCATCCTTCTACATTCCTTTGATCTATTTTTACGATCTCAATCATCACAAACTTGGCAACAATATCATCTGCAGTGACCTAAAAAAATCTCTATCCAAAGTGCTAACTCATTATTATCCGCTGGCCGGATGCCTTAACGATGACTATGTAGACTGCACCGATAACGGTATCCTTTTCTTGGAGGCTAAAGTCAACTGCAATCTCTCACAAATCATCGGAGAACCAAATCCTAGAAAGCTCAACAAGTTCCTTCCTGATCATGTTAAAAATTTTATTCTTGCCATCCAAGTTAATTTCTTTGATCATGAATATTGCAATTGCATGCGTTTCACAAGATTGCAGATGCTTCAACGTTCATTACATTTATCAAGAACTGGGCACTGCTGGTGTGATGATAGGTCAAAATTTGTCCGAACTTTTGCTCACGACGCTCTTTCCTCCGCGGGATGTTGGAGAATCTTGCAGTTAGTCTCGCCGAGGATAACATTGTCCGCAAAAGTTTTGTGTTCGGGGCCTCCATGATAGCCGCTCTCAAAGAAAAATACGATGGGATACATCCAACGCGTTGAAGCCTTATCGCTTTCATATGGAGCGGGTTTGCTTTCATCGAAATCAAAATAGGGCCTGAAAGGGTTTCCATGTTAGTTCATGCGGTGAATCTGAGGAAGAGGATGGACCCGCCACAACCTGATGATTCTTTTGGGAACATTTCAGGGCCAACCGCCACAATTATTTCGGAAGATATTGGGGAGGAGTGTTATGGGTTAGTTAAAATGTTCAGAGACGCCATAGGCAAAATCAACAAGGACTATGCGAAAAAACTACAAGAGGGTGTCTTCGAACACTTTGGTTTGTTGGGAAGCATTAGTGAAGAAGGATTCAATAGAAGAGAAGTGGTTAATTTTTACTATACAAGTTTATGCAGGTTTCCTCTATATGAAGCCGATTTTGGGCGGGGAAAGCCTATATGGGTAGCTTGGGGGGGCTGGCCTTACAGAAATATTGCTGTATTAATGGATACTGATAGGTCATAAATAGTCATGCTATATTTAGTTTAATTCCCTCATATTTTGATTGATTTTGTGCTAATGTATGGAGATTATGTTTGATTTGATTTAGGAGGAGAAACATAGAGATTATGATAAAAAGTGGATAAAAAGAGCTTTATTTGGGCTTTGCAAACATGGGCTGACCATTGCCTGGAAGGATTCGGTCCTAGCAATCAGAATTGGAGAAGGATTTGGTCTCCTAGCATTAAGAGAAGAAGAAACCAAGGTGAAAAAGGATAGCCACCAAAAAAAGGAAAGCCTAGCATTATAAAAGGGGCTTGAACGTGGGAAGTCAAAAAAAGGAAGAAAAACAAGGAGAAAGAACGGCTGCTGCACTTTATTCTTTGAAAAACAATCTTTTGTTTTGTTTTGCCACCATGAGTGGCTAAACTTTTAATTCTGATCCAAGGGTAATCAAATTCCGATTGTAGTTTTGTGAGGCTTTGAACTTAACAAGAATTTCTTCAATCCAAGTAATTTTTATTTTCTTGTTCTCATTATCTATGAATTATTTATATTGATTGAGTTGACGCCTTAATTCAATATTTATTTTTCTATCGCTAGTCATGAGTTTGTGATCCGTAATTGTCATGAATGATTGAATAGAGTAGCAAGGAGTTGGCTCATGTGTGTGTATATTGATATTACCGAATTACATAGCTTGCATGATAGGCTCTAGGAAATAAAATACAAATTGATTAAATTGGAGTAATCTAAATTAATTGATCTTGTTTTAGTCATTCTCACTATTCTTAATGCTATCATTATGATATGGAACGATGATGATTAAATTGGTGATAAGTTTGGATTTAGGCGATTGTTTGAGTCTAATGTATTAGGAGAATAATTACTTTCTACGGCTTTTCCGATTAAGTAGACTAAGTTCTTGGATTGAGTAATTTATATTTATGCCTATGATCGAAATTGCAATTGGATGGAATTAATACCCTTGGATTGGAAGTTTGGTAGGATTATTCTTTTTGTTTAAATTTTAAGTCTTGTTTTCATTTATTTTCATCAAACTCTCATTAGAAACCCTTGAAATCAAAGAAATCGGATAACCGGATTCACTAAACGGCTAGCCGATTGTGTCCAGAGTCCGGAGAACAGACAAACGGCTTACCGGTTTTCATTAACCGGCTAGCCGAATCAATCCAGAGAAGAGAAGACCCGCAACCGGATAAACAGATTTCACTCAACCGGATATCCGGTTTGGCTCCAGAAAAGTAACAGGCTATAACCGGTCTTCCGGTTCTCCCTATCCGGATCGCCGGATACGTCCAGAAAGGAGAAGAACAGGATTCGGTCTTCCGGTTCCCCTCATCCGGTCATCCGTTTCCCTTCCAGAACCGATACAAATCGCAACCGGCTTTCCGTTTTCCTTTATCGGCGATCCGTTTAGAGTCAGAAAGCTCTAATTACCTAGTTTTCTTGGAAAATTGATTTTTAAACTTTGAGAAATTAAATACATAGTTCTATTGGGATTCGACCTGGTTTCACTACTTCTACAAATTTATTTAGGTGAATCAGTATTTGTTTTGAGGAGCTTCGACAAACTCCGTCAGATACCAAATGTGGAAATGGAATTGAGGCATGGATTCACTTGAAAGAGGAAGATATGGTGAAATTTGAAGCTGATAAGGAGTTTCTTTCTTATGTTTCTCCAATCTCATGTGCCCAACGCATGTATTGATCAGGTACGTTGTAGCTATTCCTAGATTGAATAATGTGCAGGCATTATTTTGGCTGTATTTCACTTTTTTGTATCCAAAGAGGCAATAGTTTCTTGCTTCTTATTTTTTATTTTTATTTTAAACATGGTGTAATTAATTAAAAGTAAGTTTCTATTTTATTATATCTTATTTAATAGTCATAAATGTTTATTTAAATCAATAAATTCTTATTAAAATTTTTGCTGTTATTTGGTAGTTGTTTTAGTAGAGTTTTTTAATATTAAATAAGTTATTTTATTTCTACTAGTCAAATCTCAAATTTTGGATTTCCGAGAGTAAATAGTTGATTTTTTAAAATATTAAAATATATAAAATATTCTTAACATATTTGACAATCTTACTTTATTCTTTGCATAACATAATTTAAAAAAACTTGCTTATTAATTTTTAATAAAAGCTCTTATTGACAACCAAACAACTAAAATTTATTTGGTAAAAACTCTACTTATAAAAGCTCTATTTAAACAAGTTCTATTTGAGAAGTTATATTTAATGGAGCCTAAGTCTAAAAGTTCCTCTATTTCAAGTGAGTGGAATTTGAAATAGAACCCACGGCTCTTATCAGCAAATTAATAAAGAAAAAGGACAGTGAGCCCCCTAAAATTTCAGAAAAATGATATTAAAACCCTATAATGTTTCAAAAAAAATCATATAAATTCCATTTTTGTTAGTAAATTCTAATTTTTTAATAGTAAATTTATTATTAATTTACAATTACCATTATTCTCTATAATAAATAAATCAATTTATCGATTTAAGACAGGTCGTGTATGTAATGAAATCGACAACTTCTTATTTAAAACTTAAAATTAAGATATAATTACCTTTTACCCAAATTATTTACTTTAAATTAAAAATATATCCTTCCTTATGATAAATTCCGAAATAGAGAGAATATTTTACTTCCCATTTGCCCAATTTACCTTTCATCCATATATAAGCCTAGGTATTTAACATCTCGTTTTGCCCCATTTGTAAAGTAAATAAATTTGATTTTAATTTTATCTATTATTCACCATTTTTTATCATCCTACCATTCGGAAGGGTATATTCATAATTTAAAATGAATAATAAAAAATCATTATATTTCAATTTTAAGTTTTAAATAAAAAAATTGATTTCAATATATACGTCATGTCATCGATGACATGTCTGAGTTCAATATATTGATTTATTTATTATAGGTACATAATAGTAATTATAAATTAAAAATAAATATACCATTAAAACAAATAGAATTTAGTTAAAAAAGGGGTTATATGTCTTTTTAGAACATTAAGAGATTTTATATCCCTTTTCACAAACGATAGGAGATTCACTGTCTTTTTTGCAAGTAACAATTTATAAATGATTTGGATAAGTGTTGATCCAAGTTTTGTATTGAAATTTTAATAAGATTTGTAATTAATAATAATTGGGTAAAAATACTAATGTTATAAAATGTTAACAGACTACTGTTATAAAATACATATGTGGCAAACACAAAATCTAAATAAATTTGTTCATGACTATCTAATCTCCATGATTCAATGACTTAGGGTGTGTTTAGGATTGAAGTTGGGTAGCTGTTATTTGTTTGTACAAGACTTTACATTTTCCTAGAGTGACTAATAAGATCATGACGAAGATGGAGTACAAAGTATTTCAAGTTTTAAGGAAGATTTATGTGAAAGAATATGTGTTCATGCTCTAAGATGCATTGCTACTCTACTTTCAAGTTTATCCTCTGGTTTGTCTTTTATTTTTAGCAAAATTATAAAATTTGAGGATGATTTTAAAAAAAAAAAAAAGAGGAGGAAATTGTTGTGGGAAGTATATAGGGTAGAATAAAATTATTCTTGAAGAAGATATGACTGCCCAGATAAAGTTAATCGGCGAAAACATTGAGTAAGGTTTGACAAAAGAGTTGAGAGGCTTAGAAGATATTTGTTTGTACATGACTTTACCTTTTCTTAGAGTGACTAATAAGATCATGAAGAGGATGAAGTATAAAGCATTCGAGTTTTAAGGAAGATTAATGTAAAAGACTATGTGTTAACGTTCATGCTCCAAGATGCATTGCTACTCTACTTTAAATTTTATCCTCTGGATTGATGTAGGAACCATATATTATTAAGTTTATTTCGATCATATTTGTAATTCTAATCTAATCCGGATTATAGATTATTTCTCTTATTGGAGAAGGATTATGATTAAATGAATTACTACTATATATACGCTTGTTATTTATAATTTATTGTAAAAAAATATTTTTAAGCTTTTGATAAATCATATTCAGTATTTTCTTAATTAAGATATTTTTTTCTTTTGTGAGAGCTTTCTTTCTTGAGTTTCAAAAACATATACTAGAACAACATATAGTATTGCTTCCGCACTGTGTCATCAAAATTGATAAAAAAGATTAATTAACAATCTAATATACAAGATGAAGGCAAATAAAATTTCAGTATTGATAAAGAAGATTAACTAACAAAAAGTCAATCCGCTACAAGGTTTCTGAATGTCAGAACCGCCCAAATTATTACGACAATTCGTTTCAAGAAAATAGCTCCTGGTAATTTCTCAAGTCCTAATGCTTCAGCAATAAATGGTCCTTACTTTCAACTATGTATCCATCGTTCATTTTGTCATCCTACGTTGTTAATTAATGACAGCAAATTTTCTTGCAAGTTGTTGTATATTAATGATATCGGTTTAACGACGGCAACAATTAATAATACTTTTAACATGATCACCTAAAATTCCAAACACAGTGCTAGAAAAGAATTAAGGACACTTCTGGTCATAGAATAACTTTGGGCGATCGGATCACTTTGATAAATTTTAGTCCAATCCTTTGTTTGGTGTATATAGATTAAGTTCGGGTGGTTAATCCTGAGTCCGCGTGTTTTTATCATGGGCCACACTTTATTTAATTTATTTTAATTATGCCGAGACTTTATTGATGTAAAATAAAGAAATTTTTATCCCATGGGTGGCCATGGGAAGAAATAGTTTTCAAGTCTAAAGCATGTGCGCTCCAAAAGTTGCATGACAGCAACCACTCATCAACAAAATTGATTTTTAATGCCAGAGGTTTTACGGCAAGTTTTAATGAAATACCATTAATTATTATTAAAGACGGCATGTCTAATAGCTATGCCATTATTCAACCTCGATAAGGTCAATATTACACCTGACTCTTAATATATGCTGTGAAAAATATTAACACATCTCATTTTAACAGCATAAGAATAAAATATGCAGTGGTAACATTTTTAATGGTTAAAAAAAAAAAAAAGTAAGAATTCGGATCCTCTCTTAACTTAATTTTTTAAAAAGATTTTTAGGAGAAATTCTAGAATATATTATAAGTAATACAACTAATTAATGCATGTATAGTATGTATAATTAAATTTAATAAATGTATAAATATTATAGTATCATTTATTTATTATATGACTGATAGAGACCTCTGATGTATTATAAAATTTTTCAGTTTCTAGAGTAAAATTATTTGTGGCAATTACAATATTCTACAATCAAGATTTTATTTTTATTTTTATCATCACATGTTATTTTGATTTCTCTTCATTAAAATTAAATTTATTATTATTATTAATTTTAGTTATCAATTATAGTTATATATAATTAATTCTTGGGTGCTGGTGCCTGTAATTTTTTTTTTATGTGGACACACTCTTAAACTGTATGATTTAATAAGTTTATTTTTGAATGAATTATAAAGCTGTGTAGTTTAAGAGAGTTAAAATATTGACTATATTAAACCCCCAAGATTTAAAAGCAAATCGGGATGAGAAAAATAAGGGCACCCGCAGTAGAGAAGGATTTGTGTGTGTGTGGATTAATTTATTTGGAGTTTTGTTTTTTCAATCTTGCTGCAATTACTAATTTTTTTGGCTAAATTACGTATAATGGATTGTTATATTGTTCCTTCAAACGTAATGGAATCGCTTATTTTGCAGGGGCTGTAGAGCTACAAGAAGAATTGTTTGAAGGACAAGGATTTCGCATCAAGGATAGAAAATTATAGTTTTAATTTTTAATGTAACAATTTTTTTCTCTTTCTCTTCACTTGTTGTATCAAAATAATAGAACTTAAGAAGTTTTTATTGGTTGTTTATCGACAATACAAATCAGACAATTTTTGTTCATATGTAACAAATGTAATTTTATCATGTGAATGAAATAGAGAATAAATTTGAGAACTGTGAAATCAATAAGAAAATATTTTAATCATATTTTTGTATCATTTAAAAAGGGAAAACTTTCAAGATTCAATAATTTTATGGCATATGGTGAAATGAATTATTAACGGCATATATTTCTTGCCATATATAGCTTACGGATAAACGGCACATTTTGACCGCTGTTATAAGCCCTTTTTGTTGTAGTGCATATGGTCATTTTCATTGCCTTTAACTATTCATCACTTTGCCATCCTAAGCTTACTAGTTACCACAAAATTTTCGTGGTGGATGTATTGAATTATTGCTCAACTATGACAATTAGATGTACGTACAATCCAACTTTTTATCCCACTAGCTAGTATTGTTCCACGAGCATGGATATTTAGAGAAAAGAATTGGATAAAATGTTGACAAAATGAATTATTACCCCGTGATGTTAAGAGTAAAGAAAACAAAATAATCAATTAACAGTATAACAACACCATACGAGGTAATAGTTTATTTTGTCAGTATTTTGTTAGCCATTTTTTGTACTAACTTCTGTGCATCTATCACTTCCTGTGCACCTATCACTTCCGTTTAACATTTTTCTTGTTCCACTTTGGCGGGGGACTGTGACACTTTTTGACATCAACATCATCACCTAAAATTCCAAACACGGCACTACAAAAGAAAGTAAGAAACATTAAAATGGCGATGAATAGCACAAGTGGAACTCAAGCTACGATGGAGTTGAATCACTATGATCGAGAAAGTGAACTAAAAGCTTTCGATGACACGAAAGCTGGCGTTAAAGGCCTTGTAGATGCGGGAATCGATAGGATTCCCCGCATGTTCTATCAACCAACAGATAGCTTGGACAAGACTCCAGCTTCCCGCGACGCTCAATATACTTTTCCAACTATAGACTTGCAGGGAGTCGATAAAGATCCAATTCAACGCAACGAAATTGTTGAGAGAGTCGGAAAAGCATCGGAGACGGGGGGATTTTTTCAGGTGATTAATCATGGGATTCCTGTGAGTATTCTGGAGGAGATGAAGGAAGGGGTGCGCAGGTTTTATGAGCAAGATTTTGAGCTGAAAAAAGAATTCTATACACGTGATAACACAAAAATGGTGGCTTACAATAGCAATTTTGACTTGTATAGCGCACCAGCTGCTAATTGGAGAGACACCATAGTTTTTATTATGGCTCCCAATCCTCCCAAGCCAGAAGAGCTGCCGGCTGTTTGCAGGTAGGTGATCTGAGTTTTATTTTGGTTTTTTAGAAAGCTGTGATTGATATAGATATTGGATAGATAATGAACATATAAATAATTAAATCTTAACAGGAGTATTTTTATATTAATTTATATGATAGGTAGGGGTACTGTTTAACCTCCATCTTTTTTGTGGTTTATAAAAAAAAAAAAAAAAACTTAGCCGTAGACTGTTATGAATGCACATGCCGCACAAGCTTTTTTAAAAGATTAGCATAACTCAGTTAACACTGGATCCAAATTTATGGAAAGTGATTTGTGGATGAATAATTAAATGTTGATCAAATTGAATTAATTTTGCAGAGATATAGTAATGGAGTACACCAAGAGTGTAATGAAACTGGGACATTTATTGTTTGAGTTGTTATCAGAGGCTCTTGGCTTGAACCCAAATTACCTTAACGAGATGGATTGCCCTGAGGGTCTAATGTTATTGGGCCATTATTATCCGGCATGCCCACAGCCAGAATTAACAATGGGCGCAACCAAACACGCCGATAATGACTTCCTTACGGTGCTTCTTCAAGATCACATTGGTGGCCTCCAAGTTCGTTATCAAAATCATTGGATTGATGTGCCCCCCAGTCATGGGGCTTTAGTTATTAACATTGGAGACCTTCTACAGGCGAGTCCCTTTATTTTTTATTTTTTATCATTCTTTTTCATGAGTTTCGTGCTCCAATATATTGTTGAAAAAAATCCTTAATTGCTATGGTCGCAATAGTGTTAACGTTGGTATTCAAAAGCTTAAGCTTTCGGGTCGGATACGTTGTTAATATTAATTTGGTGGAATGGAAAGCCTTACTAACAGTCAACACTGAAGGCTTGTGCTCTGGGTCGAGGTGGGTAGGGATTTCGGTAACCACCCCCATTTGTTAAAGCCATGAGCTACCCCGTTAAGTTTTGTCTTTGATACTATTTTTGGGGAGTTAGCCACCAATTTAAACTTAGGTTCTAATGGTTGCCGTAACATCTTTTATTGGGTTTCACTTTTCAGCTTATATCAAACGACAAATTCAAAAGCGCGGAACATAGGGTATTGGCAAACCGTGTTGGACCAAGAGTATCAGTGGCAAGCTTCTTTAGCACCAGTCGTCAGCCATCCTCAAAACTTTATGGACCTATCAAAGAGTTGTTATCAGAAGAGAATCCTCCTAAGTACAGGGAAACCACGGTTCGAGATTTTGTTTTGCATTTCTACAAGAAGGGCCTCGATGGCACTTCAGCGTTAGAGGATTTCAAGCTATGAATTCTGTGAAATATTGCAGTATGTAACCAATTATTTGAAACCTAAGCTTTTGTACTTTTTGTTGGGTGTTGAAATCTCTAGTACTTTTGGACAAGTAGTTGTTTCTTCACAAAAGTTACATAATCAGTCGAAATTCAACGGGGAGACAGAATTTCAAATTAAAAGACAGCTACCAAATAAAAAGTAGGACTGTGCATGTCTAGTTGCTTAAACAATGATCACAAGCATATGTGATTGAGGATGCGAGATAGCACCCACTCATCTACCAAGCCACAAACCGCAGTTCTTAATGGTCCCCATAATTTCTGAGGTTTTAATCTCTTCCAAATTGATCAATTGTGGTCCGTAAAGCCAAACTTTTTGTTCATAAAAAACCAAAATGGTATCATGGGGTCCGCTCAAGTCGCAGCTGGTGTCTCCCCAATTAGCAAAGTAGTCTATTTTGGAATTGTTTCGAATCTCCAGTTGCTCACACCAGATTCGGAAAACTAACGTGGCCACGATTAAGTGAATACTGAATTAATTCATAAACGTTATGTAGAACCTTCTCCATACGCATAACATAGTACTCAATTTTCACATAGAGAAAAGAAATTGTTCAATTTCTCTTTGATCAACTATTAAAGAAGAAGAAGAAATGGCTCTTCAGGCAGGGACTGATTCGAACTATGACAGAGAAAGTGAGTTAAAGGCATTTGATGATGCAAAAGCTGGTGTCCAATGGAGTAGAAAAGTTCCACGTATATTCAAGTGCGAACTGAGTGTTGTGAATTTGAACTCAGGAAATAGCTCGCAGCTCAGAGTTCCAACAAATGACCTGGAGGGCATTCATAAAGATCTTGTGGACTGGAGTGAATGAATTCAAAACTCTGAACTCCAAAAATGGCTACGTTTTGTTCAAAAGAAATCACTTAGGACTTGTTTGTTACCGTTTTTGGGCTAGTATTTTCATTTTCATTTTCGGAGTACTAATATAATATACGTTTGGTTGATTGAATCTAAAAACATATTACAAAATAAGAAATATAGATTCAGTGTTATAACTAATAAAGTAAAAACATGTTTAACATGTTCTCTGCTTATTACAAAACCAAACTAAAAAACAAATTAAAAAACAAAAGCCCTCTCCATCCTCACGAACTCACGAACTCATTCACAAATCTCATTCACGAACTCATGGTGCTCTCTCTCCATCCTTTCCAGATCTACTCACAGGGCCCTCTCTCCTTTCCCCGATCGCTCATGATAAGCTCTCTCTCTCTCTCCTTATCATTGCCGATCTACACACAACAATAAGATCTCTGTCCTTTTCTTTCCAGATCTGCTCTTTCTCAGTTTGCCCATCTCAGTTTCTGCACTTCATCTCTAGTGTTGTTCTTTGCTTCGATCGCCGTCGCTTCATCTCTCGGTTTCATCTGCGTCACTCGATCGTCGTCGCTGCCGCTTCATCTCCGACGCTGCTGGTGCGCCATCTCGCTGCAACCCCTGCTGCTCCATCCAACTACCTTGACTGCTTTTGCTCTCTCAACTCCATCTTTGTTATGTGAGTTGCTGATATTTTTCTTTTTTAAGGCTTGCATACAATCGAATTTGGCATTCATTGGGTTTTGATTTGCTTGGGAAAATGGTGAGTGTTGAGAATCCGTACTCAATAATTATTTTCTATTATTACCAAATAGAAAACGAACCAAGTGAGATTGTGTTTGCTAGTAATTTTTTATATCATTCCCCTTCTCTCTAAAAATTAATAATTATTTTATATTTAGTAAATATAATTTTGTTGGCATGAGATTGATTAAGTTGGTGTTAGTATAAGAAAATTGTCCAGTTTTATTGGATGTTGTGGCTACTACGTCAATTATATTCCATGGGTAATTATTTTTTAAAATGTGAATTAATTTTTTAAAAATGTGGTTTGCCGTTTGTGTATGGTATAATGCTCCATTATACTTTCAAATCTGTGGGTTCCTCACTTGATTGCTACGTATGCGTTACTCTTCTTTGCTCGATCTCATTTCTTCATTCTTTATCTTCGCTTGGTCTTTGCTCCAGCTTCACGCACTTGCTGCAATTTGCTCCATCTTCTGCTTAAATCTGCCTGCTTGTTGCATCTCGTTGCTGGTATTTTTCTAATTGGGTGAATTTGCGTGTGATCTGATTTGTTTTGCTGCAATCCTCTATCATGTTTAATTGGTTGAATTTTGAGTGTATCATGCTTAATTGGACAAATTGGATGATTGCCGAGACCCTTAATCTACTTAGATACATGAGTTTCTCATCCTTTAAGTTTTAATTCGCAATGCAAATATTGGTTTACTTTTCATTGTGTTGAAATAATCAATTCTGTTGGGGGAATTATCCTATTATTCATAGTTCTTTGAGTTGGAAGTGCATGGGCAGAGACACTTGCGATTTGATTTAATTTTGTTGTCTTTGACTTGATAAGCATTTAGGTAAATAAATAATACATAAATAGTTTACACATTTTTTGATCTTATTCTTTTTTTATGGATCCGATTTCGAATATGATCTGATTTCTTTATTTGTTCTTGGTTTTGTTTCGTTTTTGTCTCCGTTATTTATCAACTTTTGATGATTAAAAATTTGATGAATGCTCAACATCTTTTGAACTTATTGTATTCCTTTGATTCATCATGAATGACTCTGTAATTCCACAACACTGTAATACTGATAATTAATTACAGCCATGAATATTAGGCGGACAGTAATTTCATGGATTAATTTAATGCTTCAGTGGCTCAAGTAAGATGATAAATATGAAATTTATTTAATTTCTCATATTGAAAACTTTAGAACCAATTTTATTCCTACAGTATTGGTATCCCGCAATAAGAAAAGAAAAGCATGGTGCCTGGCAATAAATGAAAACATTGCACATTTGAAACCTGTCATTTTCTACACAAACATGATGACATGCACATACACACCATGATCTTTGGTGTAACATTCAGTTTTTAATCTATGACATGTTACTAAAATTACTTTCGTGTTATGTTGAATTTGATTAATATTTGATATATATTATTTTTTTAATTTTTCAAGATATGGATCCACGTGATGTTGATGGTGATGATAAGGCCGATTGGTCTAGCCGGACCGAAAATATTTTTATTGCTATAGTGCATGAGCATGTTAAAAAAGGTGATTTACAAACATCAACATTTACTAAGAAAATTTGGACCACTATAAGTGATGAGTTATTTGAGAAATCCCAAAAAAGATTCAATGTAGGGCAACTTAAGTCCAAGTTTAATAGGTTCTTGTAAAAACATCAAATTTTCTGACTTAATAGCTCATCTGGGTTTGGGTGGGATCCTATTTCAAATCTGATCCTGACGTTGGCATTTGGGCTGAATATATTAAGGTAAAACTATATTCACAGTATATTAAATAGTTTTGTATAAAATTAAAGTATTATTTTGTGGTTTTATACACTTTTTTTTCCACAGAGTGCCCAGGTGAAGCCATATCGTAAAAAAGGATTAGAGCACTACCAAACCTTAGGGGAGATATTCAACACCACCACTGCTTCTGGCCATTTACGTTTTTCATCTAGCCAAGTTCCATTGTCCTTCGATGAGGATCGTGAATTGGAAGAGAATTTTCTTAGTCATGGAGTTCATGTTGATATTGATGATGATGAGTCCATGGAACCTGTTTATGATATTAGGACAGAGAAAAGGCCTCGTCGGCCAATTGGAACTTCAACTGAGCGGGGTAAAAAAAATAAGAGTGAGTTTGATAGTTACTTTAAGATGGCTAGTTCAGTGATGAATGCTAGAATGGAGATGGTTAAGAGCAAAAGTGCGGAGTCAACTTCTCAATGTGTTGAAAAGTGGTCTATTGAAGAGTGTATTGAAGCTGTGGAGAAATTGGGAGACATTGATGGAGATACATACAACAAATTGATGGATAAGCTAGTGCCCAGTATTGAGTGGAGGAAAGCATTTCTGAGCTTGCCTGAGCATAGGAAAAAATATTGGTTAACTAGTTTGTAGTTTGTTTTTTAAATGTGTTTGGACTTTGTAGTATTTTTATTTGTTGAACTCTATGTTATTTTTATGAGTTTAAATGTGTTTGTTGAACTTTATTTTATTTTATTTTTGTGAGGTGACATTTTGTTTTTACCAATTATCGTATTCTTGAAATATAATCTAGGATTTTTTTTTAATCAGAGCAAAAAAATGAACAACAACAACCATGAAGATGATGATATTGACACTTTAACAGATATTGAAGAAGAGGTTTTAGAGGTAGCCATTGTTATAAAAATGTATGAGAAACAACAGCATGCTATTAGAAGACAATGTTATACAAGACAATTGTCTGGCATTGAATTTGTTCAAGAGTTGTTAAATGGCCATCCGGATAGGATGTATAACATGTTTCGAATGGATAAAGAAGTTTTTATTCGATTATGTTATACACTTGAACATTTACAGTTATTAGAGGATGATAGACATGTTTGTATCAAAGAGGCTGTAGCAATGTGCTTGTATATATTGTCTCATGGTGCTGTTGTACGTGTTGTATCTGAGCGTTTTCAACTTTCAGCGGAAACTGTGTTTACACACTTTAAACGTGTGTTAAAAGCATTTTGTCACTTGGCAAATCATATTATAAAACCAAAACCTCAAGGGGAAACGCCATCAGAGATTAGAAACAATCCAAATTTTTTTCCATATTTTGAGGTAAGAAATTCAATACACGTGACTTCAATGTTTATGTGACTTTAACATTTGTTTAATAAATTATTTTTTTCATATTTTCACAGAAGTGTATCGGTGCAATTGATGGAACTCACATTGCTGCATGGTCACTGGCATATAAACAGATATCATATCGAGATAGAAAGACTCAGGTGACTCAAAATATCATGTGTGCATGTTCTTTTGACATGATGTTTACATTTATATATACGGGCTGGGAAGGTACTGCCAATGACTCAAGGGTATTTATGGATGCCTTAAATAGACCTGAATCTTTGGTTTCCACTTCCGGAAGAAGGTAAGAACACACACACACACACACACACACACATATATATATGTTAATATCTTTGGCGTTTATTTTTTAATTAAGTTATATTTTATTGTTTCTATATTTTAGGATATTACTACGTTGTGGATTCTGGCTATATAAATATGAAGGGATTTTTGACACCATATAGAGGTGAGAGATATCATTTACGTGATTATAGAGGATCAGGTCGAGCACCTAGAGGTCCACAAGAATTATTTAATTATAGACATTCATCATAGCGTAATGTAATTGAGCGATGCTTTGGTGTTTTAAAAGCGCGATTTTCAATTTTAAGGGATATGCATAATTACAGTTTACGTAAGCAACGTCTAATTCCAATTGCATGTTGCGCTTTACATAATTTTATTCGACGAGAAAATGCAAGTGATAGGTTATTTGAGGACTTTGCTGGGCAAGATTTGGTTACCAATGAAGAAGGAGACACTAGTAGGCCACTTACTAACATTGATTTATCTCCAGCAAGTGTCGCAGAGATGAATGCTATAAGAGATGGAATTGCGAACACATGTGGCATGATTACATACGTAATGCATAATGTCTTTCATGTAATTTTTTTATCTATATTTTCTTTAAATCATGTGTTGTAGAACAATGACAATGACAATGTCAAACTTTTTTTTTAATTAATGTTAATTCTAAAACTTTATCATCATGTAATTTTTTTTATAATAAATTTGTTTATGTTATTGAAATACAAGTGTTCAACCCAAGAGGGGAGGTGAATTGGTATTTTTAAACTTATCTTAATCAAACCACACAACAATCTAATCTAATGCCTTAATAAATTCAAAAATAATAAATAAATTCAATGAAATCACAATAATAAATAAGAATGTATTTGAAGCTCTATGAAGATTAAATAATCGTGTATAAGCTCAATGGTCGTGTTGTGATCAACCCTTGATTTGATCTGAATGAGCTTATTTATAGTTGGAGCTGAAAACTAACTGTTATACACGCTTTTGCCAAAAAACGGATCGCCGTTAACAGTTAACGGTTAACCGTTTGGGCTAAATTTCAAATAAACGGTTGACCGTTAGTCACTAACCTTTCGCCGTTAATTTCCAGAGACCTGCAAAATAAATTTGGCTTAACCGTTCTTACTAAACGGTTCAAGGTTAGCAAACTGGAAATAATCGGTTCACCGTTTTCCGTAAACGGTTTACCGTTTTCAGTAAACGGTTTACCGTTAATTTCCAGAGACCTGCCAAACAAATTTGGCTTAACCGTTCTAACTAAACGGTTCAAGGTTAGCAAACTGGAAATAATCGGTTCACCGTTTTCCGTAAACGGTGTACCGTTTTCCATAAACGGTTAACCGTTTTCAGTAAACGGTTTACCGTTAATTTCCAGAGACCTGCCAAACAAATTTGGCTTAACCGTTCTAACTAAACGGTTCAAGGTTAGCAAACTGGAAATAATCGGTTCACCGTTTTCCGTAAACGGTTTACCGTTTTCAGTAAACGGTTTACCGTTAATTTCCAGAGACCTGCCAAACAAATTTGGCTTAACCGTTCTAACTAAACGGTTCAAGGTTAGCAAACTGGAAATAATCGGTTCACCGTTTTCCGTAAACGGTTTACCGTTAATTTCCAGAAACATCATTTTAACAAACCTTTGTAGAACATACTTTCTGGACATTATCGGTTAGCCGTTTTAAATAAACGGTTAGCCGTTTGCTACAGTGAACTGTTTTTGAAAAAAGTATTACCAAACGCATATTCTCTGTTTTTATCATTTTCAATTTTATCTACCAAACGCATATTACTGTTTTCAATTTTAAAATACAGAATACAAAAAATGATACCAAACGCATATTTAAATTCGAAATATAGTAACTGCAAAACACCATTTTCATTTTCATTTTTATTCTCAAAAAATACAAATCCAGAAACAATACCAAACGGGCCCTTAAAGAGCACGTGCTGTCACGGGCTCATTAGCTTAAGGAAATACGGCAGTGTTTTATGTCGTTTTGAAGAAAGCTTAAGTTGAAACACGTGAGCAAGCATGCGTTCGGGAATCAAGTCGTTATTAAGCCGTTACACACGTGTCAAAGAGCTGTGCAATCTGGGTTTCAATAACAGAATATAAGAAGCTGGTTTTCGAAGCAGATTGTAGAGGAATGAGTGAGCTTTTCTGGAGAGGTTGTTGAGAGAGAGAAAGATTCGTCTTGTTCCTTGGAAAACACTCTCTGTAATTGCTCTGTAAATCATCTTGAATCATCAATAAAATAAATCCTGTGGCTTCTCCCGTGGATGTAGATTGTGCACCTTTGTGCATAATCGAACCACGTTAAAATCTCTTTCTTGATTGGAGTGTGTGATTGTTTCTTGATTCATTAAGTCCTCTGTTAAAACTTCATTAACCTGTACTAAGCTTGCAGTTCATCATTGAAGCTTATAGTCAATCTTAAAATCAATAGCATCTTGTATTATCTTGGTCAAAGTTCCTGGGCAGTGGTTGATTACTCATTGCCATTATGGCAGTCAAATCACTACAGATCCGAATACACGCACTGAGATCATCAACAAAGTTAAGAATGCAAGCGAGGAATAAGGGTTTTTCCAGTGTTTTGAACGACATCAAAGATGGGATCCGCAAATTGCACGAGCTTGACACTGAGACGAAGAAAAAGTTGTATTCGCGAGACCTAACCGAAATGGTGTTCTATAATTCCAATTTTGATCTGTACCAAGCACCCTTAGCTGGTTGGAGGGATAGTATTCTTTGTCATTTGTCTCCTCATCCACATAGCCCTGTGGAATTGCCAGATCTATGTAGGTTACAGAAAATATTTTTGCCGAATTATCATTTAATTAGGCTAAAAGAGTATTATTGTAAAGAGTTCATACGTAAAAACTTACAGAGATGCAGTGATGGAATACAGAGCTCATGTATTGAGATTGGAGCATACGATGTTTGAGTTGCTATTAGAGGCTCTTGGGCTCAGTTCTAGCCACCTGAATGATATGGATTGTGAAGAGGGTCTTCTCCTTCTGGGTCATTACTACCCGGCATGCCCGGAACCAGAGTTTACTCTGGGCACTACGCTGCATACTGATGGTAGCTTTATCACGAAAATGTTACAAGATCAAGTGGGTGGCCTTCAGGTTCTGCACGAGAATCAATGGATTGATGTTTCGCCCACCGACAGAGCTCTGATCATAAACATTGGAGATTTTCTACAGGAAAGTTCCGTATATTAAGTGAAATTCACTTATATTAATTTGAAAATTATGAAGTTTTTCTGAAATTGTGTATTTTGAAATATAACGATATGTTTATTGTCAGTGCTTAAGTGAAGAGAAACCGGAGAAATTTGAAAGGAAAGTTAAGAAAATGTTTTGGAGTTGTTAGATAGTTTATGAATATCTAAAGTCCCATGGCAAATGTAAATAGATATTTACGGTTAGAAATTAGGCAAGAAATAGAAAATGTTTATTGTATTACTAATAATTATTAGAGTGTAAATTTGAGTAAAAAAAAACTCACTTCCCAAAACTCAAATACACCCAAAGCACTCTCACATACACTCTCCAATTGCTCACACTCTTAGAATTCTAGAATTGCTTCACTTTCAATTCTCTTAAACTCTCAAATTTGGAATGCCTCAAATGAATGCAATCCTTAGCTATTTATAGCCTAAAAATAGCCAAAATTTCAACATGGCAATTTGGCAATTTGTGCAAGCTTGCATGCCAGTCACAAGTTTGTTGAAAAGTTGGATTTGGTTGCTGACTTTTCAACACTTGTGCTGATTTTTCAACAATTCTCCACCTCGGCGAAAATTTGGTCAAATATGAGCCGACTATTAATGAGCCATCATCCCAAAAATGGCTGCATCTTTGTGACTGCCTACGTACCCTTAATTTGGGATCAAGCCAACCGTAGTTCAAAATTCTTGAAGGAAATAACTTAACATAATCGAAGAATTTGAATTAGTCTCAAACAGTGTTGAAACTTAACTCTAGAAACTATCTTCGTCATCATATCTGATGGGTTATCCTTGGTATCGATCTTTTTCTATAACACATCACCACCCTCGATAATTTCTCTCACATAATGATATTTCACATTTATGTATTTCGTCCGAGCGTGATATATTTGATTTTTCGCAAGGAATATTGCACTTTGGTTATCATAGAAGACCACAATGTTCTTCTGGATTACTCTCAAATCTTCTAACAATCATTTCATCCAGATAGGCTTACTCACAATACCCAATACATTGTTGACCATAATCTTTTTTTAACAATAACCCAACATCAGCTATCCTATACAGATATCGGAGAATCCACTTTACTGCAAGCCAATGGTCTTTACCCGAATTATGCATGTATCGACTAACCATACTGACGGCTTGAGATATATTAGGCCTTGTGTATACCATAGCATACATAAGACTACCTGATGCGTAAATTAGCAAGTGTACTAGTCAGCACAAGTAATATAATGAAGAGTAGAGTATCGTCCCACAGAGATTGTATAACCTATTAGCTACCGAAATTATTCTAACCCTAATTTATTTGAACAATCGAATAAGCAAATTTAGATTAAAATTAAATAAAATAAAATAACTAAAAATTAAATAAATATGCAAGTAGTAATAGAAATCACAAACAGATTAAAACACTAGGACATCCGATTTCACCATAACTAATCTAATTTAATCCTTCATCTATGCTATTAAAATTTTATTACCCATGTTGACAATGAATTTCCCTAATCTATTCAATATCATCTCTCGAATAATATCAAAAATACCTCCATATATTAACCCACTATATCTCTATGTGAATTTAAATATGTAAAGATTTATTAGGCTCTATGGAAATTCTTAGAAAAACTGTACGAATCACGTTGGCATATCTCTGTCTTTTGTTCAATTCATGACATCCATTACACAGAGCAAAAATACATAAATCTCCTTTCGGTCTCATTATGTATCCTCTATTCATTCAAATATTGGCTAGATATTTAAAAACATTAAGCACAATAATGAACACTCAATCATGGAATAATAAATTAAAAATAACAGATTTATGGGATTAAATCTTCATAGTTAGGCTACATCATAGCCCTAGTAAAATAAATTAGTTCATGAGAATATAAAGAGAATTCATAAATTTAATTGGCAACATTCAAGCAAAATAATAGAGAAGAGAAAAAGAAAAACTCAAGAAGTTGTCTTTTCAATCTCTGCAATTAACTTCTCCAAATTGTTGCTCCCGGATTTTGCAGCGGTGGCTTCTCTTCTTTCTTTTCTTACTCTCGGCTTTTTCTCTCCTTTGGCTTGTCTTTTGTGCGGGTGCCTTCCTCTCTGGTTAATTTTCTTCTTGGCTTCTTTTTTATATTGTTGCTGCCACCTCAAAATCCTTAAATGAAAAGGATTTTAAACTAAGACAATTTCAGCCCACTCTTTGAGCCCATTCACGTGATTGCATTCAAATTGCCAATTAATTCTTTAATGCTCCCCACATGCATACCATATTTGTCAACCAAATATTCAAAGCTTCCCCACGTGATTGCATGCATGATGATTAAATTCAATCTTTCTTGATCTGGCTTTTTATTTCGTTCCCCTTTTTTTCTTTCACAATCCGCAATTATTTCCATTAAGCTCCAATTTGTTTCCTCTTTTTGATTCCTTTAACTTAAATATTCCCAATATTCCTAAAATGAAAAAAATATAAAAATGAAGATAAAAATTAATATAATAAAATATAATTTAACATAAAATTAAGTTATGGAAGCATTCATACTTGATACTGCGTGGAATGCAAGCAGTTTTAACATAATATGCTCCTTTTGGGATGATTATTATGGAACGCCGTGCTTTCCATATGCCTACTTGTCATGGAGGAAGTTAGCCATGGAGGAAGAGATGAAATCTCTCCATAAAAACCAGACTTGGGAACTTATGAAGTTACCAAAATGGAAAAAGGCTATTGACAATAAATGGGTCTACACCAAGAAGTAAGGATCTTCAAATCAAACAACTTTTAGATACAAGGTAAGGCTTGTTGCAAAAAGTTTTGCTCAGAAGGAAGGTATTGACTATAATGAAGTTTTCTCTCCAGTCGTAAAGCATACTTCCATTCGTATCCTACTTGCCTTGGTGGCCGAATATGAGTTAGAGTTGGCTCAATTAGATGTTAAGACAGCGTTCTTGCATGGAGATTTGAAGGAGAAAATCTATATGACTCAACCTTGTGGTATCAAAGTTGCTAGAAAGGAGAATCATGTGTGCATATTGATTAAATCTTTGTACGGACTGAACTTGATACTAAGCGATTGGTACAAGAGATTTGATCAATTCATCTGGTGAAATTCACCAAAAGTGAACACGATCATTGTGTTTACTTTAGAAGACTACAAAATGGAGCTTTCATATATCTGTTACTCTATGTCGATGATATACTTATAGCTTCGAAGAACAGAGGTGAGATTGAAAGATTAAAGAAGCAGCTGGCTTCTGATGAAAGATTTGGGTAATGCACATAAAATACTTGGGATGGAGATTCATAGAGACAAGAAAAATGGGAGCGTGTGATTGACTTAAAAATCTTATTTGAAAAAGGTGCTAGAAAGATTTAGTATGGATGACAAAACTAAACCAGTATGTACACCTCTAGCTCCTCATTTCAAATTAATCTCTTCTTTATTTCCCATCCCAAAAGGAGCATGATTATATGGCTCGTGTTCCATATGCTAGTGTTGTGGGTAGTGATGTGCTCATAATTTATCTATTATTTTAATGCTTCCATAACTTTTTTTTTTTGAAAGGAATTTCATTTAAAAAAAAGGAAAAGGTTACAAACTGTTTAATAAATACGGAGGTGGAACATAACTCCACTCTCCCGGATCTGACATAGAACCTCCGGCTCTAGCAACAGAATGAGTAGCGGAGTTCGCAGATCGACGCACAAACGAGAATTGCACTTCTCCTAAAGACATAGCTAGGGATCGACATTCCTCAATGATAAGTCCGAAACCATTGGGGCTGGAAAAGTTCTCAGTTAAGGCTTGAAAAACTTGAAGGTTATCCATTTCGATAATGACGCTAGACATCTGCATCCTCTTGATCCAACTAAGAGCCTCTCTAATGCCAAGAGCTTCAGCCTCACGTGAACCAAAAACACCCGGAAAACACTCACACCGAGCAGTCACAAAATCACCCCCAAAGTTACGGATTACCCAACCAACACTGAACTTGCCTTGAGCCTTAAATATGGCAGCATCAACATTGCATTTCAACCAACCAAAGCAAGGCTTCTCCCAACAAACAGCCCCATGACTACCTTTATGTGCATCAACATCAGCAAAGTACTGTTGTTTCCTTACAGTTTGCCACTGGTACAAAATCCTGCCAGCAGAGTTTAGGACTTGTAGCACACTACCACTATTGTGGTTCCATACACAATCATTCCTATGGATCCAGATCCTCCAGCAAATCATAGCAGCCAGCTGACAAGTTTCCTTGCTATACCGAGAGAAAATAAATTCCAACCAAGCGAAGAAAGAACGAAAGTGGCCAATAATACCAACAGTAGAGGAAATCCAACAAGACCTCGCAAAACCACACTCCAGGAGAACATGTGTAACTGTCTCATCATATGCATTGCACAAAGAACAAGTAGGCATATGGAACAAGTAGGCATAATAATAGCATTCATACTTGCTGCTCTCAAGATAGAAACCCACAACATTAGCATATGGAACACGAGCCATATAATCATGCTCTTTTTGGGATGGGAAATAAAGAAGAGATTAATTTGAAATGAGGAGCTAGAGGTGTACATACTGGTTTAGTTTTGTCATCCATACTAAATCTTTCTAGCACCTTTTTCAAATAAGATTTTTAAGTCAATCACACGCTCCCATTTTTCTTGTCTCTATGAATCTCCATCCCAAGTATTTTATGTCCATTACCCAAATCTTTCATCAGAAGCCAGCTGCTTCTTTAATCTTTCAATCTCACCTCTGTTCTTCGAAGTTATAAGTATATCATCGACATAGAGTAACAGATAGATGAAAGCTCCATTTTGTAGTCTTCTAAAGTAAACACAATGATCGTGTTCACTTTTGGTGAATTTCTACCCTTGTATGAATTGATCAAATCTCTTGTACCACTGCTTTAGTGACTGTTTCAGTCCGTACAAAGATTGAATCAATATGCACACATGATTCTCCTTTCCAGCAACTTTGATACCACAAGGTTGAGTCATATAGATTTTCTCCTTCAAATCTCCATGCAAGAACGCTGTCTTAACATCTAATTGAGCCAACTCTAACTCATATTCGGCTACCAAGGCAAGTAGGATACGAATGGAAGTATGCTTTACGACTGGAGAGAAAACTTCATTATAGCCAATACCTTCCTTCTCGGAAACTTTTGCAAACTTTTGCAACAAGTATGTCTAAAGTTGTTTGATTTGAAGATCCTTACTTCTTGGTGTATACCCATTTATTGTCAATAGCCTTTTTCCCTTTTGGTAACTTCATAAGTTCCCAAGTCTGGTTTTTATGGAGAGATTTCATCTCTTCCTCCATGGCTAACTTCCACTGATTGCTTTCACTGCTGCGTAATGCTTCACCGAAAGTGTTGAGGATGTCATCATCAATAACTGAAAGTGTGTAGGCTACCACCATATCTTTCGTAAGCCATCCGAGTTTATTTATCTCTCTTCTTGGCCTCCTTATTGCTATAGAATCATCATTATTTACGTCATTAATTATTTCTTCATTTTATGGGACATCAGAAGAAACAACTTGTTCTTCAACTCTGGGTATCTCTTCCATAGTTAAATCATTTTCTGATGTAGAGCTAACTGGTACATATGGAGTTGCATTAAACTCCACCCGCTGCAATACTTCTTTGATATTGTTCTCCACCTGCTGAGAACTTGAAGCTTTCATCATTGAAGCTTTCATCATTGAAGCTTCATCAAACATCACATCCCTACTAGACACAAACTTTTTATCTTTGAGATCCCAAAGCTTGAAACCTTTAACTCTACCTTTGAATCCCACAAAGATAGCTTTTCTAGCACGAGTATCCAGTTTACCATCTTTGATATGATAATAAGCTGGACACCCGAATATACGAAAGGAATTATAGTCTTGTGCATACTTCCTAGACCACATTTCTATATGAGTTTTACCTCTAATTGCAGTAAAAGGAAACTGGTTTATCAAGTGACTTGCGTAACTCATAGCCTCAGCCCAAAACCTTTTATCTAAACCAGCATTAGATAACATACATCGTACTTTCTCCAGCAAAGTACAATTCATACGCTCAGCCACACTATTCTGGTGTGGAGTATGTTTTACCGTGAAATGTCTTTTAATAACATCGTTCTGGCATACTTGCAAGAATGGATCAGAAGTATATTCACCCCCATTGTCAGAACGCAATACTTTGATCTTTCTGCCAGTTTGAGTCTCCACCAGTTTCTTCCATTTCATGAAAATCTCTAGAACCTTATCCTTTGCTCGCATGGTGTACACCCACACACGTTTAGAGAAGTCATCAACAAATGTAACAAAATAATGGCTTCCACCAATTGATGCAGACTTGGTTGGTCTCCATACATTACTATGAACATATTCAAGGATCTCACGAGTATCGTGATTTGGCAGTGCCAAATTTGACCATTGTTTTCTTGCCTACTACACAATGCTCACATAAATTTAATTTATAAGTTTTGGTACCTTTTAAGAGTCCATGTCTCATCAGGGTTTGCAAAGACTTCTCTCCAGCATGTCCTAGTTGCACATGACATAGCTTGGTGGTGTCACTGGGTGCCTCAGCAATATTTACTTTATTAGTTGTACCTCCCTTTAAATAGTACAGATTATGACGCTGAACTCCTTGTACAATCACCATAGCCCCATATATGAACTTCATTGTGCTATTTTCAATAGTAACCTTGTAGCCTTTAGCTTCTAGAGCACCCATAGAAATTAGATTTTTTTTTAAAGTTGGAACATATCTAACCTCTTTCAGTTCTCTGACCATTCCATCAAACATTTTGAGCCGAATTGTTCTTATCCCCATTGTGCGACAAGGTTGCTCATTTTTCATCACAACTGCACCAGATTCCAGATTACGTAAATCTATAAACCATTCATTAATGGGACACAAATGATAGGTTGCTTCAGTATCAAGTATCCACTCACTCGAACTAGCCATGTATGCTGCAGGAATAATACTTAATGAATAATCAAAATCTTCATCTTTACGTGCCATGTTTGTTGCTGCTGGTTTCTTTCCATCTCTCTTTTGAGCATTTGGACAATCTTTCCTCCAATGACCCTTTTCATGACAAAAGGCACACTCATCTCGAGCTATGTTTCTGCTTCTCGATTTGGATTGAGAATTCTTTCCACCACGCTTTTTCTTTTTCTCCATCGTCATTTCTTTGGCAAACAAAGCTTCAGATGATGCTTTTTCGGAATGTTTATCATTATTCCGAATTTCTAAATTGGTCAATACTGAGCAGACATCTTTGAAGATGATTACACTTTTTTCATATATTAAGGTGGTCATAAAATGGCTATATTCCTCTGGCAGTGAGTGTAATAGAATCATAACCTTGACTTTATCCTTAATATCTTTATCAAGATTTTTCAAATCAGTAAGTAATTTTTCAAATCTTGAGATATAATCATGCATTGACGCCCCAGGCTTCATTCGAAAATCATATACTTGGCTCATTGCATGAAGACGATTTTCAGTAGGTATTTCTCCTCTAATGTACGCCACAAAGTCATCGTACACTCCTCATATTTCACCAAGTATTTTACCTCATTGGTCAAACAAGATCTAATCTGACCACAAGCTTTCTCGTTCATATGATCCGAAGTTTCTTCATCATACAAGCACCTTTTATTTTTCAAAACAATATCGAGATCGATATGAATAAGAGCATCCATAACTGCGCGCCTCCACATGCCTAAGTTGATTTTCCCATTAAACTTTTCAACATCAATCTTCTGACCACCTATAATAGGTACAGAAAGGCGATGTGACAAATCTCGCCTCCCACCTGAAGTATCTCCAGGAATAATTTGGGTGGATCTCTCTCTACTTGTGGAAGTTTCACCTTCTATCATTTTCTCAATAAATTATTCCCGCCTGAAAGATCAGTGTCTATGTCCATGTACGCGTGAAAAAATGCACCAGAAAAGTTCCCAGGAAAGACTGGAGGGGTCACACCAGTCCCACTTAAGACCCAGTCTCCTTAGGCTATTATCGCCTTTGTGACAGAACTTTCCTCGACATGCACAAATCCACACCACTACACAAGCTACTAATCATCCTAAGTACGAATAGTTGACTCCACCGTATTCGTGAACAATACCGTATATGAACAGTACCATATACCAAAATAGTAATTTATACGTGAACAATACCGTATACTTAACAGTGTCATATGTGAACGGTACCGTATACGTGAACAATACCGTAGCTCTTAAAGTACGAACCATTGGCTCTGATACCACTTGTTGTGCGCGGAATGCGGAATCAAGCGCACCAAATAATCACAAAAAAATAAAGGACACAGAATTTTACGTGGTTCGGCAGTATGCCTACGTACACGGGAGTAAAAGAAAAATAATTGTATTACTAACAATTATTATAGTACAAATTTGAGTAAAGAAAAGCTCACTTCCCAAAACCCAAATACACCCAAAGCACTCTCACACACTCTCTCAAAACTTTAGAATTGCTTCACTTGCAATTATCTTAAATTCTCAAATTTGGGATGCCTCAAATGAATGAAATCCTTAACTATTTATAGCCTAAAAATGGTCAAAATTTCAACACGACAATTTGGTAAATTGGCAATTTAATGCGAAAATGATTTGTTGAAAAGTTGCACTTGTGCTGATTTTTCAACACTGAGATGTAGGATTAATCTGATAGCTAATAAGAAAGGCTCTGTTTTAAGTGATTCATCTGCTTGCTAAATCGGTCCATGTATGCACGTCTCTGAACCATCTTGTCCCCCAATGCTCCTCAAAACTACTTTTAGTCAGTATTTGATAATGCGCAGACAGAAAGCCCAAAATAGCTGCTAGCGAAGGCAAAATGTAGGATTGTTTACGGTTGTCATTTCCAATGACAAGTTCATAAACGCCAACCACAGAGTATTAGTGAAGGATGTAGGCTCCAAAGTGTCAGTGGCATGTTTCTTAAGACCAGAAGCTCATAAGGGCGATAGCCCAGAGTTTATGGACCAGTAAAAGATTTGTTGTCAGATGAAAATCCTCCAATTTACGGAGACACTTTTGTCAAAGACTACATGAAAGTTTTATTTTCCGAGGGGCTCGATGGGACCTCTCCTCTTTTGCAGTTCAAGCGGAGAACTTGATCGTGAGGATTCGATGGTTTGCAGAACTATTGTTTTTCTTCTCTTTAGTTGAATAAGCGTGTTTGTCTCCTATTTTGATGGGTAGACGGCAATCATAGCTCATGTAGTAATAATGGATCTAAAACTTAGGTGCATTAGTCACAAAATTGGTTATGATGCTGTAACTATACGTCGTTATATAATTGTTTTTAATTCACATACTGAAGTGCGTGTTAGGCAAAACAAAGTGTTCGATAAAATGAACTAAGTGCTCGACGAATTGCCTCAATGAGTAATCCTCCAACTAGCATCATCATCAAGGTAGCATGAATCAGGTGGTAGCATGGCATATATGACTAAGAAATTGGTAGATGGCATGTCATATGACTCAGCTGTGTTGGTCAAGAAAGCTCTAGAGTCGTTGAGGATATAAAAGCTCAAGGTTGAAGAGAAGACAAATGAAGCTGTCTATTTTAAAAGGACACTGCACAGCAGCAGTTAGAACAAGTTATTTGTAGTTTTTTGTGATTATCACCCGTATCTGGTACAATGCTCATCCTACTAGCAAAATTACGAAGGCCCATATGGGCTGGTTTTGGAGTACCAGGAGTTTTAGGCGAAATGTTTTAATGAGATTTTGTTGCATTCAAGTTATGTCATAAAAGGACACCGCACAGCAGCAGTTATATCTTTTTAGGACTTGGGCAACTGCAATAGAACCTTCTTAAGATTTTCTTGCCCGTGCTTAAAGCTCCGAGAATACATCAAAACTTATAACAAAAGGGTGTCGTTGCTTTCAAGTTCTTTTTCCTGTATTTATCTTTCCTTTCCCCACCTCAATTGAGAGACAAAGTAATAGTAATCACTAGCTCGGGCAAAACTCAGAAAGAAGCGAGTCCAGAAAAGACAGGAAAAGTGAATTGAAGGCTTTTGATGACTCTAGGACTGGCGTAAAGGGAATTGCAGATTTTGCAGCTGGTAGAGTCCCCCAGATACTCATCCATGAGCTCCCCAAGCCCAGTGACAAGTCACGTTCAAGTGATCTCCACCAGTCTGTTATTCTTGTAATTGATTTTCAAGGCATTGATGAAGACGAAAGTCTTTGCTGCCGCGTAATTGACAAAGTACGAGATTCCTGTCAGAAATGGGGTGTCTTTTCAGGTGATTAATCATGGGATTCCATCAAGTGTCCTGGAGGAAATGATTGATTCTTTACGTAGATTTCACGAGAAAGACGAAGAGCTTAAGCAAGAGTTCTATTCACGGGATGAAACAAGATCAGTGACTTATAATTCCAATTTTATTTGTTTCAAGCACCATCGGCTAATTGGAGGGATTCTTCATGACTCAACTAGAAGCGTGGATGTAGCCAACTGGGGAGAACCACGTTAAATTATTTTGTTTGAATATTTCCTTATGTTGTGTGATTGATATGTATATGTATATGTATATATATGTGTGTTTATATACATATATATGTATCTATATGTACACACACACATATTTTTTCTCTTATTATTGCGTTTGGTTGTATTATTATTTTATGTACAGTGTACTTGATCAAATTGCAGACATATAATGGTTGATTACTCAAACGAAGTAATGATATTGGGGGTCACTGTTTCAGATTGATGTCGGCCACACTGGGCCGGATGCAAGCCATATGAAGGAGATTGGTTGGTTGCAGGGGGGCTTTACTTCTTGTGCCATTACTAACTAGCATACCCAGAAGCAGATTTGACATTGGTGTTTACCAAGCATTCTGATAGTGGATTCTTGACTGTGGTTCTACGAGCCCAACTGGGTGGCCTTTAAGCTCTGCATGAGGATTAACGGATTGATGTGAGCACTGGAGCTCTAATATTTAACATTGAAGATATGACAGGGGCAAGTCTACTTAACATTTGACATTATTTATCATCTACCATCTGATATTTTGGAAAATTTTCATTAAGGACGTTTAGGAAATTCTTCATCGAGACACATTTCATGGTATCACCTGCCACAATCTCTTTATAAAAATTATTCAAGTGATGCTATACTTATCTACTTTCTATTCAAAGTTTATATCCGCTATAAATTATTTCATTAATGATGGTGACATAATATGTATAATACAGTATGTATACACACACACACACACCCCTACACCTCTTGCTTACGTACTGTTGTGCTGTGGCTGTGTGGTAGGGCAACTGCTTGGCTACCGCAGCGCACTAGCTCTAAACATATTTTTGAATGTGGCAACCATGCTGCTCCACTACCATAACACAATAGTCCCAAACGAGTTTAATCATATAATATCAAACTCAAAATTCATAACGTGTTTCACATTAGAAAAAGGACCCGATGACAGTAGTTACAAGTGTTTATTTAATTAATACTAAAAATTCTTTTTTATTTTTGGACTGCGAGTTTAGTAAAAATTCCTAAAAGGTTTACATTAGAAATAAAAAGAATTCAATGGAATTTTAGTTATAAAATAATATTTAAAAAAATTGTGTAGCGGGAGATTTATATTGAGTCCAAAACGACCCAAAAAACAAAACATCATCAGCGAGTTTTGACTGTCGGCGCTCTCATGTGAACTTGCTTCAATTTCTGACAAAAAGGTAGCTGGCATTTTTGTTCTTTTATTTAACAAAAGCCATATACGTTTTCAATTTAACTTATTTTATTTAATCACATAACGTAATAGACAAAAAGTCAAAAATAGTGATCACAAGCTCAGTTAGCAAAATTATGGCAGAAAAAGATTCCAATGACGACCGAAAAAGTGAATTGGAGGCTTTTGATGACTCAAAAACCAGCGTAAAAGGACTTGTAGATTCTGGAGCTGCAAAAGTGCCAAGGATATTCATCCATGAGCAAAACAAGCTTGAACACAAATCAGGTTCAGGTAATTGCCAAAATTTTACTATTCCAATAATAGATTTTCAAGACATTGATAGAGATGCAAGTGCTCGCTGTGAGATCATTGACAAAGTTCGGAAAGCTTGTGAGAGGTGGGTTTCTTTCAAGTGGTCAATCATGGAATCCCATTAAACATTTTAGATGAGATTATTAATGCGGTGCGTAAATTTCACGAGCTTGATGCCGATGTAAAGAAAGTGTTCTATTCTCGAGATAAAACCAGATCGGTGATCTATAATACGAACTTTGATTTTTATCAAGCACTGGCAGGTAATTGGAGAGATTCCTTTTATTGTATTCCTAGCCCACCAAATCCTGAAGAGCTGCCTGCTGTTTGTAGGTATGTAATACATACGCATTGATTTATGGTCAATTTGGTATTCATGTCTAGTAGTTGTGCCGCCTAATTAAGGGCAAAGTTGTTATAGTGTTTGGCAAATATTTAATTACAACTACAATTTGAAAGTTAAGTATCAACTTTTAATTAACAGCAGCTAGAACTTTCAATTTATAAAAGTTTGGCTTTGATGTCCCAACATTATAATGCTAAACAAAGCCTTAATCAAGACGAATGTTTATGTATTTATTTTCAATCCTACCCATTTTGTTTTTTTAACACTATAACAATAATTTTGCAAGTTTTATTAGATCACGCCAATTATATACTCGTAAAGTTTCCTTACAGAGGGAAAACTTTTGCCCCATATGGTTCATATAGTTTATTCACAAGGTAATCAAAATTTTGTCCTCAGGAAAAGAAAACTAGCATCATTTCAATTGCAGAAATGTAATGATGGACTACTCAAAGGATGTGATGAAATTTGGGCTCACAGTATTTGAGTTGATGTCGGAAGCTCTTGGACTCAATTCCAGTCACTGAAAGACCTAGGATGCGCAGAAAGACTTTATTTGATAGGACATTATTATCCAGCAGGTCCTGAACCAGAGTTGACTTTAGGCCTCAGCAAGCACACTGATAGTGGCTTCTTAACTGTGGTTCTACAACATCAAATGGGTGGCCTTCAAGTCTTGCATGAAGATGAATGGGTTGACGTTGAACCTGTTTCCGGATCTCTAATACTTAACGTTGGAGATATGACACAGGCAAGTCTATTTAGTTAACATTAAACTTAATTTGGGATGCTATTCGCTTCAAGTTGATTGACTGATTAATTTCTATTTTTGGTCTTGGTACAGCTGATATCAAATGACAAGTTCAAAAGTGTCTACCAGAGTTTTGGCAAAAAATAATGGCCCAAGAATCTCAGTGGCATGTTTCTTTAGAACACATTTGGAGGAAGGGAATGATTCTAGATTGTATGGTCCAATAAAAGAGCTGCTATCAGAAGATAGCCCGCCACTTTACAGGGAAACCATTGCAAAGAATTATGTCAAATACATTTATTCAAAAGGGCTTGATGGAACCTCTGGACTTCAACATCTTAAGCTGTCAAAGTAGGCAGCCCGAAGTGGAAGATGATTAAATTACTCTTACAGCTTAATTAGTTGCGCGCCTTCCCCATCCATAATCGTATTAGTGTTTATATAAAGCTCATTATGGGTCAATGGTTGCTATAATGTTTTTAGAGTGCACTCTGGTTCATGATTGTGTGATATTCAATAATATCAACTGCTAGCTGATCACCTATTGCTGTGATCATTTTTCGTAGTCTTATTTTGAACTTTCATAGTCTTATTTTGAACATGAGCTACATTGTAATCTCAATCATTCATTCATCACAGCTTATGTGGTCCAAGAAAGTCCGGTTAGTCATCATTTTCGAAGGGTTTTAACAAAACATGACAGCTTATATTTTAAAAAAGAGGAGTTAATTTTCCCACCCCACTTGATTCAACAAATTTTACTGTACACCCATTCCATCAAAATTTACCGTTCAGTATAACTAGCCAAGGGTTAAAAAAAGCATTGTACAATAAATAAATAAAAAATAAAAGAAAATTTTATGATGCCGTGATTAAAATTATGGCATCAATGCCGTGATAAGTGTAAATTTTGTAAATTACATATAAGAATAGTAAATGAAAGGTAAAATAAATAAATTAATATAAGACTAGTAAATTGGTGTTGTAAAACTATAAATAAACAAACACTTATAAAAATAATATAAAACTTGTAAATTAATATTAAACTTTAATTTAAAAATAATTTATTTATTTAATTATTTAAGCAAAGAAAAAAATTACTCATCAATTGAAAATAAAAAAAATTGTATTGAAAACAATTGGAATAAGTTTTGTTAAATTGGTTTAATCATAAATTTAATATTCATGGTAGGACATTATTAATTTTTTTTGCTATCATAGTATTTGTTTACTATACAAGATAATTAAGCAAAATTGTTTTTCTTGGTGTTAATTGAGCCAAAACAAAATAATAAGACAATTCTTATATTACTAGACTATAAAATATCAATAAAATTGGATCTAATTTTTAATTTTATACATATTTCATATAGTTTCAAACTTTGTTTCTTACTTATATTAAAAGATCATTTAGGGTTGCTATTGATGAGATTTAGAAGAATGCAAATGCTGTAAATTGAGTATGTACTAATGTTAATATCTGCCCTTCCGAATAATTTCAAACGACATGTTTCAAATAAAGAAAAGATTTTAGAGTATATTAAAGGTACTACACTTAGGTAGCGTTTATATTTTGAATTGGAGTGGGAATCCTGAAGAGTAGGAATCTTAAGATTGAGAGTGTAGAATGGAAGTATGAGTATGTTATTTACTTATACTAGAATGGAAGTATAGAACGGAGATCGGAATTCAATTTATGTGTTTATTTTATCTTAGATTGGGAGTAAATAATTTTTAATTACAATTTTACCCTTATTTAAAGAATTATAGTTTTTATTTGAAAAGTTAATAAAAAAATATATTTGATGAATAAATATTTATTTTATTATAAATTTATAATAATCGTTAATACTCTTAATTATGTATATCACAATTTTTTATTAATTTTAATTTTAATTACGTAAATTAAAAATCATTTATAAGGGCAATATAAATGAAATATTTTTACTATTAACATAGTACGAAATTAATATTTTCTTAGAATAAATTATTTATTATTATTAATTATTAATATTAAATAAATATAATACTATTATTTTTAAATAAATATAATACTATTATTTTTAAATAAATATAATACTATTATTTTTAAATAAATATAATAATATTATATTTTCAAATAAAGATAATATATAGTAATATTATTAATTCTCTATTAATATAATAATATTATTTTTAAGTAATTGACTTAGAATCAAACCAAATTATTATTAGTTAAATATAATAATATTATTTAAATTAATATATCATTATTTATTATATTTTATCAAATTTAATTTTAGTAAATTTAATAAAAGGAGGGTAAAAAAGAAGGGTAAATATAAAATTAAACATTATTATATTATATTATATTATATTATATTTAAATATTATTATATTAAATTTATTATTATATAGAATAATAATATAATATTATTTAGCATAAAATTAATATTTTCTTAGAATAAACTATTTATTATTATTACTAATTATTAATATTAAATAAATATAACACTATTATTTTTAAATAAATATAATAATATTATATTTTCAAATAAAGATAGTATGTAATAATATTATTAATTTTCTATTAATATAATGATATTATTTTAAAGTAATTTTAACTTTGAATCAATACAATTATTTTTTAGTTAAATATAATAATAATATTTAAATAAATATAATATTATTTATTTTATTTTATTAAATATTAAATTTAATAAATGGAGGGTAGAAAATGAAGAGGTGGGAGTGGGGCCTATGGAGTGAGATTCTTAATCCACCCTGAAAATGTTAAAGTAAACAATAGAGTGAGAGAAATCCATACTCCTCACTCCTACTTTAGAAAGTAAACACAACATTAATTAATTGGTAGTTATATCCAATTAAACTACACATGTTATAACCAACAAGCTCGTAGATCAGTTGGTATGGGGTTGTTCTTTGCCGCTTTAGTAGTCTTATCCGACTCGACTCTAGATTAGTCGAGACTCAATGTAGTTTTTGAATACCAGATGGTCTCATATACAAAAAAAAAAACTACACACACACACACACACACACACAAATATTCATTAAATGTAGTACTTCTTATGTATTCTAGAATTTCTTCAAATAAGGATAATATATGATTCTCTTGCAGGAGCGAAGCCAGGAAAAAATTTCTAGGTGGGCTAAATTTTTTTTCCAAATCCAAATATTATCTTAACTAAAAATATAAAGCTTAATGAAAATTTCATTAAAATATAAGAAAATACATCAAATCCAATAAACAATTCAATTACAATTAAACATTATTTCAGTTGCGCCTTACGATACTTTTGAGAATTAAATTCATTTATTATCGAATCTAAATCGATAATGTCTACAAATTTTCTTTCAATGTAGATAACTATACAATTTGATAAAAACTTCTTCTCCATCTTATTTCGAAATGGTGTCTTGATAAGATTCATAGCTGAAAATGCTCGTTCAATCATTGCAGTCGAAAAAAGAAGTGTCAACACTAAACGAATCAATCTTTTTATCAAGAAGTAAATTTGAGACTTTCTTGTCTCAACTAATTTTCGACATAATTCAGAAAGTAAAGAAATACACTGAAACTCAAACGAGACGAATCACATCAATCTGAAAACACTCTAACTGTCTTCTCAAATAAAGTATCTCAAATTGAGTAAAATCTCGAGTATAAAGCCTCTTTGCAAGATTACAAATATTAACAACATGAAATGATTTGACAGAATCAATAGGATTTAAAGCAAAGCTCAGGGTAAGAAGTTTCATTGTATGATCTGTAAATCTATAATTTAACTCCATCAACTGAAAATCTATTACACCATAAAAGGGAATACTAGAGACGTATTGTTGAATGAGCGCTTTTTGTTCATTTATATGAGTGGATATTTTTGTTCAATAAAGGGAAATTCTTTTTTTTTTTAATATATATGAATGGGCATAACAGAGTGGTACAGCTGTAAATAAAAGTACAAAATAATGATAATTTTGTAAATGGGGCATAATGTATTTTTGAAAATTTTTTAAAATTTTGAACGGGCTGTAGCCCGCTCTAGCCCACACATAGCCTCGCCACTGTTCTCTTGTGTTATTGATTATTTTTGTATAAAATTCCATAAGCAGCTTATCAATTCTAAATTTTCTAATGTTTTCATGCTAATTTCAAAATAAACAATTAGGCCTAATGCTCATATATATGTATAGAGTGTAATTAATTGAAAAAATATTTCATATTCAAATCTCAAATCGCATATCATTATAAATATATTCTGTGACACGAGAGACTTTGAAAGATCAACACAATTCAAGTAAGCAAAAGATCTAAATTTGATAAATGTAAGCAGCGCTCATGGCTACCGAATGAAAGATGAAAGCAATTTGGTCAGTGAAACCTCTTGACACCGTTCCTGTATTTGCAGCATCTTGTATCTAATGACAAGTTGAAAACTGTAGAGCACCGTGCTTATATCTAATGACAAGTAAGCAAAAGATCCAGTCTGTAGAGCACCGTGCTTTGGCAAATCATACTGGCCCCAGAGTATTTGTGGCTTGCTTTTTCACACCACATCCTTATCCCTCGATGGAGACTTATGGCCCCATCACGGACTTGTCATCCGAAGAAAATTCTCCTGTATACAGTGAAACTTCAGTGCAAGATTTCATTGCGTACTATGAATCAAAAGGACTTTGATGGGAACTCTGCGCTCACACGTTTCAAGTTTCGGAGGTAGCCACAGATAGGACTTTAGGTTGCCGTGATTAACGGATTGTTTACCCAAATGGATGGTTGTGCTGGAGCCGTACTGATGCACACTGACATCCGTGTGCCAAGAATTGATGTTTGCTTTCACGTGTCATTTGAAAAAGAAAAGGCAGATGTACAAAAAACCAATTAGGACGTCTATTTACTTCATGAAGGAAAATTATTTGAATACCTCTGCCGTACGCACAACACCCTTTGAATCCTTGACTGCCAGTGCAATGGTGTGATCTCTATCAAGCAATAAGTAAGCTTGAGTTTAAGCCAGGCCGTTTACTAATTATAACTATCCAATGTTTATGCTCATTAATTATATTTGATACTTGGTTGAAAAGTATTAATATATGCCATAAGACTACCATATATGCACACCGTTTTCTAGTAGAAAACAGACAATGGATATCTCAGATGCCAGTAAAACGACCACACAAACTGCAACGGACTATGACAGAGCTAAAGAGGTTCAGGCTTTTGATGATACAAAAGCCGGTGTCAAAGGATTAGTGGATGCTGGAATTGTGAATATTCCCAGGATATTCATTCGACCGCCTGAGGAGCTTGTCGAGGAGTTGACCAACCATCAGACCAATTTTCAAGTACCGGTTATCGATCTTGATGGCGTCAGAGGCAATAAGCTTGAGGAGATTGTTGATCAAGTTCGGGCAGCAGCAGAGACATGGGGCTTCTTTCAAGTGGTGAATCACGGTATTCCCTTAAATGTGTTGGAAGAGATGATTGAAGGGATACGCAAGTTTAATGAACAAGATGTTGAGTTGAAGAAAGAGTTTTATACACGTGACCGTACAAGAAATGTCAGATTCAACAGCAACTTTGATCTGCATTACTCCCGGACAGCTAATTGGAGGGACACGTTGACAATTTCTGCTTTAGCTTCCACCAATTTAGACCCCAACGAATACCCAGAAGTTTGCAGGTACATACTTTGATCAGTGTCTATGTATAGCTTTATCTCCCAGCTTCTGAATCCGACTGATTTTTTAATATGCAATTTGATACACTTTATGGAAGACATTGGGCTTGCTACCACAAGTTCTAATAATAAGTTCCTTTGGAGAAAAATTTGTTGAAGTTGAAAAAGAAAGTCTTAATTCGGACGAATAGTTGCTGCAAAATGCTGAGTTTTTTCTCATGCTTGGGTTACGAAGTTTGTTTATTGAATGTGAAAGACAGGGTCTGCAAGCACGTGCTTGTCGCTGCTAATACTTCATTTAATGTTTCACTATTTGCTGCTGCCAATGGCACCCTACTTTATGCTCACTTAGGCATTTAGTCAAACTTCTTCGTAGATATTATCAAACACCTGTGAACACCTTGTAATAGACGTGAAAACAAACCATCAACAGAAATCATCACCTTATAATTCTAAATGAATCAACAATTTTGCATTTTACAGGTCTATTGAAATTAATTAATTGGTGATCACAGTCATATTTTTTTCTTTTAATTTTTTTTCCTGTTATAGCCCAGTTGATTGTATGTTGTCTGCACCGATTGTTCTCACAAATTTGCAGAGATGGTGTCAGAGAGTACATTAAAAATGTGACAAAATTGGGTGAAACTTTGTTTGAATTATTATCACTGGCTCTTGGGCTGAAGGCTGAACATTTGCAAGAGATTGGATGCCCTAAAGAATACACCCTTCTCTGCCACTACTATCCACCTTGCCCTCAGCCAGATTTGACATTGGGAGCTAGCGGCCATTCAGACCCTTCATTTCTTACCATTCTTCTGCAAGACCAAATCGGCGGCCTTCAAGCCTTTCATGACAATCAATGGGTTGGTGTTCAACCCATTGTGGGAGGCTTAGTGGTAAACATAGGGGACTTCCTCCAGGTTTGTCTTTCACAATTGCAATGAATATTTTTTCTACCATCATGCCAATCTTCATCAATCATCACGATACTCATGACTAATTAGCTGAGATGTCTTCAAATTGAATCAGATTATATCAAACGATAAGTTCAAGAGTGTTAAACAGAGAGTAGTCGCCAGTCATGTCGGTCCAAGGGTTTCCGCGGCATGCTTTTTCATGGGACATAATGCAGCAATCCCAAAGTCTTATGGGCCGATCAAAGAGTTGATATCTGAAGAAAATCCTGCTATTTACGGAGATTTTCTTGCAAGTGAATATTTTAGCAAACGATTTTCTACGGCGATTGATGACAATTCTCCCCTCCATCAGCTCAATCTATGAAGCTGGCAGTCTTTGTATAAATTGTTACCAACAATTTACAAATTGTGGAGTCCTGTTGTGAACTCTTTCCCAATAATTCCGAAAAAAATGTTCTAACTAATTAATAACGTATGAATCATCCAATGTTGCTCTTTGCTTTCTTCAATTATTAGAATGTCCCTACTGCACCGCAGTTCCCTAATTAGTGTCAAAATTGTTCAGCCAGCGCTCGTTTTAATGCTTCGTATATTATTTGATATGGATTAAACGATCGTTTTAATCAGATCATGATTCGAGGTCGACACGATCACCCCAAGATCTTGATTGACTACTAATGATAAAAAAATAAGAACACAGACTATCTGATTTAAGCACTAAACAAGAAACCGATCAGGAAATAATCAATGGAGCACCAAGAACCAGATTTGCATGGTTCAATGGAGATGGCTCATATTGAACGAAGAACAGGGCATCAGAATTTCATTAAACCTTGATACCAAGCCACAGGATGATACTGCAAGTTGCATGGAACAAGATGAAGTAACCATGATGTTGATCAGCTTGTCATAACAGCAGCAGCTACGCACGCACTAGCGCTCCAGGAGCCGGGGGGGGGGGGGTGGTGTGGAAGAAGTTGCTGTTTGACCAATTTGACTTAAGTGGCCGAGGAGCGTTCAGCATCAAAACTACAGTATTCTAGGCCGTTTAAAGCTTGGATTTTTGACGCCAAACGTTACCGTTTTTTCTCTGTTTCAAAGGGCAAAACACAGACGTTTTAATTTGCAGCCTTCTGCTGTGAGATTATACGTCGACGCCGTCATAATCCTTGCTCCTTCGTTGGTCCCACACCTCATTCTCTTATCCTTGAGATTGATGGTTTAGATGCCCCGTGCGTGTAGTAGTTTGTTTATTTATTTAATAGGAAAAATATCCACCGTTTATCTATTTTTTCATTAGTTTGTGATTTTTTAGATGAACTTCAAGGGTTCAAATATGATTCGTCTATGCAAGTCTCCGTGGATACTGAGTTGAACTTCAAATCTCAATACATATACTGGACTTTTTATTGATTTTAGAATTTAGAAAGAGTCCGACAATTGGCACCCCTCTATAATTCTTATAAAACCCGTCTTCTATGATAATTAGATTAAAAAACAAAAGAAATCTAACTAAACCCTTGTATTTTCTCTCTCTAACTCATTACACCTATAGAACCAATCCACTTTTTTTCATAATCTTTTTTTTTTTCTCAAAAACACTTTACATTTTAATCATTGTCATTCTACAAATAGATTCTCACTCTTATCGTTGATTTTCTCATCTATTTTCAATTTTTTATATAACCTTGAACAATAAACTTTTTTAAAATTATAGAAAATCCACTTTTAATTCTAGTTAATTCCAACATACATGAATTTTTTTGAAGAGTTAAATGTATATGATTTAATCATTAAAAAATTTGTTCGAGAAACCGGTAGTTGGAGTTGAGTGGAAGAAATTGAAAAATTAGAAAAGGACATTTTGGAAATTAAAATGGATGTTTGATAGAAAAGGGGCTCTAAAAGGAAATCATAGGGCGCTAATTCCTACTATTTTAGAAAAAGTAGAGGAAGGGGCATGTCTAGATCAATTGTTTTTAAAAAGCGAAGCTCCTAGCACCCTTTTAAGACTCTATGAAACCTCACTTATTATATATATAACTTTTATTTTGAAGAAATTTATAGAAAAAGACAAAAAGTTATAATGGAGTTTAATTAATTATGAAACATAATTTTTTATAATAAAACATATAGTTTATTACTATATTGCCTCATAATTATTTTGACTTTAAAATAATGATTTATATCGCATAAAGATTGGATTCATGATTTGTAAGTGTAAAAATATTTTAATTTAGTTAAATTCATATTTATCCTTTTATGTAATTTTCTCAAACTATTACAAATATCAGGCTTTATAAGAATTTTTAAAAAGCAACCAACCATAGTAGACTATTCGAAAACCATCACGTCAAGCCATTAGTACAGTTAATTGGATTTTCTTAATGTGAACGCTCATTTTTTAAAAATTCCAGCCAAGTGCGAAACTAAAAGTTATGCATTGAACAATTTGGCACCATGATCACCTCTGTACGTAGGTTTCCTTAATCTACAAATATTAGAGCGAACCGTGAATTATTTTGTCTCCGTTTCCAAGTATTAGGTAGAACCAATGCACTAGGCATTTTAGCCCAAGGATGTGTGTGTGTGTGTGTGTGTGTGGGTAACATAAAAAAACCAAACTCATGATTCGAAAATTTTTCAAAGTATTAGGAATGTTTAGAGATAATTAGTGTCGCAAATATTTGTCCTTTCTGTGAGTGAAAGGACTCCATAGAATAACAACTGGATAATATTGATCTCCGGTGAGTATCTATAAGTAAACAACAAATACTTGCCAACTGGCTTAAGATTAAGTTAGTATAAAATATATATTTTAAAATATATATAACAAAATTTTCAAGTAGTATCCCATTATTTCTAATCCAAGTGCTCATTTATGGTCACCATTCAATGGTTGAATGCCTCCTCACTTAAGATGATAAGAGGTAGAAAAATGATATTTATTCATAATGCTTAAAGAACAGGCCATAGAAACAATTATAAAACCATATGGTGTTGGCGTGTTTTTCATTGATTCTTTAATTAATTGTAACACCATATGGTGTTAACTTATTGTTATCATTATTTATTTTATTTTTTTTTAATAACTGTAAGATTATATGGTATTAACGTGTTTTCTTTTGTCATTATGAAAATTCTTTCTGGATGATGGACATTATTACTCTTAAGAGGTAAGATACTGAAAAAAAAAAAAAAAGTAAATGATAAAATCTAATCAAGTGATCTTTCTCAATCATACACTAAATCTATCAAATCATATCCCTTAAAGAAACGGTCCATAAAGCCTTATTCTAGATAATAATGTTTATTACTCCAAAAATGTTCCGAAAACGCACTTTAAAGGAAAAAAAAATTAGTGGGAAACAACAATAAAATTTGTGAAGTGGACAACTATTTCGGCATTTTGCAGTAATTGAGAAATTTAAATCATAAGTGATATAAGTTAAGGATTAGGATAGGACGATATGGGTGGGGGGCTGGGGTGACTACCCCATTCCCAAATTAAAGTTATTTCCATTCCCCACCCTATTTACTAATAAATTTAGTGGGGTGGGGATGGGGAATCCCCATGTGGGGAACGGTTTCTCTATCGCCACCTCATTCCCCATTTATTTATTTGATAATAGATATAAATATATGATTTCAATAAATTAGAAATTAAAAACTTCAATTAAATCATTATCATATTACTAGGTATTTAAATTATGTAAAAAAAAAATCTCCAAATATTTGTAGTAATATTAAAATTAAAAAATATTTGAAGAGAGTAGTTTTTAAGAGAGAAAAGAAAACACAATAATATTTTAAGGTTGAATAAAAATTATATTCTAAAGTTTTCTTTTAGTTATAATCTATTTGTATTAAGAAAAAATTAAAAAAAAATTATTAACTAACATTGTAATTGATAAAACAAAAATTATTAAATAAAATTTAGAAAAAATATTTATATATAATGGGGATTGAGGTGGGGGTGGGGTGAGGAGTACAAAACCAAACCCCACCCCATTAAGAATTTGAGGATTACTTTTCTCTCATTCCCCATCACATTCCCCAAAAATTATTTAAAATTCACCCCATTTGGGGTGGAGCCCCAAACCCATGGAGGATTTTGCCATCCCAATTACTGTATTAGTATAAATAAGCCATTAGACGACCACAATCCTCATCGTTTTGTTGCAGGAATAGACAATGGTTGTCTCGGATGACGCCAAAACATCTTCTGAAAATGGGTCGGAAATCGACAGGGAGCGTAAGGCTTTTGATGATACGAAACCCAGTGTCAAAGGACTAGTGGACGCTGGAGTAGTGATTATTCCCAGGATATTCATTCGACCACCTGAAGAGCTTGCTGAGGAGTTGACGACTCACCAGAGCAAATTACAAGTGCCAGTTATCGATCTTGATGGCATTAGATACAATAAACTTGAAATATTGTTGATAAAGTTCGGGCTGCATCTGAAACATGGGGCTTTTTCCAAGTTATCAATCATGGGATTGTTGGGAAAATTCAGTTTTTTTAAAAAAAATTTTAGGACCGATCTCATAAAATATATATGAATTTGTAATTTAGAAATCGTATCTTGAAAATCTGATATGGCTTTTTTCGCTGATGTGATTTAGGCTCTCAGATCACGATCCGTCACCACCATGCTCGTTAGATCACGATCCGTCACCAAACGATCTTCCGGGTTATGACTCAGGATTGATCTGCACTTGACGTGTGGGCGCCTTTATATTGTGAACAAAGTGGAATAAGACCTTTTTATATCTTTCTCATAGTGGAAAACCAAAGGCTCCAAGAATTAAAACTCACGTTACTTACTTTTTTCCATAAGGGGTCCACCTTGTAAAATAACATAAGGCCTCTTATACATAACCATAAGCATCAATCGTTGGCAGCTCAGTGCTAGAGGTAGGGAATTCTTCAACTGCCTTTTTAAGTAATGAAACATGGAATATTGAATGAACCCGCAACTCTGTTGGTAGCTAGAGTTTATAGGCAACACTGCCGACCTTGTACAGAATTTTATATGGCCCAAAAAACTTACTTGCTAACTTTTGATGAGCTCGCCGAAAAAGGGTAAACTGGCAGTAAGGCTGAAGTTTCAAATACACCATGTCACCCTCCTGAAATTCAACATTGTGTCTCTTCTTTTCAGCTGTTTTTCATATGATTAGCGGTAACTTTTAGATTTTTCTTTAATTGAAATAGTAGCTCATTGCGGGACAACAAAGCTTGGTCGACGTCATTCATCGGAGACGACTTGACGTGATACAGTGGCATAGTAGGAGGCAGCCATCCATAGAAGGCTAAAAAAGGAGTCATCCCCGTCGAGGCATGATAAGTAGTATTACACCAGAATTTTGCCCATGATAAGAACGAATGCCACTTGCGTGGCCATTGTGAACAAAGCTTTGTAAATATTATTCCAAGCAACGGTTAATTACTTCTGTCTGGCCATTGATTTGTGGGTGATATGCTGAACTTATCTTCCATTGCGTTCCTGACATAGTAAAAAACTCTTACCAGAATTTACTGATAAAGATTGGATCTCGATCGATGATGATGGATTTTGGCATGCCGTGAAGTTTGACAACGCCATCAATAAATTTTTCTGCCACCGTTTTAACCGTAAATGGATGAGATAAGGATATAAAGTGGGCATACTTATTGAGTCTATTAACGACAGCCATGATGGTGTCTTTTCCTTACGAATTTGGCAGTCCTTCAATGAAATCAAGAGTAATATCATCCCAGACTTGGCAAAGGATGGGTAGCGGTTGGAAGAGTCCTGCTGATTTTAAAATAGGTGCTTTAATCTTTTGACAGACTTCATACTTGTTTACATACTCTTGCACCGCGTGAAACATTGATTGCCAATAGAATTATTACGCTAGAAGTTTGTAAGTATGAAGGACTCCAGAGTGACCACCCATTTTAGTGTCGTGACCTTCGAATATTAATGACTCCCGTAACTTCAGAGGAACTACATCTTTGGTTTTAAAAAATATTAGCCCATGGCATATGGAGTATGGGCCAGTATCTGATGATTGGGCCATGGACTTGATTCTCTTTATATATTCATCATCGTGAGCAGCTATTTTAATCTCCTCCCAGATTGATACCTGCGGCACAAATAAATTGTTAATAGTGGGACTATTCGGACGGCAGGAGAGAGCATCTGCAGTGGCATTCTCACGTCCCGGACGATATTATATCTCATAATTGTATCTTATCAATTTGGCTAGCCACTGTTGTTGTTCGGGTGTGGTAATTTTCTGCTTCAAAAAATATTTAAGGCTGCGTTGATCCGTCCGAATAATGAATTTGCGTCCTAGCAAATAGGGTCTGCATATTCATATGGCTTCCACGATTGCAAGCATCTCTTTTGCATAGGTTGACCAAGATTTCTTTGCAACTTCAAGTGCTCGACACATAAAAGCGATGGGTTTTCCTTATTGTTGTAGCACTGCACTTATGCCATCACCAAAGGCGTCTGTTTCTATGACAAAAGTGCTGTTGAAATCCAACATGGCTAGTGTGGGTGTACTCATCATGGCCTTCTTTAAATTGTTAAATGTTATCTCTGCTTCCTGGTTCCAGCCGAATTGTCCTTTTTTTAAAAGATTGGTGAGGGGTCGTGCCAACAACCCATATCATTGCACAAATTTACGGCAATAGCTAGTTAAGCTAATGAATCCTCTTAACTCTGAAATAGTCCTCGGTTGTGGCCATGATATCATGGCAGCAATTTTCTTTTCATCTAACCGTACATCATGACAATTAACAATGTGGCCTAAGTATTCTAATTCTTGTTGGCCAAAATTACATTTTCTTGCTTTGATGAAAAATTGGTGCTGCTTAAGAATTTTCAGTGCATGTTTAACATGCTCAAGATGACAACTCCAAGAAGGACTATAAATCAGTATATCATAAAAAAAAAAACAAGGATGAGTTTTCACAAGTATAGACGAAAAATAGAATTCATGATTGCTTGGAATGTTGATAGTGCATTGCACAAGCCAAATGGCATTACCAGATGTTCATAATGGCCATTGTGTGTGCAAAAAGCCATTTTATAAAAGTCAGAGGGATTTACCCGTACCTGGTGATACCCAGCCCTTAGATCTACTTTGGTAAAATAGGATGCCCTATATAATTCGTCTAATATATCTTCCACGATAGTTATTGGAAATCGGTCCTTAATGGTGACTTCATTGAGTGATCTGTAATTGGTGCAAAACCTCCAGCTTCCATCTTTTTTCTTGACTAGTAATACCTGTGAAGAGAATGGACTAGTACTAGGCCTGATTAGCCCTGAATTCAGCATCTCATGTACCTGTTTTTCAATCTCAACCTTTTAAAAATAGGCGTAGCGGTAAGGCCTGACGTTGACAGGTTCGGTTCCCTCTTTCAACGTGATACAATGGTCAATCTCTCGTGAAGGTGGTAATTGAGTTAGTTCCTGAAATAGAGCAGCATATTCTTTTAACAAATTCTTCATGTCTGGTGGTGCCATCTTTAGGGACTCCTCTATGTTCATGTGAAAGCGTATTACAAAACCCGATTGCCCCAGTCTTAGTTCTTTGGTGATTTCGGTTAAGAAAGCTGTCTGGATTGATTGGGTTCCAATCCCTTGCAACTTCCATCTCTGGTTATCCCAATTGAAATCCATGGTGAGGAGTTTCCAATTGCAAACCACCGAACCCAACATCTCGAGCCATTGAACTCCCAAAACCATATCCAATCATGTAATAGGAAGTGAATAAAGAGTTAATGTAAAAGGAATACCTTGTAGTAAAATCTGGACCTTTTCAAAATTTCCTATGCATTTCAGTGTTTCCCCATTTGTGACCTGTACTGAAAATCCGGTGGTGGGACAATTGGTAGCCGCAACATGTTAGCCATCTGAGAACTAATGAAATTGTGAGTTGAATTGTTGTCAATTAACACTATGATGTCACAAGGTCCCACCTTGGTCGAGACACGCATAGTTTGTGGGGCTGCCCATCCCGTCAATATATATAAGGTAATTTTTAAGTCGGTCGGTTTTAATCTTTTTTGCAATTCATCAGTTACCTTTTCACATGTGGAGTCTTCATTTGTTTTTTCACCCTTAAGAAGCAATAGTTGTGGACTTTGACACTTATATCCTGCAATGAATTTGTCATTGTAGTTAAAACAAAGCCCTTGCGCTCATCGGTGTTGTGTTTCGTCCCATGACAGCTTTTTGATTGATCTAAGTAATGGAGCAAGAGCTTGATTGTGATGCTGCTGTACGGTTGTTACAGGGATAACGCAGCAGCCTTCTCTGTCGTGATAATTTATCATCCTTCATACGGGCTAAGTTAATCACTTCTTTTAATGTTTTTGGCCTGAACGTCTGAATATCTTCTGATATTTTCAGTTTCAACCCCTCATAAAAGTACCCACCAACACCTTTTGTGTCTAGCCCTGCACCCTATTCCCAAGCCTTTCGAATTTTTTTTGGTAGTCATGAAGCGAACCTTGTATCACACTCGACAGTGCCTCATCATAGTCTTCATAATCTGTAGGATCAAAATGGGCCCGTAATTCTTCTACTAATATTTTCCACGTAATTGCCCTTTCTTCTTCTCGATAGGCCCGTCGTAAACCTTGCCACCACTGATTGGCTTTCCATTCTAGATGGCATGAAGCTAGTGATACCTTATGCTCATTCGTTGCCTTTTGATATTAAAAAAATTATGTTATCCGGTTGTACCATTCCGTCGGATCCTCGCCTGAGTACCGGAGACATTCTAGCTTCGTTGCTCGAGACACGAATTGATGGCGACCCCCTTCAGTCACTTCGCGATTTGGCTGTGACGATCCCACCTGATCATGAATGCTGTGACTTGGCATTCCCCTAGAAGCTCCAATGAAGTCAGCCAGCTTGCTAAGTGTTTCCTTAAGGTGGTGCAGCTTGTCGTTGATCCCTAGCTCTATGCGTTTCATGCTGTCCTGTAAGTTACCGAGCTCCCTTTCTAAGTGCTCAATTCGTTCTATGTTAGTTGTCATAGTTAACCTCGCTCTGATACCACTGATATGGTCCCAGTCAAAGCGTTAATGATAGTTTTTCTGTTCAGGGTAAGAACGACCACACAAGTTGAATTTGATTAATACTCAATATCCTTTATTCATGAGTACTGGAGTTTATTTATAATAAAAGAAATACAGCAAAACATCTCAACTAAACAACCAAGATTTTAGGCTAAAATAACAACCTTATCTCAACAACTAGCTAAATATCCTAACTAGCTAAGTAACAAAATAAATCGATAACAATTATCCACCAAATCAGCAACGATCTCATGAAGATTGCTCCAGACTTCTCTTTCAGCTACTTGTATGTTTGACGGAGTTTGTCGAAGCTCCTCAAAAACAAATACTGATTCACCTAAATAAATTTGTAGAAATAATGAAACCAGGTCGAATCCCAAGAGAACTATGTATTTAATTTCTCAAAGTCTAAAACAATTAATTTTCCACAAAAATCAGATTTTGTAAAACCCCTGTTCAAAACCGGCTAACCGGAATTTCAAACCGGTAAGCCGTTTGTGATTGGAAATCTATCCGGCTAACCGGATACGGGAACCGGCAGACCGTTTGCTGTTTCTCTCTATTCTGGAACGATCCGGCTATCCGGATGTGAGAAATTCGGAAGACCGGATGTATGTGGTGATGTTTCTGGTGCGATCCGGCAAACCGGTTAGGAGAAATCCGGAAGACCGGTTGTGACTAGATGCAATTCTGGAGCTATTCGGCTTGCCGGATGAGGGACAACCGGAAGACCGGTTACGGCTTGAAGACTTTCTGGAGCTGATTCGGCTACCCGGATGTGAGAAACCGGTAAGCCGAATTTGCGTTCTTCTTGGTTCTGATTCTATCCGGTCAGCCGGTTTGGCGAAACCGGAAATCCGAATGTTTGAATTTAATGGTTTTTGAGAATTTGACGAAATAAAATAAAATAAAATAAAATAAAACAAGACTTAAAATTAAACAAGGAAAAATCAATCTTACCAAACTTCCAATCCAAGGGTGTAAATTTCATCCAATTGTAACTTTGATCATAGGCAAAAATATAAATTACTTAATCCAAGAACTTAGTCTACTTAATCGGAATCCCGCAGAAAGTAATTATTCTCCTAATGTAATAGACTCAAACAATCGCCTAAATCAATTCTTACCATTAATTCAACTGGGCATCATCGTTCCATATCGAATTAAATGATAGCATTAAGATTAATGAGAATGACTAAAACAAAATCAATTATTTCAGATTTCTCCAATTTAATCAATTTGTATTTTTATTTCCCTAGAGCCTATCATGCAAGCTATGTAATTGTGGCCATCAATATACACACACATGAGCCAACTCCTTGCTACTCAATTCATTCATTCATGACAATTACGGATCACAAACTCATGACTAGCGATAGAAAAATAAATATTGAATTAAGGCGTCAACTCAATCAATATAAATAATTCATAGAAAATAAGAACAAGAAATAAAAATTACTTGGATGAAGAAATACTTGTTAGGTCCAAAGCCTCACAAAATTACAACTGGAATTTGAATTACCCCTGGATCGGAATTAAAAGCTTAGCCACTCATGGTGGCTAAACAAAACATAAGATTGTTTAAAGAAGAAATTGCAGCAGCTCTCTTCTCTTTCTCACGCCTCTCTCTCTTTCTTTTGTTGTGTGTTGGATCATTTTCTCACGTTGGCCCTTCTCTTCTTTTTATATTGCTAGCTTTCCTTTTCCTTTTTGATTTCCACTTCTTGCTCCCTTTCCTTTTTCTATTGCGATTTCTTTTCCTCTTTTGCTAGCTTTTCTAATCCTTCTTGGATTCTTCTTCCTCTTTGTGCTAGGAGACCAAATCCTTCTCCAATTTTGATTGCTAGAAACCGACTCCTTCTAGGAAAAGGTCAGCCCACGTTTGCAAAGCCCAAATTAAGTCCTTTTTATCCAAATTTCATCAATATCATCCATGATTCATCTCCTAAATCAATTCAAACATAATTTCCACAATTTAGCACAAAATCAATCAAAATATGAGGGAATTAAACTAAATATAATATGACTATTTATGACCTATCAAATTCCCCCACACCTAAACCATGCTTGTCCTCAAGCATGTCTTAAATCGACATACCAATCCTCCCTTCAACCCATTCAATATCCAAGAATACCAATAAAGCTAAACACACATCAATGAGTTGAATCATAGTGACAATCAAGAGAATAAGCATTCATAGGATAGAATTTGTGACAAAAACATAAGCATCTTATCAATTCATCAAAATCAAATGCAGCAAGACTTAACACCCTCGCATGGTTTCGCTCAATGCTCTCAAAGTGTTTATGGTGCGTGTTTAACTCTCAAAATCAAAGCATAGCATGTCATTACCATAGGCTTGCAAATGATTTAAATCTCCACCACTGCATATGAATATGATGCAAAAATCAAAGGGACTTTACAAGGGTTGAAATGGGGCTTAGGTAAGGGTATGGTAAAAGGAAAAATGAAGGGTTTAACGATCAAGACAAAGAGTTAGTTACATGCATGATTTAGATAATAAACAAAATAAACAAACATACTTCCAAGATGATGAAATTTATCCCCACATTTAAGCACTTAAAACACTTGGAGAAACAATTTGATAATTCAATTGCTTTTGCAAATAATTCTCCAATCATCCAATTAAGGGAATAAATTTCTCAACAGAATTTTTTTTTTCTTTTTTTCTTTTTTTTTTTCTTTTTTTTTTCTTCTCTTTTTTTTCGTTTTTTTTTTCTTTTCCTTTTTCTTGTCTTGATAGGGTAGAAAGAAAACAAGGATAACAAACAAGAAGGCTTGGGGTTAAATAATGTGTTTGAAACAAATGAAAGGGAAAAAATAGGCTCAAAGGGGCTAACTAGGGAAAAATAAAAGGTGGGTCTTTTAGAGTTTAAGAATTGGTTAAACCTAATTGCCCTTATCACACTTAAGCATCAATTCAAAAATGTGGTCTCAACATATATTCAAAAGCAAGTTCTAGAATAAACACACTAAGTTTGATACACTCAACAAAGATAAAAGGAGCAAAGATGTAATAAGTTGCTCTTAGGCTCAAAAGCTCACTAGAGTGTCTATTTTGCATCAAGTCTTGTGCACTTTTCAATCAACAAATTAATTCGACACTATCGAAAATTTTAAAGAAAAACACTATTCATGCTTACCTCTTTCATGCATTAAAACTCAAAACAAAGATGTACCCCTAGCTTACAAGGTATTCAAAGATATTGAGAAGACTTTAAAGCAAAAATTTTTTTTATTTTTAAGAACATTGCCAAAATCCTCCCCCACACCTAAATAATACATTGTCCTCAATGTATCAACAAGTAAATAGCTCACAAAAATAATAATGATAATGAAAAAGTAAATGAGAAGGGAGAAAGAAACTCCCCTGAATGTGAGCGGTGTGGACTCGAATGAGCTAGGGAGAAGGTTCCAAGGAAAGCTGAAAAGTGGCGTGAGCACGATTTATTGAGGTTAATCTCCAGTCCAAGATATGTCTTCTTCATAAAGAGCATCTGGAGGCTTTAAAATGAAATTAACGAAAGTAAAGAAAACTAAATATAATAAATAAAAATTCAAAAAGCAAGAATAAAGAAAATATTTGGGTTGCCTCCCAAAAAGCGCCTTTGTTTTATGTCTTTGGCTAGACAAAGTCGCAAAGCGAATCATTCGTCCAAATAATGAGGATGACTGAAATTGACTCCGGTGAGGCATGGAGCAATTTCACCTTCATAATAGATTTTCAACCTATGGCCATTCACTTTAAAAATCTTGTCCGAGTCTAGGCTCTTAATCTCTCTTGCACCATGAAACACATTAATAATAACAAAAGGGCCAACCCATCGAGCGAAACTTACCAGGGCATGAGCTTGATCGAGAATTATATAGCAAGACTTTTTGACCATTATTGAATTGCTTACGAACAATCATGTAGTCGTTTAGAATCTTGGATTTCTCCTTGTATATTCTTGAGTTCTCGTAGGCGTCTACCCTCAAATCCTCTTACTAGTGCAATTGCAACAATCTCGACATACCGGCCTTGTCTAAGTCCATATTACATCGCCGCACCGCCGCCTGCTCGATTTCCACGGTAAGTGACATGCTTTACCAAACACAATTCGGTGAGACATACCTATAGGAGTTTTGTATCTTTGCGGTAAGCCCAAAGAGCATCATCTAAAGGCTCCAATCCTTTCTTCCCGGATTCACCGTCTTTTCCAAAATAGACTTAACCTCTCGATTGGAGACTTGACAGCCATTGGTTTGAGGATGATATGCGGTGGCAACTCGGTGATTCACTCCATATTTTTTCGTGAGCTTCAACCGATCTATTGCAAAATGTGTGCCTTGATCACTAATAATTGCTCTTGGAATTCCAAACCTAGCAAAATGTTAGTTTTGACAAAACCTACAACGACTTGAGAGTCGTCGGTTTGGTGGCTTTGCTTCCACCCATTTCAAACATAATCCACCGAAAAGAATATAAGAAAATCCGCAAGATGATGGCAAAGGACCCATAAAATCAATGCCCCATACATCAAATATTTCACAAATAAGAATTGGAACTTGAGGCATTTCATTCTTGCGTGTTAACGCTCCTACTTTTTGACATCTCTCGCAACTTTTGCAAAATTGATATGCATCTTTAAATAAAGACTCCCAATATAAACCACTATCTAGAATTTTCCTAGCGGTCCGTCTAGGTCCAAAGTGTCCTCCACATGCATAATCATGGCAAAAGGTTAAGATAGATTGGAATTCATTTTCAGGCACACATCTCCTAATCACTTGATCCGCACAATATTTCCATAGAAAAGGTTTGTCCCAAACATAGTACTTAGACTCACTCTTAAGCTTAGCTTTCCTAGACGCACTAAGACTATTAGGTAGACTTCCTGTAACTAAATAATTTACTATATCAGCATACCAAGGAATCATACCTTTTAGTTGGAACAAATACTCACTTGGAAAGTCGTCATTGAGAGGTGTCTCATCTTCCTCCCTTATCAATCTACTCAAGTGGTCAGCAACAGAATTCTCCACTCCTTTGCGATCCTTAATTTTCAAGTCAAACTCTTGGAGAAGTAAAATCCATCGAATTAGCCTTGGCTTCGATTCCTTCTTGGCCAAAAGATACTTCAAGGCTGCATGGTCAGAATACACAATAACTTTAGAGCCAAGCACATAAGAACGAAATTTATCTAAAGCAAAAACAATTGACAAAAGTTCTTTTTCCGTAGTGGAATAATTGCACTGAGCAGGATTTAGAGTCCTCGAAGCATAATAGATGGCATGGCTTTTCTTGTCAATCCGTTGGCCTAAAACCGCTCCCACTGCATAATTGCTCGCATCGCACATGATTTCAAAAGGCAAGTCCCATCGCGGTGGTTGAATGATTGGCGCGCTAGTCAACAATTCTTTGAGCTTGTCAAACCTTTCTTTGCATTCCTTCCCAAATTCGAATTGAACTTCTTTTTGTAACAAATTTGTTAAGGGCAATGCGATTTTGGAGAAGTCCTTGATAAACCTGCGATAAAATCCTGCATGTCCAAGAAAAGAACGCATTTCCCTAACATTGGTAGGGTATGGTAAGTTTGCAATTATATCCACTTTTGCCTTATCAACTTCTATCCCCCTAGAAGAAATCACATGTCCTAAAACAATGCCTTGGGTGGCCATAAAATGACACTTTTCATAATTTAGAACCAAGTTAGTATCTATACATCTTTTCAAAATCTTGGTTAAATTATCTAAGCACTCATCAAACGAATCCCCATATACAGTGAAGTCATCCATAAACACTTCAATGCAGCTCTCAATAAATTCAGAAAAATACTCATCATGCATCTTTGAAATGTACGGAGGCATTACATGATAGAAGGGCATTCACCTGTAGGCATAAGTTCAAAAGGACAAGTAAAGGTTGTCTTTTCTTGATAAATCTGCAATAGGAATTTGATAGAAACACGAAAATCCATCAAGAAAACAAAAGAAGACTTTCCTGCTAATCTCTAGCATTTGGTCAATAAAAGGTAAAGGAAAGTGATCTTTTCTAGTGACTTGGTTAAGCTTCCTAAAATCAATGCACATTCTCCAACCATTTTGTACACGCATGGGTACAAGTTCATTATTCAAATTCTTAACCACAGTTATGCCAGTTTTCTTTGGAACAACATGAATTGGACTTACCCATTCACTATCAGAAATTGGGTAGATTATACCTGCATCGAGTAATTTGAGGATTTCTTTCATCACCACTTCCTTCATGGCTGGATTCAACCTTCTTTGTGGCTCTCGTGATGGTTTAGTATCCTCTTCAAGCAAGATCCTATGCATGCAAATTGATGGACTAATTCCTTTTATGTCGGCTAAGGTCCATCCAATTGCCACCTTGTACTCCTTTAAGGTTCTCACCAAACTTTCCTCTTGCTCCTGTGTGAGTCCTTTCGATATAATCACGGGCAATGTCTCCCTTTCACCTAAATACATGTATTTGAGGTGGTTTGGCAAAGCTTTCAATTCCAGTTTTGGTGCCTGCACAATAGAAGGTAACATTTTGTCAGTGGTAGAGGAATTTTCAGCATTAGAGTTTATTGGCTCCAAATTTCCTTCTAAAGTGGGTTGTGCATCTAACTCTAGCTCATTCCCAACATTTTCTTGGGTAAAAATTTCCTGCACAATAGAATCAAGCACATCAATTTGACAAAGAGAATGCATATCGATGGGGTGTTTCCTTTGCATCAAAAATATTAAACTTAACGATCTCTCCATCAAACTCGACAGAGAGAGTACCCTCATCTACATCAATCTTTGTTTTGGCAGTTTTCATGAAAGGTCTTCCTAATAAGATCGAAGCTGATTTGGAAGAAGGATGACCTTCCATCTCTAAGATGTAAAAATCTACAGGAAATATAAGCTCATTAACTTGCACCAAAACGTCTTCTACTATCCCAAGTGGGTGAATGTAAGAACGGTCAGCTAATTGAATAACTACACCAGTCTTTTGCAAGTCATTTAGTTTAAGTTCTTGGTAAACAGAAAATGGCATGACATTAATTGAGGCTCCTAAGTCTAGCATAGCATGCTCAACTTTCTTTTCACCAATCACACAAGGTAATGAAAACATACCTGGATCCTTGCATTTTTCGGGCATACTCTTTCGTAAAATTGCCGAAACATTCTTACTTACCTCAACCTTCCCCTTTTCCTTCATCTTCCTCTTGTTGGTGCACAACTCTTTCAAGAATTTTGCATATTTGGGAATTTGCTTGACTGCGTCCAACAAGGGGATGTTGATTTGCACTCTCCTAAATGTGTCCAGAATCTCCTTTTCTTGTTCATCTCCTTTTGGTTTAGCTAACCTACTAGGAAAAGGAGGTATAGGTGTGTAAGATGAAAGAGATAAAGGAGGATCGAATTTTACCCCACGCCTTGTTTTGGGAGGAGCTTCTTCATCTTCATCTCCCTTGGCCATTTCAACGTCTTTAGGTGGAGTTGATCCCGAGGGAATTTCTTTTCCGCTTCGTAGTGAAATTGCACTACAATTCTCTCTTGGGTTGATTTCTGGCTGTGAAGGTAATTTTCCAGAATTTTGAGCTTCCAACTTACTAACTGATGTGGCTAATTGAGTGATTTGGTTGCCTAAACTCTGGATGCTTGTTCTTGTTTCCTGTTGAAATTGAAGAGTATTGGTAGCGAGATTCTTAACAATATCTTCCAAAGACATACCTGAGTTGGGAGCTTGAGTCTGTGTAGGGATTGGAGGTGGTCTTGTAAAGTTCTGAGGAGGTGGCCTTTGTTGTCCTCCTTGGTTTCCATAGCTAAAGTTAGGATGATCCCTCCATCCAGGATTGTAGTGATTTGAATAGGGATCGTATTTCCTTTGAGCGTGACCAGGAAACCCATTTATAGCATTGGCTTCTTGTGTGGAGTCTTGTTGTAATGTGGGGCACATATCAGTAGGATGCCCATGAAGTGAGCATATTCCACATGCTTTCACCGTTTGCAGTTGCCCTACAGCCATTTGACGAACCAAAGCAGTTAAATCAGAAATTTGATTTTTAAGGTCACTTACCTCGTTAACGTGCTTGATAGATCCTCCTCCCGCTCTTATACCAAATTGTTGAGAAGTTTCAGCCATATTTGAAATCAATTGTTTGGCTGCTTCGGGTGTCTTGTTCTTAAAAGCTCACACTTGCTGCGTCAATCATACTCGCATCCGTTGTATGATCCTCGTAGAAATATTGGATGAGGTTGATCCGAAATTTGATGGTGGGGAAAGCTAGCACATAATCGCTTGAATCGTTCAGTACTCGTCTGACGTCTCCCGATGATTTGTGTGATACCATAAATTTCCTTCCTGTCTGGCATCGTGAGGCGGAAAGAATTTCTCCGAAATAGCCTCTTCATCTCGTTCCATGTGGTGATAGAACGGAAGGTAGATAATAGAGCCAATCTTTAGCTTGATCCTTCAAAGATAATGGAAACGCTCTAAGGTTGATTTGCTCTCGGATACACCGTGTGGCTTCATTCGAAGCAAACAATGTGAAATTCTTTGAGGTGCGTCTGTGGATCTTCACATGCAAAACCACGTCAGGAAGGATGTAAATGAATCAATCCATATTTTAGTTGTTAATCATTAGCAATATTAGGAAAAGTAATGCATAGGGGTTGTTGATTCAAATCTGGTGCGGCGAGTTCTTTGAGAGTTAGGTCTGCCATCTTTTCTTCAATGTCTGCAAAAATGGATGTACCACCAGTGGTTAAATCTATCTCTGCTTCTTCCTCAAGACGACGTTTTCCCTCTCTAGTCTCTTTTCTCAATTGACGCGCTATCCTCTCGATTTCTGGATTATACTGCAAATTAGGAGTCTGAGAAGAACGGGTCATAAACTAAATCAAATAATCAATTAAACAATGAGAAACTAAAATTAGTTCCCCGGCAACGGCGCCAATTTTGACGGGAGTTTGTCGAAGCTCCTCAAAAACAAATACTGATTCACCTAAATAAATTTGTAGAAATAATGAAACCAGGTCGAATCCCAAGAGAACTATGTATTTAATTTCTCAAAGTCTAAAACAATTAATTTTCCACAAAAATCAGATTTTGTAAAACCCCTGTTCAAAACCGGCTAACCGGAATTTCAAACCGGTAAGCCGTTTGTGATTGGAAATCTATCCGGCTAACCGGATACGGGAACCGGCAGACCGTTTGCTGTTTCTCTCTATTCTGGAACGATCCGGCTATCCGGATGTGAGAAATTCGGAAGACCGGATGTATGTGGTGATGTTTACAGTGCGTCCATAAGCCGGTTAGGAGAAATCCGGAAGACCGGTTGTGACTAGATACGATTCTGGGCTATTGACTGCCGGATGAGGACAACGGAAGACCGGTTCTGACGAAGACTTTCTGGGCGATTGACTGCGGATGTGAGAAACCGTGGCCGAATTTGCGTTCTTCTTGGTTACGATTCTATCCGGTTTGGCAAAATCGAATGTTTGAATTTAATGGTTTTGAGAATTTGGAAATAAAATAAAATAAAATAAAATAAAACAAGACTTAAAATTAAACAAGGAAAAATCAATCTTACCAAACTTCCAATCCAAGGGTGTAAATTTCATCCAATTGTAACTTTGATCATAGGCAAAAATATAAATTACTTAATCCAAGAACTTAGTCTACTTAATCGGAATCCATGATAATTATTCTCCTAATGTAATAGACTCAAACAATCGCCTTAAATCAATTCTTACCATTAATTCAATTTGGGCATCATCGTTCCATGCTCGAATTAAATGATAGCATTAAGATTAATGAGAATGACTAAAACAAAATCAATTATTTCAGATTTCTCCAATTTAATTAATTTCGTATTTTTATTTCCCTAGAGCCTATCATGCAAGCTATGTAATTGTGGCCATCAATATACACACACATGAGCCAACTCCTTGCTACTCAATTCAATCATTCATGACAATTACGGATCACAAACTCATGACTAGCGATAGAAAAATAAATATTGAATTAAGGCGTCAACTCAATCAATATAAATAATTCATAGACAATAAGAACAAGAAATAAAAATTACTTGGATGAAGAAATACTTGTTAGGTCCAAAGCCTCACAAAATTACAACTGGAATTTGAATTACCCCTGGATCGGAATTAAAACCTTAGCCACTCATGGTGGCTAAACAAAACATAAGATTGTTTAAAGAAGAAATTGCAGCAGCTCTCTTCTCTTTCTCACGCCTCTCTCTCTTTCTTTTGTTGTGTGTTGGATGATTTTCTCACGTTGGCCCTTCTCTTCTTTTTATATTGCTAGCTTTCCTTTTCCTTTTTGATTTCCACTTCTTGCTCCCTTTCCTTTTTCTATTGCGATTTCTTTTCCTCTTTTGCTAGCTTTTCTAATCCTTCTTGGATTCTTCTTCCTCTTTGTGCTAGGAGACCAAATCCTTCTCCAATTTTGATTGCTAAACCGACTCCTTCTGGAAAAGGTCACACGTTCAAAGCCCAAATTAAGTCCTTTTTATCCAAATTTCATCAATATCATCCATGATTCATCTCCTAAATCAATTCAAACATAATTTCCACAATTTAGCACAAAATCAATCAAAATATGAGGGAATTAAACTAAATATAATATGACTATTTATGACCTATCAATGTTGCATGCATAATTCCATGTAGTGTTTTGTATGCTTCACGTGTAACCTTCATACCTAATGCTTGGTTTTGGTACCCTTGACGACCTTCGTATCTTATCAATTTGAAAGATCAACACAATTCAAGTAAGCAAAAGATCTAAATTTGATAAACGTAATGAGCTCTCATGGCTACCGAATAAAAGAGGAAGGCAATTTGGTCAGTGAAACCTTTTGACACCATTCTTATAACACCCCAAAAATTACCCATGAAAACATAAAGAGTAAAATTAGAATGAAATCTCACATCATTTATTCTTATTAATAAATCTTAAAATAGACAATAATTATTTATACTTCAACTGAATCCTAACATTAAATATTTGAGATTAAGTCTCCAAAAAAAAGTCTCTAATCTAAAATAAAAAGTCTAGCCAAATTTAATCTTTAAAGCAACTCCAAAGATCCACTAAGAAAATTCTCCATCTAAGAACCCAAGCCACATCTCTAATCAATCTGCAAAACATTGGAGACGCGAGTTGAGCCGTCAACTCGATAATCAAATCCATACACAATATTTGAAAACCTCTGTTATTAAACCTTTAAATATTTTATAATATCTTATAATAACATCTTTATTTAGCATAAGGGGTAGATTCATGTAAAAGCATTAAAAATATTAAAACATTCATAAAACATTAAAAGATAAACATTGGTAGCTCATGCCTCTTAGTCATTATCATTCATCATTTATCATTTAGGGTACTATATCCCGCATTGTTCCTCGTTCAGGGTACTATACCCCGCATGATTTATAACATTCTTGTGCACAAGATCATCATCATACCAGCAAGTTGGACATAACATTACATAATATCATAATATTTGCATCACGTATTTTACTATAGATTATGAGCCAAAATTTTTTTTGAATCTACCTTACATCCTTTCATAAATAGCATTTAAAGTCTTCTAAAACATTTAACAACTTTTCCTTGAACATTTAATTCTTTTAGAAAATTTTTTAAGAAAATATTTTGTTTAAGAAAACTAATTTCTTAAGATAAATTCATTTAAAATACATTTATATAAATTCATGTAAAAGTATTTTTATTTTACAAAATTCATTTAAATAGTTAAAATCAGTTTTGTAAAAAGTTTCATTTAAACATAAATTGCATTTATTATAAAGCGCATCATGCATAAATCTACTTACTTCGATCCGCAGCAATCAACTCAATATCTTAAGAACAAACTAACGAGCTCACCCACGTCCTATAATCATTATAAAAATATCCTTATCAATATCATTTCTAACCTTAAATATAATCTCAATCATCCTTAATTCATAGGCACTTATACTAGCTCAATACTTATGTATATTATAGACATAAGTATGAGCATTTTGCACATGCTGATTTTTAATAACCTATACACATGTTGGAAAACCATAAAAAATTTCACAAAGGTACTGTGAACGTGCATAGCATTGCATATAAAATTTCACAAAAATCAGCACAAGTGAAAATCAAGTCAAAATATTGACCTTTCACCAAAGTAACAAAACTATCCAGTATTAACCAAGTTAGACCTTTATCACTTAGGAAATCCATGAAATATTCTTTAATACTCAAATTAATCTGTTTATTTTTTCTAATTAAAGAAGACACATCCAAAAAGCATATAATTAAAATTCATAATTTTTGGACGGCTGAAACTATTTTAAAAGCATTTTATTTCCTAGAACATCTAATCTGTCCAGAAAATTCCAGATTTGAAAACATAATTTCAAAAATTCACATCTTTTATTTTACATGCCCAAAAATCGCGATTCCAACTTTAAAGACAGAGGAAAGATTGAAATTTCATTATAAAATCTAACATGGCATGTAATATTCATAAATTAGCCCAACTGTTACACGTTTCAGCTTTTGCAACTTTGGAAAACAGTTTCCAGATCTGCAGCAGCCATATGTTACAATTTTTATAATTTAACCACAAAGAATAAAACTACGAAATTAAACATGCAAGCATACGAGACATAGATATGTTGATATTAAAATCGCCATCATTTTTAAGGATGTGTAACCTTACAGAAAAATTTCCAGAAGTGAGAACCGCTACTGAAATCAGAATTTTCCAGCACCAATAACCCAAATTCGGAAAACCATAACAATTTGCATACTCAGAGGATTTCAACGCAAAACCTATCAATGGAAAGCTTAGGATGTCTAGTTCCATGATGTGTAAATGTATTCATGTGATTCTAAATAAAGAAAATAATTTCAAGCAAGGAATACAAATTGTTCATATCATCATAACATTAGAAACACACACATATTACATAAATCATATTACAAGTAATTAAACACAAACAACTAATAAAAATAAATCATATAAGTTAAAGAAATACTTAATACCTTAAGGCAAACACTAAGCAAGGAAGTTATAAAACTTTTTTTTTTTAGGGTTTATAACGGCGTAAAAAATAAAAGATGACTTTCTCTTAAAAAGTTGGCTTCCTTTTAAATATTTAGTAATTAATAAATATTTTCAAAAAATAATTAAAAAGACAAGAAAACATGAATTTTAAGAAAATTTCCTTTTTTTTTATAAAAATTAATAAATTACATAAATTATACAAAATAATTTAATAAATTTTATAAACATACAAACATTCAATAATAATTATCTTACTCAATTTAATAAAAATAAAAAAATAAATAAATAAAAGTGGGCGTTACAGTTCGTGTATTTGTAGCACGTTGTATCTAATGACAAGTTGAAAACTGCAGAGCACCGTGCTATCTAATGACAAGTAAGCAAAAGATCTAGTCTGTAGAGCACCGTGCTTTGGCAAATCATATTGGCCCCAGAGTGTCTGTGGCTCGCTTTTTCACACCACATCCTTATCCCTCGATGGAGACTTATGGCCCAATCACGGACTTGTCATCCGAAGAAAATTCTCTTGTATACAGTGAAACGTGCGGTGTGTGCAAGATTTCGGTATGGTTTGTTTTTTTTTTTAAATTTAAATGAATTTGAATTTTTTTAAAGTCAGAATGAATCTGAATACGAAAATTTAAATAACACATATATATTTTTTTAATATCTGAATATAAATAATATTTTATTTATTTTTATAATAAAAAATATCTTAAATTTAATTATTTGACATTTATATCTTTATAAATTAAAATAAAAAAAATTAAAATTTTATAATTTAAAAAATAAATTATTTTACAAAGATATTTTTAAAATATAATATTTATTTGTCATTTAAATATTTTTTTATTTAAATAAAAATTATAAAAATTTATTTATTTTTATTTAAATATAAATATTTAAAAATTAAATATAAATTTTAAAAAATAAATAAATAAATTTTAAAAAAAATTTAAAATTAATAAAATTTCAAACTTCGTCATTTATCGAACAGCCTCTTCGTATTACTAATCAAAAGGACTTTGATGGGAACTTTGCTCCCCCACGTCTCCAGTTGCGGAGATAGCCACAGATAGGAGGTTAAGTTGCCTTGATTAATGGATTGTTTAGCCAAGTGGATGGTTGTTCGTATTACTAATCAAAAGGACTTTGATGGGAACTTTGCTCCCCCACGTCTCCAGTTGCGGAGATAGCCACAGATAGGAGGTTTAGTTGCCTTGATTAATGGATTGTTTAGCCAAGTGGATGGTTGTGCTGGAGCCGTACTGATGCACACTGACATCCATGTGCTTCTCATGACTTGATGTTTGCTTTCACGTGTCATTTGAAAAGAAAAAGCAGACGTACGAAAAACCAATTAGGACGCCTATTTACTACAGGAAGGAAAACTATTTGAATATCTCTGCTGGAAGTGTAAAATCCTTGAATCCTTGACTGCCGGTGCAATGGTGTGATCTGTATACAGCAATAAGTAAGCTTGGCTTTAAGCCAGGCCACTTACAAATTATAACAATTCCATGTTTATGCTCATTAATTATTTGGTACTTAGTTGAAAAGTATTAACATAAGCAAAAAAGTATTAACATAAGTGATTATTTTCACTTAACTCTTAAATGTTTTGATATTTTTCACTACACACTTAAAATTTTAATAATATTCAATCCACACCCAATTTCGTTAATTTGATCGTTAATTTTAACGAATTTATTTAAAATTTAATAAAATATCTGAAATACCTTTTATCTTGAATTAGAAAAGAATTAAATGACATAAAATGTTAATCTAATAATTAAAATTTATATTAAAAATTCTTAATTAAAGGTAATTAATAATAATTCCATCAATTAACTTATCAAATAAATTTAATTTACCATCATCCAATAATATTTAGGGCATGAATTTTCAAACTTACCCTTTAACCGTTAGAATAAACGGTCAAATTAATGGATTTGGGTGTGGGTTGAGCATTGTTAAAACATTTGGATGCATGATAGAGTATGTCTAAACATTTAAGGCAAGATGAAATTAACCCTCATCAAATAATATTTAAGGTATTAATTTCCAAATTTACCCTTTAACAGTTAGAATAAACGGTCAAATTAACGGATTTAGGTATGAGTTGAACATTATTAAAATATTTAGATACGTGGTGAAGTATGTCAAAACATTTGGGGCAGGGCGAAATTAACCCTCACATAAGCTAAGATGCTACTACCATCCATGCACTATGCTCGTCATCTTCTTGTAGAAAACAGACAATGGATATCTCAGATGCCAGTACAACGACCACGAAAACTGTAACGGACTATGACAGAGCTAAAGAGGTTCAGGCTTTTGATGATACAAAAACCGGTGTCAAAGGATTAGTGGATGCTGGAATTGCGAATATTCCCAGGATATTCATTCGACCACCTGAGGAGCTTGTCGAGGATTTGACCAGTCATCAGACCAATTTTCAAGTACCGGTTATCGATCTTGAAGGCGTCAGAGGCAATAAGCTTGAGGAAATTGCTGGTCAAGTTCGGGCAGCAGGAGAGACATGGGGCTTCTTTCAAGTGGTGAATCACGGTATTCCCTTAAATGTGTTGGAAGAGATGATTGAAGGGATACGCAATTTTAATGAACAAGATGTTGAGTTGAAGAAAGAGTTTTATACACGTGACCGGACAAGAAATGTCAGATTCAACAGCAACTTCGATCTGCATCACTCCCGGACAGCTAATTGGAGGGACACGTTGACAATTTCTGCTATAGCTTCCACCAATTTAACGAATACCCAGAAGTTTACAGGTACATATTTTGATCACTGTCTATGTTTAGCAATATCTCCCAACTTCTAAATCCAACTGATTGTTTAATATACAATTGGATACACTTTATGGAAAAGCATTGAGCTTGCTACCACAAGTTCTTACAATAAGTTCATTTGGCGCAAAATTTGTTGAATTTGAAAAAGTCTTAATTGGGACCAATAGTTGTTGCAATTTGCTGGGATTTTATTTAAATTTAAGAAATTATAAGTCATCTACCTCAAATTTAATAAATTGATGGTTTTTCTCATGCTTGGGTTATTAAGTTTGTATGTTGAATGCGAAAGACACGGTCTGTAAGCATGTGCTTGACCCTGCTAATTTTTCATTTGATGTTTCACTATTTGCTGCTGCATATAAGCACCCTACTTTATGCCCGCTCAGGCATTTAATGAACACTTCATAGATATTATCAAACGCCCGCGAACACCTTGTAATAGACACGAAAACAAACCGTGAACACAAATCATCAACCAACAACTGACTATAAGAGCAATTTATGTGTGGTTCATTGAATTGGCTTATGTACATCTAAGCTGCAAGCATTCGATATCACAAAGTTGTTGTTCTAAACGAATCAACAATTTTGCATTTTTACAGGTCTATTGAACTTAATTAATTGGCGATCGCATTGGTATTCATTTTTCTTTTTTTCTTTTTTTCTGTTAATGCCCGGTTGATTGTATCTTTTCCTGTACCAATTGCTCTAACAAATTTGCAGAGATGCTGTGAGAGAGTACATTAAAAAAGTCACAAAATTGGGTGAAACTCTGTTTGAATTATTATCACTGGCTCTTGGGCTGAAGGCTGAACATTTACAAGGGATTGGATGCCCTAAAGAATACACCCTTCTCTGCCACTACTATCCACCTTGCCCTCAGCCAGATTTGACATTGGGAGCTAGCGGGCATTGAGACCCTTCATTTCTTACCATTCTTCTGCAAGACCAAATCGGCGGCCTTCAAGTCTTTCATGACAATCAATGGGTTGGTGTTCAACCCATTGTGGGAGGCTTAGTGGTAAACATAGGGGACTTACTCCAGGTTTGTCTTTCACAATTACAATGAATATTTTTTCCACCATCATGCCAATCTTTATCAATCATCACGACACGCATGACTAATTAGCTGAGGTGTCTTAAAATTGAATCAGATTATATCAAACGACAAGTTCAAGAGTGTTAACCACAGAGTAGTCGCCAGTCATGTCGGTCCAAGGGTTTCCGTGGCATGCTTTTTCATGGGACATAATGCAGAAATCCCAAAGTCTTATGGGCCGATCAAAGAGTTGACATCTGAAGAAAATCCTCCTATTTACAGAGATTTTCTTGCAAGTGAATATTTTAGGAAGCGATTTTCTATGGGGATTGATGACAATTCTCTCATCCATCACCTCAAACTATGAAGCTGGCAGTATTTGTATAAATTACTCGTATTTGTTACCAACAATTTACAAACTGCGGAGTCCTGTTGTAATCTCTTTCCCAAAAATTCCTAAAAAAAATGTTTCAACTAATTAATAACGTATGAATCATCCAATGTTACTCTTTGATTTCTTCAATTATTAGATCATCTCTAAAATATTCTATTATTTTTATTTTTTAAATATCTATTTGTTTACTTTTATGGTAAATAAGAGAGTAAAAAAATATGTTCTTCTCTAAAAAGTTCTTCAAATAGAAATAAATTAATATTATTGTAATCAAATAAATATTTTTTCAAAGAAAAAATATATGGTAATTAAAACACTTTTCTTTCTTTATCTTTTACAAAAAGTAATAAAATATAAATTGAAGAGGGAGAAAGTAATTCTACAAAATTGAAGAAAGATAATCATTTTTTATTTTAAAAATTTTAATTGAAGTATTTTTTAAAATTTTAAATATTGATGTGACTTTTCAAACGAATAATAAAATTTTATTCTTATAATGCCTCTACTGCATTGCCGTTCCTTAATTAGTGTCAAAATTGTTTAGCCAACATTCTTTGTAATGCTTCGTATATTATTTGATATGGATTAAATGATTGTTTTATTCAGATCATGATTCAAGGTCGATACAATCACCCTAAGATCTTAATTTGACCACTACAGACTATCTGATTTATGCATTAAACAAGAAACAGATCAGGAAACAATCAATTGAGCACCAAGAACTAGATTTACGTGGTTCAATGGAGATGGCTTATATTCAAGGAAGAATGGGGTACTAGGATTTCATTAAACCTTCGATGTCAAATTATACAATGACACTACAAGTTGCAAGGAACAAGATGAAGTGACTTTCTCTCTTTCTCTCTCTAATTCTTATATCTACAGCATGTATGAGATCTCAATAACCATGATGTTGTCAGCTTGATATAATAGCAATAGCTATGCACCGGCGTGACGGGGACCCGGGAAAAAAAAATATTCATGTTTGACCAATTTGACTTAAGTGGCCCAGGTGCGTTGCACGTGATTACTTAGTTCAACATCAAAATGACAAAGTTCTCAGCCGTTTCACGCTTGGATTTTTAACACCAAATGTTACCCTTTTTTTCTCTATTTCAAAGAGCAAAACACAGGCATTTTCATTTGCAGCCTCCTGATTTGAGATCTTATGTCAACACCGTCATAATCCTTACTCCTTAGTTGATCAGACATCTTATTCTCTTATCCTTGAGATTGAGAAGAGCGATCAATACTTGCGTCTGGTGTAAGGAACAACATGCGCACCCAAAATGGAGAGTACTAGATAAGTCGGCACTAAGATCTTGAAAACACAAGAAATGTTGACTAACTTAATGAGTGTAGGTCCAATTGGCCAAAAATCAGCAGCAAAAGTAACCTCGAGAAGCACGTGCTTAACTACAATAGGAGAGGAAAATATTAAAGCACACACCCGACACAACGAATAACTATAATCCCAACGAATAGGACCCCATAAATGAATCCAAGAAAAAACTGTGGCTGAGTCTGACTCGATGCAAATGTAAGGAAATTAATGGGTGAAGCAGACACGCAACTAAAGTGAAATTGAGAAATAATAAGACACAGTAAAATCACACAGGACATCAGAAAATTACGTGGTTCGGCTTTTAGCCTACGTCCACAGGCGAAGATAGAAGGAAAATATTTTACTAGTGAAAAGGAGTTACAAGTATTGTAATATTTTAGCTCAATTCCCAAAACCCCAATACACCCAAACTCTCAAATCACTAAACTCATAAACACTCTCTAAATGAAGAAGAAGAACCGAAGAATTTGATGATTACAAATGAAAGGAGTCACGCCCCTTTTATAGTCAAATTTGGCTAGTGTTTATTCTATTATTTTATTATTTTAAAAAATGCGTGCACCGAAAGGAAATTTGACATTTCCTTCTTCCGTTTCAAATTTTTTTCTTCTTTTTCTTCTTTCCTTTTTCTCTTCTTTGTCTCTTTCCCTTTTTTCTTTTTTCTTTTGCGGTGGGACACTAACAATGCCCACTACTTGTCTTTCTTTTTTGATATTCTCCCATTTGAAGATTTGATTGGAAACTAATCAATCTCCACATCATCCTTTCTACTTCGCCATAGTCAGGTTGCTTTACGTTTCTGCAAGGCCATAAGAGGATCTACTCCATACAAACTTGTCAGTATTGATTGGCTTGGTCATAACATCCGCTAGGTTATCTTTCGTATGAATTTTCTTCAAATCCACACTTCCGTCTTCCATTACTTCTCGAACGAAGTGATACTGAACCCCTACGTGCTTTGTCCTGGAATGAAAGACAAGATTCCTTGTAATGTGCAAAGCACTCTGACTGTCACAAAACACAAAAATTTTCTGTTGTCTGTGCCCGAGCTCCTCTAATAACTTTTGTATCCAAATAGCTTCCTTGCAAGCTTGTGTAGCCGCCATGTATTCTACTTCTGTTGTAAATAAAGCCACAACGGTCTGCAGTTTTGAAATCCAGCTTATAGCTACTCTCGCAAGTGTAAACACATAACCAGTAGTGGATTTCCTTTTATCAAGGTCTCCTGCAAAATCTGAATCCATGTATCCCCTGACAGTAAATTTTGATCCTACATAATATAATGTAACATCTGAGGTTCCTCTGATATATCTCAGAATCCTCTTCACAGTTATCCAATGCTCTCCACTAGGATTTCCCATGTATCGACTGACTGCTTCTACTAGCTTGTGCAATGTCCGTTCTAGTACATATCATAGCAAACATCAAACTTCCCACTGCTGATGCATACAGTACTCGAGACATCTCTTTCGTCTCTGCTTCATTACTAGGAAATATACTTGAGGATAATTTGAAATTAACAGGAAGTGGAGTAGAAATTGACTTACAATCTTGCATGTTGAAGCGCCATAAGATTTTCTTCAAGCAGTTTTTTTGTGAAAGCCAAATCTTCCTGATATTTCTGTCTCGGTGAATTTGCATCCCTAGAATCTTGTTTGCTAGTCCTAAGTCCTTCATTTCAAACTCCCTAGCCAATTGTGCCTTCAATTCTTGGACTCGATCTTTATTGGGGCCTGCTACCAACATGTCATCCACATACAATAGTAAAATGATAAAATCATTATCTTCAAACCTCTTGTAATATGCACAATGGTCTGAAATGAGTCTGTTGTATCAAAGGCTTATGATGAAAGAATCAAATCTCTTATACCAGCACCTGGGCGCCTGTTTGAGACCGTATAAAGATTTGTTCAACCTGCAAACTAAGTTTCCATTTCCCTTTTCAGCAAAATCTTCTGGTTGGAGCATATAAATTTCTTCTTCAAGTTTTCTATGAATAAATGTAGTTTTCACATCTAACTACTTTAGATGTAGGTCAAATGTAGCACATATCACTAAGACTATTCTAACTGTCGTGAATCGAACCACCGGAGACAATATTTCATTAAAGTCAATACATTCTTTTTGAGCATATCTTTTCACCACCAATCTTGCGCAATACTGCTCCACTTAGTCATTGCCATCATGTTTGATCTTGTAAGCCCATTTGTTACCAATGGCTTTTCTTCCACGTGGTAGTGGTACAAGTTCCCATGTCTTGTTCTTGTGTGGAGCCTCAATTTCTTCCTGCATTGCTGTTATCACAAAGCAACATCTGAGTTGTTTAAAGCTTCATGAAAAGTTGATGGCTCTCCATCATCTGTTAGAAGATAGTATGCAACATTGATCTCTGTGACATACTCCGAGTGCTACGCTGGCGGTCGTCTCTCACGAGTTGATCGACGAACTTCTGGAGCCTCGGACTCGATTGGTTCTTGTTCCTAGTGCTCTGGTGCTGCTATAGAAGAATCTGAATTTTCTTTTTCCAGATTATTTTTCACATGTACTGGTACAGTCTCTGACTTTTCTTTTACAGTGCTATCATCCTCATCTCTCCTTTGCAGTTGATCTTCTACAAAGATAACATCTCTTCTGATGACGATCTTGTGGGCAGTGGGGTCCCACAGATGATACTCCTTTACTCCATCAACATATCCCAAGAAAATACATATTCTAGATTTTGGATTAAGGTTTGTTCTTTCTTGGGCATTGTACATCATGTACACAGGACATCAAAATGCATGTAGGTAAGAGTAATCAACTGGTTTTTCAGTCCACATCTCCATCGCTGTCTTCAGACCAATTGCTGTGGATGACGATCGATTTAATATATAACATGCAGTTTTGGCTGCTTCTGCCCAAAATGAATTATGTAGACTCACAATCCTCAACATAGCTCTTATTTTTTCTGCAAGAGTCTTATTCATCCGCTCTGCCGCTCTATTTTGTTGAGGAGTGTATGCCATTGTGAACTGCCTCTGAATACCTTCTTGCTTACAAAAAGTAAAAAACTCACAGTCTGTATACTTTCCACCGTTATCTGTCCTCAAGCACTTGATCCTTTTGCCGGATTCAAGTTCTACTCATACTTTGTATTCTTTAAACACTAGAAATACATCTGACTTTCTCTTAATTGGATACACCCAACATTTCCTAGAATAATCATCAATGAAAGTCACCATGTACTTTGCACCTCCCATGGATATGTCAGGTGATTCTCAAATATCAAAATGAACCAAGTCTAGAATGTATTTACTTATAATAACAGATCTACTAAACTTTAGTCTATACTGCTTACTAGTAACACAACGCTTGCAAAATGGTGAGCTTACCGATTTGAGCCCTGGAAGCAATTTTCGCTCAGAGAGAATCTTCAAACCTTGTTCTGACATGTGCCCAAGCTTGAGATGCCACATCATCGTTGATTCTTCTTCGTTTTATGAGACACACGCATCAGCTTCCTGTAATGTTTTCCCTTTAAGCATGAATAGATTAGCACTGATCTTTTCCGCCTTCATCAATACAAGCACACCATTAGTAATCTTCATGATCTCATTTTCAACATGAGTTTTGCACCTATGACTATCTGTTTATCTCAAAGACAATAGATTTTTCTTCAGGCCTTTAACATGTCGTACCTCTCTAATTGTGTGAATTGTACCATTAAAAATTTTGATTTTGATAATAATTATACCATCGATCTCTAAGGCATGATCATCACCCATGTATACAGATCCTCCTGAGATAAGTTCATATGTGTGGAATCATTCTCTCCGAGAGGTCATGTGCCAGGTAGCTCCTGAGTCTATGAGCCAAACGTCAGATAGCCGTTTTCTGCCTTCTAAAACAGTTATTACCTCGCTGTAGAGAATTTCACCATCATCTGAGGTACTTGCTACACACCCCTGAGCATTTGATGACTCGGGTTCTTTACCCTCTCTTCTCTTCTGGTTACTCCAATACTCTTTCTTGCCACAATTGTAGCATTTAACATTTTTTTTACTTCTGAATTTTGATCTACCATGATTGTGACTTCCACTGGGGCCACGTTCCGTTGATCTCCCTCTCGTCACCGATAGCGCTTCTGCTTGTTGTGATCTTACTTGTCTGTCTTCTTTACTTTTCGGCCTGCCCTTCTCATTTAATACGAATCTAGTAGACTTTGAAGTAAAAGCTCCGCACATTCATTTTCCTCTATATTATAACCAAACGTTGTGAGTTGTGAAAATAGAGTCTTCAACGTGTTGATGTGGTTAGTCACCGATGTAGATTCTGCCATTCAAAGAGTATATAGTTTCCTCTTTAAAAAGATTTTATTGTGCAGTGACTTAACCTCGTACAATTTTGTGAAAGTATCTCAGATTTCCTTTGCTGTTCTTTTCTCCGCCATACTAGATAACACCCCATCTGCAAGTGCCAAGTGTAGATCAGCAATGGCGTTGCCGTCCATCTCATTCCACTTGTCATTATCAGTTATCTTCATGAGCCTTTCTCCAATTGCTGCCAAGCAATTATTTTTCCTCAAAATTGCCCTCATCTTCATTTTCCACAACGAGAAATTATTCCTCTTGAACTTCTCAATTTCATACTTTGCTGTCATTTTGTTGATAAATACCGCACACAAACTAGTGTATCACCTTGAATAGTTATGAGTATATGTGAAAATACACACCAGAAAAGTTCACAAGGAAAGGCGGAGTTCTGATAAATAACTTAAACCTGGACTATTGGGCTATCGCCATGATGTAACTTTCCTGAGCATGCATAAATAGCACAATTCTTTTAACTACACACTTATTAACTTTTTCTCATTCCAAAAATTCTTCATTCGCAATCACAGTAACTTAGCATGTTTTATAAGAGTTCAATACGTTTACCCTTCTTCTTTACAAGTTGATTTATAAAACTAACTTGCACCAGTTTTCTTTCTGTTTTTTGGCATCAAATCAAGCCGATGCTTGCCATGAGTTAATGATCAACCCAAATGAAATCTCATAACCTGGCCTTGTTTTCAGATATAAACAAATGGATTAAGTACACCTGTTCATTTCTTTTTAACTTTGGTTAGGTTTTTTTTCTTTAAAAAAAAAAAAAACTCTTCAGTATTTTATGGTCTAAACTAGATCCAACGCTTATTTTATTTCCATTATATTAATGCAAAACAAAGCTTAAGCTCATTCGTCAAAACGGAACCTAATCAAAGCAAAACGATAGAAGTCACCAGAGCCAACTCATTACAATTATTGTAAATTTTCGATCATTTGTGAAATCTGCTTGATGGTTAATTCAATTCAGTATCCTAACTAAATTGTTAACTCAGATATATACATTAAAATTATACGAGCTGAGTTGGTCAGACACTTTCTTACCTCAATTTTAAGCAAAGTTATTTTCTTAAAACTTTAATTTTAATATATACTTGCCGCACTGTGTATTTCAATTGTAGTTACAAAAATTATCTCAACATTGATTCTTTATTTTTTTTTTCCACCAGCAAACAAACAAACAATGAAACAAACATCCTCAGATAAAAACAAAATAAAAAATTAAATTACTCCCCCAAAAAAAATAAATAAAAAATAATATATAAAAAAATGGAGACGTCAATTTCTGCAGTTGAAAAACTTTACCCACTACGGAAAAAGACTTCAAACTCGCGGCTCCAATTGTAGGGTCACACGTGTAACGCTAACTGGAAAAGCAACGTCCAACGTGCCAATAGGCGCGTGGGAATATGCTCGTTTAATTCGCAATGTGGAGAGTGGAGACGGAAAGAGGGTTCGAGTTTTGTTGACATCAGTGATTTGGTCGCTGCATCTCCAATTTTGCACTGTTTTTTTTGCTTGCATTCGTGTTCCATTCGTTCATCTTCTTTCCTCTATAGACAAAAGTTTCTCATCATCTGTTGTTTGTTCATTTTTGAATTTCTGGGCACCTATTTTTTTGGCCTCCTTAATTTAATTTGCATTTATTTTTTGTCGTATTTTGTTGGGTGTTTGGAAGATTATGGGAAATGGGCAAATTTCTTGACCAAAGAAAAGATTAGTTTTTTTAAAAAAAAAAAAACTGGAAGGTGAAAGATGAAGGTCTTTGCTGGCACGCCTGGGACTGCAACTGGGTTATTTCTTAGGATTGCTCAGTGTATTTTTGCAGCTGGGTCTATTGCTTCCATGGCTTCCACCCACTCTTTCTTCAATTTTACAGCTTTCTGGTATTTTTCGTTTGCCTTTGCTCTACATTTTTATGGGCAATGTTCTTTTATTAGATTGGTTTTGGGATTTAGCTGATTTTTATTGTTTGCCAAAAATGTCCGTAGTCTTGCAATGAGCTCTGTTTCTTGGAAAAAGAGAAGCTGAAAGATCAATATATTGGTATAATAATTTAATTACTTGCTTATGTTGATGCTATTTAGTTTGATAATACTCGTTGAGATAGAATCTTGTATATAGCTTTTTAAATGGACCGTAAACCATTTATAACATTACTAAATTTAGTACATTTTGGTGTAAATTGAGCTGAATATTTCTTAGATTTTTTTTTTTAAAAAAATTTGTTTGCATGCAAATGTGGGGGTTTCTTTTTTCTTATCAAACAACTTCTCCACATTCACCTTTGCCTCCTTCATTGAGTGGTTGAATCAGCTGTATAGCCATACATATTTCCTTTCCTTTGATTTATGGCCATAGGGAGTAAGAGGTATGAATTAATTATGAGAAAAAGATCTTTTCATTTTTGCTTCTCTTACGATGATGAATTTAAATCAAGCATTAATTTGCAATTACATGATTTGGCATTCTTATCAATTGTCGAGTTGTTCCACATTGGCTATAAAAGGATACTCGGGTTTTTACATTTAGGATGGGTTATATCATCTAAAGGGCTAGTCCTTTGGGTTGGATACCCGGATATCCTAGAACTGCCCCCCAACGTCATTATCAACCATGGGTTGGTTCATTGTGGGTATAGTGGTGTGCAAGAACTGAAATGCCTTTTAGGTAAATAAATATATATTTGGTATTGATTCTGTTTGTATGTCAGAGCAATGAAACATGGAATCTATTTATGCTATAATGTGTTAGTTAGAATTTTTGTAGAATTTTTGTCGTTCAGGTTTTGTGCTGTATCAAAAAGAAATATACCGAAGCCTCTTATTATGTAAACTTTCTAGTGACTAGAGTATGGCAGAGTTTGCAGTAAGCAAGATATTCTTTTGTGAACATACTGGCGGTGCCTGTGTTAAATGAAATTTCCAGTCCTGAGGGACTATTTTAGGCATCATAGATTGTAATTAAAGGAGCATTGTCATTCTTGTTACAGTTTTTGAGCATATTAGATGATCAAACAACTCAGTATATATTGTGATGATCCTAGGTGGTACTGTCTGGAGCTTTGAGCATGAGGTTTGAGCCATCTGATAGTGATCTCTGTGTTAAATGTAAATTGTGGAAGGTACAATTAATTAGAATGCTAGGATTTAAAAGCATCCAATTTATGTGGTTGAAACTTTGTTGGGCTGAGTTGATCCATGACGGAAGTTTGTCGAAGCTCCTCAAAAACAAATACTGATTCACCTAAATAAAATTGTAGAAATGGTGAGACCAGGTCGAATCCCTAGAGAACTATGTGTTTAATTTCTCAAAGTTTAAAATAAAAATTAATTTCCCAAGAAAAATTCTGGATTTGCAAGTTTACGCCGATAAGCGGATCGCGTTTAGTGTAAGCAATGAGCCGTTTACTCTTTGAAGAATTGCAGGAATTATCGGTTTAACCGATTGAGGAAAAGCGGAAGACCAATTACGATTTGCGAGCTTCGACTTTAATCGTGACGATAAGGAAATCGACAAACCGTTTGTCGCTCTTTCGCTTTCTGTTTTATTCGGACAAGTGAGGAAAGCGGAAGACCAATTCGGGTTGTGACCTTTACGAATTTATCGGCTAATTTAGGAAAAGCAGTGGCCGTTTCAGTGGTAACGATTACGAGCTTATTCGGCCGGTAGGTTAGGAAGCCGATGGCGTTTTCTTCTTCTCTTGGTTACGGAAATAAGCGGTTGGCGTTAGTGATTAACGTTAACCGATTACTTGATTCGAGGGTTTTAACGAGAATTTGATAAAATAAAATAAAATAAAATGAAACAAAACAAAACTTAAATTTAAACAAGGAAAATCAATCTTACCAAACTTCCAATCCAAGTGTCAATTCCATCCAATTGTAACTTTGATCGGCAAAATATAAATTACTCAATCCAAGAACTTGGTCTACTTAATCGGAATCCAGATAATTATTCTCACAATGTAATGACTACAATCGCTTAAATCAATTCTTACCATTAATTCAATGGGCGTCATCGTTCCATATCGAATTAAATGATAGCGTTAAGATTAATGAGAATGGTAAAACAAAATCAATTATTTGATTTCTCCAATTTAATTAATTTCGTATTTTTATTTCCAGAGCTGTCATGCTGTATGTAATTGTGGTAATGATATCACACAGCTCGCTCCTCAATTCAATCATTCATGATTCGATCACAAACTCACGATAAAAAATAAATATTGAATTAAGGCGTCAACTCAATCAATATAAATAATTCATGAAAATAAGAACGAAATAAAAATTACTTGGATGAAGAAATCTTGTTAGGTCAAAGCACATGAAATTACAACCGGAATTTGAATTACCCTGGATCGAATTAAAACCTTAGCCACTCATGGTGGTAAACAAAACATAAGATTGTTTAAAGAAGAAATTGCAGCTCTCTCTCTTTCTCACGCCTCTCTTTCTTTCTTTTGTTGTGTGTTGGATGATTTTCTCACGTTGGCCTCTTCTTTTTATAGCTTTCCTTTTCCTTTTGATTTCCACTTTCCCTTTCCTTTTCTATTGCGATTTCTTTTCCTCTTTCTAGCTTTTCTAATCCTTCTTGGATTCTTCTTCCTCTTGTGCTGGGAGACCAAATCCTTCTCCAATTTTGATTCTTTGAAACCATCAGGAAAAGGTCAGCGTTCTAAGAATTAAGTCCTTTTATCCAAATTTCATCATAATATTCGGATTCATCTCTAAATCAATTCAAATATAATTTCCACGAATTAGCACAAAATAAATCAAGATATGAGGATTTAAACAAAATATAATATGACTATTTATGACCTATCATCAATTCCTTTAAACCATGCTTGTCCTCAAGATATCTTAAATCATCATACCAATCCTCCCTTTTTCCTCCTTTCAAACCATTCAATATCCAAGAATACCAATAAAGCTAAACACACATCAATGGGTCAAATCATAATGATCGAGAGAATAAGCGTTCATGGGATAGAATTTGTGACAAAAACATAAGCATCTTATCAATTCATCAAAATCTGTGAGACTTAACACCCTGCATGGTTTTTCGATGCTCTCAAAGTGTTTATGGTGTGTTTAACTCTCAAAATCAAAGCGTAGCATGTCATTACCATAAACGCAAATGAATTAAATCTCCACCACTGCATATGAATATGATGCAAAAATCAAAGGGACTTTACAAGGGTTGAAATGGGGCTTAGGTAAGGGTATGGTAGAAGGAAAAATGAAGGGTTTAACGATCAAGACAAAGAGTTAGTTACATGCATGATTTAGATAATAAACAAAATAAACAAACATACTTCCAAGATGATGAAATTTATCCCCACATTTAAGCACTTAAAACACTTGGAGAAACAATTTGATAATTCAATTACTTTTGCAAATAATTCTCCAATCATCCAATTAAGGGAATAAATTTCTCAACAGAATTTTTTTTTTTTTTTTCTTTTTTTTTTTTCTTTTTTTTATACTTCACTCTTGTCTTGATAGGGTGAAAGAAAACAAGGATAATAACAAAAAGGCTTTGGGTTAAATAATGTGTTAGAAACAAAGGGAAATATAGGCTCGAAGGGGCTAAATAGGAAAATAAAGGTGGGTCTTTTAGAGTCAAGAATTGGTTAAACCTAATTGCCACTTATCACACTTATCGATTCAAAATGTGGTCTCAACATACATTCATAAGCAAGTTCTAGAATAAACACTAAGTTTGATACACTCAATCGAAAAATAAAAGGAAGCGAAATGTAATAAGTTGCTCTTGACTCAGCTCACTAGAGTTTTGCATCAAGTCTTGCACTTTTCAATCAACAAATTAATTCGACACCATTGAAAATTTTAAAGAAAACACTATTCACCCTCTTTCATGCATTAAAACTCAAAACAAAGATGTATCCACACAAGGTATTGAAGATATTGAGAAGACTTAAAGCGTAAAAATTTAAAAATTTTAAGAACAATTTAAAAGCATGCCAAAATCCTCCCCACACAAATAATACATTGTCGCTCGATGTATCGACAAGAATAAATAAAAAATAATAATGAAAAGTAAATGAAGGAAGAATAAACTCCACGGATGTGAGCGGTGTGGACCCGAGAGCATAGGGAGAGGTTCCAGGAAAAGGCGAAAAGTGGCGTGACGCGTTTATTGAGGTTAATCTTCATCAAGAACATCTGGAGGCTTAAAATAAAATCAAAGTAAAGAAAACTAAATATAATAAAGAAATGAAAATTCAAAGCGAGAATAAAGAAAATATTTGGGTTGCCTCCCAAAACGCTTTGTTTTATGTCTTTTGGCCATGAAGCGAATAAATCATCCAATGCCTTTTAAATTAGATTGTGCATCTAATTCTAGCTTATTCCCAACACTTCCGTAAACATCCGCATAATCAATCGCGTCAATCTGAGAATCTCGTGTAGGGTGTTTCACGTCAAATATGTTAAACTTAACAATCTCTCCATCAAACTCGACGGAGAGTACTCTACATCAATGTTTTGGCGGTTTTCATGAAAGGTCTTCCAATAAGATTGAAGCGGATTTGGAAGAAGGATGACCTTCCATCTAAGATGTAAAAATCTACGAAATATAAGCTCATTAACTTGCAAAAACGTCTTCTACAATCCCAAGGGTGAATATAAGATCGGTCGATTGAATAACTACACCGGTCGTTTGCATAGTCATTTAATTTTAATTCTTGGTAAGCGGAATATGGCATGACATTAATTGAAGCTCTAAATCTAGCATAGCATGCTCGATTTTCTTTTCACCAATCACACAGGTAATGAAAACATACGGATCCTTGCATTTTCTGGCATATTCTTTTGTAAAATCACGACACATTTTGACTTACCTCAACCTTCCCTTTTCCTATCTTCCTCTTGTTGGTGCAACGCTTTCAAGAACTTTGCGTATTTGGGATTTGTTTGATCGCGTCCAATAAGGGGATGTTAATTTGCACTCTCTTAAGCGTGTCGAGAATCTCCTTTTCTTGCTCATCTTCTTTTGGGTTTAGCTAACTGCTAGGAAAGGAGGTGTAGGTGTGTAAGATGAAAGAGATAAAGGAGGATCGAATTTTACCCTTGTTTTGGAAGGAGCTTCTTGTACGTCTCGCCATTTCGAACCTTTGGGTGGAGTTGATCCGAAGGAATTTCTTTTCGCAGCGATGATATTACTCTGATTCTCTCTTGGGTTGATTTACGGTTGTGAAGGTAATTTTCCGAATTTTGAGCTTGCTAACGGATGTAGCTAATTGAGTGATTTGGTTGCCCAAACTACGGATGCTTGTTCTTGTTTCTGTTGAAATTGAAGAGTATTGGTATGAGATTCTTAACATGATATCTTCAAAGACATACACAGGTTGGAGCTTGAGTTGTGTGGGGATTGAGGTGGTCAGTGAAGTTACGAGGCGGTGGCCTTTGTTGTCCTCCTTGGTTTCCATAGCTAAAGTTAGGATGATCCCTCAGGATTGTAGTGATTCGAATAGGGATCGTATGGCGCTGGCGTGCAGGAAACGTTTATAGCGTTGGCTTCTTGTGTGAGTCTTGTTGCGATGTGGGGCGCATGCTCAGTAGGATGCCCGTGAGCGCATATTCCGCATGCTTTTCACCGTTTGCGGTTGCCTACTGACCATTTTGGCCAGACGAAGCGGTTAAATCGAAATTTGATTTTAAGATCCTTAGTTAACGTCTTGATAGATCCTCGCTCATTTCTTGTACCAATTGTTGAGAAGTTTGATGTTTGAAATCGATTGTTTGGGTTTCTTGACGTCTTGTTCTAAGCTCCGCGCTTTTGCTTCGATCATACTCACTCTTTCATTGGTAATAATCCATATTGGATGAGGTTGATCTGAGGTGATGGTGGGGAAAAGCGGCGTAATCTTTTGAATCGTTCGATCTCGTCTCCCAGGTGATTTGTGTGATACCGTAAATTCCTTCTGTCTTGTCTCGTGAGGCGGGGAAAGAATTTCTCAGAAATAGCCTCTTATACTCGTTCCAGTATGGTGATAGAGCAGGAAGGTAGATAATAGAGCCAATCTTTGGCGATCCTTGAAGAGAATGGAAAAGGCTCTGGGTTGATTTGCTCGCCGGATCGTGTGAACGTTCAGGAAGCGAACAATGTGAAATTCTTTGAGGGTCTTATGAGGATCTTCACTGCCACGAAAGAAGGAAGTAAATGAATTAAGCAGATTTTAATTGAAATCATTAGCGATATTAGGAAAAGTAATGCATAGGGTTGTTGATTGAATGCAGTGCGGAGTTCTTTGAGAGTTAGGTGCATCTTTTCTTGACGTCTGCAAAATGGATGTACCGCGGGTGGTTAAATCTGTCTCTACCTTCGCCGAGGCGGCGTTTTCCTCTACAGTCTCTTTTCTCGATTGTGTTGTCCTCTCGATTTACGGATTATCTTGCCAAATTAGTAGCACGAGGAAGAGCAGTCGTAAACTAAATCAAATAAACAATTAAACAATGAGAAACTAAAATTAGTTCCCGACAGCGGCGCCAATTTTACGGAGTTTGTGAGCTCAAAACAAATCTTGATTCACACAAATAAAATTGTAGAAATGGTGAGGCACGGTCGAATCACTGAACTATGTGTTTAATTTCTCAAAGTTTAAAATAAAAATTAATTTCCCGAAAAATTACTGGATTTGCAAGTTTACGTCAATAAGCGGATCGCGTTTAGTGTAAGCGGCGGCCGTTTACTCTTTGAAGAATTGCAGGAATTATCGGTTTAACGATTGAGGAAAGCGGAAGACGATTCACGATTTGCGAGCTGCGACTTTAATGTCGGCGAAATAAGGAAATCGGCAAACCGTTTGTCGACTCTTTCGCTTTCTGTTTTATTCGGACAACCGGTAAGGAAAGCGGAAGGCCGAATTGAGGTTGTGACCTTTACGGAATTTGCTCGGCTAACGTTTAGGGAAAGCGGTAAGCGTTTCGATAATGTGATTACGGAGCTTATTCGGCCAGGTAGGTTAGAAAGCCGTGGCCGTTTTCTTCTTCTCTTGGTTACGGAAATAAGCGGTTGGCGGTTAGTGATTAACAGTTAACCGATTACTTGATTCGAGGGTTTTACGAGAATTTGATAAAATAAAATAAAATAAAATGAAACAAAACAAAACTTAAATTTAAACAAGGAAAATCAATCTTACCAAACTTCCAATCAAGGTGTCAATTATCCAATTGTAACTTTGATCATAGGCAAAAATATAAATTACTCGATCCAAGAACTTAGTCTCTTAATCGAATCCATGAAAGTAATTATTCTCACAATGTAATAGACTCGAACAATCGCCTAAATCGATTCTTACCATTAATTATTCCATGTCGTAAATGATAGCATTAAGATTAATGAGAATGACTAAAACAAAATCAATTATTTCAGATTTCTCCAATTTAATTAATTTAGTATTTTATTTCCTAGAGCCTATCATGCAAGCTATGTAATTGTGGCCATCAATATACACACATGAGCCAACTCCTTCTTTCGATTCGATCATTCATGACAATTCACGGATCACAAACTCATGACTAGCGATAGAAAATAAATATTGAATTAAGGCGTCAACTCAATCAATATAAATAATTCATGAACAATAAGAACAAGAAATAAAAATTACTTGGATGAAGAAATCTTGTTAGTCAAAGCCTCACAAAATTACAATGGAATTTGAATTACCCACGGATCGAATTAAAACCTTAGCCACTCATGGTGGCTAAACAAAACATAAGATTGTTTAAAGAAGAAATTGCAGCAGCTCTCTTCTCTTTCTCACTCTCTTTCTTTTGTTGTGTGTTGGATGATTTTCTCACGTTGGCCTTCTCTTCTTTTTATATTCTTAGCTTTCCTTTTCCTTTTGATTTCACTTCTTGCTCCCTTTCCTTTTTATTGCGATTTCTTTCCTCTTTGCTAGCTTTTCTAATCCTTCTTGGATTCTTCTTCCTCTTTGTCTTTGAGACCAAATCCTTCTCCAATTTTGATTCTAGAAACCGACTCATACAGGAAAGGTCACATTGCGTTCTGGCCCAAATTAAGTCCTTTTTATCCAAATTTCATCATAATATTCAGGATTCATCTCCTAAATCAATTCAAATATAATTTCCACGAATTAGCACAAAATAAATCAAGATATGAGGGATTTAAACAAAATATAATATGACTATTTATGACCTATCAATCCATGTAAAAGGGCTTTTTAATTTGCGACCTCACATCATCTAGGTGACTCCTATTGGACATCTATTGGATGATGTTTCATGGAGCACTTAGTGTAGCTTATCCTGATTTTTAGTGGCCCAATATCTAGTTCTTGTTGTGGTGCTCTATCTTGTGCTTCTGGTGCTTCCAGTGCTTCCAGTTATACCTTTTGTAGTTACTGTTGTTACCTCTGCTTCCTCTATTTTTTGAAAACATTTTCTTTACCATGTGTTTATAAACTTATCATCAGCTGGAAAATAGGAAAATTGAAAATTATAGGCATTCAAGCTTCTTGGTTAAGTTGGACCATTCTTTTATGGACTCGATGTTGGTATCAATACATATTTAGGGAAGGTACTTTAAACACAGAGATGAGGCTCTTCAGGTTGACTAATTTAACATTTTTTATAGCTTTGTAAATCTTGTGTGTGAACTTCTAACCTTGCCTACTACAAAGTCTGTGCTGAACACCTTGTGCCTTCTGCAGCTACCTAATTGCTGCTATGGGCTTGCAAGTTATCTGGAGCTTTGGGCTTGCCTTAATTGATGCATATGCCATAGTGCAAAAGAAGGTTCTCCATAGTCCTCTTCTGATCAGCCTCTTTGTTGTTGGAGACTGGGTCAGCTTCTATAACTCTATTAGCATCCCCAGGCTGCCATATAAAATCCAAAGCAGTTTTGTGTCTTTATGTTTGTTCAAAAGCCAAATCCTATGTTAAATTGTTGCAGGTGACAGCTACATTATCTCTAGCTGCTGCTTCTGCATCAGCTGGCATCACGACGCTATACTTTTATGATTTGGGACATTGCAGTGTAGATAACGAATGTCAAAAATATCAAGCGTCCGTTGGCTTGGCTATTTGCTGCTGCTTTACTATTGCAACGTCATCTCTCATTATGCTTTGGCTATTAGCTTCAGGTTAGACCTTCTGATGTACTGCCTGTTGGATTTCTTTTCTCTCATTAAAATCCTTTGGCCTCATAGAAATTTTGATCTGTCTATAGTGTCAATAGAAAAGAAAACAAGAATATAGCATAACAATACTCAAATATTGCTTTCATTTCTCATTTGAAGTGTATGTATTTGTTCTCTTGTCTACCTGTTGGATCCAAATAAAATCAAAGCATGGTTATGAAACACTTATTTCATTCTTTTTCTGAATCTTCAAACATATGATTTCGCACCCACTGTCGGCCGTTTGTGTATCTGAGGCCACTGCTTTTCTACTAAGCATTAGCATTCAAGTGTAGGGCTGCCTTTTTCCAGCTTGTTAACAATATGTACCACGAGTCAAGATTCATATACATGTATCAGAATTAAAGCACCCCTAGCAAATTGAAGAACGGGGTGGAAATCTTTTCATTTCATTAGCATGTGATTCATGTGAAAGAAATTTTCAATTCATCTTCAATAGGATGAGAGTATGTTTAAATATGTATATATATCAACAAATCATATAATATATGTTTGAAATAATGCATTAAATCATGCAAGAAAGCGAGCACTACCCATGCAAAGACAAAGATTTCTTAGTCTTTTGACGAAATGAATTAAATCCAATTTCAAATCAATGACATAAAGATATTTTTCTTATTCCGAGCTTTTTGTTATGCGGGCAGCAACAACAATGAAGTTAAAAGGTAATTCATTCTCCTCTTCTTTAGATGGGCCTACCCGACTAGCAGGTTTTTCGGTAAATAAAAATTTCAACCTCTTAAAATATTGATGTACTGGTACTCAGGTAGAAAGTATTTATTTGAGTTTAGAAAAGTTGTTATACAATATAATACTATAAAACAAAACACTTATTTGAGTTTCTAATTTCTATGGGCTGCTAAATAAAAATTGTTATGAATACAAAGCTTTACAAGGTCGTTTTCAGACAATCTCAATTCTTAGCCAATGAAAATTTAACAACTTCACAGCAATAACATAATACTATAAAACAAAGCACTTATTTGAGTTTCTAATTTCTCTGGGCTGCTAAATAAAAATTGTTATGAATACAAAGCTTTACAAGGTCGTTTTCAGACAATCTCAATTCTTAGCCAATGAAAATTTAACACCTTCACAGCAATAACATTGAACGGGAGATTCTTGAGTACATTATAGGTAATATACTCAATTAGAATATGTATGTCATGTGTACATTTGTTTGGAAAAATCATTATCTAATTAATAACTATGTTTAATTGAACTATACATATTATACATGTATTAATTGAGTTTAGTAGGTCTAATTTATTTTAAAATTTCTCCAATTGAGTCTGTACATAGTTAATTTATTTTGACGTGAATGTGATTGGTGTGTTGAATGTGATTAGTGTGCGAAAATCCACCCGATTTTCACAACACAATTCAAATTTATAGCCACTTGTAATTTGTTTTTGTTTTTTTTTTTGTTTTGAGCGCAGCCACTTGTACATGTTATTACTTCTATCAAACGACAAATTGGCTCGATTCACCAAATATTATGAATTTGACCCCTTGATTTTAATTGCATCACGCACATGAATGAGTATATTTATAATATAATTGATGGTAAATTTCAGGTTAACCCCTTTATGAATTGACTATTTTCAAATTATCTCTTTTTCTTTTCAAAACTTTCAAGTTACCTCATTTAACATTTATGTTCAAAATGGGGGTGAGTTGTATTTTTATGCTCAAAATGGGGTGAGTTATTATTATTATTTTTTCTTTAACAAAAATAAGGGGTAAATTGAAGTTTTTAAAAATAAGAAGGTGACTTGAAAATAGTTACGGGGAATAATTTAAAATTAACTCTATTATTAATTATGAGCATAAATTACTTATTTTTTAATCAGATTTTTAAATGAAAATCAATATTGATTTGGCACGTATAGTTCAAATTAATTATCCCATTTTAATAAATTAAATTAAACTTCAATCTACTTAAAAAAATAAATAACTAAATAAAGTTGGTTCAATTGTAATTGAGACCTTTCTCTACTTTAAAAGCTAGTTTAGTAGTTCGAGTGGAGACAATTTGTTTCTCCATTAAACTATTAGAATTGGGTATGTGAGATCTGTAATTAACTGCCAATTCTTTCTAACGCTGACGTCGGATAGCCCCAATAACTCAACAGGAATACATCTTTTTTTATTTTTTTTTGCTATTTTCTTTTTTCATTTTATCTTCCTAGTCATAAACGCAAGTCAAGGTCATCTTCGTAATTATATTATCACTCTAATTTCCGTACGTCAGAACAAAACGAGAATGATCAGCCACATTAATCCAAGAGCACTTGAAGTTAAAACGCCCGAAGGATTTGCGTGCTGCAAAGTGCAAATAGTGACAGTTATAACAATGATGGATATGAGAAATGATGGCCATGCACATTGTCGTGTCGACGCACATATCTCAGTTCTCAAACCTGACTGGTGACATTGTCTTTTGGTCGTCTTATTGTTACAAATGGCCATTGCGTCTAGATAAATATGTCGTAACTTCGAGTTTTTAGGTATACACTTGCTTTCAAGCCTCAATCGTACACGCTCTTTCAATACTCCTTTCATGCATTTGCATTGTGAGAGCTAGCTAGCAACAGTATATTGGATATAGCATTGAAAGGTAGTTTTGAGGGTACTTACAGGAGCTAGATTCACGCCGCATCTTCTCATGGTTCTAACTCGCATAGGCTATACTTCTGTGAATATTACTGTTGAGGCTTCCTTCCATCACCGATTGAATGCTTATGTCTTTTTTTTTTTTACAATCTCTGGCATCTTGCATTCTGTGATTCTACAATCGCTATTAAAGCGAGTATTAATTATAATCGATATTTATAATCGACGTATATTCTTGGGACTTATATTATTACATTTGAATTCTACAAGTACATGCCTGGAACGAATGACCTCATGGGAGGACACCTCTCCACTCACATTTTGTGAGGGAGAGGAAATTATAAACATTTAGCGCATGATCTTTTGTGGGGAATCACGCCACGCTTGTGAGGCGGCAACCATCAGCCAGGCGCTTTCGATTGAATGCTTATGTCTACAACTTACAGCAGTAACATCCGGGGCATCTTCATTTTACCTATTTTCTTATTTCCCTATATATTAATTGTTTTCAAGTGCCAATGTCCTTATTTTATTTTTAAAAACTCTTACATTGTTGTAAAATTTCAAATTTATATTTAATAAAAAAAATACCTACACTAGAGAAGGATTATGCACCTCTACATGTATTAATAGAAAATATACGTTTGATTAATAAATAAGGTACTATTAAATTGATAATTCTCCTCTCTTTTACCCAAAAAAAAAAGAGGCTAAATCTGACATTAGCTATTTTGAGCAACATATTTACTTTGTCCCTCTTCACGTAAGGACAAATAATTAAGAATTATGGATTCAAAATAACTTTTAAAAATAGCTAATTGTTAATGCCAAATGTTTTATGACTTTGGGTTAGATTGAGTTTTAAACTTGCTCTTTGTAGGCATGTCATGCACCTCTCCAACTTTTGTGGTATCGATGTTGAACACCATTGGTGTCATAACTTTTGTAATTGCAATTTTACCGAGGTCCACGTACATAATTATCTTTTTTTTTTTATTTAGTCGGCAACACAATCCCTCCCTTATTCATGTGAGTAAGGATCGAACTCCAGACCTCTTATTTTCAACATAAGAGGTTTTAGTGTCTTAATTGTAGGAAAAACTTTAGAATACATTAAAGCTAATATAACCAATTAATGCATGTATAATATGTGTAATTGAATTTAATATATGCATGTGATTTTTCAAAATAAACACACATATGTGCATCATTTGCTTATTGTATAGTTGACATGGTATCTCCATTGTATTATATAATTTCTCCAATTGCAGGATTGCTAAGAAAAATCCATTGCTTTGTCATTGACTATTAAAATAAGGATAGCTGCTAAGTTACATATAATGTAGCTTACGACAATCCAAAAATTGTCATCCAATACAAAAGTATAATAGCATATGAAACAAGTGGCTCGTAGGTGATTATATTTGGGTTTGTTGTAAGTTACATATAACGTAACGTAACAAGACCCATAAGTTAACATTTTGCATGTTAGAGACACTTGATCTTCAAAATGCTCGCAAAAGTTATTGGGATGTTAATCTCCTTGGCTGGTGCAAGGACCAAGACATTGTACAGGGAGCTAGCTATGAGAAATATGTGGCATCCTCTGATCCATAGTTCAACGAAACAATGTCATCCATGAGTAGTGGGTAAAAGAGTTCAATTCTAACCGTTGCAAGCCAGACGACATGTTCTATAGGGTACATTATGCAAATTTATCTCTAACAGAATACTAACATTGGATCAATTGTGTATAATTTTGTCATGATAACTTTAACAATTTGTATTTATTATCTTCATATTTATATTTTTGTTTTTAGAGTTTGGCCCCTCACTACTACAAAATGGTCAACAAAGATGGTTTTAGATGACATAAGATGATAGTTTTATAAGCATCATCTTAGGAAGCAACATTAAAAGGGCTATACATCTTATATGATGGTTCATTAACCGTCATTAAAATATAATTATAAAAATCATTATTTTACTAAGCAGTCATTATTTTTAGTATCTACATAAGTTTTAATGATAGCTTTTAGCATAAAACCCTCATTAAAAGGGTATCTTTAATGGTGATTTTTAACGTCATTAAAATAAAACCTTTAATGATGATTTTTTAATGAACCATCATTAAAATGAAACCTTTAATGACGATTTTTAATGAACCATCATTGAAATGATACCTTTAATGACGTTTTTAACAAACCGTTATTAATTCCATTTAATTTCAAGCAAAATATATTTTTAATCACTATTTTTTAAAGAACCGTCATTAGATGCTGATATTTAATGATGGTTTTATGTTGTAACCGTCATCTTATTGTGAGTGGTATAAAAATTTTTAATGATGGTTCTACCAAAAAGGGTTAGTATATATCTATTTTCATGACGATTTTTATATTATAACGGTCAATTATGCTCATTGACTACATTTAATGACGATTCTAATAAAAATAGTCATTATATGTTAAGTTTAATGACATTTTTTACATAAAAATGGTCATTTTTTGTTGTTGATTACAACAACAATAATAATCATTTGTAATTTAAGAACCATTTGAAGCCTCTATTTCAATTGCAATTTCCTATTAAATTCACTTAAATGTCTCATGTGCAAAAGATAGCTTTACAAAAAAACTTTAACAATCACTAACCTACAATAGAATACAAGTTAGCTTCTACATCAAAATTTTTATAACTCCACTATTTCAAGCCTGAAGTATACTACTTCGTAACCAAATAATTAACGTGCTTAGATGTTGTCTTGTTAACAAAATGTTGATTACCAAAGGGAAAAAAAAGTATGCACATAATAGAAAAAATTATAGAAATAAAAAATAAAGAAAGAGGAAATAGCACCAGAAATTTCTAAGGTTGATGGCCATTTTTAAATAGAACCGTCATTAAAAGTAAGAATATATTTTAACTTGACAATTAATTATTGTTATATAATAGAACTATCATTATAAATGTTAGATTATTTTATACTTTTAATGACTATTTTTATAACTATCATTAAAAGTAAGACTACATTTTATCTTCACATTTAATGATTGTTATATAATAGAACTATCATTGTAAATATTAGATATTGTGACAGTTCACATAATAATTGTCATCAATACTTTGAATGACGATTGTTAAGAAAAATCATCATAACATATGAATCATTGTTTTGTATTTTGTAGTAGCGAGCCTCAGCTTATTAGATCTTCTCTCCACCCCTACTCTTATTAGTATGTTGACAAATGACAGACAAATAGAATTTAGATTCAATATTGAGCTTAATTTGAATTTTTTTTATAATATTGTGATTGGCAATTGTTAGACAAGATATAATAATATAATTAAATCTTAACCGTATATAGCTAAAAATATACTTAATAGAAGATTAAAAAAATATAAGCACAACACAAGATTTAAATCCATCAAAATATACCATATATAGAAGTTCATAGGATAATTCAAGATGTCCTTAGGTGACCTTAGGCCTCTTTGTCGATCCTTGTCATGTAGAAAGATAACATAAGTTAATACGAGTGGATAAGTTGGTTTTGGTACCGCATAGAAAATCAATTGGACCACAAATCCTCAAAAGCCAAGCTCATAAGTTGACGCTTGTTACAAACTTATAGACTTCACTGAAAAGCTATTCTTAGCCCGAGATATGAATAATCCCATATATTCAAGTATTCAACTGTAACTTTGTAACCTCTAGGCTCTAGGCAATCATAGTGAAGTGTTATCCTGCACAGCTATCCCTATTGACATTGGTCTGCTTTCTTGTGGTATAAAAATCAGATGTCTATGCAGTGATAGTAGCCCAAAAAATCAACCGATTAGAGAATTGGAATTAATAGTGATTTATGTGTGGTCTACCATTTATTGTGCAAGCATTTAGTTAGTGTTAATTAACAATCCTTGATAAGATTTTGATAATTAACTATGGTGATATATATACATTGTTAAAATCCAGTACAAGGCTTCTAAAAATTGTTGAAAATCAGTGCAGGGCTTTTAGAAATTTGGTGCCGTCATTGACATTTTGATTTGGTAATTGCCGACCATGGACAAATGAAATGGAGGTGGATAAGTTAAATGGCTGCCAAACCTAACTTGTGGAATTTGTTAGCCAACAACTTGTGGAATGCAAATGAGTTTTCTATCCCATTTTGAGTGCATCCGAGATTTTATAAAAAAGAGAAAAATAAGTTTCTCTTTATAAGCTTTTGTTTTCAATATTTATATATAAGAGTCAGGGTGTAATAAATTGGGTTTTGGGTAGTGAGAAATTTATCTCAAAAAACTTGTAATTCTCCCTATATAGTGAAAAATTATCCTTTTTGTCTTCGCTCGTGGATGCAGGTTAAAAGTCGAACAACGTAATTTTTTGTGTCCTTGTGTGATTCTATTGTCTCATTATTTCTCAATTTTACTTTAGCTGTGTGTCTGCTTCACCCATCAATTTCTCAAGTGATATCAGAACTATTGATTGTATTTTTTAGAGTCGGGTATTGTTCACGAAACCGGTCACATATATGGAACTGTTGATGAGAAACAATGGGAGCGATCCAAGAAATTTGTGGTGGAAAGCAGAGAATAGTAGTATAAGTAGGCCAGCTGTGTAGTTTTGCACATGTCTAGGAAAGTTCTGTCACAAAGGTGATAAGAGCCTAAGGAGTCTGAGTCTTATGTGGGATCATTGTGACCTTCCAGTCTTTCGAGAAACTTTTCTGGTGTGCATTCTCACACATACTCACAAATATTCAAAGTGGTACACTAGTTTATATATGGTATTTATAAAAAAAAATGACAGCAAAGTATGAAATTGAAAAGTTCAACATGAATAATTTTTCGTGAAAAAAAAAGATGCGGGCAATTTTGAGAAAAAAATAATTGCTTCGCAACAATTAGAGAAAGGCCCATGGAGATAACTGATGACAAAAAGTGGAATGAGATGGACTGCAATACAATTGCTAATCTACACTTGGTACTTATAGATAGGGTGTTATCTAGTGTGAAGGAGAAAAAGTCAGCAAAGGAAATATGAGATACTCTCACAAAATTGTACGAGGTCAAGTAACTACACAACAAAATCTTCTAGAAGAGGAAACTCTATACTCTTCAAATAGCGGAATCTACAACAGTGACCGACCCTATCAACACCTTGAAGACTATATTCTCACAACTCACAACGTTGCGTTATAAAATAGAGGAAAATGAATGTGAAGAACTTCTACTTTAGAGTTTACCAAATTTGTATGATCAACCCATCATCAATCTGACGAACAACAATTCAGCAGACAGTCTAGTTTTTTACAATGTTACAGCCTCCGTATTAAATGAGGAGAACATGTGGAAAAGTAAGGAAGATAAACAAAAAGTTCACAACAAGCAGAAGTGTTATCGGTGACGAGAAGGAGATCAACGGAACGTGGCCCCAGTAGGAGTCACAATCCTGGTAGATTAAAATTCAGAAGTAAGAAGAATGTTAAATGCTACAACTGCGGCAAGAAAGAGCACGTCAAGAAAGAGTGTTGGAACAACCAGAAGAGAAGAGATGACAAAGAACTTGAGTCATCAAATGCTTAGGGTTGTGTAGCAAGTACCTCAGATGATGGTAAAATTCTCTACAACGAGGCAACAATTGTTTCAGAAGGTAAAAAATGGCTATCTGACATCTGGTTCATAGACTCAAGAGCTACCTACCACATAATCTCTCGGAGAAAATAGTTCTACATATATGAACCTATCTCAGGAGGATCTGTATATATGGGAGATGATCATGCTTTGGAGATCGTTGTCATTAATACTATCAAAATCAAAAGGTTTGATAGTACAATTCGCACAATTGGGGAAGTACAACATATCAAAGGCTGAAGAAAAATATATTGTCTTTAGGACAAATAGATAGTCATAGATGCAAAATTCATGTTGAAAATGGGATCACGAAACTCATGTTGAAAATGAGATCATGAAACTTATGTTGAAAATGGGATCATGAAGATTACTAGAGGCGTGCTTGTATTGATAAAGGCGGAAAAGATCGGTGCTGATCTATTCATACTTAAAGGAAAAATATTACAGGAAGTTGATACGTGTGTCGTGTCAAATGGAGAAGAATCAACGATGAATCAGTAATCTTACCATTTTACGAGCAGTGTGTTACGAGTAAGCAGCATAGATTAAAGTTCAGTAGATTTGTTGCTAAAAGAAAATGTATTTTAAACTTAGTTCATTCTAATATTTGAGAATCACTGAATATGTCCATGGGAGGTGCAAAGTATTTGGTGACTTTCATTGATAATTATTCCAAGAGATGCTGGGCGTATCCAATTAAGAAAAAGTCAGATGTATTTTTAGTATTCAAACAGTACAAAACATGGGTTGAACTTGAATCTAGAAAAAGGATCAAGTGCTTGAGGACATATAATAATGAAGAGTATACAGACGGCGAGTTTTTTACTTTTTGTAAGCAAATAAGGTATTCAGAGGCAGTTCACGGTAGCATGCACTCCTCAACAAAATGAAGTAGTAGAGTAGATGAGCAGGACTCTTACAAAAAGAATAAGAGCGATGTTGAGGACTGCTGGTCTACCCAACTAATTTTAGGCAGAAGCAGCCAAAGCTGCATGTTATATAATAAATCGGTCGCTCTTCATGGCAATTGGGTTGAAGACTCCGATGGAAATATGGACTAGAAAGCCAACAGATTACTCTCACCTCTATGCACTTGGATGTCATGTTTACGTAATGTACAATGCCCAAGAAAGAACAAAGCTGGATCCAAAATTGAGAAGATGTATCTTCTTGGAGTATGTTGATAGAGTAAAGAAGTATCGTCTGTGGGACTCCACTTCCCACAAGATTGTCATCAGTAGAGATGTTATCTTTATAGAAGATCAACTGCAAAGGAGAGATTGGAATAATAGCATTATAAAAGAAAAGTTAGAGACTGTACCGGTATATGTGGAAAATAATCTAAAAGATTTAGATTCTTCTGAAGCAGCAGCAGAGTACGAGGAACAAGAACCAGTCGAGTCTGAGGCTCCAAAAGTTCATCGATCAACTTGTGAAAGACAATCACCTGCGTGGCACTCAGAGTACGTCATAGAGATGAATGTTGCATACTGTCTTCTAACAGAGGATGGAGAGCAATCAACTTTCCATAAAGCCTTAAACAGCTCCGATGTTGCTTCATGAATGACAGTAATGTAGGAAGAAATTGAAGCTCTACATAAGAATAAGACATGGGAACTTATACCACTACCACGCAGAAGAAACCTCATTGGCAACAAATGGGTCTACAAGATCAAATGTGATAGCATTGACCAAGCGAAGCGGTATTATGCAAAATTGGTGGTGAAAGGATATGCTCAGAAAGAAGGTATTGACTTCAACAAAATATTTTCTACGGTGGTTCAACTCACAACAGTCAAAGTAGTCTTGGCAATGTGTGCTACACTTGATCTACATTTAGAGTAGTTAGATCTGAAAATTGTATTTCTTTATTGAGAACTTGAAAAAGAAATTTATATACTCCAACTAGAAGATTTTACTGAAAAGGGAAAGAAAAACTTAGTTTACAGGTTAAATAAATCTTTATACGGTCTCAAACAGGCACTGAGGTATTGGTATAAGAGATTTGATTCCTTCATCATGAGTCTTGGATATAACAGACTCAGTTTAGATTATTGTACATATTACAAGAGGTTTGAAGATAACGATTTCATCATTTTACTATTGTATATAGATGACATGTTTGTAGCAAGCCCCAACAAAGATCGAGTCTAATAATTGAAGGTACAATTAGCTAGGGAGTTTGAAATGAAGGACTTGAGACCAGCAAATAAGATTCTAGGGATGCAAATTTACCGAGACAGAAATAACAGGAAGATTTGACTTTCACAGAAGAATTACTTGAAGAAAATTTTACGGTACTTCAACATGCAAGATTGTAATTCAATTTCTATCTCACTTCCTTTTAATTTCAAAATATCCTTAAGTATGTGTCCTAGTAACAAAGCAGAGAGGATAGAGATGTCTCGAGTATCGTATGCATCAACAGTGGAAAGTTTGATAGTCACTATGATATGTACTATACCAAACATTACACAAGCAGTGTGAATAGTTAGTCGATACATGGCGAATTCTGGTGAAGAGCATTGGGTAGCTGTGAAGAAGATTCTGAGATACATCAGAGGAACCTCAGATGTTGCATTATGTTATGGAGGATCAGAATTTACTATTAGGGGCTACGTGGATTCAAATTTTACAGGAGACCTTGAAAAAAGGGAATCCACTACTGGCTATGTGTTTACACTTGCGGAAGCAGCTATAAGCTGGGTTTCGAAACTGCAGACTATTGTGGCTCTATCTACAACAGAAGCAGAATACATGGCGGCTACACAAGCTTGCAAGGAAGCTATTTGGATACAAAGGTTATTGGAGGAGCTCGGGGCACAGACAAGTGAAAATTCTTGTGTTTAGTGACAGTTAGAGTGCCTTGTATATTTCAAGAAATCTAGTCTTTCATTCCAGGACAAAGCACATAGGGGTACAGTATCACTTTGCTTGAGAAGCAGTGGAAGAAGGAAGTGTGAATTTGCAGAAAATCCATACCAAGGAGAACCTAGCAGATGTTTTGACTAATCTGATCAATGCTGACAAGTTTATCTAGAGTAGATCCTCTTGTGGCCTAGCAGAGACATAGGCAACATGAATATAGATGGAGCAGAAAGGATGGTGTGGAGATTGATTCTCAATCAATCTCCAAATGGGAGAATTGTTGAAAATCGGTACAAGGCTTCTAGGAATTGTTGAAAATCAGTGCAAGGCTTTTAGAAATTTGGTGCCATCATTGACATTTTGATTTGGTAATTGCCGACCATAGACAAATGAAATGAAGGTGGATAAGTTAGGTGGCTGCCAAACCTAACTTGTGGAATTTGTTAGCCAACAATTGGCTATAAAAGAGGAGTCATGCAAGTGACTTTTCTATCCCATTTTGAGTGCATCCGAGAGCTTATAAAAGAGAGAAAAATAAGTTTATCTTTATAAGCTTTTGTTTTCAATATTTATATATGAGAGTAAGGGTATAATAAATTAGGTTTTGGGTAATGAGGAATTTATCTCAAAATACTTATAATTCTCCCTACATAGTAAAAAATTATTCTTTTGTCTTTGCTCGTGGACGTAGGCTAAAACCCAAACCACATAATTTCTGGTGTCCTTGTGTGATTCTATTGTCTCATTATTTCTCAATTTTACTTTAGCTGTGTGTCTGCTTCACCCATCAATTTCCCAACATACATGGTAGGGAGTGGTGGCCTCTAGTTTAATTACTTAGTTATTGTCATTGTCGGAATGTAGTTGGCTATTTGCTGCTATAAGGCAAAGAAGGTGATCGGGGAGTTCTTATAAAAGCAAGAGTACAGTCTTTTGCAACATATGATGATGAGCGAAGAGATCCCAACACAGAAAATAAATTCGGCTGAAAATATACATGGACAACTGTAAAGAAAAAAAATTGGGTTACTCTATTTGGTTGAATTGTGTTTTGAGGTTTAGGCTGTTTTGGTATAAGTTTTAAATAAAACTTACTCAAGTAAAGTTTTCACTAATCTATTTTTTTTTAAGTGGAGCTTTAAATAAAAAAATTTAATTATTTGATTTTTAATAATAATTTTTATTAAAAAAATTGTAAAATATTTTAATAGGTAAGTTTTTTAAATATTTATAATAAAAAAGAACAAAATAAGATTGTAAAATAAATAAAGGATAGCTTAGACAATTTAATTTTTTTTTAAAAATTTACGACCTCACCTGTCACAAGCTTAAAACTTGAGATTTTTTTACTATGACCACTGAACCTAAGCATATTAAATCTATAAAAACCTACTCAAGTTATGATTAAACAAAGTGGAAGGTAAGAATTAAACTTATAAACTTGTAACTCGTAGATAAGTGATACTAAATAATCACTTAAAGTAAAATAAAATTAGCCCGTCGATAAGCAATACTAAATAGTCCATTAAGTAAAATCAATTTAGAGAAAATAAAAGAATCAAGCCTAAAGGGTGCCTCATGACTCGAGAATTCTGGTGAGTTACTCAATACTGGACAGGAAAGCCCACCACTTGACGAAAAATGTATTTAGCATTATATTTGTGAAAGTTTAAAAGTTATTTCTCTAATTAGAAAGAGATGGGGCGGGTGGCAACTCTGACACATTTTGGAATTCGTATGGTTGGTGGTGTTCATATATCTCAATAAGAGGAGGATAAAGAACTTAAACGGCATCCTGATTGGGTAAAGCCAACTTGGTTCGAGTGAAATTGAAATTGATGCCGAAAGCAAAGTGAAGTGAATCTTTTAATTCTTTTATTTTTAGTTGGATGATTCCTAACCATTGAATGTGTCAAGTTGTGTAATCCTTGCCCACGTATATCAGAAATGTTAAGATTTCCACATAGAGAAGGGATAAAAAAAAAAACTAAATTAAACTAAAGATTGGAACTCAGTTTTTTTTCCCTTCCCAAAGAGAAAAGGGAATGACAATTTGGTGAAGACCTATAATTGAAAAAAGATTTGGAAGTAGCACTAAGTCCACTAGCTTGCTTGGTGTCTTTATCATTTCTTTTCTTTTTTATTTAAGGATCCTTCTTCAATTAAGCTTGTCTAATGTTTAAAGAATCTGTTTCCATGAGTGGAAAAAAGATTGAGTTACTGTTAGACTAAACAATAAAAAAAAAAAGTAAATCATGACTTATTTTTCTAATTTATTAAACATTAGCTTTTACGTCCCATCATTATAATCTTAATGTAACTTCACTTTTGAAAAATAATTGTGATATTTTAACATACAAAACTATTTATACTTGTTGACAAACACATCGTACTAGACTCACATTAGTGGAGTTTTTTGCGATGGTAAATGATAGCGGCAAATCATCCCCAGTCAAGCTCAAAGTTACCACATCCCTTATTGTCGCAACTTCGATTGTGTTGGTAACCTCATTATAAAACTATATATCCATAATAAACACATAATAGGGGACTCTATTGATCCGGGCGGCAATTTGCTCATCTCCTTACATTACAAATTCAGTAGGATCGAGAGTGGTACGAGCACCAAACACACCCTATGAATGTAAAGACAATTATTATTAAAGAAAAGGAGATATATTTAAGCAATGAAAGAAAATTTTTAACACAAAAATCAAAAAAGAAAAAGGTAGCAAGTGAGAGATTTTGTTGGTGAGTGGTACTGTGGTTGCAGGAAATTTGTCCTGGAACGTTGCTCTGGTTCATAATAAAAAAATGAATTAAGAAAAGAAATGGACAGTGCCCCCCATCAAACCAAGTGGAAGCCGGAAGGCAAGAATTAAACAAAGTGGAAGGCAAGAAGTTGGTCTTGGTTGGTTTTCTCTCCTTAATTTCTTGAGATGGGACCGACTAGTGGGTGGTCAAATCCAATTAAAAATTTCAAGCCTATTATGCTAGCATGAGAGCATTAGTGTACTTGACAGATTAGATTTGATATGACATAAAACACTCTTGTTTACTCATCTCCTTTTTCTCCAATTGCATTTGGGATTTATTTTTCATAAAGACAAAGTGAGATTTCAGTAAGCTAATTAAGCTTTACCATATGACTTTTGTGATTAGTTTAAAATTTCTGCACCATTTATATATATTTTCTTTGTAATTTTTTTGCTTTGTTTTGATAAAATGAATAAAAATTGGCAAAAATGCCATGCAATTGTTTTCAGTTGGCTCAACAAAGGAATCAAATCGTCCTCTCTCCATCTAAAGAACATTTCTTTCAGGTTGTTACCTTTGAAAGCTCCCGAGAATCAAACATATTTTGCAGATATAATCAACAATCTAGACTCTGATGTCACAGAAATCGAAATTCTGATGGACACTATGTTTTCATGGAGTTATATCTCTGTCAACTATTTTAATTACATATAATGGCCTGCATGAAGTGTGCATAATAGAATACTTTCACTTCCATCAAGAACCAAATTGTTCGTTCACTTTACCATAAGTTGCATTCTGAAATATTCCCTCAAAACAATTCGCTCTGTGGTGAGAAATTGTAAACTTAAATCCAGATATATATTTTTTATTTTAATATTTTTTTTTAAAAAAATCTACTACATTCTCATAATTTGAATTGACCTGACTAACTAAATAAAATTACTTCAAAATCAATAGATTGATATATTCATAAATAAATTATACTAAAATATATAAGGGTGCAGATAATGTTTAGTGAAGAATTAGGTGGGGAATCATATGCATCAACCAATATATGACTATAGTTTCATAAAATCATAAAAAAAGAAAAAGAATAAAACCATCATATGACCAATATATGACCATAGTTTCATAAAATCATAAAAAAAAAAGAATAAAACCATCATATGCTCAATTATGTCATCAGAAATTCAACAATTGGTTTTCTAAAGAAAGGCACGTAATAGTTTACCATCTTTTGAAACGACTGATTTTGGTCATGTACGTCTGTCTTTCAAGGACACTTCTTGAATAATCTTGTTAAGAGTAATTGGAAAAGAAATTTTACCGCACGTATTTGCCCAAAACAAAAATGGAATAAGATACCCTTAATTTCACAGTTACATTAAACTTTTAAAATTTGTTGTAGAAATAAAAAAACAATCTAAACTTTTAAAATACGATCAGTGCATGACAGATAAACAAATACAAAACTCATCAAAGGATAAGAGAAAGAAACAACTAAAAAAGACTTAATATTCATTTTCATCAGATTGATCTTCTGCCAATGTTTCATTGGCATCATTGTAAGTTTAAAACTACACGCAGAGTTTCTTTGGTTAAAATTAAAGATCAGATAAAATATATGAGTTTTGATACATGTACCAACTTAAATCCTTCCTGCTATGATGTGATTTGTGGTTTCTCTGCGTGATGCACACACAAATTGAAGTAGCAATTAAATTAACTGGCAGTTAACAAAAGCGCAGAGGCTTCTGAAACGATGATGAACAATTCAATTTTGGCCTCCACTAATTCACAAGGACTAAGCATCGCCTAATTAATTATTTCCAATAAATCAATGATTACGAACTACTACCACCTCCTTTATAATATAAATTGTCCATTATTATGAACCACAATTAGTTTCAGTAGGATTAAGGTATAAAAATTTATGGGTTTAACTCACCGTAAAACTAGTTTAAAAATTGAGAATTGTCCAAGCCAGACTTTGAAACTATTTAAAACTCATATTAAAAGATAGTTCAAGAATTGAGGGTTACCCAAATCTTATATATGTAACTCAAAGTTCATTCTCAACAGTTTAAAATAGTTTTTAATAGTCACTACAAATATAATGGAGCTAAATCAAATTAATTTTTTATATATTAAATTCAATCCAATTGTGCGGAATTGACGTTAAAAGTAACATTAAATGTTGATTTATGCATCATTGAATTGGATAATATATAGAACTATTTGTTGCTCGAAAACGTTTTTATAAAGTAGTGAGAAATACATTTAATATTTTAATGACCAAACACGCATAAGAATGATTTGTCTTTTTCAACATTGCTGTCTGAGTCTGACATCAACTCATTGGCATAATTAAGAGAACATAATCTAGAACATGATACTAAAGCAACATGCAGAGAAGAATCAAGGCCACATAGTCCTCCATCGATTTGTATATTTACAAGTTATTTTTGTGTTCCTTGAGCAATTGTGCGAAGGAGTGAAGTGGTGGAAGTGAGAGCAGACAATACTGGCTATGAAACCAAGTTCCCTTCACAACGTTTACTTGAGGTTCAAGCCACTCCTCCTTATGGTTCTTGCTCAATTAGGCTACACTTTCCTCTATTTTATCACAGAGGCTTCCTTCAATCATGGAATGAATCCTCATGTCTATGTAACTTATCGTCATATCGTTGCTGGAATAGCAATGTTCCCTTTCGCCTATTTCCTTGAAAGGTACACCTCAATATCTAAGTCAATAGTGTATTTGCAAATTTTCATCTGCTTAATTTGCTGATCTTCTTTTTTTTTGCACCCCCCCCCCCCCAAAAAAACTTATGCAGAAAAATAAGGCCAAAGCTGACATTAGCTCTTTTCTTGGAGATATTTGTTCTGTCCCTCTTCGGGTAAGGACTAGTAAGAATTATGCAATACGTGCATAAATATGAATGACTTTCAAAATTCACTGAGGCTAAGAGTTTTTATGATCCAGGGTGAGCTTGACTTTGAACATGTACTTTGCAAGCATGAGATACACGTCTCCAACTTTCGTGGCTTCGGTAGTGAACACCGTAGCTGCCGTAACTTTTGTACTTGCGGTTGTACTCAGGTTGGCATTTCATCATTTTATAAATCTTAACTAGAATTGGTAAAGAAAGTTCAAGGATGTAGCTTTCATTGACCATAAGAATTTACTTTGCGGAGTACTGATATTTGAACCGAAGAATCTAATACAATGGCAACAAAACAACTGTAAAATCATATGGTGTTAAAAAAATAAATAGTTAAGAAAAAAAATCGTACTATTTTTTTTTTGAAACACTATAAAACTACAGTGTTGCGGTTATTTTTGTCGCTGTTGTATCACCGTCAGTCTTTTTTCTAATTTGCATAATCGATGCAGGTTAGAGACACTTGATCTTCGAAATGGTCGAGGCATGGCAAAAGTTCTTGGGACCTTAGTATCATTGGCTGGTGTAACTATCATGACAGTATACAAGGGGCCTGCTACGAGAAACCAGGGGCATCCTCCAATCCACATTCAACGAAACAATATCATCCAGGAGCAGTGGTTGAAGGGTTCATTTCTTACAATTGCAAGCTGCATAACATGGTCTGCAATGTTTATTATGCAGGTTAATATTTCCCAAACGAATTCTACTTTTATTTAGATTTGAAAAGAAAAAGGGTTCATGTTACTGATACTGTCACACTGATCACAATCAAATGTAACATGTAGGCAATCACACTGAAGCGATACCCGGCACAACTGTCACTGACTACTTGGATGTGCTTTCTTGGGGCAGCACAATCAGCTGTCTTCACAGTTATTGTTGCACGTAAACCAGCTGATTGGAGAATCGGACTCAATATTGATCTCTGGTCCACCATTTATGGTGTAAGTTGGGGAATTAGACAGGATTAGTACTGCGATTAATTAATTAATGTTAATTAAGTTCTCTAATTAGATTCTGATAATGGTATAATTAATTAATATAACATGGCAGGGAGTGGTGGCTTCTGGTTTGATTATTTTTATTCAACTATGGTGCACAGAAAAAAGGGATCCAGTTTTTGTGACCATGTTCAATCCTGTTTCAACCATTTTAGTTGCAATTCTAGCATATTTTGTTTTCGGTGAAAAGCTTTTCTTGGGCAGGTAATTTTCAGAATCACACCGCACATTTTAGCCTGTTTATATGGATTGTGTTATTGTAAAAAGATTTGTATGTGGTTTATTCAGTATTGTGGGAGCAATTGTTGTCATTGTTGGCCTGTATCTGCTGCTATGGGGCAAAGAAGGGGATCATCAGGAGGCTCAGACCAAAACAAAAGAACAATCAGGTCCCAAGATATCACAAGGAGAGCCATAATTTTTTTTTGAAAAAAAGGGCTGCGCTTAATGTAGACAATGAGACGAGCGTAGAATTTCGTGCACTAGTGCTTTTAACAACTCTGTGGCTCCTCTGCTCTTTTTGTATCAACTAATATTCTGAATTGCTACACTCGGAGCTCTCTTTCCGAAAAATAAGAAATTCAATTGTAGGTTGGAAACATTCTTCTTTTTTCGTTTCACCAGTCTTAAAACACTGTTGTAACCAGCAAGTAAACAATCCAAGAGCATTTAGTATTGTTTTTCAATTTGTCTGGTTCAGAAAATACCAGTGATTAGTTTTTGGTGCAAATGAAAATGTATTGGCAGGGGGTCTTGAAACTAATATATGAAATGCGTTTGATTGTTTTGTCTGCTCAGATGAAAATAGTGAAAATGCTTTTCCTTCGTTTTACATTTGCTAATGGGAAGCTGATATTAGAATATCAAACTGAAATGACAAATTACCAAAGTTTTATCAATATAAATTTTTACCATTTTTCTATGGACAGTTAATGATCGACTTACCTATGACAACCATTACAATCAACAGTTAGATTTTATTTCTTTCTTTTTAGAAAAATTTTAACCTCTTATTCATATTGGTTTTTAACAACAATAATATTTAAAATCTTAATAGTTGAGTCTCAACAGTTACATGTCATTCATCTATTAGATAATAAATTTTATAATATACTACCATCTAATATATTAATGTCGCATCAGTTGAACTTAAATTAGACTCAGCTGTTAGATTCTAGGTACTCTTTCAAAAAACTGTCTCCCCCGCAATGCCACTTACTTCATATGACCTGCAGGGACAAAACATCGCGGGTTTCTTTATAACAACAACCCAAAAGGAATTCCTTCTGTGGGGAATTTCGAGGAAAAGTGTGGCAGGTTTTGAATACAACCAAAATTTTTTATTAGTGGAAATGAAAATTTAACACCTTTTCACTACTTGCTTAGTTCACCCATATTTAGAAGATTAAAAAAAAAAATGAATAAAGAATAATTATAACTCATAAATCAACTTCAAACTCACCTAATTCGGATGCCTTACAATCCCTAAAGGGGATTCATCTTCAGAATTGATGAAAAGGAAGTTCTTATTGTTCCTGCAGAATGTTCCATCTTCAGACGTTACATGTAGGCAATGACACTGGAATCATATCCTGCGCAACTGACTACATGGATGCGCCCTTTTTGGGGCAGCATCACAATCATCTGTCTTCACACTGATCCTCGTCCATATACCATCTGATTGGAGAATCGGATTCAATATTGACTTTTGGTCCACAATTTGTGGTGTAAATTGGAGAACCCACGGGATCAGCATTATGTGAATGCTAATTAGGTTCCCTAATAAGATTCTGATGGAGGTAATTAATAGTAATATGTATATGCATTGCTATGGTGGTTTTATTTATTTGATTACCTTTTTTTCTTTCTTTCAACTACGGTGCATAGGATAAAAAGGTACCAGCTTTTGTGACCATGATCGATCCTGACAAACGATGTTATCGGGCAGCTAATTTACAGGATTTTGCACGTTGCTTGGTTCATTGGTAATCAACTGTTCATAATGAAAACTTTTGGCTGTGGCTTTTTCTGATTGTTGGACCGGTTGTTAACTTGCCATCTTTGGCCTCTATCTAGTGCTATGGGGCAGAGAAAGAGATCATAAGCTACAATCAAAATAGAAGAGCAGTCTGTTCCAACATATCATAAAAACAATCCATTTAGAAAAGAAGGAAACTGATAAGGCACAATGGCATACTAGATAAAATTCAAGAAAACATATGAAAAATGGACCAAAAATGAATACATTCTTGCATTTTGAATCATCATAAATATTGAAAACCAGCCTCAGCTTTGCCAATGGGTAACAAGTATTTGAAAGAAACAAATGATCTTCCTTACGTTAGTTCATATTATAGCTGACTTGTCAGAGGAGCATTAAGTGGAGTTTCCTGCACCATGTACAATGCACTTTCCAGAAATTATGGCAGCAAAGGTTCTTGCCTATGTATATTGCAGCGAGGAACCAATCAATCATTTCCAATAGATATACAAAGCAATGAAAGAAAGAGCGAGTGAGAGAAACCTAATATCATAAAGATTACAGTATAATGCATTTCTTGTCAATACTTGCCTCCATTTGCCAATAGCAATGTCAAAGAATCAGGCAAGTCAAATCAGTAGCAGCATTTCACCTTTGAAGGTCAAAAAAATTTCTGGAAGGCAATAAAATAAAGCATCTGAAAATTATTCAGATAATTGTAACTAGCTGGAGAGGGAGAAAGTGATAAGAAGGGAAAAGATTAACCTAGGCCGCAGGGGGCCTGAGCTCGTGATCACGAGAAGTATCATTCAAAGATGGAGGTAAATATTGCCACATAGGCATCAAACCATAACTGGGATATACCGCCATCTTATTCAACCCAGCATGATAAGCCGCTGGGTGAGTTGGCATATAACCACCTGTTGGCATGGCCATAACTTTCAACTGCTGCTCTAACTTTTCTTTATCCGCCTTCATTATAAGTTTCTCTTTACGAAGTTCATTTTTCTCCTCCTGTTAGCCAGAAGGGAAAGTTAATAGAGTAGTAATAAATTATTTAGTAGCAATATGAAACATAAAGAACTTCACATTAATTGTGCACTCCAAATGTGACAGAATTCAAATTATTTAAGTACTAAATATCCTTTGTTTTTTATTTTGATTTCCCCTCCTTTATTGCTATCTAGGTTAAAAACTTTCATCACCATACAATGGGAAAGATATTTTACATTATAATAAACTTATTAGACCCCCAAGATGAATAGTACACATTTTTACGAATTTCTCCTCTGTGTTGGGTGGATAAGCAGAATAAATAAATGCAACATGACTACAGAATACTAAGAGCAGGAACAAACTTTCTGATATAAAGTTGAGACAAGCACGCCCCATCATTTCCGCTCTTCCTAAAGACTTCTTCAAAACAAGTTAGCTGTATGCCTTAGAAAAGTATTTTCAAATTTTATACATGTCATGGACATGACTCTAGAGCATCCAAATCCTCAAAAGTCTGCATGACTAGAAAGAATTAAGACTCTTCCATTTGAGTGCCTTGTCAACTTGATTTCACACTTCTAAGCCAACCATCAAGAGCCTAAAATAAAGTGCTAAAATCATGTCATCACAGCCTTGACAAGAAAAATTGCGGTCATAATATGTGAAAAAATCCAATCAAGATAAAAACCATGCTTATTAGCCCTTAATTACGTTTTGACACATAGAATTGACTTGCATGAATCAAGAGGTGGGAAGTTTTGAGGTAAGAGAAATGAGACAAAAAATGGAAACAAACACCGACATTTAACAAGGTTTGGCAGTTTGCCTAGATCTACAAACTGAAAGCAGCAAAAAAGATATCACTAAGAAGAAAATAGGATGTACAAGATTCACTTCCCCTAAAGTCCTTTATACCAACTTGTAATCCCTTTGTCCTGAGATTAAAATCCAAGAGAAAAGAGAAGGTCAAGCTTAGTGCGTCTTATAAGTGAAATGAGCACACCTGTTCATAGTAAAACTCCATGGCTTGGGTGTTGGATTGGGTAACAAAGTTGGCCGTGCGGTATACCATTCCAAGACAATCTAAGCCGTGACATTACAGTCATAATTGGATAACCAACCGGCACATGCATTTTACCAACCCCAACACAATCTAAGCCACACAATTTCTACAAATCTCCACCTTGGATTAAATTTTCAATCTTCACCTCCACTAGCTTCCCTTCCACTGCTCTCTTTCATGCTTCTTACCAGCTGCGCACTCTGACAAGTCTAAGACATTCCTGAACCTGTGAGTGGGAATTGATTTGGCTACCAACTGTTGAAGGAATCTTTCTAACCCTGATAGTCCCTTGTGCTATCACATCTTTAATGAAGTGCTTCTTAACATCAATGTGTTTGCTTTTTTGGGGTACATCTATTAATAAATAACCTTAAATAATTATGGGGGTGTTTCTATCTGTGAAAATCCAAACTCCTTTGGGGAAAAAAGGCCTTCTTGTCAAAACTCTTGGAAATGTACATAGAAATACAAATACTCCACACAGAATAGTAAACCAAGCTTAGATAGCAGATTTTTTAAGGTAAGAGCAGCAATATAGAAAAATAAATCTAACAAGAAAATTGTAGAAAATGGGCAGTTTAGTTTGTCTTGGGCTGGTAAAATCAATAGTCAACTTGCTTACCTAATTCAACATCTTTGCCACAGAGGTTTACTTCAATAGACGTGCCCAGTTCAATTGTAAGACAGGCTCTGAACTTTCTCTTTCTTTTGGAATTTATTCTCAGACTAGAGAATAAGTGGGTGTCAAGGGCTTTGGGAAAAGTGAGGGAGTAGTTTTATGGTAATATTCTAATTTCTTCATAGTGATAATATTTTCTTGTGCTGGCCCCAATCCTTGGACAAAGGAAAATTGCATAACCATGTTAAATCCCAAGTTCCTACTAATTTTCTAGTCACATTTATTCCTCCACATTGCTACTCTTACCTCAACTGTAAGGAATCTGGTATAATCGAAATCCTGTTTTTGGTATGACTTCATATATCTATTGATTCTGCTAACAAAAGTATTAGCTAGTTTCTCCATCACTTCTAGCAACACCAAACCATCTCAATTAATGCACTTGCAAGCTCCAATCTTGATTTCGAGCAGGGCAAATGCAGATGTTTTTGCTCATTCGTATGAGGCTAATGAATCAAAACCGTGCCCAGCAAGACTGAATCGAGGCCTCGGGCTCACATGGGCCATCCATTCCATACATAGTAAAAGTATCAAGTCCAAAGAAAGGTTTTGAAGGCATAAGCACATAGATGACCAGGCACTATGTCATCTTTAAATCTAATGTCGCTACTGGGGTAATCACGATGCAGGAATCTTGGATCTTCCTTTTTCAGCCTCCCAATTCATTCACCAAAATGCGTATTTGATCTACACTCATGACTCAAACATTTCTTTGATGAGATGATTGTTAACAAGTAGACTTTGGCACAAACCCAGTAAAATCTAAACCCAAATCTGACTATCAACACCCATCCAAACACAATCCAATTTCATGAAAGTATAAACCCACAGTTCAGTAAGTCCATCATACAATTATCAAAGCAAACAATAGGTTGCTTCAAAAATCAGTCACAAACATTTACACATGGATTATCCAAGTAATGTCCCCATCAAAATGAAAATGCAATGAACTTAGTAACATCAAAGCATGATAGCACAAAAATAACTTAAAACTTTTAATTTGAAATGATAACCAACGAAACATCAACTAACCTTCAAACTTTTAATTTCTTCTTGCAGCTTCTCATTAGTTTCTTTGAGCTCCTGAGACTCAGTTCTTAGTTGATTTAACACCCTAATCGCATCATCAAGTATGGCTGGTTTATCAGTTCTAGCTGGTCTCCCAGGTTCCAAAATACAACTCAAATCAAGAAACCTTCACAAATCAAACAAAAAACCAAATCTTTCAAAAACCCCCATGTCAATAATCCCACCTTCAATTATAGCCAAGTCTGGTCCAAAACAAAATCAAAACAATCCCTCTTTAAACTCTTCAACAAATTAAAACAGCACTAAGAAATAATACGTGCCTGTCATTTAATCTCTCTCTCCGCAATTTCTCACGGCCGGCTTTGCTCCGTGGCCTACTGCATGAATCACTTCGCGCCCTATAAAATATCACCACAACAATTTTTAAAAAATTAAAATTAAAATAAAAAATTAAACCCAAATGTTTTTTTTTTAATTTCAATAAAAACAGAAAGTTATCACCTTTTACGCGTATTTTCGTTTTCTTGCGGAACAACCCCAGTTGATGAAATATCATTATCGGCGCTGCCACTGATTTTTGCATTTACACAGAAATTAAATTCAGTCAACAGCATCAAAAATTTAAGGAATAACTAAAAAGAGTACCTATGTTCGGGCCAAGAGAAATCAAGAGATGCGTTTTGATCAATGAAGCTGTAATTGATAAAATCGTCCCAGTCTGACGGATCCATTTTTTTTATTTCAATTTCCCTTCAAAATTGGAACTCTCTCTCTCTCTCTCTCTGTGTGATAATATATCGGGAGTCGCGTAAATTGAAAACAGAAGTGACACGTGGGTGGGAGATTGGGTTACGCGCCGCCGCATCGTTTTTTTATCATTTTATGTCTTCTCGCACGTGCGCCGTTCCTTTTTTTTTTCCTATTTTTATAATTTTCTATTTTGGGCCGCATGATGTGAGCCCAGCTGTGCTGTGATGGTTTTGTGATAATTTTTGTTTTTCAACTTTTCCATGAGAACCCACTCACCTTAACGCTCAGAAGATTTTAGCAATGGCTTATTTGACAGATGTCAATTACTTACCACTCGCTAATTCACAATTTGCTGGCTTTGCTTGAATAGTTTGTTTGAAGTAAATTTATCTTTAATTTCTAAGCTTGTAATTTGTTCAAGCAAACTCAGGTCAAGAGTGTCCCCGTCTATCCATTTATCACACGAGAAAGTCAAGAACGACAATCGTACCAAAACAGCCATTTAATATCGGATTATTAAATAGTGGCACAAATGTACATGTCCAGCCAAAAACTTCCTTGAATGACAGCCACCTTTGTTGAACAGAAATTTCGTGAAAACGCTAATTCCACTCTCGACCAAAGTCAATTGGAACATGAGCGAGATGATACGTGCGAGTGCATTAAACTGTTATCCTTCCACCACACTCAAATGTGTTAAATTTTATCCATAAAGCAGCAATGGCTGGCCAAATTTGCAACTCTAAGGCCATGACTCTCATTGAACTGAAAGATAGCTTATTTAGACGCCTGAAGTTGTTTAAATTTTGTGTTCCAGTAATTTCGACGGGAAATAACAGTTCACAAAGAAAGATTTAGATGACACGAGCTTCATTTTTTAGCTTGTCAATGAGCTCATCAACAGAAGATAATATAACCCCAGCTTTCCTCTTGGGAGGTTCTGTTACTTGAATCACCTCCAAATCAGATTTGACATCCACGTTTAGCTCCTCGGGAGTATATTTCTTTATTGGTTTCGATTTTGCCTTCATTATGTTGGGGAGTGTGGCGTACCTCGGTTGGTTGAGTCTCAAATCAGTGCTGCATGAGACGAGCAGTGCAAATTAAGTAAAAGTCATCAACGGTGAAAGGGATCAAACTAAAGCAACCACATGCAGCCAGATGCATGTTGGGGGAAGATATATACATGGAGTGCAACAGGAAGCCCTTTTTTTCTTTTTAATTACATAAGACTATTACTTAAGAGTACAACTTATTTTACATAAAATTACAACTTATATTTACAAATCAGACTATTACTGAGATTAGTTTACATAAATTCTTATGAAACATCGTCCAGATTTTTACACTCTAATATTCAACCACATGCAACAGGAAGCCTTATATATCAATATACTCACAAAAATAAAAGCATTTGGAATCCTTGCATGAGTTGAACAAACTTTGATGGAAAGAAAAATATATGCATCCAGGAAAGTCAAACTTCCATCAAGTTCAGCAATGCATGTGAAGGGACGTGTTAGATCTCAAAACTATTCTGTTGGATCCTTTCCAATAAGATTAAACTTTAGAATAACTCATTTTACATCTTTTAGGGCAACCGTGTGAAAATTGCTGGTTATAAATCAACCAAAAAGCTTTTTAATAAGAGCTCAACAATTGTATTATAGCTGCAACACAACCCTCATCTGCAAGTCACATGTATAAAAACGCAACCTCATTTGCAAGTCACATATATAAACACACAACCATCTACAAACAGACGAGCCCAAGCTCAAGCTCAATTTATAATAATTTAATTAATTTGAAAAGGAATTCAAACAGAGACTGTTCGGTCAAATTGGCACTGATAACAAGCTAAGTTGCTATTTTAAGTAAAAGCTAAAGTTTATAGGGAACGGCTCAGTGACAATATTTAAACTCTATCAAGATCAACTAAAATAGGATTTTGTGTTTCTCACATTGTTAGAATCCTAAGCTTCTCACTCAACCACTGGAGATTTAGCAAATACGAACCACAATTTTCCCAAGCCAACCACACATACCCTTTGTAAATGATCCCCACTACAACTAAAAACCTACAGGAGCTCCTGAATGAGAAATGGAGTTTCCCCTTTGAAGTTCTCACAGTACTTCCAAAAAACTGGGGAGTTCAGGATGGTTTTACTTGTTTTGCAATGCTTATGTCTTCAATAGAACTATTTTGTGGATTCCCAAGTGATTATGTGATCAACTCAGTAGGGCACTCATGGTTAAGCTCACATTGCACCAGCATCACAAAATATAAGTAATCATTCTGCTGTCCAAAAAATTAGATACAAATCCACAGAATGCTTTTCCTAGGAAATCCTTAGGTTAGCATGAAACACTGGGAGAACAGGAGGTTAATTCCATCCTTAAAAGTTCTGTCACGAGGTAAATAGGTTTTCCTAGTAATGTTTGACAAAGTGAGACCAAATCAAATTCAAAACCAACCAATGTCCACAAGCAAGACCACTTCCCATACAGTCAACTTCAATCATATTTGCCATTATTGCCAAACACACAGGATCCAAAACCCTTTCTGGTTCCACTGAAATATTCACCAGGCATCCATGAGATAATATAGTATTCTAGGCAAGCTAAACACACATTCTTCTGTCTACAACTAAGTATTCTCAGGCCAGCCATTTTCTCTTGGGAACAATGAGTTTTATATTAACAATCCTACAAGTACTCATCCGTAGAAAGGCCTCAGATTCTTCAAGTAATCAATTCACTTTTCATTCCCGCTAATAAGTTTTGAAAACAAATCCAGTTAGTCTCTCAACAATTACAGAAAGTATTATCTTGGAGAACCTAATTCAAGAAGAGAAGATTCACTTAAAGGACCATAGAAACTATTGCCTTCTGTCATTTAACATATATGACCACATATAAAAACCACCTTGTGTCAGAAGTAGAAAACAAGAGAACCATGATGTATTCTCCTTGGCAACATGCTTTTACGAGGAGAAAAAAAAGATGCCAGCAAGCATAACCCAAAAATATCAAGTGTTGGAACACTAAAAGTCAGGTTAGAGTACTTACGTGATTACAGCTGGTAAGTCCAATTCTAAAGTCTCAAGACCACCATCTACTTCTCTCTCCACTGTTGCTAATTGTTTTTCCTTATCCAGCACAACCTACTAAAAAATCAGCAGCAATAAATCATAGGAAAAGTTCTCTTAAAATCGTACAAACAAAAAGTAGAGAAAACTGCACCAAAAAAAATAACAGTAAACTGCACAGAAACAGACTTCCATCTATTATCTATTTATTAGTTAATTCAACTTCATATTGCCGTCAGCAAGCAAAAATGAACTATAAGAATCTATTGAACATTTACGAACTTCAGCAACATTGATCATGTTCATGCAGATTACCTATTCCCATAGAGTACAAACTTCTAAAGCCAAAGCGGGATACCAATAAAGTGGTTGTACTGACCTTAGAAGCAAAGGTTCCCTGTGGCCAGCTGAGTAGCCCTGCAACCATTTGCCCTGTCTGATTGCAGTCATCATCAATTGCCTACACAAGAATCTGTGTCATAAGAGACAGCAATCTTCTGCATAAATTTCTCAAATCAAGGGCGGAGAAAGCAAAACTAACTTCTCCCAATGAAACAGACAACATAAGTAAAGAAAATTCGAAAATTTATGTTCACATAATATTAAATTCATCCAAATTAGAAGCTTAAATACCCATTTCGAATTTCTCAACTTGCTTTAGAACTAAAAATGAATCACTTCACTGCAACATAATATTAAATCCACGAAGAAATATGATATGTGTCCAGATAACAAGCACCAGCCAACCATGCTTCCCACGTACTTGGACCATGCCTGGACTTAGTTTTTAGCTTGTTTTGAAAATAAATGGGTTCTGGACATGTGGACCACTAACTAAATGTGCAATATTGCCCATTGGCTTGAGTTTGTGTGTATCTTTTTGTGGCTTATAGGTATTTAGTAATGGAATTGGATGCTCCCATTGGCTTTTATAAAAAGCCTAGTAGATGTTTAAAGAGGAGACGAAAAAGGATTATTTTCCCAAAGCTGTTGTCTTCTCTAAATTCTTTTCTCTCCACTGCTATTATTACTCCGAATTCTTGCTAATTACATATTTAAAAAAACCCACAAATTGATTAAAAATTTGATCAAAACGAACCTGCTTTCCCAGAATAATCAACCCAGGCTTCTCAACCTCGACAAGGCTCTTCAAAATCTTGGCAACAGTCAAAGGATACAGCTGAGCGGCAGCCTCCACGTGGACACCTCTATCAGCGCCCATAGCTAAACCCGTCCGCAGAGTATCAACACACTGGGCGGGGCCCATGCTGACGGCGACAACCTCGGAAGCCAATCCAGATTCCTTGATCCTCAGAGCCTCCTCCAGCGCTATCTCGCAAAAGGGGTTCATCGACATCTTAACGTTATTTGTCTCCACCCCCGTCTTGTCGGATTTCACTCTGATCTTCACGGCGTAGTCGACGACTCGCTTTATTGCCACCATTATCTTCATTTTGGCTGCTGTTGTTACTGATGATACTGGCTATGAATCAGGAGGATTTTATTGAAAAGTTTGTGTTAAATTAAGAATTATGTTTAAAAGTGTACGTTAACACTTGGACCCCCTAAGATTCGATATAACTGTCAAATCTAACAACTTAGCAAAACAAGCGACAGAGAGACTAGCATTGGGCAGAAATCCCGTGGCCTTGAAAAAGCCGAATCGAACCATAATTCGGTTTAGATTCGGACCAGTTTTAATTTTTATAAATAACCGAAATGCATGATTTATAAATTTAAAAAAAAAAAAACTAGAATGCTGGTTTAGTTTTCAGTTCACTAAGCTAAACTGAATAATCGAACCGAAGAATCGGGTTATTTTTTAGATTTTATTAAACTTGTCACGTGTGATATTTTGATTGGGTACGTAAAATAATTACAATAGATATGCATACACATAATTACTGGTGTGTGTGTGTAGTAATCTTACTGAAAATAAAGCCTAAAATCAAAATCGAAATCACCCACCCAAACACACTACAATCACAGTCGACGCTGGTCACTGGCGATAATTTCTCAACTAATCAACTTGTACTCACCGTGCAACACTTTCGTCCACTTCTTCTTATCGTACAAAAGCCCATAGCTTCTTTTCACAGTGAGATAGCTTCCACCTATCGACCACTGTGCAACAGTTTCTGCTCTACTCACTAGCCACCATGTGACAGCTTTTATTCTACTCACAGGCCACCGTGGGCCACTAGGTATGTCTGAAATAGTGACAGATACCTTACATGCCCCACTTCTCCGATTTTCTACAATTATAATTAATACATGATTTTTTTCATCATTTTATGTTTTGAATGGATTATTTAGTTTCTGGAGGACATTGTAATTTGTTTATGTTCAAAACATAATTTAGTTTGATGTATATATGTATATATAACTTATAATATGAATGTGTGTGTGTGTGCGCGCGCACACGCATATATGGAAAGATTTACAAATATGGTTGTTGATTGTATGTTGGACAGTGGCTATAAATTGCATGATTTACAAATACGGCTGCCGATTATGTTTATAATACGGCTACTGATTTTATGTTGGATAGTGGGCAGTGGCTATATTTAGGTTTTATTTTTACATTATGATTGTTCTGATTTTGTAAGATGGTTGACAATGTTGATAAAGTATAAAAGACTAATAATAAAGTACAAGAAATTAGTAATGAAGCACAACAAGTCAGTAGTGAATAACAGGTCAACGGGAGTAAAAGAAAGAAAAATTATGTTGAGATCATTTGTGTAGAAACATTTTCCAAAGCTACCGGGAGGAGAAAGAGCTAAGTGTCATTATTGCAGCAAAAGATATATAGCCCATAGTACTAATTCTGGAACAAGCGGTTGAAGAATCATTTAGATACATGTAAAGTGCGTAAAAAATTGAAGGTTGCAAATGATGCAAAGCAACAGACATTAGTTCGTAAAAAACGTAAAGGTAAAAATAAAGATAACGGTACTGCTAAAGTTATGTACGTAGGATTTAATAGAGAGGGTTGTAGAATGGCACTTATAAAAATGATAATCAAAGATGAGTTGCTTTTTAGATTTGTAGACACTGAAGGGTTTTTGGAGTTTATAGAAACTTGTTGTCTGAAGTTTGAGGTGTCATCTTTAAGAACAATTACAAGGGATATTCTTGAATTGTATTAGAATGAAAAAGGGTTACTAAAAAGTGTTTTGAAGGCAAATAAACAAAGAGTATGTATCACCGCTGACACATGGACTTTAATTCAATTATCAAACTTTATGGTAGTTGCAACTCAATTTATTGATGAAAATTGGGTGTTCCATAAAAGGATTCTCACGTTTGCACCTATATCTAATCACAAAATAGATGTCATTGGGAAGCCAATTGAAAGTTATTTAAGTGATTGGGGATTACAAAATAGATGGCATTGGGAAGCCAATTGAAAGTTATTTAAGTGATTGGGGGATTGAGAGATTGTTCACAATTATAGTGGATAATGCAAGTGTTAATACACTTGCAATATCTTATGTGAAGAAGAAGTTGGTAAATTGAAGAAGAAATTCGATAGTTTTGAATGGCTGGTACATGCATGTTAAGTGTTCGGAGCATATAATCAACTTAATTGTGCAAGATGGGTTAGCACAAGTGAATCAATTAATAACTAGAATCCAAAATATAGTAAAATTTGTTAGATCCTCCTGGGCGAGATTACAAAAGTTCAAAAACATATACTGATAAGGAAAATCTCATGTGGAGGGCTTATGGTGTTAGATGTACCAATTAGGAGGAATTCAACAATGAAATACTAACTAGGCAACCCAAGAGAGGGGGTGAATTGGGTTATTAAAACTTATGCAACACAAGTCACAATAATTTAAATCTATTGCCTTAATAAGAACAAAAATAATAAGTTTAATCAAACAAGATAATAAAAGAGTGAGGGAAGAGAAAACAAACACAAGGATTTTTATGTGTTTCAGTAATTCCCGCCTACGTCCACGCCTCCAAATACACCGAGCTTGAGGATTTCACTATCCAAGCTTCTCAAGGCTTTCAAATGCTTACAATTGACTTCCAAGGTGTCAATGGACCTTTACAACAAGAGATTATCCCCAATCTCTTAACCCAAGTGTGTCCCAACACTTACAACCTCTCAATTTGATTTTCCAAAAATGATTACAAATGAATTTCTCTCACACAATGTATTTGATCACAAATAAAAGCTCAATATGTGAATGAATGAGATGAATACAAGAATTTAAAGCTCAATCAAAGTTGTATGCTCAATATTTTGCTCAATGATAATCGTTGGAATTATTATTCTTTGAATTTGATTAAACTTATTTATAGTTAAAGCTGAAATATAGCCGTTATGGACTTTCTGCTCAATGTCGGATCGTCGTTTGACTGGTCAATATGACCGCTGGGCTGAATTTCAAAAATGTCAGATCGCCGTTTTCTAGATGTCGGATCGCCGTTAGTGTCCAGAGGCTACTCTTCAATTCTGCTCGATGTCGGCTAACCGTTATCAAGATGTCGGCTAGCCGTTATCAAGCTGTCGATTAGCCGTTTGCTACAGTAAACTATTTTCTAAAATTATAATTTTATCCCAAAACTTTCAATAATAAAATTATAGCCCAAAACTTTATAAAACTTGTCAAACAAGTCCACTTTCATAATTTCAAGCAATACTTGTTGATTTCAAAATTTTTAAAACTCTTTCAATTAGACCATAAACTTAAAAAACAACCAATTTCATAAAATTGTTTTTCATTAAATTTAAAATCTTTATAATATGAAGATAATGATTTATTTAAAAATGATGAAAAATAACTTAAGCTTTTAAAAGGTTAATCATTCTTAATTTTATTTGTTATCATCAAAATCAATATTATGGATATATAAATGTTAACATTCAACATATTTGATGTTAGAAAAAGCAGGGGCATTTAAGAAAGTATTTGATAGGCTAAAGGAAGATGATGGGCATTATACAAACTAGTTTGATGAGGATGCGAGTGAAAAAGGCCACCGACTGACGAGGATTGGGAAAATGCAAAGAGGTTAGTCAAGTGTCTTTTAATTTTTTATCATGTGGCCTTAAAATTGAGTAGTTCTCTTACTGTCACGTCCAATAATTATTTGAATGAAATGTGGAAAATTTATATTCATGTGAAGTCACTTATTGTCCAATGATTTTTTGCTAGATAAAATGGGCTACAAGATGGAGGAAAAGTTTGTCAAATATTGGGGCCATTCTTTTGAAAAGTTAACATGCTGTTCGTTGTGGCAAATGTGCTTGATCCTCACTATAAACATGACTTTGTTACATGGTGTTTTAGTAGCTTGTATGGTATAAGAAATGTTGATGATTTGAGAGTTAACAATAAAGAGTTATTGTTGAAACTTTTTGAAAGCTATGGAGAGTAATCCAAACAGAAGTAATGGTGCGTTTACTTCTAAGGAATGGGAATGAGCAGGAATAGGAATGAGCTAGGAATGAGAATGGGCTGAAATGGGAATAGGCTGGAATGGGAATGAGATTCTAATGTTTACTTGGTAAAAATAAATGGGAATGAGAATGTGCTGGAATGTCATTGATGTGTTTACTTGGTAAAATAAATGGGAATGAGGAATGGTAATGAGAATCAATTTACTAAAATATCCACAGTATTAAATAATGTGATTTTCATGAACTAGATATGTATAAATATTATTATAAAAATGATATTAATTAAAAAATAAAATTAATCATAATAATTATAAATGTTAATAATGATAATATTAATAAAAATAAAAATAATAATTAATAATAACTAAAATAAAAAAAGTTAATAAAATTTAATAATAATAAATGTTAATAATGATAATATTAATAAAAATAAAAATAATAATTAATTTTTATCAATATTAATTTTTATTAACATTATTATCATTAATATTTATTATTATTAAATTTTATTAACTTTATTATTTCGTTATTATTAATTATTATTGTTAATATTATTTTATTAATATTATCATTATTAACATTTATTATTATTATATTTTATTAACTTTATTATTTTAGTTATTATTAATTACTTTTAATATTATTTTTATTAATATTATCATTATTAACATTTATTATTATTATTTAATATCATTTTTATAATAATATTTATACATGTATCTAGATAATGAAATTACATTATTACTATAATTATTAAATTTATTAAATTTATTATTTTAGTTATTATTAATTATTGTTATTATTTTTAATAATGATAAATTAATTATTGTTATTAATTATTATTTTTATCATTATTTTATTGTTAATAATAATATTAATAAAATAGTAAAGTTAATAAAATTTAATAATCATTATATTATTATTATTATTATTATTAAATTTTATTAACTTTATTTTATTAATATTATCATTATTAACATTTATTATTATTATTATTTTAATTAATATCATTTTATAATAATATTTATACATGTATCTAGATAATGAAAATTACATTATTACTATACTTATTAAATTTATTAACTTTATTATTTTAGTTATTATTAATTATTGTTATTATTAGTTTTAATAATGATAAATTAATTATTGTTATTAATTATTATTTTTATCATTATTTTTATTGTTAATAATGATAATATTAATAAAAATAAAAATAATAATTAATAATAACTAAAATAATAAAGTTAATAAAATTTAATAATAATAATAATTATTATTATTATTATTATTAATGACATTTAAAATAATAAAATTATTTGTGATTTGAACAAGGGTAATTTAGTAAATATGAAAAAATTAGAAGGATAGAAAAGTAAATTTATGTTTCATTCCCATTCCCATATTTTCATTCCCAACCCCCCCATGGGAATGGAATTCTCATTCCTTATTCCCAAATTATGTGGGACCCACACATTTTATTCCCATTCCCAAATTACATTTTACCAAGTAAACATAGGTTTCATTCTCATTCCTCCATTCTCATTCCCCATTCTCATGAAGTAAACACATCATAAGAGAAATAATATTGTGTATAATGGTGCTAGTGGTAGTTATGGGTCATTTAATCCTTTTACATAGTTTAAAAAGATGAAAGAAAGTTTAAATGATAACAGTAGTGGAAAAATGATGTTGAAAAATACTTGTCAGAGACTTGTGAGAGTACTAGTAATTCTCATTTTGATGTTTTGAATTGGTGGAAGTTGAATGTGCCTTGGTATCCAATTTTGTCTCAGATTGCTAAAGATGTTTTAGCAATTCAAGTGTCTACTGTAGCTTCTAAATCAACATTTAGCACAAAATGGTACATTCTTGATCCTTTGAAGAGTTCTTTAACTCATAAAACAGTTGAGTCATTAATTTGCATTCAAAGTTGACTTCACTCAACTCTATTAAGAGAGCATACAAAACAACCAATCAGAAGAAAGTTAAATTCTATGAATTAGTTGAAACAAGTTATATTGTTATTTATTATGTTACTTTTTGTGATCTCACTTGTAACATTTTGTATATTAAAATTAATGATTTTAATATAATTGTTTACTCTCTTAAAGAAATTTTTAGGTCAATTCTTTATTTTTTTAAAAAAGAAACTAGTATCTTATTTATATAAATTGTTTATTTAGTTATTTATTGTTTTAATTTTTTTTATAAATTCAAATATTGAGTTAGAAAATGCCTAAAACTAATACTGATATTGATGAAGATGGGAGAATATTGTTGGTGTTTGTTTGTGATTTTTTTAATTTTGTGTTATAAGTTATAACTGTTGTTATTTTTATTTGTCTTTACAACTTTATGTTTATTTAGATAGAATATTGGAGTCTGGTTTTGTATTTTTAAATCTTAATATTTCATATTCTCTGAATATCTTATTAGTAGTCAGTAAGATAGTAGTGATAAATTTATTTTGAATACTTTATATTTATTGTTAGTATTTATAATGAAACTGTGATGAACTAATTACTAAGAAAAATTATTCTATTAATAATGCTTAATGGGCTAAAAATTTAGAAATTTAAAATAGACTCGATAGGCTCAGAACAAAAAAAAAAAAAAACCTAGGCCCAATAGGTCCAGAATAAAAAAAACCAAAATAAACTGAATCGAACTGAAAAGATCGATTCATATTCGTTTTTTTTTCAATTGAGGTTGATTCTTATTTAGTTTTTTTTATAAAATAACATATTTAAATCGGTTCTGCTTTAATCCAAACCGAGTGTGCCCGCCCCTAAGAACGACCCTCATCAGACATCAGACTAAATTACTCAAATAACCTTGGGTTTTCAATTCTATGGTGAGCAAAGTGCCATGAAAGGATCCGCCTACTATACCACTGATGCACGGTACCACCGGTTTTGTTTTTTTTGTGTAAAATTTCATTAAAGTCCTTTCATTTGTTTTTATTTACACTTTCTCTCATAAATATTAAATTAATATTTATTACATCCTTATCAATATTATATTTAGGACCTTATATTATTTTCTATTTTTAAAATTTTCTTCTATATTACACCTTTATCACAATACCCCTCTCTTATACCCGCGAACCCGACCCGAACCCGCGAAACCGACCCTGTTTTTATTTCCGTTTCCGGCCACTCCACCGGCAAAGGTTGGTACCAATCAGAAGCTCGTGAGAAGCCGGTCATATCCATGCCATCGTCGTAGTAAAAGCTTTCGAAAAATTAAGATCCGACCCTCAAACCCGACCCGGTTTCCGTTTCCGTTTCCGACCACTTCACCGGCCAAGGTTGGAACCGTTCGAAAGCTCGTCGACACGGTCATGCCCATGCCATCCTTATCGCCGGAAAGAGTTCGAAAGCCGGATCGAAACCGTGAAAAGCCGCCATGATAAAGCTTCAATTTGCCGCGATTTCACCAGGTTTCCGTGACCCCACTACTTTGGTTTTGTTCCCATAATTTGCTCAGATTCGACCAACAACAGCCACCGGAAGAGTTGATGTTGCTTTGGGAGAATATAACTTAATATTTATGAGACAAAGTGTAAATAAAAACAAAGGAAAGGATTTTAATGAAATTTTACACAAAAAAAACAAAAGCAGTGGTACCGTGCCACTGTTGTAAGGTAGGCGGATCCGCCATGAAATGCTATAAAGTTAATTTATAATTATAAGACAATTCCTAAGGTACAATTTCCATTACATACAAACTGTAGAATCTCTGCCGTTCAAACGTATTAAAATTTAATCTAACGGACAATGTTTAATTTATGGGAAGTAGTAACAGGGAAGAAATCGGTTGAATTGGTTCGTTTTGAGTGATGGGCAGCCGGACCAAAACGTTTCAAATTTTTTTGCTGAGGAAGAAAATGGAAAATTGTAGAGAGAATGATCTAGTGATTGTGAAGGGGACAAAAGAGATCGGTGTTGTCAAATTGAAACAAAATAACCAAATCGTAATCGATCCATGTATAAGGTTATTGCTTCTTTGCTTGAAAATTGTTGCCATCGGTGCTTCTTCTTCCTCCTACGGCTTGGCTAGTCGGTCGAACGCCACCGTCAATATTTCTTGTGGTTCCGTCGATTCATGGCCGTTGATAGTCACCCACTTTTACAGCATTTTCCAGAAGTATATTCTAGTTAGCTTGCTTCCTTTTGTTATTTACCCATTTTACCTTTGACCTATGTCGTTGACTGTTGATGGAAAAACTGAGCATGTCATATCATTGTAAGTATTTGCTTCCATCTCGAAATGCTCTTTCATGATATTGATTTGAATTTTTTTAAAAGAGAAAAACTAATTTTGATTTAAAATTTTAAATAAGTATTTATGAATTTTTGTATTGGGTTTTAGATTTTTTATACTGTTTGTTGAATAATGTTTACAATAATAAGAAAAGGCATTAATTTGACTACACTGTTTTGATCTGCATGCTAATTTTGAAGGTTGGAATGAACTTTTAGCTAATTTATAGGAAAATATAAAAAAGATGCCACTTCATTGAAATTTTCTAAAAAGTAGATAAGAAAAATAGTTCTGATTAAACTCCATCAGTTACCCTTTTATATGATAAAGTAATAGAAATATTAAGTAATGTAATTTTCTTTAGGCAATAATAGTATTTAGGCATTTCTTGCTTTATGTATTATCTTCAACTTTCCTTGGTCACTAAATATTAATGTATTCTTATGTGGTATGTTCACTTAATATAGGTATTCCAAGAACAAACTTAGTTGGCAGAGTTTTAGATGCTGCCTGATAATTTGCCAAACTCAGGTGACAATTCGTAGAGGAGAATAGGCAGTCGTAAGAAGCTTGATATGGGTCTTTGGACGTATAGACTACTGGCTTGTTTTTCCATTCTTTTAAATTTATTATTTTCTTTAACTGAATTACAGAATTTATGTTAAGCAATTGCCACCTATCGAAATAGAATTCTGCATCGACCTATGAGATGAAGAGGCAAGCATCACTTTTTTTTTTTTTTTTTTTTTTTGCGTGAAGTGCATGGAGAAATATTACTTTCTCATATGCGTTGCTGTATATATTCATACAAAGAGCGCAGCCCTTCGCTCTAGTTCTTTTGGTCATAGTGGTTTTGCTATTACTGCTGTTGCCTACCTTCTGAAGTTTCGAACTGATCTATACATTTTCTCATTGTTTGATTTTAATTTTAACCACATTTTTTTTTTGGCATTAGACTTTCTTCATCAATGAGAATCCATTTTATTGGATTGTCTTACATCGTTTATAATAATTAACTTGCGCGTGTATCTTTTTAAAGAATGATGATTCTGTACTGAACAAGATTGCTGGGATTTGGGAGTTCGTCTAGATTAAATTAGTGAGCTTACCACTGCCATAATATACCACCAATATTTGTCCTTATAAATGAACTCCTCCTAATCAATAGAACAATCCTTGAAAAAAATATATTTATATCGATTAAATATAGTAACAATAGTGATGATATAATTAACTAAAACATAACCAAATGAGATGAGATTAATGGTTTCCTAAAGATTATTGAATTTTATACACAATTTGACTTATTATGCATTGAAAACTTGAAACATGTATAATCACTATATCTATTAAGAGATAGATTAAATGAATCAAAATTATTTTAACTAAAAGTAATTCAATTCAATTACAGTTAATATGACTTTAGAATATACATATGATATAAAGACATAAAATAATTGATATTGTTAATTATAATATTTGAATTATGTTGTATATTGTTGAATAAAGAAAATTACATTTTTACTTCTAGTATTACATTGAACCCAAAAAATCTACTATTAAGCATGAAATATATGACCATCAACTTACATTGTAATCATTAAACTTAAATTCATTGAGTATTACATGAAATCATTAATATTGAACCTAAAAGATACATGAAACCAATGCTAACATGAGATCTAGGACCATTAACTTAAAATTGTAATTAGGAAATAAAGCATTACATGAAATCATTGTCATTGAGCTTTATAATTCTACCATTAAACATTGAGCTTTATAATTCTACCATTAAACATGAAATTAATGCTAATATGAGGTGTAAGACCATCAACTCAAAATTTTAATCATCAAATTTTGAATACTCTAAATTAAATTTAATCTATCTGTGTGATGAATACATTCAATGGCCCTAAAGAAAAAAATAAATAAATAAAGAGTTATGTTAGCATTTATGCGAGTGTGTAAAGTAATGTTGACTTTTAAAGTTGATTCAATTAGTGTAAAGAGTAATATGAAATTCATAGTATTATTTGAAGCGATATCTAATATGGTAAAAGCCTGTTTAATTCCTATATTTTGAGATTAGTTGTTATTTAATTTCTATACTTTAAAAAGTACCTCAAAACATTCCCGTTTTTAAATTATTGACACCCCTACCGTTATTTTTTGTTCCACTTACTTTTATAATATTAACTCTTTTTTTTTTAACATTAATAGCAAAAATTAAATTACCAACTTAACTTCAAAAAATAAAATAAAAATAATATATACTAGTTTTTAGGAAAAGTTTGCTAAGTAGTTAACATATAAATTTTTTATTAATATCCAAAATTGGTAATTTAAATTTTTTTTAAATATTAATTTTTTTGGGCATACATGAGTTTCTATAGAAATTAATATATTTTTTCTTTTTATTTTATTTTTAGGGTCATATTGGTAATTTAAATTTTTTATTATTGTCAAAAAAATGAAGCATTATTATAAGAGGGTAATATTGTGAAAATAAGTTAAAAGAGACAAAAAATAACACCAAGGGTGGCAATAGTTTAATAGTAAAAATATTTTGAGATATTTTTAAAAATAAAAAGATTACATTGATGCTAACCTCAACATGAGAATTGAATGAATTTTTACCCTATTTAATAATATTGTTAAAAATTTTAATATTTAAAATTTAATTATTATGTGTCATTTATTGCATACGAATATCCTTAAAAAGTCATAAAAAAATCCAAATGACATCAAACACTGCAATTTCAGTAAGTCATCTACCGTCAATTAATTAGCGGTGAAATGAACTTTGTTACCGGATTGGAACCAGAGGAGGCAATTATCAAATCCTTTAATTTTTACACATGGTGCACTCTTAATAAATTATTTGTCACATCACGAGCTGCTACGGTGCAGAAGCTGCAAGTAACAGCTTCGAACTTTCCCATTTCCATCACGTTGCATTGGGACCTCTTTCTCTCTCCTCTGGCACCCGCGGAAGTTCCCCATTGGCTGTTACTTACAGAAGGCGTAACATAGACTTCTCCTATAAACTGTAACATAATACAACACTTTTATTATTATTTACAGGTAGCTACAGAATTTTGTCATGCGTCGAGATATAGAATCAACCGGTGAACTTTGGGCAAGAAATCTAGTGCCACGTGCGGTGATTGAAGTATCATATATGTTTCTGATAAATTTAGAATCCTGGTATAGTAAATTATAACGCATAATTATTGTGAAATGAAATTACTGGTAAAAAGCATCATCCCATAAATGTAATCACAGTCACATTACCACTTCATTGTAAAAAGCATCTTCAGTTTTGCTGTAGGACCATGCAGAATTTGAAAATGACAGCCAAGATTGACTCTGGCAGCTACCGATTAGGACAAAATTGAAAGGCAGATAAAGGAAGAAAATCAGTTGATTGTGAGTCTGCCCTTGCACTTCTACAGTGATTTCTCTGTTTGATTAATCGGTTGATAATTTTTTTTTTAAATTTTGTTATACATAAATTATTACTGATATTATATCAGATATTATAATTAATATTTATAATCATACTATATAAGTGGGATCACCGCTATACATTAACACACTAAAATACTTATCTAAATATTTTAAACTCTCACAAATATTCGAGGGATACCTACTCCATTCACATTTTATAAGAGAGATACTGTCTTTACTTAATTGGTTATTAATTGAGGAAATACTAAAACAAATCTGTATAATATTTTTATGAAGGTTCAAATTCTTACATTTAATATTGTAAGTGCAAGAGCTGTTCCATTGGACCAAAGGCCCACTGGTAATAGGTTGATAATTTAATTGTCGGCGCAAGGGCTTCACCTTCGTTAATTTGAGACAATTCCGGTTGATAAAAGAAAATTCGTTGACCCAACACACTTAACAGCCTGGAAAATTTTATAGTTTAAAAGAACAATTCCATCACCAGCCACGTACCCACAAAGATTTACGTATCTTGTCTACAGCACCATTATTGGTGCAAGAATTTGGCAGCTCGTATATTATTATGACAACAGAAAGAGGTCCAAAATCTATGGAAACAGAGTAGGGAACCTCTCCCATTTTCAATTAATGTTAACGACTTTTATTGTAGCTCTTTGATTCTTTTGGTCTTGTTTTGTCTCTCTAGAGCAACAATATTGAAACAATAACAAGATTCAATCAAAGAGGGATATTTAATCTTCTTTTCAATTAAAATAGAGAAAAACAAAAGGCAAAGTGGTAGTTTCGGTAATGATGTATGTCCATAATTATGGCGGAGCTGTAAGTCACCAAGAACAAGGGGGACCAACTTGAGAAATTTTTTAGGTAAATTGTTCTCTAACTGCAGTTGAAATTTTATTGTTAAGGTAATTTTTTTTAAATTATTGTCACATTTATTTCAAAAAATTACTGGCTTACATGCGATTTGAGTTGTTAGTGATCGGATATATACATGCACAATCTATTATATATGTAATCAGAATGAAATTTTATTACGGAATAATGCTTATTTAATTGAATCATAAGCGATAGTACATGATTTGGTGCATGCATGATTTGTGCATTGTTCGTTGCGAGCTCATTGTTTATGTAACAACAGAATCAATATTTAAAATGATTAGTGTGTGTACATATATACATACAAAGCAGGAGCTTTTCATGGGCTAGAATGTGACAACATAGATTATGTAAGGCAATTTCTTTTATTAGAGGCTTTCATAATTTTGGTATAATTTTGTCAAAACCACAAAGATATCACGTGGCAAGTGTCTAAAGTATAAAAGGAGAAATTCTCAAAAATTCACAGAAGAACCCAAAAGAAAAACAAAGCGGTCAAAATCGGTGTACTATAGGGAGAACCAAGTTGGATTTTTTCCAAAATATGATGTACTATAGCAAACTGCTGAAGAGGAGGTTGAGTTTCCAAAAAGAACAATGAGTTAAATATAATGTAATTAAATAAATTTAATAAATATAAAAACAAATTAATAAAAAATTAAATTTATAAGATATTGTTTTTTAAACCATTTATTTTTAAAATATTATTAAATATCTTATTTGATTAGAAATTATTAGAGGATATTAATTTGTATTTTCTTTGTACCTTTCATGTAATTTAAATAAATTAAATAAATTTAAAAAGAACAAATTAATATTATAACCTTACGTTATTTTACCCATTTATTTTTTATATGATTAACCAAATATCTTCTACATTTATAAGATATTAGAGGAAATTAAAGTTCTGTTTTTTTAAGAATTTGTTGGTAACAATAACCTTTTGAAGCTATAATACTAACCAATTATGGTTTGTTATATTTTCTTTGCCATTTTCATTCAATCTTTCGTATTGTCAAACACATTTAATCAATAATTCTTGTATGATAATAGAGCCATTAATGGCAACTACTGATTAATCAAAATTCATAACTCTTTCGAATATTTTTTATTTTGCATACAATTTCTTTGGATATCCCATTTATTAAAAAGATTTATCATTATGGTACAGCGTTTAGCTAGCTTAAAATTAATATTTGAGTCCTATGTATAAATTTACTAAGTTTTCAAATTCAAGAAGTTGCGGCTAAAACCTGAATGGCTTAATTTAATGCAAGACACTAGAATTTTAATCCGAGCTAGTAGGAGATTAATGAGTTCTTCTACTTTCAATATTGATCATATAAAATTTTAAATTATGTTAAGTTTAATTTATTGATCATATAAAATTTTAAATTATGTTAAGTTTAATCAAATTATGTGAAGTTTACTTCAATTTTTGTGAACATCAATTAGTTTAGTTAGTAAAATCTCTTTAACAGAGATTAGAATTATAAGATTCGAATTCCGTTCATATAGGTTAAGAAGAAATTAAGCTATATTAGTATTTCACTAAAATAAAAAAAAATTAACCAACAAAATGTTAGCTCCACTGGCAATAGAGTCCCCTTAAGTGATTTGACTGGGTTTGCTCCCCAGTTCGAGTCGCAGGGAAGTCACCTTTGTTGGGAGAACCGACTTCTAGCCTGGGTTGTGGTACGGACTTAAAGGTACTTCCCACAGTTAGGCCCTTCCTAAAATCGGGGGCTAAAATAAGAAAAATTAAAGTAAATCATTTATTTTTTTTAACCAAAGTTTGACTTAAAAGGTTAAAAGAAATCCTATAGAGCGGCTCACGAAAAGAACTCCATTACTTTATAAACATGAATGATTTTTAAAACCCAGCATCACATCACTTTCCCCCACTCTCTCAGCAATTATTCATAGACATTGGATGTAGAGATTGGATAACCCTTGTCAGGGGTTTTGAATTGATTGGCCAAATCGTCAATGGATCCAAAATTTCTCCTAAAGCATGTTCAAAGTCTTGGCAAAAATTGAAAAATGAGCGCAAGGGTTGACTTCGGTAACTGTTAATCTGCAGAAACTTGAAAGGCAAAGACAAAAGAATGAAAACGGTTGATAGCAAGTCATTGTTATATAACACTAGTGAATTACTGATATATAATTTCACAATTGTGCTTGTACAGTATATTCTCTGTTTGGTTGATAATTTCGTAGTGGGCAAAATGGCTTAATCATCATTTGAAACAAATTATTTTTTTCAGATATAAATCATTGTTTATACAGCCTGGAAAAATGCTGTAGTTAAACAGAACAATTCCATCACCAACCATTACCAAACATTCCTTACCAAACAGTAGCATTATTGATGCAACAAATTTGGTGGCAGTTACATGAATATAACAATTGAAGAGGACCCTTTCTTTCCAAAATCAAAGGAAACAGAATAGAGCAGCGGACCTCTCTTCGATTTTCACAATTAATCCCTCTTGTAGATCTTTGGTTCTTGTGCTTTTTCCTATCTCTGTAGAGTAGCAATGAGACAATAATAAGATTCAATCAAAGAAAGGAATCCAATCTTTTCTTTCATTTATTCTTTTAATAAATAAAGAATGAGAAAAGCTAATTGGTTGTATCAACAATGATTTCATATTCATGGCTGTAATTCATTAAAGAGCACAATGGACCAACCTCTTAACTTATGCTATTGTGAAACAAAGAATTGGGGAAAAAAATAATTCTTTTACCTTTCACATGAATATGGTAACTCTGTCACCAAATCTACAGTCTCTTCATACAACTAAAATCTCTATGTCAAAAAAAAAAAAAAAAAAAAAGGAAACAAGAAATAATTAACACCAGTAGCTTAAGATTAATTCTTTCTTTCATGGCTCCAAATACACTGGTAAAACTGCACTTCTGGATCCCCTGCTGCCATGACCAAAGTTAAAGAAAAATCTCTTACTTCTGCTACTGCAGCCTTCAATAGGGCTAGCCTCAGTGACTTGCCTTTTCTGTTGAACAGCTTCTTGAATCGCCAAATACAGCTTGGGGTCCGCAGATGAGTCCATTGAAAACGATCTTCTAATGGGCTCAATTGCAAATTGTTCATCCTTGCCTCTAATGTCAATACACTCATCTCCCATGCTTGTGACCTTGTGCAATTTCCTGGCCCTTTTGTGCACAAATCTTTGTTCCAACTTTCGCGGCGAAGGACTAATCGAACGCCCTGATAACTCCCCGGAATTCAATCTTTCTTGCGTTGCAAGCAGTGTCTGATCGGTAGTGTGATAGTTACCCAACTCAATCACAACAAAATCTTCATCGCTGTTGATGACATTTTCAGTGTATGGACTTGGATCCTGCGGTGTAGAACTTGGAGCAATGAGTCGATCAAACGGAAGAAAAGTCGTCGTGGTCGTTGTTGTCGATGAAATGCTTGTTCTGCAAAGCGGGCAGTTAGCATTGCTTTGAAGCCAAACGTCAATGCAATCAATGTGAAACACATGGCTACAGTTTGGTATTATCCTCAGCTTCTCATTTTCTTGAAACTCGTTCAAGCAAACCGCACATTCACAAAAGCTCCTTTCTCCGAAGTCTCTGCTGGCCTTTTTCTTGAATTGAAATATAGGGATTGCCCTTATCACAGCCTCGTCAAGCCCCCTGGTTTCCAGTGCGGGAGAGTGAGCGATTAGATGTTCTACATTTCTTCTGTTTCTTGATAAAGAAAATCGCCTCAAGATATCAATCCGGTGCCAGTTGAGGCAGCATTTGATGACGAAGATATAGTAGCTCACTAGCAAGAAACCTGTGGCTAAAATCCCTACAATGGCAATCGCTATAACGGGGAAACTTGTATCTGAATTGTGTGATGAACGTGAGCCAAAGATTGAGCTACTTGGACTTCTGATTGGAGGCAAAGCTTGTGAGGCATGGATCATGTGTTTGCTTACAAGATCCATTAAAATGGGATTTCGCTTAGATCTCGAATATATAAATAAAAATCCACAAAGTTATGGCTCAAATAATTACTAATAAGAAAGACCTGAAATAGAGGGACATGAATCATAAATATAAAGTTTTATTTATGAAGTTGCAAGAACATGGAGAAGAGAGAAAATTGCAGTGTGGCTTCAATGAAGGGGAAGGTAGAAAAATGAAATGAAATGTGATCGCGCAAATATTTTATTTAGAGAAAATTTAAGAGTCTGAGGAGAGAGTACATAGTTGGTGAGTTTAGGTTCAGGTTCCCACTGGAAGTTCGGCTAGGAATTGTTGAAATGTCTCGATTATTGCAAGTCATTTTTTTATGAACAGAAGCGTAATGGGGTTTAATAAAATATTTAGGAAAGAAAGCGTATAGAATGGGTGGCGATCCACCATATATGATGCGGGCCTCCATATGTTGAAGAATCAATTTGGTAGGGGACCAATGTTGATTAAGCTTAATTAATTAAGGCATAATATTGATTGAGAAGATGCAAAATCAACGATTTTTTTGCGGTTTATAATGTATTTAAACTAATTAAATGCACGTGAATCTTATGTAATTCTTGAAATAATGATGGTTTTTAAGTAATTAATTACCATGATTTGGTAAGCTCATCTCATAGCAATCGTACCATAGGAATTTCTTTTTCTTTTCTTTTTTCACATTTCACACACCTAATACTCGAATTTAAGTCCAAGAATGCACACGCTTCAACTAAATCATAAAATGAGCAATGATCGCGGAGATCATATGTCCGTTCTCAATAATCATCGTAATCATTAACCATAAATCTAAAGGTCCAAAAAGTTTCCATAGCACATGCAACCCACCATTAATATCAATTTGATTGCTCACTAACTTTCCATTAATTTTATCCAAAAAAAAAAAAAATGTCCATTAATTGAAACTGTAGATTACATTCACATCTGTATGCTGCATTCACATCACATCATAAAAATTATGGAATATGAATTAATAATATTGAGCTACATAGCCTACTGGCCCCGCTGCTCAAATTTGAAATCTTTTAAAGAAAAACAATATCTACAAGAAAGGGCATTAACATGTTGGGATAATTTTTCTCATTTTCTTCACGCAGTGGGTCCGATGACATGAGAAGTCAAATTCTGCGCAATCCGTCCAATCCTCAAAGTAAAAAACACAAAAAATGAAAACAAAACCGACAGTATCCATACTTGCGTGTTGACAACTTTTACAAAGACAAGACCATTATTTTGGCAAGAAAACACAAGGCTGTGCGGCACTCTTTATTTCTCTTTTTATTTTTTATTTTATATCTCTTTTTTTTTTTTTAAGTGTGCTTTGCCCGGTTGCCTCGGTCAAAGGTTGTGGCCCCTGCCAAAGAAAGTTCTCTGAACTTTTTTTGCAAAATTTCCAACTTTTTGTTCGCATCCCAATCAGGGAGTCGCCTTTTAACGATGGGAAAAATTTATAAAGGTAACCGTATCTGCTCATCGAGAAAAGAAACTTTGCCTTGCTCAACAAGAAGAATTGAGTTTGCTTCATGGTGAATATAACTTTTTTGCGATGACACCGGCGAGGAATTTTTTTTTTCCCCAAGAGAAAATAGGAAGTCATTCTATTATTTTAATTAAAGGGTTGGATTATGATATCTTAAGAATACCATACCTCACAATTTATACTCTATAAGATGATTAGAAAATGAAAACAAATCAGTAAAATTTGATAGTTTAACAATATCCAAACTGTCGAGTACATATAATATTATACTCTGTAATTTAAGTATTATTAGATAGTCAAGAAAAAATTAAAAAAAAAAAATTCTCTTTAAAATTTGTAGAAAGTTTCTCTTAGTTCTAGAATTGTCAAGTAAACGCTATCGATGAAGGAAGATAAGCGGATGGATGTTATCTAATATTATTAAGATGAGACAGGGTAAATAGTTCTAGTTTGTTGACTAACCAATAGCCTTTCGCGTGGCTCTTTCTCTACTTTCAAAACGAACCAATTCCTAGCTTGGTCTTCAAGTTGTTGACTAACTAATAGCCAATCGTAAGGTCGTAATCAAGTTGATTAGTGCCTAATTGCATAATTTGCATCACAATCCAAAGCACAAGATAATACACAGCAGTATAATTATATTAAAGATATAACCAATATCAAACTAAAGACAGTTAATAAAATAAATTAATTAATAAGTAAAAGGTGGCACATGGGAGGAGACAACAGCTGTTCATAATAGTCAGCTAACTTGGGGAAAGAGTTGGAGTTACCAGAATCCGTAAGAAAATTTTATACATTTTTCTAGTAATTTTAATTTTAATTGAAAAATGGACGCATTGGGCAGTTGACTCTGTTTAGTTCAACTAAATTTACTATTTTAATTTCTAACTAACAAATGTATTTGGGTCAGGTACGTTTTTAGGTTCAATTACTTTTTTTAATTATATAAATAATAAATTAATGCTGATTATAACTCTAGCATTTCATCATTTAATTTAATGAGGGTTAATTTGGAATTATTATTTTTGTGATTTGATTATCTTCAAATTATTTTTGTTTTTGAAACTTTAATTTATCCCTCATTTTTATTAAGAAGACTAAAAAAAAAAAAACAATTGCACTTTTTTTTTTTTATCGTTTGAAAAAAATTAAGATAACTTACAAGTTTTTAAAAGTAAGGATGTGATTTAAAAATAATTCATTTATGAGAAAACAATCCAAAATTCATTAATTTAATAAATATATTGTTAATTAATGGACGGCAAGGGAAGAATTCATAATGCTTGCCTTAAGCTTAATACGACTAAATTAGATGTACAAAAGTTCTCTTCCTGTAAAGGGTTATGATTGATTATTCAATACTAATTATAATGCTTTACTTATGTAGGTGGAAAGATAATTTGTATCATAAAGGGAGGAATTCATTATGTTTTGCCTTAAGCTGAATTTAACTTTATTTATTCTAAAACATAATATTTAAACAATATACATATAATACATAACAATTTCATTTCATACTTGTACATATACTCATTTATAAAATTATTTGTACTCTAGATATTTTGAAATAATATAAATAAAAAGTCAAATGAGGTATTCAAGTTGGATTTTTTTTTAAGGAAAAAAAAACATGTTCAATATTTAGTAAGAAATTCAAATCAAAATCAAAATGTAACTTTTATTTTAACATCTTGACCAAAACATTTAACAAGTGCCCAAAAAAATAAAAAATTGACAATTCTTAAGAATTTCTTTTGAATATAACCCATCCAACAACCGTCGAGAGTCTCCATAGCTGCCGCCTGCCGCCAAATTGTGGTCCACCTTTTACGTATATATCACATCGAAACCTTCATTGGGACCGGAAATTGCCAAATCTAAAATTTGTTCCACAAAAAATTTTGTCATTTCACTGAAAACGTTGAAGTTAAAATTATTATTCTCAAATATTTTGAATGATATTGTCATATTGGAGCCCAAAATTGACAGTTGTTAATATCTCTCACTAATTATCAATCTAGAATGTGTTAACTAGGTTATTTAAAATCAGTTAAGAATAATATTGATTAGGAGCTTATATTACATTGATTGAGAATAATTTTTCGGTTAAATATATAAGGTATAGTTACTTATATATTTATGAGTTAGATCCTTGAACTATTGAGGGGAAGGTAAATTATCAATAACAATTTCCTTTTTTGTCTTATTATGTTTTTCTTTAAAATTTTAAAATTTAACCCTATGATATATGTTTTACTAAATAGTCCATAAATATTTTGTAAACCATTGTATTAAAGGTTAGGAATGGTAGCTAGGGATCCTCATCGTTCGATTGATAGAATTAGAGTTGTAATAAAACCCTAATTACATTGCAAATTAACAGGAATCCTCCTTCATCTCCTCCCCTCGCCAGCCTCAATCAAATAAACATGGATCAGGATTCTCTCATGATCTGATCTCCTCCTGATCAAAAATACATGTGGTGATTGGTTGTTAATAAATAAAGAAAATAAAGAAGTTAAATCCTATCCATACACTACCACTTAAATCTGGCGAGATCTTTAAAAGTTATCGAGAGGATCGTTTCCAATAAACATACCCTTATTTTGACATGTTTGAAATTACTTGCCGACCATTATTACTAAAAAGAAATATTACTTTTTTTTTTAATTGCATGGAATCGTGGCAAGAATTAGTGACTGATGCCACGTGTACAATATCGGATCGCGTGGGTGGGGGCCCAATGCAAGAGGGTGCAGTCACGTGACACCACGAGTTAATAATCTTGTCGTAAATGTCATCCTTGTCAAGTCGTTTGGCAGAGGGAGCACCGCTTCAATTTAGATTGAATAAATTCAGTGTTGTGCTTACTTTCATTTTAACTCTTCATAATTTTCTGAGATACACACGAGCGCGCGCGCACACACGTATATATATATATTAAAATTTAATTAATTTTATATTTTTATTCCATAACTACTAATTGTATCTTTTTTAAAAATTGATAAAAAAAATCAGATCAGAATTTAAGTCCCCAATCCAATAATATTCTATCATGTAACAGAATTGTGAAATTTAAAATAAAATTATCAAAATGGATCTTGTCATGAGATTCACTAAATTTAATGGTAAAAAATATCAGCAGGTCCTACTAGACATTCACTACCCTGCTATATGACTAAATACCACTAATCTAGCCCACATAAATCTTTTCCTTCTTTGACAATTAAGTATATAAAAAGAGACAAAAAATTTATTAAAAAAAAAAAAAAACAGATCAAGCGTCATGAGTCACCAGTTTACCTCACCACTGACTGAAATAGTGAAATGTTAACGTGCGCAGAGATGGGGTTGCATGTGTCTTCACGTGCTCTGAAAGCCGTCCGTGGCCATGCAAGTGCAAGTTTTCCCTTTCATTAGTCAATTTTAATTCATTATAAAGTCAACCGTCAACTCAGTCAGCGACTGGCTAGAACGACTTTTTGACTTTTTGACTTTTGATACTTTTCTTGCGTTCATAAAGGTTTGAACACTTGTCCTTCATATTAACTATTATGTGTCACGGATGAGAAAAGTAATCGTTAAACTTACAAACACTTATAATAAAACCACATCATAGGTCATGTTCATTTGTGTATTCATAGCATAGCTGACCTTACAATTCTAGTCATACTATAACAATTCTAAATGGGATGCTCTAGGTTTTAATCCAAGCATTATGGTGGGGCGTAGGGATGGTAAAATCTGGGTCCGAGTCTAAGTTTAGCCTTCCCGATTTTGGACCCAGACGTCATTTTCTTCTTCTTGGACCCGAATTAAAACCTGATTTTTTTCATCCAGGTCCGGTCTAGGTTCAATCCGGAAAAATCTAGGTTTTCAGATTTCGGATTTTGAACCCGGATCAATGAATCAATTTCTAAAATTAAGAAAAAAAAATCTTAATACATTTCCAAAATAATAACACATCCAGATTGTACATGAGAATTCATAACCAATACAAATTTCTAAACAATAACACATCCAATAATATAAAGCCATAAATTCCAATGTTTCAAGTAATAAAACAACCAGAAATATAATCTACAAAGCGAAAATAATTAGAACGTTAATCTAAGGTAAAGCCCTTATTTGGTTGCGAAGGAAATGAAGGAAGATCCATGCATTAGTTACAGATTAATACAACCATTTGGTCTCCTGCGGCCAAATCGAAGATGTAAACGAATGGAGTTGAAGAGAAACAGAGAGGGGGGCAAACCGAGAGAAGGAGCAGCGTCGAGGTCTAATTGCGAGAGATCTGACAGAAGACGCAAGGCGTCGGCGATGGTAGCAAACCCTAGCTGATGACGGCATCACCCTGGACTGATGATGATGAATAGAGTAGCTGCAGGCCTGCGACGGTGGTAAATCCGAGAGTAAGAGTCATGACGGTGACCTTAGATTTGGCACTTCTCCTCCCACAGGACGATTCACGATTTGTGAGGAAGAGGAATAGAAAACTAGGGTTTTTTGTGTTTTTGGTTTGTATTTATATTATTAATAAATATAATTAAAAATAATATTAAAATAAGATATCCGGGTCCGAGTTCTAGATATACGGGTTGACCCAAACCCGGAATCGGACCCGGATATATCCGGGTTACGAAAATTCATTCCAGATCTGGATTTTTTAACATTCGGATACGGGTTCAACCCGGTCCGGGTTAAATTGCCATCCCTAGTGGGGCCGTGGGGTTTTAATTTATTGAAAGGAGAATGAGAGAAAAGAATTGGCATAATCGTGTTAATCATAATCCATGGATATGTCTTTGTTCGAATGAGCCTTTTTCTTAACTAGATCTCCCACATGAAGTAATTAATCAACGGCTGCGATATTCATTTCAATTTTTAACTCATTAATCACAGGATAGTGCTCTTGGAGACATCATGGTTTATTATGAGTTGTTTGAAGCACAGACATAAGCCAAAAAATTAGCCACATTCAAATAAATATTATAATTTAAAAAATTTGCATAGCAATATACAACACTACATAATGTAATATTCATGATAATATACTCTTCAATGAGTTTTCATATTTTAAAAGCGAAGAATGTTCATTTAACAGTCGATGCATACTTAGATAACAGACACTTGATGGTGGCGATGTAATGGCAAAAACAACTAATTTAGGATTTTCTTTTATTATTAGTTGGTTCTTATGAGATGATGAAATTAGAATATTTAAGTTTAATTTATCACACGACGGGTGATATGATATAAAGTATATGGAGCGAGATATGCTTTTGCATGATCTCAATAACATGAAGCATATGAAATTAAAATAAGACAATTTATGAAATTAATAAACTAACTAAAATAAAAATACAATGAATTGAATGCTATAAATGAAATTCTCACATTAAACATAAGAATATAACTAATGAGAATGGAGTAGTTAAGTGAATAAACTCACTTAATGGTGTTGACTATTTTTGTCAATTACAGTACCGTTGCTACAACATCTACTATAGCACTGAGCATAATTCCTTATGCATCTTGTGCTGTCGCCTGTTGGATATCTTATATCTAATGCAACGTAACAGTGACCAATTGTTATGCCAACATTAAATATAGCATTAAACATTCTAGGTTCCATTTACCCTATAAGGTGAATCCCTATGTCTAGTTCTTCACTAATTAAATCAAGCATGGACCTATTTAAATTGAGATTCACTCAACTTGGGAAATGTAATCTAAAACCAAGTATTGTCGTAATTAGATCTACTAAGTCAGGCCTTTTTTTAGGCTCTTCCTTAGTTAGTATCCACTCAATGAGTGACCAACCGAAATAAGGAATTGAAATAAACACAATTAAAATAAAATGCTCTAGCAAATACAAACCAACACACATATGTCAGTCAAACATCTATTAAGATCGTTTATCACTCAACCACAATCAAATTTAGTTCATGATTTGTGATAAAGCAGTAAATAAAATTGTTTTAGCCATCAAATACATCCCTATGAATAATGGAAAACAAGATAAAAATTTAAAATGCGTTTAATCTTGTAATCTCTCCTCCTTGTTTACTGTGATTCCTCTGTTACAACCCTCAAATCCCTCTTATTTTCTATTTTTCTTTTGTTTTTATCTGTGATTTTTCCTTGAGTGACGGCTCTTTTTTTTTTTTAGCTTTCATGTGTGCTTCTTTTATAACTCAGAATTAAGGCAACCAAAAGTATGTAGCTCGTATCATCCATTTTTGAAAACTTTAGATCTTAATCTTTTAATTGTTGAGCACGAAATTCAGTCTGGCATTGCTCTATGACTGCTACAGCATCTTCACTATTCTCAGATTTGTTTCAATTCTTCTGTAGTCAGGTTCTTTCATTGTCTCTGCAAGTCTGTTATAGCAGCATTTCTTCCTAAAAACTTGAGTTTTCGGTCACCTATAATCATGCATATAATCTAAGCATGAGTTATTATAAAATAACTTAATTTATTAAAAATAAACTAAAATGGATGTTCATGCAAAATATAACTAAAATGCAAATGAAGTACATCATTTACTCTTTAAGTGTTACTTATTTAAGTTTAAAAGTGTCGTGATAACTCTCATTTCATAGTGTTATCAATGCACATTGAGAAAAATGTGTGAGAGAGCATCTATGGCATATTACAGCATTAACATGGGAAGACAAAAGATTGGGTCAAGGCTAGAAAAGATCTCATTGAATTAGAGATTAGGGACAAATTATTTCTTAGTGAAAATTATAAAAGTTTCATACTTTAAGCACCTTACACCATGAGAAAAGAAGAGAAAAATATATTCTGTCAAACTTTGTTAGAAACCAAAGTTCTGGAAAGTTATTCTTCCAACTTTAGTAATCTTGTAAAGTTGGATTATTGCCCGCTTCAAGATCTTAAGTCTCATGATTGTCATATTTTGATCCAATAATTACTATCTTTAGCTATCGTGGTTATTTGCCAGAAAAAAGTTAGAAAAGCTATCATTAGGATGTGCTTTTAATTCAATGCATTGTACAGTAAAGTGCTAAAAACAGAATATCTTGACAAATTGAAAAAGCATCATTATATCATTTTACGTTTGTTTTTGCAATTCTTCCAACCTTTTCTTTTTGACATAATATTTTATTTGATAGTATCTTGTTGATCAAGTCTGATTCTGTGGACTTGTTGCTAAGTGTTAGAAATTGTATATTTATAAAGGAGAAAATCGTCATTTTACACTTCAAGTCTCACAAACATTGTTACTTTTATGTATTTAAGTCTTTTGTTATTTAATTATGTGTGTTTTGTTATAATTAAGTATTTTATGTATTTTAGGGGCATCATGATTATTTCACAATGAACGAGTGTTCAAACAGCAAAACGGACATCACTTTTGAACTCAGGACGGTCGAAAACTTTAGGAGAAGCATATAAGGAAAAATGTCACTGTTAACATGTACGGTACTGTTCATGTTACTGTTCACGATACTGTTCATATATACGGTCTGATGACATGGCATTGATCGATGATGTAGCATCGACTAATGACGTGGCAGCATTTAATTTGATGAATGATGTAGCATTGCCTACTTATGTGGCGTTGACCGATGATGTGGCATTGACCGATGATGTGTCACGATCTTATTGGATTAAAATTTTTATGCACTGTTGATCGATGACATGACAGTATTTTAGTGGACCAAAAATCTTGCATACGGTACATGCACATACATGGAATTATTTACTATTCAAATCGCGTCACTATTCAAACCGTGTTACTGTTCAAACCGTGTTACTGTGCAAACCGCGTTATTGTACAAACTGTGGTCAAACTGCGTACTGTTGACTGATCACGTGGCGCAATCCTAAGCGTCCGAACTGTTTTTAATCCGATGGTCATGATTTACTCAATGTATCTATAAAAAGGGGGCTCTCCTCCCCTAATTTGATACCCCTGAATTCATTTTTTAGTTTAGTTTTCTGTAATTCCTTCTCCATCTTGTATTTTCTACGTATTTTAATAAATTTTCATTTTACCCCTAGTTAAAAAATGATTAGCTAATTTTCTTTCAAGCTTGGGTTGAAGGTAAAGTCTCAACATATTCCATGGGCTTAATTCGGTAAATTTATTTTCTCTTCCCCTCTAATATTTGTGGATGTTTTGACTTTTCATCGATAAATAGTAATAATCTTGTCTAGATACCGCCCTGGTTAAACCGACACCCTAGTACAAGGTTATTATTATTTGGCACGATAAGCCCTTAGCACCATATTTATTTGAGCGTGGTTCATGAGGTGTGGAAACCCCACTCATGATTTTATTGGCATTAATATGGAATATGTAGCCCATGGAGCATGTTGATGCAGATCCAAATACCCGAGTGCTTTATCTCAATAGATTCTAATTTAATTTATTCCTGTCATTCCAATTTAAATTCTGGTATAAGCTAAATCACTTCCACCATAAATCCAACCACCTACTTACAAAATTAATTCTACACATAATTAAAATCCACCTACTCGTGGGATCGACACTCGTCACCATTAATCTATTCTACAATAGATTCGTGCGCTTGCGAGTTCAATAAAATTTGCACAACACTTGTACGCCTTTGTTAGATGTATCCATTTAATAGAAGCATAAAATTACTAAAGGATTATGTTTGTAACCATTGTCGTCCTAAGGGATCCCCTACCAAATATTATGTGGCAGAGAAAGCACTTGAATTTCATGCTGGATATCTATCCAATCATGATTTCATTAGATTGCCACCTGGTTGGATGGTAAATTATACAATTGAAAGCCCTTAGGAGGCTGAGAGGCTATAATGGTTAATGTTTCGTTGTTACAATAAGCACATCTTTATGTTTTAGAAAACACTATTGAGTTTGAAATCTATATCCAATAAGTTTGTTGTAAACATTTATTGTTATTATTGAAAACCAATTTAACTTATAGTAAATTCAAAGCAACTGCTCTTTTCATACTAATATTGTAGGAAGTATAAATTGTACTTGCAACAAAATACCTAAAGCTTGTACCTTTATTGATTGGTTGAAAAATAAGGTTTAATTATGCAACTAGTTTCAACAAACAATGTTTCATTTATCTTTGGAACTTATAAGTGTTTATTTAATTATAGGTTGCAAATGATATAACAGTTAGAAACAGTAAGGCAACTGGCCAACAAACGTAATTCTATTGTCATAGCATATTCACGTTACTTTATCAATGGTTTGAATTTACAACTAAAGATTGAAATAGTAACTATATTACACAAAATGGTGGAGTCAATGTTTTAATAACAACGTTACAAGTTTCAAGCTCAAAGGATAAAAATTCACACACTGGTGTAACGGAGAATTATAGGGTTCTTGTTGAGATTTGAGAGCTTCAATATCTCATGACTAAAAGAGCTGTTTTTAAGTATGACTAGGTAGATAATAAGTGGATTAAGATTAATGATCAAGGGTTCCTGTAGTTAATATTAATCGAGTTGGTCATAAATCTGATTGTTTTATTTTAGCTTTGCATGCAAAACAAGTATTTCATATAAAAGATCAAACAAATCTAGAAAAATCATTTATTTGTTCAATAGGTCAAAGAGTCAATAAATCAGTAAGTCCTTATGAGTATTGTCATGGTGATACATGAACCTTTATCGAAATAATATATTGGATTTTATGATAGACCTGATTGTGATGATGTCTCTGTTGATAATAACTCAACAGAGGAATGAAAGTTAGTTTATGTTGTATGTTTCTTGACTTTGTTTTGCTTTTTACACATATTTATGCTTTGACTTGTTTTGTTTTCTGCAATCTATTTTGATTAATAGTTTATGCATTGTTTTCAAATTTGAGCGACATGTCTGACAACAAAGAAAATGAAGAAAAAAGCATGCCTAATTGTGATGGGAGACTAACAATGAGGGAAAAAAAACAAAGAATAAGCATTTGATGCCTAATAACAAAATAATTGTATAATCACTATGGAATTCCTATTGGAGAAAGAGCAAATGAACTAAGATATATAGTGTTGTGGTCAGAGACAATGTTTTAATCTTGTATAATGATTGGTAACATGTTCCCCCTTTGGTAATATATGATTTCTTATTTATTTTCCTAATTTTATTAATTTGGTTTTTGGATATAAAATTTATTTTGTTTCTTATTCATATGGTGGAGCATAACTAGTTTGTATTAGACATGAGGAGCCAAAAATATATGTTGCGGTCAGTTGGAATTTCTTTAAGGAATTTAAGATCAACCTTAAACACTAAAATTATCTAACCAAACAAGGATCACTGTAATCAGATAAAGTTGCCATTGAGAGAATATCCTAGAATTACAAAGGAAGAATAAAAGAGTTTGTTGGTAAAATGCTGAGGGTTGAATTTGAGGTAAGTAATATTACAACAATACTTAGTTATTTTATTACACTTATTCTGCAAATGTAAATGATTAATTAATTTCAAATGTTATCTTTACAAAAATGCAAAAAAAAGGATGCAAATATGTACAAAGATTAAATATAACTATCATTTGAGGAGTTCAGGATATGGTGGCTTGCTATATCGAAAGGTAACTTACCATAAACTCTTTGAATTTAAATATATACACTTCAAATGTGTAGCAGCTCAATTTTTTGGTTATGTATATTTAAGGAAACTTCAGTTATATTTTGTTATTATTAACATAAAATAGAAAGATGAGCTTGAAGTTTCTGTTAAAGAGATTGACCACAGTTAGTTGTGGTTGATGGCTCGAGAGAACAACAGAGGTGGTTACAAACCTAAAGTATAGCAAGTGGTAGAGAATATTGTAAGTGTTACTTTTTTATTACTTACTTGGTTTACAATGGTTTGGTTTTATACTTTGTAATTTAAGGCTTTATAAGTCGTTGAAGTTATATTTTAATCCATGTTATTATAGGAGAATCTAAAGAGTCAGGTAGGCAAGGTTCCTTTCATTGTCCTGGGGTTAATGATATTCTAACTATAGCTCTTGAAAAGCAGCTAAATTGTAGTAGAGTCCAAGGTCTAGGGTAATCAATAACTCCAACTATGTATTTTCGTATGTCGACTACTTCAAACTTAGATATGAAAAGAGTAGTCATAGAAAGAAAGGTTTTTGATGAAAAGTATCATATGATAATGAGTAATTAATGCAAAATTGAAAGCTTATAATCAAACATTGGTTGGTAGTTCTAACGCAATCAATATTAAATTGTTCGTTAATGCCAATGCTGACTTGAAGGCTCAATCAAAGCCAAAGAGAAAGGTTATTGTCTTTTTAAATTTTATTTTTCATTTTATATTTAATTCATTTACTATATAACGTGTCATTTTTACTTATTGAATATGTTTTGGATGTTTTGAATGAATCATCCTTAAAATTGACATGATTAAAGAAGATAATCATAAAGAATGGTGGTGGTAGCACACCGATTCCTCTAATTCCAATTGAAACTGAGGTACAACAAGTGAAAAAGACTTCAAAAATTTCTCCAATAAAGACTCTAAAAATGTCTTTTATAATGAAAAAGACTACAGTCTAACAAAGCAAACCAACAGACCATTGTATTATCTATGTTGGAGTTGAATCTCTTCCATCGATGAAGGCAAAGGTGATGAAACCAATTGCCAATAGAAAGCTAGTATTGAGGAAGAACACCAGGTCAACTGCTCATGAGAGAAAGAGCACCAACCAAACCATTAATTTGTTTTCCCTGATAGTTGACAATTTTTTTTACCAAGAATTCTTTATCTAACACGATAAAAATGAAGTGATTGAGCTATGGGCAAAGTAAGTTATTATTTTTAAATAATTACATTAGGTCATAGAGAATGATGAAGAGTCGTTTTCAACTGGATTTAGTCAAGTTATGGTCAGTTCACTCAATCCAACATAAGAGGCTATAACTACAAAGTCTTACTATGTATTTAAATTGTTATGAATGGCTCTAATTTGACAGTTGATATTGATCCCATACAACCTAGGGTAAAGACTTCAACCCTTATATATGTTTTAAATATCAACATTCACATTTTAGAGATTATAGAGTATATAGTTCTTTCATATATTGATATTACTATTTTATGCTTTAATTCTTGCTATTGTAGCGATCATTAGGTGTTGATTGCAATTGATATGCTAGTCTTGACTTTATATTATTTGGATTTAGTATTTACACATATTTGGAGCGAATAATAGAGTAGTTAAGTTTTTCCATACTTATATTTTAGTGTTTTATGTGGTTAGGTAATGAATTTTAGTATATTAATCTATGCTTATATATTCTAAGGAGTTAGGATGTATCACCCAGGAAAGCAAGAAAAAAGTTGAATTTGAAGTGGAGGTTAGTCCAAGTAAAGATATAAGTGATATATTCATTTTATCTAAATTTTTAGCTTTTGGTATAACAAGTGATACTAAAACTAATTTCATAAATTTGTTGTATCCTCAGCAATTAAATAATTCTGAAAATAGGTACTTTCTTATAAAGTACATGCAAGAGATTATGCACATCCAAACATATTGAAGCAAAATATAAGTTTCAAACCTCTGTTTTGTTACTTAGTTATTTTAATTATAAACATTTCATTTATAGCATAATTTTCTTTCTCATTTTCTATAATTAAAGTTCAAGGAGATAATTGGGTACTTGGATGAAGATATTTTAAAATTCGTGATGAGTGAGCTATGTATATAACTAACTTAATCACTAATTTAAGAAAATAGGTGACTATCACTTATTTGTTCTTGTTTTATAATTAAAAGTTCGTGATGAGTGGGTAGTCTATGATGTGTGATGCCCTTGGTTTTCATTTATTACTTTTAGGAATGTGCTTTTGTTGGTTTAACTTTGTTCGAATTGAGTATTCTCACTGCTTTTTATTGTTACTGTTGCTCAGGCCATTGAAGATAGTTGTATTGCTGCTACTTTTCCTTCTAGTGCATTTGCCTTTATTATTTTACTGCTACTCAAGCCACTAAAGATAGGAATATTGCGGTTGCTTTTTCTTCTAGCCTATTTGCCTTATGTTGTTTAAATGCTACTCAGGTTGTTGTTGTCATAAACAAGTTGTAGTTTTCTTAGTTTGGAAACTAGCTACGGTTTTTGCTACTATTGTGCTATTGAAATTATGGCTGATGAATTTGGTTATTGAATGTTGAATGTTGAATGGAGCCTAGTGGTAGCTATTAAATATAGATTATTTGGTTTTGTTTCCAACATTTGTTTCATAACTATTGTTTAAAGTTGTTGTTTATTGGGTTTTATTTCATACAATTGGTAATTGTAATAATGAAAATTCTATTATCTTTAAAATATTATAAACATTGTTGACACCAATTTAACATCTATAAATAATAATATTCTTGAATCAGAACATAAATGTTACTAGAGCTTCAAAACTTGTTTCATACCGTACAATTACTATCTGCATGATTGTATAGAATCACAATTATTTTGATACTATAGAATCACAAATTATTTGACTCCATAACATCAAAATCTAAATGATGTTAACAATCAACATTTCTTTGATTGAAGTGAGAATTATGAGTAGTATGAATCCTATGATTGGGAGTGCGGAGTAGGAGTAGGAGTATATTATTTACTTATATTGGAATGAGAGTATGGAATCAGAATCATTATCTAATTTATCAGTTTACTTTGTCTTAGATTAAGAATAAATAGTTTCAAATTACAATTTTACCTTTATTTAAAGAATTATAGTTTTTAACTACAAAATTAGTAAAAATATATTTGAAAATAAAATATTTATTTTATTATATTTGTAAATTAATAATAATTATTAATATTCTTAATTATGTAAATCAAAATTTTTTATTAATTTTAATTTTAATTATGGAATTAAAAATTGTTGATAAGAGCAACACAATGAAATATTATTATCAATAATATAGTACAAGATTAATATTTTCTTAGAATAAAATATTTATTATTATTAATTATTAATATTAATTAAATATAATACTATTATTTTTAAATAAATATAATAATATTATATTTAAATAAGTTTAATATTATTATTTTAGTAAATGTAATTTATAAAAATACTATAATATTATTATTTAAATAAATATGATATTAATTATTTTATTAAATATAATTATATTAAATTTAATTATTTAATAAAATAAAAGTAAAAAAGAAAGATCCACTCCCACCTCCCCTATGAAGAGTGAGAATCTCACTCTCCACTCTAAAAATAGATGGAGCCCACGAAGTGAGATTCTCTCTCCTCTCAAAAAGTATGTAAGTAAACATTGGAATATAAGGAATCTACACTCCTCACTCTTACTCTAATAAGTAAAACATTGTATAAAGTGCCATGGAATCGCTAACACAAAAAATATGTGTCAGTAAATTTGTTGCACCATAATCAATGACACTAAACTCGGTGTCGGTGAAAAATGTTAATTGTTACCAAAATAGTATAAGAGAAAGTCATTTTCTAGTGTAATGAATAGTTTGTACCACAATCACTTTCACCTATCAATTTTATTAGCTAGTGGGACTTTCACCATTTCAATTTCCAACGATCTATTACCCTCGTATGTATGAGAAATTTTAAAATATATTCGCAGTATCATGTCAGCTATGTGATAAATAAATAATGTTATGATACAAGTATTTATTTTGAAAAATTACTATTTAAGTGATGGTTATATTATATATGTATAGAAGCACCATCCAAATTATACACATCAAGCTAATTTGACTCACCAAATTATTAAGCAAGAAACATTCAAACCGACTATGCATGAATATTCTGAAAACCGCAGCGGAATGAATCCTTCCATTCTACAATGCGACACCAGATAAGTAAGAAGGCCAAATTCTTTGAGCATTTTTGCAACTAGGATTACGACCACATCACTATCATAAATCCGATGCATACCTCGATCAAAATCAAGCTTAATTTACTAAGATATACTTTTGCTTTTTAATTGTAGCCCAAATTATACGTTCCCCCTGTCTCAAAGCACTACAAAAATTCTTATTCTCACCCTACAACACGAATCAAATCAAATTTTGAAAGCCCAAAAAGCCACACACAGACACAAATGCTTGATTGCCAGAATCCACGAACTTAAATATTTTAACCATAATCTCAAATTAGTGGAACACTTAAACTATAAACACTTACATTAATTAACGTAGAAACAATAATGATCACGATCTAATGAACCTGAAAGAAGCTGAAGTACGTAATCTAGGTGACCTCATACGTCTCATCAGTTCGCAACTTGCACACATGTGAGGAATTTCGCATGTGTGATAGTTACCAGATAAATCAGCCTGTGCTCCCTTTATTATTATTATTATTTTTTTATTTACACCATTAACGCTAAGATTAATCATATTATATGGATATATAGATATTATCTTATATTATATATTATGTTCATGTTTATAACGATATTTGATTTATAATCGATTCGTTATGGTTCGTTAATTAATTTATATAGACGCCAGATTTTACCCACAATTATCGATCTTGGTTACATTAATTCTTATATAGCACGCCTAGATTTTACCCTTAATTTTATATAAGACGCCTTCAGATTTTTACTTTAATATAATATGCTCGGTTAATAATTAAGAAAAAAAAAAAAATCACTACACGTAAGAAAACGGCGGTCAAATACATCTTCGAAATGATAATGATTTAATCGCCCTTTATCTTTAATTATTAAAACAAGTCATAAAAGTGACATGGCAGAAATGAGCTTCTAAGCTCAAAAGCCATCGCCTTGACTAAGCCAGATACATTGGACTCGAATAAACTCCATCTCGGTCATAAAAAGAAACTTCTATTAAACACGTGTGAACAATTCACACCCGCAAGATTCTCCACATGGGTTATTGTGGGCCTCAAAATGTTAGCCAAAATGCCAAATCAAGTACTTTTTCCACTCATATATATGCTACTTCCAAGTCTACGAGCCATGCAGCGCACAAACTTGCAAAGACGAATCAAACAAAAACAAAAGCAAAAACAGAACAAAACAGAAGGCCATGGATGAGGAGCCAAGAGGAGAGGTAAAATACCGAGGCGTGAGGAGGAGGCCGTGGGGGAAATTTGCGGCGGAGATACGAGATTCGAACAGGCACGGCCAACGTGTGTGGCTGGGAACTTTTAACACGGCTGAGGAAGCGGCTAGAGCTTATGATAGAGCTGCTTATTCAATGAGGGGTCACTTGGCCATTCTTAATTTTCCACATGAATATCCTAGGGCGAGTCATCAGGGTTCTAGTGCATCCTTCGGTTCGTTTTCAACTGGTTCCTCTTCATCATCAATGCGGGGTAATGTGGAGAATCAGAGTGAAGGAAGCGGGCGTGGGAAGCAAGTCATTGAGTTGGAGTACCTGGATGATAATTTGCTAGATGAACTGCTTGAGCAAGAAGAGGAAAGGAACAAGAAAGGGTGAAGCTTTCTTTTCTGATTATGATTATAAATTCATTTTTGCATTTTTTGCATGTGTGTAGCTGCGGTGGCTAGCATGCAGCATTATCTCATGGACTTTAAAATAAAGTGCTTCCGCATGAAATCTTGGACTTTTAATGGGAGTGTATGGTGAACACAGGGGAGGGCTTACCCCCAGTTGTGTATAGCCCAACAACTGAACAAGGGGATAATAATAAAGCCTTATTGGGAAGGATTAATGTACTTTCTAGAGTTTCTATCTTTCGACTGAATTTGTCTCCATTCTTTTTTTTTTTTTTTGGTGATTAATGTGTATGAAAAGTGTCCTTAGTCGAATGTCATTCTAGGAAAGCTTGAGGCCCGAATTGATTTTGCGTACTTATTTATAGAGAGGTTTCTCATTTATCTATCTCTATAGGTCTTCCTTAGAGTTGTGTTTTTAAAAAAAAAAAAAAAATAGTTAAATAACAGTTTTCTTATTTGTGAAGGCGGAAAATGCAGCTCCCAATGACAAAAGTCAGGAAATAATAGTAAGAAGAGAAAATGATCTAATGAGTATCAAAGTTATGAATTCATCAGATATGTCATATAACACTATCACTTACCATAACTAATGGATGGTTACTCGTTAGTTGGAGACACAGCGTTCGTGGATGAATAATTAATGGATTGACTTTGTTATAGAATGAGCAGCTAGATGCCGTGTTTTGTGGAAAGGGAATTATTGGCGTGGACGTTAAAAGTTGAAACTGATTCTTGCCACCAATTTCCCACTGATTGTAATATGTAAAGATTCTTCGGACAGCATTATATGTAATTAATGGATTGACTTTGTTATAGAATGAGCAGCTAGATGCCGTGTTTTGTGGAAAGGGAATTATTGGCGTGGACGTTAAAAGTTGAAACTGATTCTTGCCACCAATTTCCCACTGATTGTAATATGTAAAGATTCTTCGGACAGCATTATATGATGGATCGAAAACGAAAGCGAAAGGACGAGCAAACAGTTAGTACCCAAGTTTGAAGTGAGACCTACTTTAATGAATACATACATCGTATAAGGCCATAAGCTTTCCTTTTTAGGTTCTTGCTTCAATATTGAAGTTAGCTTTTTTTGTTTTGCAAGGACCTCTTTTTTTTTTTTTCTTTTTAAATTAAATATAAGCAATCGTCCTGAAAGTTTTAATGAGAGGGATTCAATCTTTAATTATATTGGAAGAGAGATCGAGGGAATCAACTAATTATTAATCAATGTAAGACTAAAATTCATCATCAAAAGTAGTAAAAAAAAAAATGTAAGCCTAAAAAGTTGACCCCCCCCCCCACCCCAACAATTTTTTTTTTCTTTTGAATTAATGTCAACTTAGCGAGGAATTTAATCAAGTTAATCAATCAGGTAGGCACATAGAATTTACACAATGGTTATCGATAATGCATCTCTTCTTTAACCTTTGTCTATGATTGTTGAAAAGCACAATCGCTTGTGACTATAAGCTCAGTTTTATAGCATATATGGAAAACTAAACTCAGCTCGACAAAAATCTTAGATTTATTTAATTAAACTGTTTTGATAATCTTACTAAGGAATAAAGTTTATTATGTCCCTAAATAACTGTATTTTCTCTTTCAATTTAAAAAAAAAAAAAAAAAATCTCTTGCTTTAGCGAGGCTCTTCGGAGCTCATTCAAGTGTTTATACACACACACACACACTCTCTCTCTCTCATATTATAGCAGAGCTTAGATTTGACTGCCGCGATCCTCTGCAGAGAGATCAACCAAACTTTCGTTCCTCTTGCTTTTGTCGGGAAGAGGCCTCACCAGCCTCTTTGTCTCTCTATGGTAGAACCGTAGGAGCCTTTGCCTCCACCTTCACCTTTTTTCCTTTTTTTTTTTTTTTCATTTTTTGGCCTTTTTGTGAGAAGTTGAGCAATTATGAATAGACATATTCAGAAAAATAAATAAATAGATGGTTAGGAATAGTCAACTAGATAAATTTCTCAAACTATCCATACCTTTAAATACTAATGTGTTAATAATATAATATAATTTAAATTTATATCATTATTTTTGTAAATATTGCTAATTTATTTAGTTTAATAGAATTAAAGAAAAAACTGTTAGGCCCACTATAGAATTAATTTGGCCCACATATTATCTTGAAATTAAGGATTTCTTCTTTTTTTTCCAAATAAATTTCTAAAATCCATTTAAGAAATTTTTTTTGAAAAATCCGGGTCCAACCCGGCTCGAGCCCATGGTGGGATTTGGCCTTGCTTGACCCGGCCCTCTCAAGTTCAGTTTGGGCTTGGCCAAGCTTGGCCAGGCCGGCCCCGTCTGCCTTCCCTACAAATATTTGACGCCCTTTATTTATCTCAGTACACCCCCACTTTTCAATTAACCCCCTCACAAATTTTAAAATGATTTTTCTCTTTCACTATATCCCTGATAAATCCTAATTTACCCTTGCTATCATTTTCCATACGATAAATCCTAATTTACCCTTGCTATCATTTTCCATACGCCCATCATTTTCTATCATTATGATTTTAAGCATGGACAATTGTTTTTGAATTAAAGTGTAAATGTGATCCAACCCTCCATTGATTATCTTTCAATATTTCTAAACCTTCTAAAGCTTTGATTCTTTGTACCCCCATAGTTCCCTTAAATGGCTGACGTTCAGGAAAGACCAGCGAGAGCCTGCAACAAGTCCAAACTTCAAGGTTTCCCCGCCATAACTCACGAGATTTATTAATAATCATAAACAATTCAAGAATACCATTAGTTTGAAGCTCTTAAGTCCTTATATGATATGATACTTTGAAGTGGGAAGTTATTTGTTTGAGGAAATCTGAGTTTGATTCAAATTTTGCATAACATTTTGCAGCAAACTCATAGTCCATGACTGATTGGACGCTGATTTGAGATTCTCAACTTTTCTAAATAATAATCCTTTTTAGTAATTTCATACAAGGATAAAATGGAAATTGTGATACAAATGATAATTGGGACTGATGAAATAATTAAGGGGGTTAAAAATCATCACTCCTACTTTCATGTTTCTTGCCTATATATCAAATGGAATATGGTGTACTTTTTTCCCAATGAAATGTATGAACTAAAAGAACCCTCTTGAAAAGGTTGATTAATCAAAGAGAAAAGCGGGTGGGAAGGCTATTTATACTCTAAAATTTACTTGGGAGTACCCTTATTTTATTAAAAGAATTTTCACAAAAATATCACTTATGTGAATTACTATTAGAGATCATCTATATAACATGTCTATTATTTAACATATAATTCTCATACATTAAACTATTTAAAAAAACTTATTTTCAATACTTTAAATAATTCTTATTTAAATAAAGAGAAAATCAATAGTGAAAGATTTTCACTAAACCTATGTGACTCTTTTATTTATTTTTTTTAAGAATTACAGTAAAGATTTTCAAAAAGAAGAAAAATTAAAAATATTTTAAATCCATTCAACTTTCTTCGTCCTGCTTCTTCTCCTTGTTGGAATCAAGTTCTCAGTTGACTGCAAGTTTTTTGTTGGCGGGCACAAACCAATATTCATTGCTAGTTGTAATTTGTTAAATTAAATAAAAATTAATTAAAATTAAAATTTTGTTAAAGAATTTGTTTATAACTCCACTTGACCATTGTTGTAAGTATATAAATACTAAATTTCTTAAAAATTTTGAGTGTATTGAATGATTCTATTACAGTTTGAATAAATAAAGATAATTCATTCAGATGATTTAACTAAGTAGATTTTTTGAATTTTAAAGAGTATACATCGTAAAACTTAAATTTTTATATTGAAGTTTCAGAATAATTTGTAGAGTGCAAAGAACCCACCTAAAAAATTTATAGTGGATACTTTACTTTCTATTTATTGCACCCTATAATCAAAATCCTTATATAACCTTTTTACTAAAAATAGCACTAATTTCAAAATAGTTTTATAAATAATATTATCTCAATTTTATTTAGTACATGAATTCTTTCCTAATCTAATAGTGTCAAAATTGAAAGATCGGACATTCAATTTAAATATGAATGCAGTTTTGAAATTCAAAGTGATTAACTATCATATACATAGATATATGTACGTATGTATATATATACATACATATGTAAATACGTATGTATATATACACACACATATGTATATACGTATGTATGTATGTGTGTGTGTGCTATGATTAAAATTATAGCATCAATGCCCTAATAAATATAAATTTTGTAAATTATACATAAGACTAGTAAATAAAAGGTAAAATAAGTAAATGGGAAAAAGCTCTTTTCATCCCTAAGGTTTAATGTAATAGCCCATTTCATCCCTACTTTTCAAACAATAGCCTAAAATATCCTTCCGTTAATTCACCGTTAGTATAAAGCCATTAATTAGTAATTCATTAAGGGTAAAATAGGATTTTTTATTAAAGTGATACAAACTATATTAAAATTAAATTTTTACACAATTAAATAACACTACAAAGTATGCAAAATCCATTAACTTTTTCTTAAATGAAATCAAGGATGATATAGTTTGATATAGCCATTGAATAATTATCATAAGGAATAAATTGTAATTAACACAAAATCTTTAAATCATTGGAAGAAAAACTCAAAAATACCACTAATTTTTACGTGCTTGCATGTGCTGAATTTCTTCTTTATCTCCAACTCAATTCAAGCCATTTTATGGTGTAGCTACAAAGTATACTTATATGACTAAGAAAATTGTGATATTTTTGGTACTTAGATCTATGGTTTATAGGGTTTTCAAACTGCCAAAATAGAAAAAAATGAAAAAAAAAATTGAAATAGAAGTTTTTTATTTAGTGGAATTAGATAAAATTATTTTTACTTATATGTCAACTTTATTTATTTTTCTAATTTTATCTTTGATAGAAAATCCTTTTTTACCCTTAATGAATTACTAACAAACGGCATTCAACTAATGGTGAGTTAACGGAAGGATATTTTGGGCTATTATTTAAAAAATAAGGATGAAATGAGCTATTGTGCGAAAACCTAGGGATGTAAAGGGTTTTTTCCCTAAGTAAATTAGTATAAGAGTGGTAGATTAGTGTTTTAAAATTGCAAACAGAATAAACACTTGTAAAAATAATATAAAATTTGTAAATCAATATTAACATTTAATTAAAAAATAATTTACTTATTTAATTCATTTGAGCAAAGAAAAAAATTGTCATCAATTGAAAACAAAAAATTTGTATTGAAGACAATTGAAATAAATTTTGCTAAATTGGTTTGACCATAAGTTTTATAATCATGTGATGACATTTACAAACTGCATTTCTTTTCATTTTATATCATAGTATTTGTTTACTATGTAAGATAATTAAACAAAATTATTTTTCTTGATGTGGATCAAGCTGAAAAAAATAAAAATACATTCTTATATTATTAGACATATATGAAATTTCAATAAAATTGGATCTAATTTTTTAATTTTACGCGTATTTCATGTAGTTTTAAATTTTGCTTCTTACTTATACTAAAAGATTATTTGAAGTTGCTATCGAGGAGGTTTAGAAGGAAACGAAATTAGTTATCTTACAAATAATTTTGAAAAAAATAATTCCAAAGTTTGATTTTGAGAATAAATTTTATCCTTAATAAAATTTCACATATATCATCACTTATATTATATAAACCCAAATTAATCACTATTCAAATTAGAAATAAAAAGAATACATATATAAGGTTATCATTATTATAATGAGTTTTAATTTTATATTGTAGGTTTTTAATTTTTTTAGTTACTCTTATAATATTTACTTGTTTTACGTTTTATTTATAAGTCTTCTATTTTTATTTATGTAATTTTTATGTTATTTTACACTTAATGTTGGTTTAAAAGTTTTATGTTACTTTTGTAAATTTATGTTTTGTTTACCAATAATACATCATTTTACCACTCTTATGTAATTTACTTGTTTTACCTATTATTTATAGGTGTTGTGTTTTATTTCGTTAATTTATGTTTTATTTTACATTTGAAGTTAATTTACAAGTTTTATGGTATATCTATAAATTTATGTTTTGTTCACCAATAATACATCATTTTACCACTCATATGTTAATTTATTTATTTTACATTCTATTTATAGGTGTTATGTTTTATTTACCTAATTTATGTTTTATCTTACACTTTATATTGATTTACAAGTTTTATGTTATATTAATAAGTTTTTCTTTCTATTCTATTTATCAATAATATATCAATTTACCACTTTTATGTTGATTTACTTGTTTTACCTTCTATTTACAAGTCCTATATTTTATTTAATTACTTAATTTATGTTTTATTTTACATTAATATTGATTTATAAATTTTATGTTAAATCTATAAGTTTTTATTTTACTTACCAGTATTACAATTTACCATTTATATGTTAGTTTACTTATTTTACCTTCCATTTACAAGTTTTATGTCTATTTATATCATTTATGTTTTGTTTTGCACTTCGTATGGATTTACAAGTTTTGTGTTAAATTTACATGTCTTGTGTTTCATTTACATAATTTATGTTAAATTATGGTATTAATGCCGTGATTTTAATTATATCATTATAGAATGACATACAATAGAACATCTAAATAAGAATACTCTATATAGGAATAACTTTTTTATAGTAATAAAAAATTGTGGTCTCAACTTAAGACCAGTTATAATTATGAATAAACTTCACATTATAATAAGTTATATTTTTTGTATGCCATGTCTTAATAAACTTGCCTCCACATAGTAATAATATTTCAAAAATATACGTCATGTTACATTAAATAATTAAGATGTAACAAAATATTTTTCTAAAATTGCTTGTGACAATGATTTGTTTTTTAAAGTTGCAACTACATCTTTCAACTTGCGGGTATGTATTAATTGGTCAGCATAGGTATCTTCTTGTTGAAACCAAAATATTTCTAACTTCTCAAGTATGTTTGTAGCTTCCTAGCATAAAACTCTTTGTATTATTTTTTGAAACTATATATCTTTTTTATTAATATCTATCCATTGAATTTGACTCACTTATTAATTAATTTATTAATGTCTATACATTAAATTTGGCTCACTTATTAATTTATTAATAATGACATAATTTACCTCTATGTCACTTGCATTAGGGATAATTAAGGAAAGACAATAATTTTTATATTATACCTCTATTAAGTTATAACCTCTTTATAAGAATAAATTTCTCCACTCCCAACAAAATGACTATATAAAAATTTTACTGTATATATATATTAGATAGATAGATAGATAGATACACACAAACATACATATATTATTCAACAAGATGCTTTTGAGAGTAATATTATGGTTTAAAGAAAAAGATTTGCCAAGAACTTCCAAATTTCGCCTCCTTAATTGGACTACCTTTCCATAAACTCCAAATTACATGTTGATTGATTATTGCAATAAACATTCTCTTTGCAATAGCCATTGCCATTCATGGCTTTAAAAGTTTAGGAAAAAAATCTTCTTTTTTTTCAGGTTTAGGGAAGGAAAGAGTATTGCCAGTTGTGAGAGAGTAACTTTTGGAGATAATATACATAAACTAAAAAGGCATGTTATGAGGAAAATTAAAAAAGAATTTTAACTGTACAATATTATTATTGCCACGTCATTGGAAAAATTAAGTTCAAATAGGATCCAAATTCTTTTATTTAACTTTTAACCGGTATTAATGTATTATGAGAAGTTTATTACTTAAAAGCTACCACTTAATAAATAATATGCGCCCTAATCATTTTAGAAATACGTTGTTCTAGAAAGGTTGTGCTCTTAACCAGTAGCTTGCACAACGAAAACCTTTTTCAGTTAAATTCAAGGATTCAGCTCTTTATGAATGGACATTTATGACCGTCATTATAAATCTAATTAAGGAAAATTTTTATCACATCTAAACTTGCAATGATATAGTAAGGCGCTTTGTTGTGTTGATCCCAGCTAATTAGCTGGCTTATAATAGAACTTCATTTCTTGCTATGAACATGAATAGATAGTGCACATAAAGGACTAGTTTATGAGTCTAACTCGTACATAAAAGTTAGTTTGATATATACATATGCAATATTAATTATGTCGTTAACATTAAGATAGATTTTTCACTTAATAAGGCATAAATTTGCATAAATTATATATACCATAATACCAATGTAGCTGTTCATGGCTTCCTTTTGTAACAGAATCTATCGAAGATAATACTTGGATGCCGTAACAAACAAGAATCTTCTTCTTTTCTGCCCTTTCTTTAAGAGTTACCACTTAGAAGACACGCAATGTCGCAATCTTAAAAGTATATTTGCAGATGCACAGAATAATTTTTAAATTAGATTCTCGTTCATATCAAAATCAACAAAAAATCCAAATCTTTAGTCTTGTCTTAGGGTTCCAATTCGCTATCCTTGAAGGAGTAACTTTCTAATACAGGAATCACATAATTACCTGAATTGATCATGCTATGACTGTTGCTTTAACGAAAGCACGATTTATCATTTGCATTCTGCCGTAATTTATTAATAGTTCATTGCCTGATCTAATTTTGGTCCTTCATTTTATGAGGAGAGCCAAAACATAAATTGAACTTGGTTGAAACATTATATGTAGATTTCCATCTCTTAGAAACAGTCTGCGAGGGGAACCTTGAAGGTAAGAAGCTAAACATTAGTACTCTTCTGCATATGCGAGACCGCTGGTTACTCATTTAATAGGCCTACTTACCTTTTAATGTATGCTAATGAAGTTACCTTTGATCCAAAGCCATAATTTTGAAGGTAATAAGAGGACAACATATGTATAATAGATCAATATCTATGCTGATTTCTTCACTGGTGGTTTGTGGGCATTTTTAAAATTTTAATTTCTTCAAGATCCATAGCCTCTAAAGTTCAAATTTGAACATTTTCAGGTAACTGAGAACGGACCCTTAAGGAAAGTATGTTTTCTCATTTGGAGGAGCCGAATATAGAGTTGAAACAATCTGAAATTGCTAATTTGATGAAGGTCAAATTTATTCTGTACACATCATTTGTTCATTTGTTGATGAAGATATCCTTGGATGTCTATCGTGCACATTTTCCCTCCTGAAAGTAGTACGATTGCGATGCTTTTATTAATTGCTTGTTTTTATTATAAGAGTTCGTGCGCAATTTAATCTTGATTGTATTGCATATTTGCTATTATGAATGGTTTCATGGGAGTTATGTTTATTGCAAAAATAAAAATTTAGGCGAACTCCTACGAAACGAGCAAAAATATTAAAAAAAATTCTAATCATTGACTAATACTAAATTCGTGCCCGGGAATAAATATATAAACTTAAACGAAATATCAATTTTTCAGTTTTTTAATATGAGTTAAATCCATGAGTTTCTATGCAGTATCAAAGTGAACTAGTAGTATACCCATATTACATTTCCAAATGACAAAAACCAGAATCACACACCATATTAAGTTCAACAATAATTACTACATTATACAAAACAAAAAATATGAATTAAAGTTTCGTGAATCCAATAAAATTCAAATTCCGTCTTGAGTAGTGCCTCTTCTTGTCGTTGCACTTTTTTGCTTTGTATAACAACATAAAATGACACGAAACTTCAACTATTAAAAGGGATCAAATTTAAGCTAATTGTATAGCTGCATTGCTTCAATTTAAAGCAACAAAAGTAACTGAAAATTTTGATCAAAACAAGCAACAGAGTACAAAGCGTTTGAAACTCAATCTTTATTTCTTTCCTTCTTCTCATCTTCAGATTCAAGCATCTCCTCCAACACCTTATCATCCAAATACTCTAACTCAATGACTTGCTTCTGTGATTGCCCACTCGATGTAGAGCTTCCCTTCTCAAACCTCTCGCTAGAAACACTAGAAGATGAAGACGAAGATGAAGACGAAGATGAAAGACGATGAGGGCCAGCATACCCCATCACCTGAGAATAATACTCATTAGGGAAATTGAGAATCGCAAGATGACCTCTCATGTTAAACGCCGCACGATCATAAGCACGAGCTGCCTCTTCTGCTGTCTCAAATGTCCCCAACCAAAGCCGTGCCCCTTGCCTCGAAGGGTCTCGTATCTCTGCGGCAAACTTTCCCCATGGCCTTCTCCTAACTCCCCGATATCTTACTTCTTCTCTTCTTTTCTCTTCCTTTTCTTGCCTCTCTTTCCCTTTGCTAGGCTTCTCCATGCTTTATTAATGTTTCGTTTAACGTATATAGAAACCCTTTTTGTTTTCAAATTTGGTTGCTTCTTACCATAAATATATAGTCAGATGTGACGTTAGGATGTCAAATCTCAAGAACGTGGATTGAATACATGTATGTCTTTATTCATATCTTCTTCTCCTGGGAAGGTGTTTATTGATAGGAGAACTAGATTTGAATCCTTCGACCATTCCTATAATAGAATTGAAAAAGATTAGTGAATTACTTTTTATTGATAGGGGAATTTATTGTCCTGTTTTCTTTTGTTACTTGTGGGGCAATTCTTCTTTTTTAATATGGTTCTGATTCTTGCTTTTTGGTACATATTAGAATAAAATGGATTATCTTGTTCAATATTTCAAGTCGTAAATTAAGACTAATATTTAACAGGAAGATCGACTGTTTTATGACTACTTTTTAATTCAGAAGATTGCCAAATCACACATCTGAGGCAATTTGACTTTTGGTGTAATGCACTTGTTTATATGAAATTCAATGGAATAACATCATGCCATGATGGGAATTTTACTATTTCTTGTAGTGAAAACAACATCCACTTGACCAAATGCAATAATTTGTTGAAGGTCAGCTTTCGTTTCGAAAGAAGGTATAAAAATTTTGCAAGCTCATATGTTCAAAATCAATATTGCATCGTAGGGGCCAAAGGGCCTGTGGCCCGATGGTTGGGCCGCCTCAGCGTGAGGCGGTTCAAGCATGAAGCGTTAATGTAAATATTTATAATTTCCTCTCCCTCCCAAAATGTGAGTGGAGTAGGGGTGTCTCTCGTGTGTGAGGGTCATTTGTCTGGCGTATCTTGTAGAATTGAATGTAATAATATAAGTCAGTAATATATACGATTGTAAATATCGGTATAGTGTATACTTTAATAAGCGATTATAAATACTGTAATGCATCTTGCAGTGTATAGCAAAAAAAAAAAAAAAAATAAAAAATATTGCATCGTAGGGTACATCCTTATTCTGTGCGGACTCCAAATGTGCACAAGCATGGGAATTGAACTAGTTTGTAATAACTAACTAAAATTTAATACTAAATTAGTACTACATTACATATACTGGAAATTGCATCTTTTTTATCCTCTCATGATCGTATATGTCGTTTAAACTGCTGGGGAAAAATAAAAATAATACAACAAAATAAGTATAAACTGTCAAGGACAATATCTTACATCAGTTGAGTACGACTCTTTAGGTATTATAGATATAAGGATTGGGTAACTCTCAACTCTTGCGTATGAGCTTTGTCCATAGGCTTTTATATAGTATCAGAGTCAGACTCAAGTATAAATAGGCCTACACTACCGAACCATATGATAAGAATCCATAAAAAAAAAATATCTTTCCACCTGATAAAAACCTATTAAAAGGACCAGCCAACTTAGGTTGAATTTATCTTAGGTTAAAGTTATGTTTGGCATAATTTTTCAAATAGAGTTTGTTTAAGTAGTGTTTTTGTTAGTAGGCCTTTCATAAAAAAATTTAATTATTGTCGATGAGAAATTTTATTAAAAATTGTAAAATTACTTTAATAGAAAATTTTTTTAAACTCATGTTATAAAAATAATGAAATAAGATTTTTAAATAAGTAAATAATATTTTAAACATTTTGCCGTCTTAAAAAAAATTTCAACTGCTACTCTCAAAAGTATAAAATTTGAGTTTTTATTAGTATGAGTAAAATAATCTATTTAATCTTCTAAAACTCTCACGAAAAATAAAATCAAACAACAATAAATTTTTTTTAAAATTTATAAAATTAAATAAATATTTATAATTATTACATAAGTCAAATTAAATGAGTACTTCTATGCTTGTGAACCCTTAACAAAACGGGTCGTGTTATACCATACTACACGCGCGCATATTGTGTCTCCTATCGTGCTAGAGATCTGTTGGCCCACGCGGTATCTTTAGAAATCATATTTGGTTTGGAGCGAGGGACCGAAATTAGAAATGCTTGTTCGTATTTAAAGAGGTGGTTCTTTTGCTTTAACAGAGTCGAGGAGTTTTGATTGTGGTCAAATTGTTGAACGACCTGGCCAATGCTAAAGCTCGCGTTCGAAACTTTGAATACATGCATGTCTTAATTTTTTTCAAAGAGAATAAAAATTTTATTGCATCACTTTCGAAAAACTTGTACATTCAACCTTTAGTTTTTGTCCCAGTGCATGATCATAAGTCGGGTCATATTTTTCAAAGTAGTTTTACAATATTATAAAAGTATTATATCAATAATATAATAAATAAATAATAATGTAACATGTGTATATTTATTTTTAAAAATTATTATATAATTATTAGTTATATTAAATTTAATTATACATATTATATATACGTTAGTCAATTGTATTGTTTTTGATATATTCTAAAATTCCAATAAATTCTCATCTTTTTTTCTTCGATCGATACAAAAGAACTTAAAAAATATATATTATCGACTAGCTATTTATCTAATCACTATATATATATATATATATATATATATAAGGTTAGAATCTATCCATATTCTTGAATTATATTATAATTTGAAAATTCCGGATTGATCTCATGATCACAATTAGATAAAAAAGAAAATTGGTAGCTGTTGGATTTCAATCCAACAATTAATTTGGGAATCTTGAATCCAAGCGCCTTTTTTTTTTTCCTCATCCAAATATGTTATTAAACCATATGGTTTAACAGAGTCAATGCAGGTACGCTATTAAACTATATAACTTTGTAGTGAATTGAATACTGATTCTATTAAAACATATAGCTTAGTAACATTTCGGCACAAAATAATAATAATAATAAAATAAATGTACTTGCAATTGAGAATTTCTATATATATAGTCCTTCTCTCATTCCGGCACCCTCGTTTTTTTTTGTCATAAAATACGTTATTAAACCATATGATTTGATAGAGTTAGTGCCAACCCGTTATTAAACTATATGACTTTCTAGTGAATTGAGAACTAATTTAAAACTAATGTAGACAACAACTTTTGTTCACTATAGAATCATCTAAACCCAAAAGAAAGACAACTTCAACATTAGGATCCAATGATCGTACGAGATGAATTTTTGAGTAATTTTATGGGTCTATACAATCCTGGCATTTCTTGACCTTCCTCAACCGCCCTGGGTAAACAACTATTTCAAGATAGAAAACTTTCTCAACAATGAAAAACTCCTTCGTAAGACCATTATAATCTCCACACATCACCATTAAAGTAGTGTATCAACGGACACAATTGCCTCCAACATAGAACTTCCTCCCCGGCAGAAAATTTATTCTATTATTTGAGTTTGAGATAAAAGAAGTTAGGGTCATGGTTAGGTTAAAGATGGCCAATGGGCTATGCCTGTCGTGTTGTGCTCACTACGTGTTTTGTGTCATGTCGTCCCATGCCTAATTTTTTTTTTTTTGGCTTAGGCTCGGCCCAGCACACGGGCCATGTCCACACACGTCGTGCCATGAGCTGTGCTTAAGAAAAAAAAAACCAATAAAATTTTTTCTATTTTTACAAAATAATTTTAAGAGCTCATGCCAACCTTTTGGTGTACTTTATTTCAAGCCTATGTGCTTTTTTTAGGTCTATTCCTTATATTCAAATTTAGTAGAATCGAAAATTCAAAACTTAAGTCTATATTCAACAATAATAAACTAATAATAATAAGATAATATAATATTAATTACTAAGTTTGACCTGATAGTATTAGAATTTTTTTTAATACTTAACCACAACAAAAATAAAAAAAAAATTCTTAAGGGTTAACTTAATTGTTAACTTGGACTTATATAAAGTTATTTCATAGTTCACAATAATATCAATCCATATTTATAAAATTATGATATTTATAATTTTATTCATTAAAATCATGATATCAATTATTTATTTAATAAATTTTAAATTAAAATCAATCATAACATTTTTTTGAAATTAAGAATTAAATGAATTTTTTTTTATTAGAAGAATTAAATGAATTTAAAAAATTCAATTTCAATTTATTTGTAAAATCATAAAATTTTGAGTTTGCTTTTATTAAAAAATAAAACGTGCTTATTTTTTAAATCATGTAGCCATCTCGTCGTGTTGTCTTTTAAAGTCTTAAAATTCTAAAATATATGTCTTGCATCCTCACAAATCTTCACCATGTTGTTTAGATCGTTATAATCTCATGCCGTACTCATGTCTCGTCTCATGTTTAGATTAGATACTTCTTTTAATTACTATTTTTATTATCTTAAAAAGTAAGAAAATAAAACAAAATTTAAAATAATTTTTTACTTCCCAATATTCAAATTGGGAGGGCTAGCAAAAGGAGTTATTTTAAAACTACTTAAACCAAGAGTCCAAGACCATGCGGCAAAAAATTGTAACTTGCAACTTCAAAGGAATAAATAAAAAATTCCAGTGCCATGGGAAACATTTGGAACTCGCAAATTAAATATTAACTGAAGTCCAAATTTCGTAAATCACTATTTTAAACGTCATCGCTGAAATAATCATACGCTCTGTTTTCTGTTTTTGTTTTTTTTGAAGTGTCAATAGATCTGTATAAAAAAGTAAAGAATTGGGCAAATAAAAAATTTAAAAATTAAAGAAAATAACAATTTTGCATGGAATGTCCTAGAAGATGAAGACCAGAGTCAAGAATGTTCATGGCAAGCGCAGCGATTTGCCCAGAATGAATATAATATTGAACTTGTTTATGCTGAAACTTTGTATCTGACCAGCTTGCTTTTACATGGTAATCTCTAATCAAAAACAAAAACTCAAATTCACTTTTAGTGCCCCACCCCATTTTATATAATAAACATATAATAATGAACCTATCCTACTTTTTGAATATAGGTAGCATTTTTTTAATCTTTTATTCCATTTGACCCATCAATTGTATTCTAGCAAGGGGCTAGGACACCAACGCTACTCAATTTAGTGAAATAATCAACGTAATCTCTTACTCTTCGTTTGACACCCAAGATTAGATTTAACTAAATATTATGATCAAATTAAATTAAATTGTATTGAATTAATTTAGATTATATGATATTATATTATATTTGGTATAATATCAAATTGGATAATATTAAATTATATTTAAAAATAAAAAAATATTTATAAATATTTAAGAGTAATAATTAAAATTAATTTAAAGGTAATTAATAAGAACATTAAATATATAATAAATTAGTTATTGGACAATCATAATTATAATAAATAAATATAAATTAATAAAACTATTTAATTAATTTCTATAAGATATTTTACATATATTTTATTTTATCAAAAAGTTAGCAAAATATATATATAAAATCAATAAATTATTTGTATTATTAATTTTCGTGATTATTTTTAATATTACATTATGATTATTAAATTTAATATAATCAATTATTGTAATAAATTATTCAATAGTTAATTTGCTGCAGTAAAAGTACCAATTTAATTAGACTGTAAAAGCAAAATAAAAAATAAATGTCAAGTAAATCATGAAAAAATTAATTAATTAATTAATTAATTTTTAATATGAAAGAAATATTGCAAATGAATAAATTTTTCTCTTATTCTAATCCTATTTAAAACCACTTATAAATTGGGATTGTCAATCCCATGATTTAAGGACTAAATTTAAATATAGTTCTCCCTGATCTAATCCAAGCAAAATTGCCAAACACAGGATAGAATATTTTATCCCAAAACTAATCTAATCTCATACTTAATCCTAACTCCCAAATATAACCTTATGTTTTTAGAAATAATCACATAGACTTATTTCGAGATATATATACTTTCTTTATGGGCAAATATTGGGAGCCTATATGAGTTCGTAATTATTTCTGAACATAAAAGGAGTTATATTCCAAAATAATTTATTGAAAAAAAGACACCAACAGGCTAAAGTTTCAGGAAATAGTCACATATACTCCTAAGTTTTTAAAAAAGAACATCAAGACCCTTGTTTTACCATAATATTCTTTGAATATAATAATTAGAACATTGACTTTAAAATTTTTTTAATTAATACAAATATAATATAAATAATATAATCTATCCAATACACTAATAATATTAAATTATTTTTAACATTTAGAATAATATTAAAATTAAAATTATTATATTTATTTTGATAATATATTTGTACTTGTTATAAAGATTTTAAATAGATCTTTGAGTTAAATAGATTTGACAATTAACAAAATATCTCCTTATTAATAATATTAAAATTATTTTTTAAATAATATTCAAAATAATTTTAACTTTAATTAATTTCTTTTAATATTATGTTTATATTTATTATTAAAAATTAGTTTAATATAATAAAATATTTCTAGTAGATTGTAAAATATAAAAGTAAAAAATAGATTATTTAAAAATATATATTATTACATTTATTTTAATGGTATATTTCTATTTGTTATAAAATTTTGAAGGGCTAATTTTTTGGGGTTAATAAAAGTCTAAGGGTATTATCGTCAAAAGGAGAGTCTTGGTGTCCCTTTATTAAAAATTTGAGGGTCTTTATAACATTTTCCCAAACGTTGAGGGTGTAATGTCCTTTTCCCTAATTTATATGACTAATTTCTAATATAAAATGAGGTTGTCCATCTTAAAAAAGATTTTGTGTGACCAATTCTAAAAATAATGGGGTCTTTATTACAACTTTTTATCAAATTAAAGGAGTATTAGTGTCCTTTTCTAGTCTAATTATCGTTATAGTTTGATTAAAGATTCTATGATATATTTGTGGGACCTAGACTGTAACATAATATTAGGATATTGTGCTTCACAACGTAACACCAATAAATAATTGGATTTTATTAATTTTTGTTAAGGATTCTGTTAAGTTCGTGTAACTTACAGACTTTGCAAAATTCATGTAGGCCCAACATGAATGTTACAATCTTTTGCATGTTTTGTGGTATTGTAAGTTACATACAAATGTAACTTAATATAACCCTTTTGTTAATTTCCTAATTATGTGCTCTAGGGTATGGCACCATTACCAAACTACCGTAGTTTGACACTTGAACGCTTGGAGCATTGTATGACCATTTCTTTTTTTTTTTTGGATCCTTTTAGCGGATTGGTAGAAAAAAGAATTGGAAAAAGAAAAATATTTCCAGTCCACAAAAATGGGCGAGCTAAGAGATGAGTGATTGTATCGACCAATAGTGTTTAGTTGCGTGAGAGTACTCTATTGGGCTAAATTTGTCAGCTACATATATTAACAAACCTCGACCCAAAAGATTTCGACGTGAGCAGGTCCAACACCAACTTATACAGTACATAATGTCTTAAAAGAATATTTAAATTTAAACACAAATGTCATGATGGGTAAAAGAAAGTGAGATACTTTCGTCAACAAATTTTTTTTTAATCAAAATTATTTAAATTTACTCCTGGAATGTTACTTTTGGTGAAATATAATTAAGATTTAGGATGCGTTTGGAATTGAGGCGTTGTACATTTAAACTACAGCTGCTGTTGAAAAAAAACTGTAACTATGAAATAAAATTTAGTAATATATAGTAAATATAAATTTTAAATAATAATTTTAATAAAATTATTAAAAATATAATAGATTTTCCACTATACAAGTGAAAAACCATATCAACATACCTTCCAAGTTATAACAACTAATGTTTATCAAACACTTTAGTGCTGTAACTTAAAAAATACAGCTGCCCAACCTCAATCTCAAATACACCCTTAGATTACTTAAAATATGGAACATTACAATGATTAATTATTATATCAATTAATTTAATATTTAGATGTCTATAAGTCTAATTTATACTCAAAAATTAACTTAAGAGCTTAAGATTGTATCAAACTTATCTTTTTAGTTTATATGAACTATGTTCAATTAATGTGAGATATTCTTCTCAACTTGAAAAGAGGTTGCAGAAGAAGTTAATCACAATAGTTGTTTTAAGGGTAAGTAGTCATTGGTCCTTACAAATTGAGTAGATTATCTTGTAATCAGTCTTTAGATTTTTTAAAATTACCTAAAACACTCCTATTAGATGACATTTCATTGATAAAATAGTATTTCTATCTAATCTAACGTACAATTCAACCAAATCTTTACATGCAACAGATGCAAAAAAATTGATAAATTTAAAGTAGATTTAAATAAAAATAAATGTATAACAAGGATATTTTGAGTAATATTTGAAATTATAGAAATAAACTGGATAATTGAACTCAAACTATAGAGACTAATAGAACATTTAACTATTGTTTTAAATTAATCAAAATTGTATGAAATGATTTTAATGCTATATTTCCATTTATTATAAAATTTTGGTGTCAATATTTTTGGGTTTATAAAGTCTAAGGGTGTTATAGTCACATAAAAGTTTTGGTGTCCTTTGTCGAAAATTTGAGGGTGTTTATAACTATTTTTCCAATCTTTGGGAATATAGGTATTTTTTTCCATAGTTTATATGACCTATTTCTAATATAAAATGAGCATGTACATCTTTTAAAAAAAAAGTTTGTGTAACCAATTCTAAACGTAATGGGGTCTTTATTACAATTTTTATCAAATTAAAGGAGTACTGGTGTCTTTTTCTAGTCTAATTATCTTTATAGTTTGATTAAAGAATCTATAATATATTCGTGGGAGCTATACTATGACATAATATTAAGATATTGTACTTCACAACCTAAAACCATAGTTAGAGTTTGATGATTTTTGTTAATTTCCTAATTATCTATCAGTGTCATAGCTATAGGCTATGGTACCAAGTTACCATATTTGAACACTTGGAGCTATTGTATGAAATTTTTTTTTTTAATCTTTTTAACGGATGGTAGCAAAAAGAATTGAAAAAATAAAAGTATGAGAAATTATCAGCCATATACACTTAATTGTCATCGGTATCAAACGTACTATAACACTTTTCACTTCTATCATTCGTATACCCTAAGTTAACAAAAGAGTTCTGGCGTCCACCTTTCCGTTTACTACCGTTAAGACATGCTGACGTCATAGGGGTATTATAGTCTTTTAATAAAGAAGAGGGTGCAAAGAAAGACGGCGTCGTTTTTGTTGGTAAATGATATCGATTTTAGGTTTTTGCATATTGAGGGTCTGTTTGTTTTTGGGATTACAGTAGACATGTCAACAATGGAGCTAATGATTTCTTTCAAAGGAGAAAAACATCATGCCGGTTTGATTAACCCTGAAGATTGGACTGTTGATAGAATAAGGGTTGAGGCATTGAAGATAACTACTGTACATGGGTTAGATACAGTTGGTAAAATCTTATTGACTATTATGAACCCAGAGAGTAAAGTCAAGGTCGTGTTAGATTCTGAATTTGGATTGAAATGCTTATTTGGGTTTAATAATTTAATGGGTGTTACTACATTTAAAGTTAAAGCCGTGCCTGTTTTATGCCCTCAAAATCTAGATGCTCCATTAATACAATCATTGTTGTATAACTTAGGAGTACATCTGTCTTCAGAAGTTATAGATATGTTGAATGATCAAGCTACACCAGAAGTTAGCTATACAGTTGAAGAATGGGGGAGTAACAGAGATGAATTCGATGATATGCGAAGGGGTTATGGACACGAAGCTATTGCAACTATTCATGATGATGAAATTGATGACGACAAACTATTATCATATTGGTTAGACAAAAGCATTGACAGTGATGGTGAAGAACCTATTGTGCAACCAACACCTATTATGCCTATTGATGATATTGTGCTGTTAAGGACAATGATGATAGTGAGGGCAGTGAGGACAACCAATGCGAGAGTGATAACGATAGAGGTGGAGATAGTTTACTAGATGATGACACTAGGGCAGTCGAAATGGTTGTGAACTCTTCTAATGATGACAATAATATTGGCAGTATGAAGTTTACAAAATATTTAGAGAAACATGAGTATAAATTAGATGCTGATGGGATACATAGGCTGAGATTAGGTGATGTGTTTAGGGATGTGAATCACTTTAGACAAGTGTTACATGAGGTTATAATTAGGAAAGGGTTTAACATTAGCATAAAATATAGTGAACCGCGGAGATATTATACAACTTGTCAGAAGGCTGGCTGTCCATGGTTTGTTAAAGGTGCAAGACTGAATGATAGGAATGGTTTTTGGCTGCGGGGATATCACAAGAAGCATGAGTGCAAGCTTACCAAGAAATCTGAAAAAGTTACTTCAACATGGATTGCTGAAATGATAAAGGGACATATTGTTATTGGTGTAAATGTCAAGATATCTCTTCTCAAGAATTATATGCAAGAAAAATTTAGGTTGAAGATTGAGAAGCTCACAATGTATAGGGCTAGAGAAAAAGCAAGGATTCTAGTATATGGTGACCATTCGAAGGGCTATGAGAAGCTGTTTTAGTACGCTGCAGCTATTCATCGAGTTGAGCCAGGAGCCATTTGCAAAGTGTTATGTGATGCAGTCACTGTTCCTGAGAAATGTCTATTTCAAAGATTTTTTGTTGCATTTCCAGCACAAAGAAATGATTTTCTGAATGGCTGCAGACCGTTTATTGGAATCGATGGGTGTCACCGAAAGGGAAAATACGGTAGAGTTTTGTTGGCTGCTGTTGCTTCAGATGCTAATAAAGGGATTGTCCCATTGTCATTGTGTGTACGCGAGATTGAGAACACAGAAACATGGACTTGGTTTCTTGATCATTTGTATAGTTACTTAGATGATAGAAGGCGGGTAACATTTATTAGTGATAGGCAAAAGGGGCTGTTGAATGCAATTCCAAACACATGGCCTACTGACTATCAAAGGGCATGTTGTAGTCATGTGTATGCTAATTTTACGAAAGAACATGCTGGTGCCAACTTGCGGACTCTTTTTTGGAAGGCAGCAAAAAGTTATAACAAGCATAATTATGAGGAGACAATGGCGCATATCAAAGAGGAAAAGTTAACAGCATATAATTGGTTGGAAAGAGAGCTGCATGGATACACTTGGTCTATACATACATACGACATAAACTGCAAGGTAGAAATGACTGACAACAATGCCTCCGAGTGCTTCAACAGTTGGATTCTGCCTTATAGAGACAGGTCTGCTTTGTCAATGCTTGAGGAAATTAGATACAGATTAATGAAAAGATTTACAAAGAGAAGAAACAAGGGAAATACTTGGCAAAAAACTATTGCTCCTAGGATTTACAAAGAGTTGGATCAAACTTACAAGAAGAGGGAAAAAATGATTGTGCAATCCTCGGGAGACTTGAATTTTCAAGTCATGGATAAATCTTATTATCCAGCTAGGAGGTTTATAGTGAAATTAGAGGACAAGGCGTGCGATTGTGGGTATTCGGAAATTGCCGGCTTACCTTGCTCTCATGCTATGGCTGCCATAGGCTATGCAAGGCATGAAATTGGGGAGTATATTCAATTTTGCTTTACGAAGCAGGCCTACATTAATACATATTTAGTTATATTTAGTCCAATTCCAAATGAGCGGACATGGGAGCGTGGTGATAGGCCCCTAATTGATCCCCCAATAGTGCGGAAAAAGATCGGAATGCCAAAGAAATGCAGGAAGAGAGCAGCCACTGAACCTCAAAAATGCAGCAGGAGATTTTTTGTCAATTGCTCGGTTTGTGGTGGCTCGAACCACAATGTAAGATCTTGTCTATTGAGACCATCGGTTGCAAGGGGAACCAAAGCTACAAGCACTAATTCTCATGTATCTATTTAATCCATCAGTTTTATTCATTTATGTTTATTGTTTATATTGTCATCTAACACAGAAGTTACACTTTTTCAGCTGTCAATTGGAAATTCTTCAGGCCAGCCATCAAAGCCAACCAAAACGAAAAATACAAGGAGGAGAGACTATGTACCAAGTGATCGAAGTAAAAGCTCCAGTGTTGGATCGATGAAAAGAAAAGGTGTAAATGCTGCTGTTGGAGTCGCTGGAACAAGAAAAAAAAAAGGTTGAATTTCTTTTCTTTTTGTTCATATTTCATAATTGCATATAAGGAGCTTAATTTATTTTATTTTCTGTAATATACTTCAAATGTCAACCTATCCCAAGTCAGCCAATCACAAAATCCATCACAAGCGTCCACTGTCACAGGTGCTTTGTAATGAGTTTGATGCTCATTTTGCAATGTTGTTGGAAACAATCTATCAACTTCAATTTCCTTAACTATTATGCTAGTTATGTCATTTCAACTGAACTTAATTATGCTCTTGCATGAGCTAAGCTATCGAAATGGTTTTTGGAATATGTATTTGAAGGAGATATGTTGTTATCTGCATATTTTGGATATGTTATGATTAGATTAATGCTGTTTTAGTTGATAATTATAACTGTTGAATATTTCTTGAATACAAACTTTATGTGTTATATTACTTTATCATAAAGACAATTACAAAGACACACACTAGCACAATTAGGATCCATTTAAGCTTTCCTTCAATGCTTTTTAGCATTTTCTTTATCTTAACCAAATCATCATTTAGCTTCAAGTTTTGCCCTGGCATCACGCCATTAGTACTAGGATATATGAGAGATTCCTTAGTGAACCATTCCCAAAATCCACAATGCCTCGCTCCACAATGCTTCCACCTGCATGACCAAAACATTGCATTAGGGTTTTGCAATGTAGTTGACACCATAGCCACTGCTTGCACGCCACACTTACAGTATTTTGGTTGGCATTTTACTTTATCATATCTGGTATGTCCATTGTCAGCAGAACTTGATGCTTGACTGGAGGCCATTTTCATATGAATTGCTTGGTGTGTGATTGCTTGGCATGTGATGGGATGGATAAATGATTTGTTAATGTGCTTCTGGTTTTTAGTTGGAAAAAAGTAGCAAACTGCTTCTAGTTTTTAGTTGGAAAAGAGTAGCAAATTGGTTTAATTTAAAGAGATTAACAGGTGTGTGGTGGCTGATATGTAGTTGCAAATTGATTGAAGGTTGTAAGCTATTTTTGTTGTTGTGTTTTAGGTCATTATATAGCCAAAATTGTAACCGTTATTGGCTCCAATAGTTACATTTTCAATTGCTTCACTTTCAGGGCAAATTTGTCTTTTTAAGTTAATTTGAGTTTAAAGGGTAAAATAGTTATTTTGCTCAAATTCTGTTAAGTTCTTAACGGTAGTAAATGGAAAGGTGGACGCCAGAACTCTTTTGTCAACTTAGGGTATACGAATAATATAAGTGAAAAGTGTTGTAGTACATTTGATACCGGTGATAATTAAAAGTATATAGCTGATAATTTCCTTAAAATTATTTACAGTTTCACAAAAGTGGATGAGCTAAGGCCGAGTGACTGCATCGACCAATAGTCTTTAGTTGCTTAAGAATACTCTATTGGGCTAAATTTGTCAGCCATATACATATATATCCAAGTGATTACGAAGTGTGCAGGTCCACTATAAAGAATATTTAAATTTAAACACAATAGCCGTGATGGGGGAAAAGTAAGATACTTTGGTCAACAAAATTTTTTAATCAAAATCCTGATGATATATTATTACTCCTGAAATGTTACTTTTGGTGAAATATCAATAAGATTTAGATTACTTAAACTATGGAACATTATAATGATTAATTATTATATCAATTAATTTAATATTTAGAAGTCTATAAGTCTAATTTATACTAAAAAATTAACTTAAAAATTTAAGATTGTATCAATCTTATCTTCTCCGTTATATGAACTATTCTCAATTGACGTGGGATATTCTTCTCAACTTAAAAAGAGGTTGTGGAAGAAAGTTAACTGCAAACAGTATCACTATCTAATCTAAGGTACAATTATACAATTCAAACAAATCTTTACATGCAATAGATGAAAAAAGAGAATTGATAATTTTTAAGTAGATTTAAATAAAAATAAATATACAACATGAATATTTTGAGTAATATTTGAAATTACAGAAATAAACTGAATAATTGACTCAAACGACGGTAGAGATCAATCGAACACTTAACCGCTGTTTAAAATTAAGCAAAATTGTATGAAATGATTTTAGTTTAGTACAATATTTCCACCCCTTGCCTGAAATCATTGTACACGTGCACGAGGTATCAATCAACATATTTGGTGATTGCTGCAGCATTTTTATGATTCTTTATAATACGGAGTTATCATTTTCTTGAATGACAACTTTGATTGTGAAAAAAGCCAGCGCACACAAGAAGCTGTAGGAAGCTATGAGTGGTAAATTCGATGTAGTTCAAGGTATAATGATTCTAGGGTGACAAAACAAGTTATTAATTAAAGTTGTATTTGTAAAATGAGCGTTATGAAATGAAACACAAAAAATTAATATGAAAAGTCATGATTATATTATTGAATGTGAAAACAAAAAAATTGAGATACTTTTAATAAAACAGAAAATTCTTGATATTATTGCTGGCACAATTGAGTATGTGATGGCAGATTTCTCCATAATATATAGAAAATATTTACAAGAAAAAAAATGGTGGATTAAAATCTTTTTAGGGAAATTATCTCTACCCCACCTTTCTTTTGTCAAATGTACATTGAACCACCACAAAATTTTAACATGTACTTTGCACCACCTTTATTTTTAAATTTGTATCAATCAATCACTTTAACACTAAAAGATGACCATTTTATCCCCAAATGAATTAAAAGACTATTTTATTATATAAAATTTTAAAAAATAAAAAAACAATAACTGTAAAAATGTCCCTAAATTTAATCTAAGAAATAAATCTTAAATCAATATGTTAATTTTTTATGATTATAATTTCATTTAAAAATTATCATACTAATTTTTTATAATCATAATTTTATTTAATTTGTATGGGGAAGTTTCTTAATATTATTTATTGGAAGTTGATGGTTGTCGAAAGCCAGCAAAAATAAATACCTATTCTAAATAAATTGTGTATAGTGCTTAAGCAGGGTCGTATCCACAGAGATTGATAATTATTTAAATCCTTTTAAAAAGTAAAATGCAAAATGGGGAGGATTGTTAACAATAATGAAAATCAAATAAAAATAATAAGAATGTAAATTAAAATTGTAATTAAAATTAGGAAAAGCTCTGGTTGAAAGAATTAACTCAGCTTGATTTGACTACTGATCATTGATCCAAATATAAATCATTACTACTTATGAATAAACTGGTTATAACTACTGAGACCCTCTAATAACCAATCTCTCCTTAACTAGTCGATAACTAAGGTACGACCATTGGTTATTTCCCTAATCAATAGACAACCCTAGATACGATCATAGGATTTAATCAATTGACAGCCTGAAAAACCAAAGAGACCCAAATCCTAATCAACAAACGCATACAATGGTTCATTTCAATTAGATTGTTTATTCTTATAACACAACGCACTGCCATGCTATTTGTCACAAACATTAAAATCTTCATACGATGAATCTTCTAATTGACAATAGATTAAGTTGATAATTAAATAGTGGCCAATTATCTAATTAATAAACATAATCATGACAATAATTCAGAGAATAAACAAATACCCAAAAAGTAATAAAACAATTAAAGCATAAGAAAGATCTCACAGTAATGATGAATCAAAACTTTATTAACCTCCAACCAGAGTAATAGATTTAGTTCCTCATAGAGAGAAGAGAAAAATTTAAATCTAGGGTTTTCTTCCTCTTTTCTTTTTTCTTTCTCGTGTTCCAATCCCTTTTTTCCTCTAGAGTTTTTCCAAAAATAGAATACTAATATCTAAAATATTCTCTAAATTCGAAATTACAAAAATAACCCAAAAAGATAAAACACGTTAAAATAAAAACTGTATGTTTTTAGTTGACAGCACGCGCCCACGCCTTATCAATAAAGTTCTTTTGAAATTCATAATTTCTCCAAGAAAATAATCATCCTCAAACATCATCTTGTAACTCAATTTTAGCACCAATCAATAGAATTGCACCTACAAAATAAAACACAAGTAAATTACTATTATTAAGTGCAAAACATCGATATTAAAGGAAGTAAACAATGCAAAACTAGTGCATAAATTATACTCTAACAGAAGTTTATAATAATTATAGGGAGATTTGTTTCTTCATGTTAATTTTTGTAAACTTCTTTATACTTAATTTAATTACAAAAATTAAATAAAACTATAATTACAAAAAATTATAATTACAAGATGTCTTTTAAATTATAATTTCATTTAAAAATTATCATCTTAAATTTTGAGATTTATTTGTTTTATTGAATTTAGGGGTATCCTTATAATTATATTTTTTTTATTTTTTAAAATTTTATAAAATAAAATAGTCTTTTAATTCATTTAGGAATAAAATGGTCATTTTTTAATGTTAAAGTAGTTACTTGATACAAACTTATAAATAAAGGTGGTGTAAAATATATGTTAAAATTTTATAGTAGTTTAATGTACATATGATAAAAAAAATATGGTGAAAAGATAATTTCCCATCTTTTTAAAACGTACGAAATATATACCAATATGGCAATATGTAACATGTTTAGAATGTGAAAGGGGCAAGGTTCTTTCTCAGGACTGAATGATTGTTGGGGACCTAGATGGTCCTTTTAACTATTATTGCTTTGTCCGAGTGCATTGGATATGATACCCTTTTCATTTACAATTTTGGGACGTCAAGTAGTATCCAAAAAAGATAACTTTATCACATAAAAAACGCTTAAAATCAAATGATTTGATTAGCTTCAATTGACTTGAGTAATTAACCAGTAATTCAGATTCATGTATCGATTACATCCCTAATACAGTTAAGTTAGTTCCCGTCGTGATATAAAAATTCAGCTGGAGTAACTTTCTGCTTGTTCTTTTGCTCTCGATTCAATTTTTAATCAGCACCCATCATTTTCTTTTTAATTTTTTATTCTAGTTTCATGTTAATAATGGATTATGACGAGATTTTGATGTACTTACGTTGATGATTAAAATAGTTGTTGGCCCACCGAAATTTCAAATGTTACTAAAACATACAAATTTTTTGAATTTACTTCTTGTCGAGTATAGTCCATCTAAATAAAACTCAGTTTGAAAACTTGCTCCTATAAGAAATAGAGAAGTCGGGGGACGGAACTGGGATTAATATTTTAAGGGGCCAAAATTTTATAAAACTACTACACTTTAAGGAGTTAAAAAAATGTATTTAATTATTAGCTTACAACTGTTAAAATATTAAAAAAAATGCATTTAATTATTAGCTTACACTGTTAAAATATTAGTCGAATTAAAAAAAAACTGAATTTTAAAAGGTGAATTTGTAAATTTATCTCACACCTATATTTAATTAAGAGAAATTCTACTCCCACAATTACTAACAATATTCAAAAGAGTTAAGAATATTTAAAGTGAGAAAGCGTTAGCCTCTACAGACTAGAATACTAGTGGACCAACGATAGGTCTACAAGCTGGCAACGGCATTTATAATTTATTAATTCATTTGAAAATGATAAGAAAGGCAGTGACATTTGACTTCGTAATTAAGTAGTCTCTTAAAATTTTTTATATCACTGCCACGAAATTTTATTAATTAAAAAAAAAGAAGAAGAGGAAGAAATAAGATTATACATTAGTCATGGAAAATGATAGTTGAGGAGACATCAAGAGTCTTCGTGCGAACTTTTAATATAAAAATGGAAGGTGCGCACTAATGGTCAATTCAGTTACTTAAATTAGGAGGGATTTAGTTTTAAAAATTTTAATTTAATTTAGGATACTTAGTTTTTTTACGGTTTACTTGAATATATTCAAAGTCTCAAATACTCAATTTCTATTATTTTCTTTTAAATAAAATAATACTAAATATCTAAAAATAAATAATATTATCTAACTATTGCGATTTAAAACAAGTCTCTATAATAACTAAATAACACTCGTACTATTAAACTATAAGTATTTTATTATATATAAAATGCATTCAAATTCTTTTTATTTAACTTTTCCCAAGAGGTTTAGGACACATTTAAAAAATAATGATAATAATAACCCTAAAGGGCTGAAAATTACAAAAGGAATAAAAAATAAGTCTTAGTTGAGTCGATTCATAAGAACATCCCACTAAATATAAGAGGAACAAAAAATACTAAGAGGTACATATTACTACCCAAGTATAAAAGGACAAAAAGAATATGTATTTTGACTAATGTATCTGCAACTAAATTACCTCACAATCCTAAGCATTCCACTGATCATGCTCTTACAATTCAATAGAGGCGGTCTCTTAATTGAATCTTAAAAAGTCTCTAATAATCATTATACCTATGGCTATAGTGAGATGGAGTTTTCTTATTTAACTTCCTTGGAATTTATTATTTCTTGTCCCATCATCTACTTCAATTTGTCACTCCTATGCAGCTTGAGAATTATCACTTCATTTACTCACTCGATTTTGGGCTTGAATTTTATGTCACAGCTATCACGGCTAAAATTTTGCCCTCAGTGTGGCCGTAAATAAATATCATCTCAATACAAGTAATTATGATTTCTTGACTTGTTCGTTCTTGCTTGTGTATTAGAGCGGGCTTGAAATTTTTCGTTCCATTGTGTTTCAATTTCTCGCTACAACAATGTAATTATTATTTTTCACTCTATTGTTGAGTTTAGAACCGCTGCCGCCGACTGAGCTTTAAAATTCCTTGCTTTATCTTAAACTTGAATTTCTGAATTTATTATTCATTAAAGAAATTCCAACTTGGAGTTGCTCTTACATTTACTGCGACAAGTTTTTAGTTCAATTCGAAATCGTATTTGTCTTCTCAAAATTCATATCCAGTCGACTCTTTTTTGTGCTGCATCGTGACAACTAAGTTGTGCAAAATTGGACCATAAAGAACGTAAGATTTGTAGAATAAGAATAGTAATCATTATCGGAAATAGTGAATATATATGCATGTATGTATGTATGCGTGCGTGTATGTAGAGTAACAACGTAGAATAAATTGAAAATTAAACCCTATAGCTTGAAATAACTTGACCCAATGAGTCTAGGTTTGGTGGAAAGGGCACGGGTCGTGGGACCTTGTCTCATTATCTCAAGTTACATGTGAATAATCATAAAACAGGCTGTATACTATGAATCTGTTGGCATCACCCCTCGCCTAACACTTTAGTCAATTTTATTATAGCGATCGATTTGGCAATTCCAATCTCCATTTTTTCATCCTCAATTCAGCTTTACTTATCTTAGTAATAAAAGGACGAAGTAATCATAAGTGTTCATGGACCACATTCAATTTTACTCAAGCAGGTTTCCCTGTCCAATCTCGTGTGAGATTAAAGCGAAATCAGTATAGATTATTTTAAGTAGATATTTATGATTGCTAATTTGTTGATTAACAAGGGCTAATCAAGATTTAATTGGGCCATGCTTATGGTAATGGTCCTTTCGTTGGTTGGCCAGTTTTCATACAACTCTAGCGAAATTCCATGAAATTTGCTCTACATAAATTAATATTTCGTTAAATTAAAATCTTAGTTAAATAATATGTTTCGCCCAATTCAGACTCAAGACTAAAATTAATTCAATTAATTAATATTCTCTTAATTAATAAGTTTTTCTTAGTCCCTACAACTATCAATTTATCGACGTTTTCCTCTATTCACAACCTACTTAATTTTCAAGTTGATAAAAAGATTGGCTGTTGTAATTTGAAATTTGTAACCACATATTTTTTACAATATATTTTTTTTAGAAGTTGATTTGTTTTTTTGGGGCACGCTGGGAGCCTATAACTGAATAGATTCTCAATTTTTTTCAACTTTATTTTATTTTATTGCAAAATAATAATGCACAGCTTAAAATATGCATTATAAAAATGAAGATTAGAGACCTATCCGTCAAATTTACTAGTCAAAGTTGATTTTGTCAACAGCACACAGCGCTAACAGCGGTAATAATTTTTTAATAAGCCGATGTGCTCCGTTGCCAGATATCTGGCAGCAAAAATTACTTTAATGAAAAAAATCTGCATCGGTAATAAGTAGGAAAATCCAACAAATTAATTGGTTAATTTGTGAAATTATCCCAAAAGGGGGTTACCCGGAAACTTCAAGTGAATAAAATAATTTAATAAACAAAAAAGACAGTTAAACATGAATTGACACATAATCAAAAACAAAGTAACAAAAAACAAAATAGTGTCCCTTTTTTTTTGGAGGACTTTCAATTTAACGTTTTTCAGAGATCCATGCCTCCTCTATTTGGAGACTTTAATTTTCATTTTTCTTTTGGGGTTCAAGGGGACCTGTATCTGGACGAGCAAGCAGTCATTCAAGGAATCAAACATTCAAAACAGTGATGTTGGAGCTTGGCTCCTTGTGTAGAAATTAAGATAATGATGGATCGATTCGATATAATTTCATCACCATATGCATTTTTATATTTTTAAATAATTGTCCAAGGCCCGTATGACTAGTCACATCATCATTTGTTGCGTTTGTTTCGGCAGCAATATGTGATTATTGCGAACTCGTTTCGCATGGAACTCGATTTTATGCCATCAAGGGGGAAACACGTAAAGAAGAAATTGTAATATGGGTAAAGAAGAAATTGTAATATGCATGTAACATAACCGTTTTTAAAAATTATCATCACATATCATCATCATCATCATCATTGTTAATATGCATGTAACACGCTTAATTGTAGGGGTGAGTCATCTAGTTCAACTAGTAAAATATTTTGAGTGAAAGTAAGAGATTTGAGATTTGAATCCCGATTATATGAGTGACGAGGGAATTAAATTGTCATTAACTTATAATATATAAAAAAAATTGGTATACACTATAACTCGATTTTGTTTATTAATTTTTACCAAAATGGACAAAATATTTTGTAACGATTTACCTACAAAGTTAGAATATAAAATTTATATCACAAGTGATGTGATATTTTCATGTCGCTCATTTAGAATATTGTTAACACATGATATATTAATAATCAAATCCTAAAATATAACATTGAACTCTAATATGAGAAATAAAAGAAATTACTACTACAAACGTTGGGAGATTGGAGCCCTTCGAAAATATACAAGTAAAAAGAAATTAGGATGAGAAAAAAAAAAAATGCCATCCGCTTACGCGTGCATTGGTTTTAATTTTCTAGATCTAAATGATATGTGTTCTGTTTTCATTATCTTCCATTCTATAACAAAAGAAAATAAATTAGTAATGATGCAAACGATTAATGTGAAGTAAAGTAATTTGAAATTTAGTAGTGGACAAACAGATGAATTTAATGCAAACATACTCAATTAAACTTGTTATTATGATTATTATTATTATTATTATTATTATTGATAAACATATTCAAACTGAATTGAAACGTTGTTGTATACATAGTTACAAGAGACAATGATTTTATCATAGCCGATCTAGTCGAAGTTCTTCCTTGGCAACACAGAAATAAATATTTGAATGAATGTTATGTTATTCATTTAATCAAAGACTTTCAAGCTTAATTCAAGACGTTTAATTATTGAAAAATTTACTTTAGTTTGGCTAATATTGAAATATTCCAGTACTGTAGAAAGAGAAATTCATTTATGAAGTTAGGTAATAATTGAATTAATGCAAGTTCTATGTGCAATGATGAGTTAATTGACTTTGTTTATCATTCGTTAGCACTTAGAAAATAACTATTTTTTTTTTTCCAAACTTATATAGTTAATCAGAGTAAAGTATATCCCGCGTAGACGCAGAATTAGATCTTGAATATAATCGCATGCTCGTTGAAAACGCTTGAAATGCCAAATCTAAAACAATTACGTTCATATTTCTAGCTTTGAGTTCAAAATTCCTGAAAGGGTTTATTTTACAATGAAATAATAATTAACGAAAGGAAAATTTATTATGCATGGAATTTTTTTTTTTTTTTTGGTCCTTTGATGGTTTATGTTTCCATAAAGACAAAACAAATAACTAGAAGTAAAAATGTTTTGCTTTAAAATCCACATATTATGCTAACAAGAATTTTATACTACATATTACAACTTAAAATAACATAAAGCCACAGACTGTTTATATAAATTGATGTGAAATAATATTTAGTTGAACAAAAATATAAAATAATCAAAATAAACATGTGGGTCATATGATATTTTTATTTAACCAAAATATCATACTACATCAATTTATCAAACAATTTATGACTTTAGTACTCATACTATTTTACCACATCAGTTAATACAAAAAGTTTGTATCTTTAGCATTACCGTGTAAATTTATCCTCGAAGAGATTACATAGGCTAGCCTATACATTATTGTCTAAATTTTCAGTAAGATTGTTTGTGTTTCTATCATTATTTAAACTATTATACCACATCAGTAGGCACAAAAAATATCCATTCTCAAACATTGTAGTATAAGTTTAGGCTGGTCTACTTATAATACTATCAAATACCAAGTATTGTTTCGTTTCATATTTGGAGAAGGCGACAAATAAAACAAAAATATTGTATACCAATATATACCGTAATTTGTTTTTAAAATTTTAGTGAACTTGTCGTATAAACTTTTCTTTCCAAAAGAATTTTTGTTCTATCGCTTTCCATTTCACTTCTTAATTTGGTTGAAACAAAATCTACATTACATTGGAGTTACATGTCAAATAAATGTATAATACAAAAAAAAATTAATTTATATGTTAAATATTAATTTTTCTATGTACGGTGGATTTTTTGGTGGAAATAAACTAAAACATAACTTTAAAAAAAATTCACCTATTCTTTTTGCAATCTAAGGTGAAGGTAATACAAATATAAAATAGTTTTATATATGTGGATTTTATTTTAAGATAACTACTCATTTGTTTATTATTTTTAGCATAAAATTACGGATTCACGCACGACAATATATAATTGGATTGACACATAGATAATATTATATCTCATAATGTATAAAAGAATTTCTCCCGTTTTTATATTTAATAATAAGGTAAAAATTTATATAAACAAATTTATGTAACTAAATCAACAGAAAGGATGGGATTTGAGTGCTGAATAACGATACAGTTTAACCGTCAGAACTCAGAAGCTGACTTGTCACGAGATAAAAATAAACATCATCCACGTGGACAACAAATGGACAGGATTCATGGCAGCTCTAACACGACAAAACTAAAATCTTAAGCTGACGTCACGTCAGAATGCTCTGCTGACCTGGCCGCCATCCCGGAATTGACGCATGTGTGCATTTAACCCACTTATCTCAAAACCTCAATAAAACAAAAATATTTATATAAATTCTTTTAATAAATCAGTATCAGTGATAAAATAATGCCACCACATCCTCTTTCGCACTTTCTTTCATCCTTCCGAATTTTAACCCTAATATTCTTTTTATTTTTATTCAATTTACGTAAAAACCCTCTTCCGTTGGTTAGTATATAAAAGGTTGCAAAGCCTCAAATTGTGTGCACTGAACTATGCAACACAACTAAGGTAAAAACAGAGTGAAAAAACAGAGGCTCAAACCTCAACACACTCTCTCATCAAATCCTAATGGATTCCTTGTTCTTCCACTCTCCAAATTCAATTTCCTCGTCGGAATCCTCTTTCGGGTCACCGGAGTCTTTCCATTTTTATAACAATTATCTTCCTTTCAATGAAAATGACTCAGAAGAAATGCTTCTCTATGGACTAATAGCAGAAGCCACACCGGAAGCAACATCAGAAGCACTGGTAAGCTCCAAGAGAATTAAAGAAGAAGAGGTGAGTTCAACAACAGAGGAAAACCCCACCAAGGAAAAGTCGTATAGAGGCGTTCGACGGCGGCCGTGGGGGAAATTTGCAGCAGAAATAAGGGATTCAACTAGGCATGGGATTAGGGTTTGGTTAGGGACATTCGATAGCGCTGAAGCAGCTGCTTTGGCTTACGATCAGGCTGCTTTTTCAATGAGGGGCTCTTCAGCTATACTCAATTTTCCTGTTGAAAGGGTTCAAGAATCACTTAAAGACATGAAGTATAACACCGAGGAGGGATGCTCACCTGTGGTTGCACTAAAGAGGAAACATTCTATGAGAAGAAAAATGGTGACTAATAATAAGAAGCATAAAGAGAGAGATAATTTGAGGATTGAAAATTTTGTGGTGTTGGAAGATTTAGGAGCAGATTACTTGGAAGAGCTACTAAGTTCATCTGAAAGTACTACTACTACTACTGCAGCAAGACCTCGCTAATTGGTGAATTAGATAATAAGTCAACTACTTGTAACTTTCTGGCCTTATCTTAATCTTCTTGCCCTTTTTTTTGTTTTCTATTTTAGTTATTGTCGTTATCTTCTTTTTCAATATGTAAACCAAAGACGGTTTATGCCTGTACAAGCTTCCATTTTTTGAAAGCAATTTGGGGTGATTCGTGTATCTAGTTTCTTTTATTTAATATGAAGTTAAATCTATATGAAAAAATTGGCCATTGTAATACACTTTGTGGGGGCTCAACTGTTAATTTAAGTTGCTATCATTATCAAACAAGATGCCCACTATCCGATGTATATCGGATGCCACCTTGTATTCGTAAGGTGCACATCATTTGCCAATATGGGGGCATCTAAATATTGAGACAAGGTATCTTCAATGCATTAGTGCACTCTCATCATCCTCGGTTCGGTCAATTGTTTATTGTAATAGAATAATTGTAAACTAGTTATGATGTGTGTTTTGAGATTTGAAAATATGTTATTATTTTTATGTACTGTTGTGTTTGATTAAACGAAAATTCTGCTTGCTTTAAAAAAATCAATTAATAACTAAACTGTGCAAGGTTTCTATGGGTTGTCTTTTCATTAGTTTCACACAGCCAGCTTTCACCATCATATTTTCGTAATTTAAATCAAGAGGGTAGTACCATGCAAAACTAGTATTGTCCAGGCAACTTGTAAATGAATGTGGTGCTATGTGTTACCGAATAAGGACCTTTGGATCAGTGGATGCAGATTCTTTTTATTTTGACTTTATTTTGACCTTTATTTTATCAAAGTTCTTATTAATTGCCAATCAAACGAAAACAAAAAAAAAAGATCATGTCATATTAACAATTACAGTGTATCCTGGGATTCTTCAAAGTTTAACTACACACTGTTTTGGAAGTGGCTGCTGATAACTACTGTTGTTGTTCGTCCCTTCATCTTCGATGGAGGACTTGTTCGTCTCCTTTTAGATGCTCTCACATTTTTAGAAGCAATTCAACGTATTGAAAATTGTCTAGTGTATATTTTTTTTTCGGTGTATTAAATCATCTCAGACATGGGCATCACATTGTGACTCTAATTACCATTCGAATAAGGTGAGTGATCACTCAGACAAGAAACTCTTCCAACAAGATTTAACGAACAAGATTCCTGTTTCTAACCGGTAATCATAAGCATAAAAACAACCTTTATGCTAAATACTCCACACATGCAGATTGTCTAGTGTATATGACGCCGGTAATATGAGCGGAAATTTGAAACAGTAAATAGTCAAGTCCATACACATCCCCACACATGTGTCGAACCCATGTAGAGGGGTAGGCTTGGTCCCGCCTATGCGTGAGTTATTGGTGCTCTCCCTTGTGAATATGAGCAAAAATTTGAAACAGTAAACAGTCAAGGCCATATGCATGTCCCCTGTCCCCAGCGAGTGAGTTGTTGGCGCTCACCCTTGTTAATATGAGCGCTCTCTGAGTGTGAGTTATTGGCGCTCACCCCTGTGAATATGAGTAGCCGGACTGCGTGATCCCTACCCCGCAGTGCGTGAGTTATTGACGCTCACTCTTGTGAATACAAGCGGCCCCTGAGTCTGAGTTATTGGCATTCACCCCTATGAATATGAGTCGTCCCCGCGCATGGGTTATTGGCGCTCACCCCTATGAATATGAGTGGAAATTTGAAACAACAAACAATTAAGGCAGTACAAGTGTCCCCCCTCGAGCGTGAGTTATTGGCGCTAGTGAATAGATTTCTAGAATGAGCTTCATTCTTGAGCTTGGTTTAGTGCGTGTGAGTCTCCTCTTAAAACGTTTATTATCATGCTATATTGAGTTTCTATATATAAATTAACTTGTGCTCTCTTTTTTAGGTAATGTGAGATATTAGTATTTTGAAATATCAACTCAAATACTTAACCAAGTGTTGGGCTGTGATAGAGTCATGAGTCCTTGGGTGGGTTAAGTCATGACTTTGTTGGGAGGCGCGCCCCAGCTTGCATGAAGTCATTACGTGCTCAGGCCCTTGTGCAGCCTCACGGCACTCAGATAGGTGGGCGCTTTTCGCCTCCCAACTTATTCTGATTTGACAATTACGCTAGTGACAATCTCCGCCTACACATATTCACAAGTGACTACACGTGAGGATTCTTAGGACTTGTTTAAGTACCGTTTTGCTTGGTTGCAGCTCTTGTTCCATGTATGTTTTATTCTTATCTAACAAAATTAAGTTATGAGCTTATACAATTTAAATAATAACTATAATTATCAACAACTACTTAATTAATTACCAATGGGCTCGTGACCCATTGGTAATTCATGCGCCCAATAATTTTGGACACATAACTTCGAGTCACAGCATTGTTGGACTCGCATCTTCTCTTAATAGGGGAGGTAATTGGCTCCCTACATCTTGATAGGGTAGGTTCGGCCTCTATTATAATAGAGTAATACTGAAGAGCCCCGACTAACATCTGATTATAAGATATCAGTAGAATTCTGATTGTAATATATACATTAAAAAAAAAAAACTACTTAATTAATTGACTTAGTTGGCATTTTCTTTTCTTATCCCTGTAAAGTAAAAAGTTCGAATCTTTTCAAGATTATGAGAGTGAAACTAAAATATATATGTAGAAATTATTTAATTTAGGATTCTAAATAATTTTTAAGATTTTAATAAAATTCAAAATCTTAGACGAGATTAGTTATATATATATAAAAGACAGAAGCACTGCTTGTGAATCTATTCTCGGTTAGATGGTTTAACTTCGCTTCTCCAATTTGGCTCTTTGTTAAGAACAGAGCAGAAAATGATTAAAAAAGAATTAATTAGGGGCCAGGGATCTATTACTTTCGTCATAATAATAATAATTTATTGTGGGTGACATTGTGCCCCAAGGTAGAACTTTCAACTAATGAGAATGTTCTTCGTTGGTCGCCCAATTAATGATTAGACTCATATCTACCCGTTCCGAATTGCATGATTTAATATCAATATCCTGACCACATAATTTACTCAAATTAAGACCGATGACAGTTTTCTCTTCAATATTTATTTTAACAATTTTGGTCTTTGTTTTGTTTATTCAATTACTTTCAAAGAGTATTATTCAATGTTGTCTACTTGCCCGTTGCCTTCCATCAAATGCTGCCATGGCATGTCCTTTTCGAAGATAGAAATGCAATCCAACATTGTGTTGATAATTAACTGATTAAATATATATTTAAATAACAAAATTCTAGAGATTAATTATTTGATAATTCTCTTACGGGTATACGTGTATTACTAACAACTAATTACCCCATCGAAATTGCTCGTCTGAAAATTGAGTTAATGGGTGAATTGTGGTCCCAGAATATAAATCTTTTGTTTTGCGCACGAATACAAATTAAAATTATGTACTTTTCTAAACTTTTGATTAGTACAAACATTAATAAAACTTTGCTTCTAACAAAGAAAAAATTTGACAATATATAAATGGAGTGATCTATCTAGAACAAAAGTGGAAGCATCTGATTTTGTCACGTGACTATAATTATTAATTAATTTATTATCTATTGATGAAGAATTTAGTGAATTCAAAAGATAATATTGACTTTCCAAGGCATAATTTTGTCAATTCAAAGTAACTAAAGTTTCTTTTCTTGTGATCTGATGACATAAAGCGTTAACTGTGCGAAAATCATATGATTTAACATTGAAGGGCATTTGACGTTCCACTATGTTACGGTTAACTGAACTTGGCCTCCTTTTATAAGAAAGGATATGCTTTACTAGTCAATTAGTCCCCCTTCAAATCTACAACATATGGATTAACCAATTAATATAATTGAAGGGTGAAAGCTACAAGCCCTTAAATTCTGTAGAGATGTTAGGTTTTAGAGAAAATGTAACTTACATATCATTGAGAGGAACACGTCATTCGTACATCTGTTTAATAATATTTTGACACACGGACACACACATAATTAGAATAGAGAAAACAAATCATTCAAACACATAATTTATTTTTATTGGACGGTCTTATTAGAAATCATCTCATATAAAAATCTATCTCTAGGTATATATTACGCCACTTCATGCAACTTTTTAACTTTTTCCTTGCTAAATAACAAAAAAAAAAAAAAAAAATTCATCAATGCACCAGAAAGCAAGATAATGACTGTAATACAGCATCGTTGTCACATTCTCTGCTAAAAATCTCTCATACAACTTTACACATTCCAAATTTTGTAACAGAGAATAAGACAGTGGTTACTGTATGATGTGATTGAGATTTGTAATGTTCAACTACAATTGATAAGTGTAGTTGATGGTCAGATACAATAATCATGGTTACAACTAGTAATGATGTTTGCAATAACGTTAGCGCGAGGAAAATGTGACTTTGCATGCTTTGAGCAGCAAGCAAGCTCTCGCTGGTGAAATGAAGAAAGATTTTCATTTTTCACGATTTTGCAGCTCTTCAATTATTTGGCAGCAAGAGAGAAAAAAACACAGAGATTAAAATAATAATAATAATAAACATTGTCATGATCATCATATATTCTTAGCTTTCGATAATATATAAACTTATTGTTTTTGAAAACCTTATTTGTGAATGGAACAATAAGAAATGAAAGAATGGCTGCTAATACCAGAAAGTTGTTCAAAAACAGCTTTCTTAAAACACGAAAAGTAAAATTTATACTTTATAATTTTGCATTAAAAAAATAAATAAATGTGAATTCTGTCGAACACATTTTAATTTATAAACTATTAGCACGAATTGCAAACAGATGGATGCATATATAATGAGCCCGCCCAAAATTATAGCGACAGTGTACTGTTGGTTGGGTTGTTGTTGGGCTTTCTGATTATAGGCTGAGCTCCTGAGCCCAACTAACAGGGCTGCCGGCTGCAAGTTTTTTTCAAAAGGAGAAGTATTTTTACTATTTTAAGACTTTAAGCCTTTGTTTTTGACTTTTCGTTTTTTTTCTTGAGGTGGACTTTTCGTTTAAGTCTTTAAGATGAACTTCATTGCGAATTTGCGATAGATAAAGTATCTGGGAGCAATAACAACTAGATAGAAAAAAATTGTTGGAGCGTTCCAAAACTAAGGTCATGTTTGCTTGGGAGTAGAGGAGTAGGGAGAGGAAAATAATTTAATTTTTTTTTTTTTTCACTTTTTAATGTTTGGCTGGACCAATTCAATGGAATTGAATTTCCATTAAAATTCAATTTCCATCTAATTGAAGAATTTGTATTCCTTATTAATGGGTAAGGATTTCAAATTCCTCATCTATTTGAATATAAAATTTCAATATTATCCTCTAATAAAATTAATTTTAAATAAAAAAGTGTAGACAATTTATATTTATTTTCTTAAATTAATAGAATAATTTATTTAGAAAAAGAAAAAGTATTAAGAAGAACGATGGACCATTGCCGGAGACTCACCGGAGTTTCGCCGGAGATGCATTTCACCATCAAAACCGGTATCAATGGAATCCTTATGAGTCGATCTACAACTCTATAGAGTTAGAAATGCTAATATACATTGTTATTTACCTCAAATCTTGTTTAAATGTTTAGGAAAATTTTTGGAAAAAATTTAACTCTCATATTTCCAACTATATAGTGTATTTTCTGCAAAATTAACATTTTCAATGAGTAGATCGTCCATTTCTGATCATTATTATGTATTTAGCGGGACGAAAGATGGTGGTCAACGGCTGTCAACGGCGGTGGTCAACGCCGGTCAATGGTGACATAATTTTTATTTTAAAAAATAAAATTTTCTATGTAACTAGGTAATTTTAATAGCCTAACATATTATTGTTTTCAATAATTATAAATATTTAGAAACTAAATTAAACATATAACTAATTATGCAATGTTACTTATTTTGATTATAGAATAATAACAAATTAATTAAAAATATAATATAAAATTAATTATTTTGTTATCAAGTTATTTTCTATATTAAATTAATTCATAGTTTAATTATTTTTTATTTGTTAACAATATTAACATTAAAGATAATGGGTATATTTGTCCAAATAAAAAATATGTAATTTTTTTTCTTTTCAAATTTAATGTAGAACCAAATAAGGGTAATTAATTTTTGAAGTCCTCTCCTCTCATCACCTCTCCACTAGTCTCCTTTTTTCTCCTCTCCTCTCCTCCCTTTTCTTAAAACCAAACACCACATAAATGTACATTAATTTGATTTATCATTATTTTTTAAAAAAATTAATTAACAAGGTAAATCGGTAAATTTCATTTTCTTTATCATTTTTTATGATTAGTTTATTTTATTTTATTGGGACAAACAGTGTTGCCGAAGGATATTGTATAGGTTTCTTGTTTCTGAATTATAAGTAGTTTTTCATTGTCATGACACTTGTTTAACACAGTGCATGTTTGATCAGAGTTGTAATATTTTATGAAAAACAAAATTGAATCAGCACCACCGAATATAATTAGTGCAAAATGAAATTTTTAATCTTGGGGCTACGAGTATTCAACAAGAAGTTCAATGAAAGATTGGGAATGTTAATTTTAATCAAATCCACAAAAATACTAGGCTAAGAAAACGAAATATTCGCTAATTTAAATTTGGGTTATTCATGAAACTAATTAAACGATAGGTAGGCTAAAATTTTGGTGAAAAAATCAAAATTATTATTATTTTTTTCTGAATACCGAGGTGGTCCTGAGTGAGCCTCAGCTGTAGAAGGCACTTTTAAATCCGTACCACAATTCAAAATAATCCCCGCTCGCACTGGGTCAATCCATAAAAGATAAACTGCTGGCCAAAATGATGACTCCGTACGAAAGTAAGGCTTGAACTCCTAACTTCTCTTGTGACAGTGCCGAACTACTCGCGCCAACCAACTGTAATTTCAAAATCGAATTTGTGAGATATCGTTCATTACGACATTGTTATCAATATTTTGGTGAAGATACGATCTCCAAGTTGTGAAGTTCTAAAACTTTCTCAGAACGCCTTGTGCTGCTACTCTTATGGGCCCAGCAGCTGTTGCCGGTAAGCCGGAGTTCGTGCTACCAGGAACCTCGATCTTAAAGAACCCGCCGCCAAGGACACATTGATGTCCGAAACTTCCGACATGGGCGCTGCCGGTGACCCACCAATGGGACTTACCAAAAACTCAGCTCCTACATGTTTCTCATCCGGTAACCCCTGCATAGACTTTTTCTTCCACGTCGTGCCCGGCACACCGTCTGATAAATTAACTCAACGGATAGAATTGTCCTGGGCCCACGAACCCAACAATCTTAAAACTGCTTTCCAACTTACGTGGTGTCAGAGAGACTGGAAAATCCGACAGAGAACAGGGAGAATTTCTGCTAGGCACCTATTTCGCTTTGCAAGAAGCATAAGAAAACTTTGGTCTTAAACTCAAGTGCTTTTGTTGATTTCGGGTACTTGAAAGACCTGTCGGAGATTCTTTATCGGATCTTGGAAGGAACCGGTCTAAGTGAGAAGGATGTTGGAGTGAGAGAACAAGAGGAAAGATCGGGAGAAGAAGAAAAATTGATAATTCCGAGGAGGAGGACCATCAAGAAGAAGTTGTCGAAAAGAAAGATGAGGAGATGTGTAGCGTGATCAGCAAGGAAGAGGCTAGGGTTTTGAGAAAGAAAAGAGAGTTAGCTAAAGCAAGAAAAGCTTTAGAGAAATACAATTCTGATTATAGTTATACGTTGTTGTATGACTCTGTTTGTGATGTTTTTGTTAATTTTTTTAAAGCTGATATGCAGACATTGAACTCGGAGGATCTTTCACAGATTAGTCTTGCAGCGAAATGGTGTCCCTCTATTGATTCCTCATACGATAAGACAACCTTGATATGTGAGGGGGTCGCCAGAAGGAGGGTTAGGGATAGGTCTCGAAAGCAAGTTCTTGTGCCTTTATGTATGTCTTTTCCATTGCTGGAGGTTTACATGTGTGCCAAAAATTGGAGTTCTTTGCCTTACAATAGGGTTGCTTCTGTTGCAACGAAGAACTACAACTCCTTCGTTTGAGAAGCATGATAAGGAAATGTTCAAAGAGATTCTTGAAAAAGTGAGGAGTGGAAGGAAATATTCCCCAGCGCGGGCCCTGGGGTTGTTGCTTTCGCATCAGATAATTAAGTCATTGGACGCTACGAATGAGAATGGTGCAGAAATGGCTGAGCTTCAATGTTCAAGAATGGTTGAGGATGTGTCAAAGAAGGGAAAACTCACAAATTGTCTCGCATTTTCTGATGTTTCTTCGAGTATGGACGGGCTACCAAGAATGGAGCAATCGGTTGCACTTGGTTTGCTGGTTTCAGAGTTGAGCGAAGACCAAGTAATAAAAATGGTTATTTGTTTTCAGTGATATGGAGTTTGATCGTGCAAATGAACAAGGTTGGTCTGAAGATAAAGATGAAGATGAAGATATGAACAGAAGGAAGCTTGAGGAGAAGACAGAGAAGGCTCAAAAGGAGTGTGGATATGATAAGGTCCTGAGACCGTGTTTTGGAATCGACGATACTCGCCTTCCACTCCAGTGGTGGCTAAACAGACGGTAGTCGCAATGCTGAATGGGTTTTCGAAGAACTTGCTTTGTTCTTGAATGAAGGCGGCATCGCGAACGCTAGCTGAGGATGTGATGGAACAGGCCAGTTCTGGTGATGAGTACAAAAGAACTCGTAATTTGTGATCGATTGATATGTGATGAGCTTTTAATTTTTCAGTTTTAGTTTTTCGTTCTATTTTTTGGTGTATGGAATCCAAGGGATATCCAATTTCAGTGCCCTGAGAAAGCTGTTATTATCACAAATAGTCATGTATTTAAATAAATTTTGGTACTACACATGCAATGCTTAATTTCCTCTGTTCCTGTTAGTCTTATTATTTGTTCTTATCTGATGCTTGGAGGGATTTGAGCTTAAACAAATCAAATAAATCAGTTTACAATATTGTAAAAGTTATTGTTACGTTTTAATATGTAATCTTAATTAACTTCACATATTTTGTGAATCATATGGCATGGTCCAGTCCTCTATTCATCATATTTATTATATATCCCCAGAGCAAGAAACCTGTGGGCCGGGGAGTTATCTTCTCACAGTTGAGAGTAGCTGTTTTGAAATAATGTCAATATTAATCAGTTTAGGTGTTAAGAGAACTTTTATTCTCAATAGTTATCTTCTCACAGTTGAGAGTAACTGCTTTGAAATAATGTCAATATTTATCAGTTTAGGAGTTAGAGAGCTTTTTAGAGAGCTTTTATTCTCAATCTCCATGCGGAACCCTATCATGGCAGTATGCCACAGAAGAGTATAACACCTATCCTTCCACATTGAAATGCTTGATGTCCATTTTAATCGACAATAACATGCGTACATGTACGCAATGACTAGCTATTTTCAAATTCAACGAGTGAAATGGAAAAGCTGGTACTCAGATTGCTCTGTTCCTTATTGCTAATCATTCAGCCTTCTTTCCGATTTCGTGTTGTTAACTACAGGAAAACAAGCTGTAGATTTGCACTGTAAAGAAAATACTATGAATATCTTGTTACCACGCACCCATTTAATAATTTTAAAAATTAATTTTATTCTAGAGACTCTAGAGAATTATAAAATAGTTCCTCAATTAAACTCTTTTTAACTATTCACACATTAATTTTTAAAATCAAAACATGTCACTCTTTCATTGAGTAATATCAACGTCCACATAAATTTTTTTAAAATTTATTCTTTCTGTAACTTGCAGTTTTTTTTTTTTTAAATTCTTCCCATTCTTTTGTCATAATCTGCACACAAGTAAATCAAAAGCTTCTTCTACCCATTTAATTTTTGTCTTCTAAGTTTTTCTTGGTTGACATGGGACAAAATATAAACTTAAACTATTATTAAATAAAAAACACACAGAGGCAAGGCAAAAATAAAAATTCAACACTCTCAAGGATTGCAAAGACATACATAAATTCATCATACAATGAGTCCTACAAGAGATACAGGGCTTCCTAATTCACCATTATAAGATATTCTACCTAAGAGAAACAAAGTTTAAAGAAGGAATTCTAAACAAGAACACTCTTGTAAATTACACTCTCAAAATTATACACGTTATTCTAAAATTCCTACATATTATCTTTATATAAACAAATTGGAATATCGCTCCAAGCTTAGGATAAGGTCTCTATCATTTTAGAACTCAAATCAAATTTAAATCGAAAATCATAGCTTTAATGAGGTGGAAGTTAACAAAACAAACACAATTTGACAAGTCAATTTCAATAATACATTCTGAACTGTTAACACTCATTTAATTGATGTAAAATCTCTGAATCAAACATTGTAAAATTCATAAAACCCTGACTTATTGAGGTTTTTAATGATATGAAGTTTATTAATTAAATTCTGATTCACTGATGCCAATAAATTCAAAACTTTCGGCTTTGTGTATAATTCTTGATAGCTATTATCTTTTTGACTAAATCTTGAATATCTTTTAAGAAGAGATATCCGAACTTATTCTATAGAATTCCTTAGAAACTAGACAAATTTATTTTTTCAATCTTATATAATACATAATTCAGCTTTTTATAATTTAATTATTTCTAAAATAATACAGTTAATTTAAATAAATGAATTATTAATCTTGATTTTTGTTGCCCACATTGACTAACCAATCCAAATGTTCCCATTCTACTTTTTTGCCAATATTCAAACATGATAAGTCTCTAAACACTCCGGTGTCATTGTTCCGTCGACCCTTCTTCTACTTCATTTTTTTCTTTCCTTCTTTTTACCTCATACTTGTAAAGCAAAAGATCAATGACAGCATCATAATATAGTTTTGATGTATAAGTGCCAAAAAATATGATCACTTCCACTGGGCCACATTCATAGAAAAAATAATAAAATATTTTTTTATTACTCGGATTCATGTTTAAGAGAGAGACGATACAAGGCAATATGGAAATCACATGATAGTTTATGTTAAGCCCAAAGAAATCACTAATTTAACCCAGAATATTATCAATAAACAGCATGTGATTACAACAAAAATCACGTGTTAACAATTCAGATACGGGCAAAATGGTTAATTAATCCAACAACATGAAATGAAATATAAGAACAAACAACACAAATCTAGATCTGCAGTCAAATCTTCCGCCAAGTCCGCTTTCTTCGCACTTCATAAAGAGAAAAATCAAATATGAATCTAATAGAAGTTTATAAACGAACACTGGCAAGAGCATTGAGTGAAATAACAAGTACATGCTTGAGTCAAGTTTGCGAATACGTACTCAAAAACAAGGGAAATCTCGATTTATTGAAGCTATCAAGTATAATTTTATATTTAGAATTCTTCTTTATCCATGTATCCGGACTTTGAAGGTTTTTGAACCTTCATGATGAAACTTGCGTGTTGAATTAAATTTGATGTTAATCGAAATTTATTAGAGATAGATAGTCGATGACATAGTTAATGAATGTGTTTGATGGATTTCCAAGGCGATGAATTTACGTATATTAAATTTCTCTTAATGGTAAACTTCATCAACTATTATAAAATATGACTCTTAATAATATTTTTCTAAATACCAGAAACCGGCGCATTGTGATTGCCACATGATCCACTAGTGTGTCAAGGGAGAATGGATATTTATCAAGAGATTCTTACCGTACCATTAGATGCTCAATCTGCTTGCTTCAAGTGGTCTAAATTGTGTTGATCATCTAATACCAGTCTCCTTATTATTCTTCTACAAGCAGTTCATATTTGTTCAGTTGCGTCTATTGATCAGGATCGATTGGTGCCAGTAACAAAATCCGATTAGTAAAACATATGTGACTCTGTGGTTATGCAAGTTTGCCAATCAAGGAATTACATGTGTTGCAAAAACACAGAATTGTGAACCCGGGAACATATGGAGACTCAAAATGTACACTTGAGAATATGTATTATTGGAGATAGCATTGCAGCTGGCACTCAACTGCGTCTTATACTTGAATCAGCTACAAGCAATGAGATGAGCACAGCAAGTACTAGTGAGCTAAGATGCACAAGAAAGCATATCTAATATGAGTCGGCCGGGAGCTCTTATTTCTAGCTCCATATATATACTCTAAAATACTTCAGACACAGTTTTATGCATGGATATGTATACGATGGTGGCTGTGTGTGGGAATAGCTTCTCAATCTCTAACCTTGGTGGACTGACGGTAGTTCTATAGCTTAAAAATTGAAAGTTACATGGGATATAATTAGGATTAGTACTCCCCATGGAACGTATAAATACAGCCCGAAGGTTGACAAAACCAAAATAAAATGCAAGTTGCAATCCAGATGCAAAAAAGAGGAGGCTTGTAAATTGGCGTCTTGTGCTCTAGGAGAGGCTTACCTACCCTGGAAGTCTTTGCTGGGCTCCCGGAATCCGGTAATATCGATCCGATAGCTGGTTTCAGGTAAATACTGGGATTTTTGTCATTATAATTCTGTGGTTTGGAATCTTGATGAGGCTGGCAACTACGAATTGGTTGCTTGTGAGTTGCGGCGATAGGAGAGGGAAGAACCATTAGCCCAATGAGTAACAATAGCAAGTGTGTGAGTGTGAGAATCATCTTTGTTGATTCTGGTTATGCTGCGATTTCAGGATTTGGTGCCTTTATAGAGAATTCTTCTTCTGCTTTAAGTTTGATCATATTGTGATAGGTAAAGTTGGGACAGAACGCCTATCCTTGACTTAATTTTTTAGTAAATGTTGTCTTAATTAGCTAATTATTATGCTGCTATTAACCAATCGGCTCATACCCTATTGGCACGCCCATTTTGAGAGTTTTGAGTCCATACACTTTTAGGACTCTTTTTTTTTTTTTTAAATAATTGAGTAGAGTAAATTTCTCCTTTATTAATGTGGATGAAGTAAATAATTCTCTGATATTAAGTGAGTAGAAATCTAGAACATGTTATAGTAGACTTGATATAGAGTAGTCGTAGTAAATTTTTCATAATGTGATCATAATGTGGTATAAATTTCTCCTTTATTAACGTAAATAGAGCAAATATCTCTGGATTAGAAATCTTGAATATGCTATAGTGGACTTGATATAGAGTAGTTGTGGTAAATTTTTTATTGTAAAATTGAGTAGATTTAATTATATATATGTAATAAAATAATAAATAAGCAGAAATCTGAGTTATGTCATAGTAAACTCAATACAAATTAGTTATAGTAGATTTTTCATTATCAATAAATGAGTAAATCTAACTCTAGCACACACACAAAAGAATTGACTTGTAATAATGTTGTCACGCCAAGATTGACTTGTGTTTGCAAAATTTTACTTTATTTATATATGAATTTTAAAAAAAAAATCTCAACAACAGTACCCAGTACTCCTCTACTCTGCATTAATGCTTGTTAAGGAAGCTCATAATGCACATAAGGAAGTCACACACTCAGCGTGTGTGAATAGAGAGCAAGTCAGCAAAGTTAGTTAAGAACTCTACCAGCTCAACAAGTTTGTTAAGCATGCATCACATTCTGTTGTTAGTAGTTATATTGATACAAGCTTAGTATAAATACTAGTGTAAATCTCACTTTGGTTATTGAATAAGAAAATCAAAGAAATTCCAGAAAGTTCATCTTCATTTTCTCTGTTCCCAAACAAACTTTATCGTATTTATACAATTTCAACATGGTATCAGAGCCGCATAACAGAGCAAGTACAAGTAATCAACAAGTAAGTTCCAGAAACTTAATAACTACAAATGCAAATCAACAAACTCAGATCAATTTTCATTTGATACTCCTATCAAACTAGATAGATCCAACTACTTGTTATGGCGATCACAAGTTCTAGCCTCTATTAGAGGCAATCGATTAGAAGGATTCATTGATGGAACAAATCCAGCACCTGAAGAACAACTTATTCTTGCTGGAACTAATGGATTTACCCAAGAGATTGCTAATCCAGCATATCAGAACTGGAGATCACAGGATCAAATGTTGCTTGGATGGCTCTTATCATCAATAAGTGAAGGTACTCTGAGTCTCGTTATAACTTGTACTAGTTCATTTGATGTCTGGAAAACTCTTGAAAGAAAATTTGGCGTGCAATCTAAAGCTAGGATTCTTCAACTGAGATATGAGTTGAATACACTTAAGAAAGAGTCATTGAGTGTTGAGGATTATTGTATTAAGATGAAATCAATAGCTGATAAAATGGCAAGTGCTGACAGTCCTATAACTGAAAAAGATCTGATGTTAACAATCTTGAATGGTTTAGGATCAGGTTATCGTGATGTTGCTACTTTTATAACTGGTTCTAAAATGGAGTTTGATGATGCATATGCATTGTTGTTGACACATGAAGCTAGGTTAGAACAAGATCAAGATGATAAAAGTGTCTTTAATGCAAATTATGCATACACTAATGCATAGTATCCTAAAGCCTTCTTTGCTCAACCTAGAGGAGGATTTAGAAGAGGTGGATACACTGGTAATTTCGGTGGAAGAAATTATAATTTTGGAAGAGGGAATTCAAGTTAGTTTCAGAGGATGAATCATAGCAATTTTAGAAGTGGATATAGTAGAGGTCAGTCTTTTAGTCCAAATAATTCCTTTCTTGTTCAGTCACCTAAGAATCTATCTCCATTTACTACAGATGGATTTACTGGAGTTAGTGGACCTCAAAGAGCTTCAGCATTGCAGAAAACTTGATATGTCAAATATGCTTCAAATCTGGTAATACTGCTGATATCTGCTGGCATAGATTTGTTGAGAATTACGTTCCTGTTGCAAGAGGTTTTGGCAAGGGCAAGGGACCAAGATCAGCATACTTTGCTAATTTTGATGGTTTTGCTTCTCCATATCAAAGTGTTGACGATTATGATAATTTTAGTTTCAATTATTCTCAACAAAGCTTTCATCATACCTTTGGAACTCAATATTACTTTGGAAGTGATGCTTCTGTCTCTGGAGCAACCTATATGGCTAACTTTAAAGGAGCTACTGATGATGGATGGTATTTAAACAGTGGAGCCACTCACCACTTAACAAACAACATGAAAAATCTACAGCTCAGAGAAGAATACAAAGGTACTGATCAGCTTATTATTGAAAATGATAAAGGTTTATCTATTTCTCATATTGGACATGCTTTTCTGAAATTTAGAGCTTCTAGCCACTCAACCACACATACCACCATAACACTAAAAGAAATGCTACTTGTTCCTTCAATAACTAAAAATTTATTAAGTATTTCTAAGCTCACCTCTGATAACCCTATTTCTGTTGAATTATGTGGAAACATTTGTTTTGTTAAGGATTTGAAGGGGCAAGTTCTTCTGCAGGGCTTTGCTGATAAAGGTCTTTATAAGCTGCAATTCAAACCTCTATTCTCTACAATCTCATTACCTGCATGTCAAGGGCAAGGGACCAAGATCAGCATACTTTGCTAATTTTGATGGTTTTGCTTCTCCATATCAAAGTGTTGACGATTATGACAATTTTAGTTTCAACTATTCTCAACAAAGCTTTCATCCTGCCTTTGGAACTCAATATTACTTTGGAAGTGATGCTTCTGTCTCTGGAGCAACCTATATGGCTAACTTTGAAGGAGTTGCTGATGATGGATGGTATTTAAACAGTGGAGCCACTCACCACTTAACAAACAACATGAAAAATCTACAGCTTAGAGAAGAATACAAAGGTACTGATCAGCTTATTATTGAAAATGATAAAGGTTTATCTATTTCTAATATTGGACATGCTTTTCTGACATTTAGAGCTTCTAGCCACTCAACCACACATACCACCATAACACTAAAAGAAATGCTACTTGTTCTTTCAATAACTAAAAATTTATTAAGTATTTCTAAGCTCATCTCTGATAACCCTATTTCTGTTGAATTATGTGGAAACATTTATTTTGTTAAGGATTTGAAGGGGCAAGTTCTTCTGCAGGGCTTTGCTGATAAAGGTCTTTATAAGCTGCAATTCAAACCTCCATTCTCTACAATCTCATTACCTGCATGTCATCTGTCACAATTTCAATTGAATAAGCCAATTTCTATGTTGTCCTATGCAAAAATATCATCTTGTTATCAAAATAATAATGTTGCCAACAAAAACTGTTATCACTCTGCTTCTGTTGTTTGTAATCAGAAACCTAATGAAGTAACTTTTTACATAAAAGATATGGTCATCCAAACCTAGCAATATTGATGCACTTACTTAAGAATTGTAAACGGGTTAAAGTCTCTCACAAAACTTCTATATATTCTATGAATTCTATATGTGAAGCTTGTCAGTTAGGGAAAGTTTACAAACAAAATTTCTCTACAGCTGAGGTGTTGGAATTGATTCATACTGACATTTGGGAGCCTTCACCTACTATGTCCAGAAATGGTTATAAGTATTACATCAACTTTGTTGATGACTTTAGTAGATACACATGGATTTATCCTTTTAAATTCAAATCTCAAGCCATTGAAGTCTTTAAATTGTTCAAACTCCAGGTAGAAAATCAATTCAACACATTAATCAAAATGCTGCAATCTGACTAGGGGGAGAGTATAGAGTTTTTACTCATTTCTTGAATCAAAATTGGATAATTTTTAGACACTCATGCCCATATACTCATCATCAAAATGACTTAGTTGAAAGGAAGCATAAGCATATAGTAGAACTAGGACTGGCACTGTTAGCCCAAGCTAATCTTCCTTTTAAATTTTGTAGGATGTTGTTCATACAACAGTCTACAACATAAATAGAATTCCAACACCTGTCCTCAAACTTCTTTCTCCTTATGAGAAATGGTTCAAGCATAAGCCAGACTATAGTTTTTTCAAGTGTTTCAGTTGTCTTTGCTATTCTTATTTGAGAGACGTTAACAAACACAAATTTGATTTTCACACAAGCGAGTGCATCTTTATTAGATATAGTCCTTCTCACAAAGGGTACAAGTGCCTAACAAGCTTAGGGCAAGTCCATATTCTCAGACATGTCATTTTTTATGAAAACACATTTCTATATTCTATAAACAGTGACTTCTCTTCATCTGAAAAGATCACAGAACATGAAATTCTAGTATCAAACTTCTTTTAACAGTAAATTTATCACCTCTCAGCCTTATCCTTACCTAATAGCAGCTTTGAAGATACTTACTCAACAAGCTCAGCAAGTCAAGAACAGGTACCTTCATTCTCTACATAAACAATTACTCTGCAACAACAACAAGAATAATCAAACCACACATCATTAGAAACTTTAAATTCTGACACATTCTCTCTACTACCTGAACTTCCTTAAATGTCACTTGCACCACAAACAACATCTCAACAACATCAAAATACATAACTAAGCCCAAACAAAACTATTATATCACAACCTTGTCACAGAATGGTTACCAGATCAAAATCTGAAATCTTCAAACTAAAATTATATACAGCCACTTTAACCAATACAGAACCTAATACAGTCCAAGAAGCTCTAAATGATCAGAACTAACATCAAGCCATGAGAGATGAGTATAAAGCCTTAATAAAAAAACAAGACATAGACTCTAGTACCATTCTCACCAGATTACAATGTTGTTGATAATAAGTGGGTGTTTAGAGTCAAATAGAACACTGATGGAAGCATAGCCAAATACAAAGTTAGAGTAGTTGTAAAAGGTTTTCAACAGACTGAAAGGATTGATTATTTTGAAACTTTCATTCCTGTTGTAAAATCATCAAGGATTTTGTTAAGTCTTGTTGTCATGCACAAGTGGATAATCAGACAAATGGATGTGAATAATGCTTTCCTAAATGGAGAGTTGACTGAAGATGTTTATATGTGTCAGCCTAAAGGGTTTGTTGATTTGCATAGACCTAATTATGTGTATAAACTGAAGAAGGCTTTATATGGCTTGAAACAAGCTCCTAGAGCCTGGTATGACAACTTGAAGAGTTGCTTGGTTGCAAAGTAGGGATTCCAGAATTCTAAAGCTGATACATCTTTATTCTTTAAGGGAAAACTAAATTCAATGATCTTGATCTTAGTCTATGTTGATGATATACTGATTACTGGATCTAATAGTGATGAACTGGAAAATTTTATTTCAGAATTCAGCAAAATGTTTGCATTAAAAGATTTAGGAGAGCTGTCATATTTCTTTAGTATTGAAGTTTTCTATTATGAAGATAGTGTTTATCTGTCTCAAAAGAAATATATCAGGGATCTGTTGAAGAAGGCCGATATGATAGAATGCAAAGGATATGAAACTTCCAATGGTTACATGGTCAAAACTTCAAAAAAAGGTTAACGGTTACTTAGGACATTATATTGAAGATCCAAAGGATTACAGAAGCTTGTTTGAAGGCTTGTAGTGCCTAGTTTTAACCAGACCAGAAATTTCTTTTGCAGTACATAAGCTAAGTCAGTATGTAGCAACACCTATACTACAACATGTAATGACCTGTAAGAGAGTTCTTAGGTATTTGAAAAGTACAAAAGATTATGGATTAAAATTCTCAGCTGGAGGTGAAATAAAGCTTATATGCTATACTGATACAGATTAGGCCTATGATATTGATGATAGGAAATCATTAGAAGCTTACTGTATTTACTTAGGACAAAATCTAATATCTTGGTCATCTAAGAAGCAATCTATAGTTGCAAGGTCAAGTGCTAAAAGTAAATACAAGGCTCTTGCATCTGCTAGTGCTGAAATTACATGGATTCAATCTCTGTTCAAGGAACTTCAGATTGAATGCATTACATCACCAACAATCTGGTGTGATAATGTTAGTGCAACAGAATTGGCCAAAAATCCGGTCTATCATTCAAGGACTAAGCATATTGAGTTAGATATGCACTTCATGAAAGATAAAGTGTTAGCAAAAGAACTGGAAATCAACTATATTCCTATTGAGGAGCAGATTGTAGACATTTTAACAAAACCTCTTACCTTCATTCATTTCAGTTACTTCAGGGCCAAACTTAATGTGCATCAATGTCCCTTGAGTTTGAGGGGGGCTATTAAAGAAGCTCATTATGCACATAATGAAGTCACACACTCAGCACGTGTGAATAGAGAGCAAGTCAGCAAAGTTAGTTAAGAACTTTGCCAGCTCAGCAAGTTTGTTAAGAATGCATCATATTATGTTGTTAGCAATTGTATTTAGTTTTATATTGATACGAGCTTAGTATAAATCCTAGTGTAAATCTCACTTTGGTTATTGAATAAGAAAATCAAAGAAATTCCAGAAAGTTCATCTTCATTTTCTCTGTTCCAAACAAACGTTACAGTCTTTATACAATTTCAACAATGCTGATTCCATTTAGCACGGAGCGTCTCTCTTAATAGAACATGAAAATACTACTGATTTAAAAAGTTTGACAGGCTATTGCTACGTAGAGATTAAGTAATTGATTTTAAATCTATGCATACGTGAAGCGCTGGCTATCTTATTACTCAACACAAAAAAAGAGTAGCTTACAGCACTAATCCTCCATTGATTCCTTTCTTTTCCTCCTCTTTTTCTGTTTGAATTATTTTCCAAAATATGTTGGTTTTGTGAGTAGGAACGGAGATTTGATTGGTTTTAAAAGGATACGTTGCATGTCTAGGTGATATGCTTATTGAGTTAACGGTCATGTTCTGTATTGAATAAATCTTAAGAAGTTGTTAAGTTGAATGAGTCTAAGTTAGTTGAGATATTATCAACTAAGTTTGTTAGGTATTCAGTTCCTGATTTGTTGGGATCATTTTGTTTCATCTCCGTTTTTGTTTTGTCTGGTTTGTATAAATAAGTTATGGTGGAATAATAAAGGCATGAACCATTTAATCAAAGAAATACTTGTGTTTCACCTGGGAGGGATTGGCTTCCTCGAACTAGCCAACCTTCAACGTTTCCTAGAGCAAGAGCAAGATAGGAAGAGACAAGCAGAATAAAAATAGCTTGCCTGTACCACTAGGCCATAGGCACCTGCTACTACCATTAAGCTTTTACTTGCATCGAACGATACAGCCTTGGCTTTGCATACGTGCTGGCCGGACTTCAGAGGTTCAATATATTGATGAAAAGAAAATGGAAGTTTCCTTATCCTGTTCTTATATTATTATATTTAAAATTTTGTCATGATTTTTTATTTATTATTATTATTATTATTGTAACCGTACTAATAAAACAATGATTTAGTTCGCCTTTTTAATATCATTAATTTATTAAATGGGTAGGGCGGGATAAGAAACCCTCCTTACCAAACATTAGTTATTTTTATTTTTATTTTTATTTTTTTGGGAACTTGAGTGAATTTTTTATGGGCACAACATGTATTTACAAGAAACCAAGCTCTATCCAGGGAGATCAAACAAATAGTCGAGTGAAGTGAATTGATAAAAAGCAGTGGCGAAGCTAGAACCATTTTTTGGGGTGGGTTGATTTTTTTTTCAAATAAATTTATCTCTCAAAAAATTTTTTATATACAAAAAAATTATTAAATTACACTACATAAGCCCAATAATAATAATAATAATAATAATAATAATAATAATAATAATAATAAAAGTACAATTTAAATAAGAAAAATACTATTGAGGAAGTTATGCCATGCGATTATTAAAAAAGCAAACTCATCTATTATTCCATTTGAGTTGTATTATTTGCAATTTTGTTTTCAATGTACACATAAAATTTGAAAGAAATTCATTCTCCATCTTATTTTAATGTGTTGTCTTAATAAGTTTCATGGCAAAAAATACTCTCATTAATCATTTTCATAGCAGAAAATAGTTTCACATGGCGGGTTCTCATATCAAGCATATCTATCACTATTTTGTAGCTTTTGAAGAAGTTTTCTTTGTCGTTGAGGCTAAGTGTACAACATTAAAATATCTTGAGATTTTATTTGTCATGCTTGACAAAAGTAAGTCATTTACCCCTAAAAATTTATTTAATAAATGTAAAATAAACACAAATTTATTTTTTAGTAAAAATTTTAATAAGGACAAATTTATAATTAACTATTTTTCTTTCAAAAAATTCACCCTGTTTAAAAGGATATTTATTTTGAGAATGTGAGAGCAAATTTAAGGAATGTATGAGAATAAGGAAAAAAAAAAACTTTTCGCATACAGTTGGAATACGTAGTTTTGAACTAATGAGCGACATTAATCGAATTAGGAATTAGAAATCTTTCACTCTCCATATTTCAACCACAGAGCTTTAATTTTTTTTTTTTTTGACATGAAATGAATAGAATAGAATTACTGTAGCAAACACACGTAGCAGACAATTGCTAACTACCACGTGATCTACTACACACTATATACTCACACACACCAAAGTTCACAACCGATGTGGGATCCCGAAGGACCAGTCCACCCTCGGCCCAATTAGCCCAACCCAGAAGATGCCTGGGTGGAAGACTCACACACCACGTAGCGATTGCTACAGCTGTCATTTTTTTTGACATGAAATGAATAGAATAAAATTACTGTAGCAAACACACGTAGCAGGCAATTGCTGACTACCACGTGATCTACTACACACTATATACTCACACACACCAAAGTCCACAACTGATGTGGAATCCCGAAAAACCAATTTTTTTTTTTTTAATGTCAAAGACTTTGTACCATATATATCAGTAGCGGCAAAATTAATGCAACGACTAATAAAAGATGTCCTTTTCGAATTTGTTGGGTGAAATGAACAAATAGCTGACCTCTTGAGATGTATATATGCAGGTAAACTTTTGGTAATCTTTCATTTTCACCTTTGGATTATAAATGGACATATTAAATTAAATAATTATGATCAGTTGCTCATATTTAATTATAATTTGATCATGATTACTTTTCAAAAAGAAAAAATGATCATGATTAAAGGTCCTGCCGGTGACAAGGATTAGACAGTTTCTCGGTCAAGACTTTTCAGTCCCTACTTTTTTTTTTTTATACTTTTTCAGTCCCTACGCAGTTGTGAGGAGTTATGACTATTGAGGTTGTGCAAACATTAATTTGCGGACCATGGATTAATTGGCAATAAAATGCTGACGTAGTTGAGACAGAGAGCCAAAGTTGCTGAGCAATGGCAGTCATAACTGGTCTTTTTGTTTGGCACGGATAATTGTAGTATTGTAGTGTGGTTGGATAATTGTAGTTTGTTATATTTTAAAAGTTATAATTTTAAAATATTTTAATAAATATTTATTGGTTTAAAAGTTAATTTTATTTTATTTTAATTTATTCTTTATAATATTTTTATTAATTTTATTGTAATTATTATTTAAAAGTTATATTACACCACTATTAATTGTTACTTTATAGTTACATTTTTTTTTTTTAATCTCATCAGCTCAATACCAAATAAGTCTTTATGACTGATATACTATTTATAAGGGGCGGTTTTAATTACTTCATCTTCCTGTATCCTGATATTTGGCTAGAATTATACCAGAGAAGTTGCTCTGAATAAGGGTAAAGTTCAAGAATTCATATGCTGGGTTCCATTACTGTCATAAACAAAGCTACCAAATATTAGCAAACCCTTATTTTTCTGATATTGCAAGATTGATCTAATCGTAGCCTTCATCAATTTAACTGCTATCTAATCATCTCAATATAGTTTTGTCTTGTATCTTCTATTGATGATTTTTAAGGAGATCGAACCAACTTGTGATTGAGTTGTATGGATACTTCCAAGCCATGTAATAATTAGTAGTTTATATTTGGAAATGGATGATATATCAAGTGATTCATTACTAATTCATCAATCTTTGGAAGTTGAACTTGCTTGAATAAATGTGTACTCAAATTCTATTGTAATATTGATCATGTAATATCAACTTAGTAAACCCAATTGCCTGTATAACAATAACGTTTTTTTGGTTGCTGTTTATACGAGTTAAGTATATCATGCAGGAAATTCTTTATGTGGCAAAAGCACAGGGAACATTCAGAAAGTGAAAAAGGACTTTGGCAGATGCATTATTATAGATATTACAGCAGCTGTCACTCAACTGCATTTTACATTCGAGAAATTAGGTAGTCATCGCCCACAAGCAATCAACAAGCGAATGAACCACTGGGATGAGTGAGCATTCCTCTGCAAGTACTAGAAACAAATAAGACATAAAAAGAAATAATATTATAGAGGACTAATAAGCAGGAGCTTTATTAATTTGTATAGCAAATAATCCATGTATATTTTTTTTTATCAAAATCAGTTGTGTGGGGGATTGTAGGCTGGCTTGTGTTCTGGGAATGGCTTCCCTACTTTAGGGAGTTCGAAAGCCGGTGGCTTTGGGAAAGGCTTCCCAATCTTTGGAGGCTCGTAAATTGGAGGCTTAGGGAATGGCTTGTCAATCTTGGGAGGTTTTGGGAATGGCTTGTCAATCTTGGGAGGCTTTGGAAAAGGCTTGTCAACCTTCGGAGGCTCGTAAACTGGAGGCTTTGGAAATGGCTTGTCAACCTTGGGATGCTCGTAAACTGGAGGCTTTGGATATGGCTTGTCAATCTTGGGAGGCTTTGGGAATGGCTTGTCGATCTTGGGAGGCTCATAAACTGGAGGCTTTGGATATGGCTTGTCAATCTTGGGAGGCTTTGGGAATGGCTTGTCAATCTTGGGAGGTTTTGGGAATGGCTTCTCAATCTTTGGAGGTTTGGGAAATGGCTTGCCAACCTTCGGAGGCTCGTAAACTGGAGGTTTTGGGAATGGCTTGTCAATCTTGGGAGGCTTTGGGAATGGTTTATCAATCTTGGGAGGTTTTGGGAAAGGCTTGTCAATCTTGGGATGTTCGTAAAATGGTGGCTTAGAGTAATCAGCAAGAGATGGAGTGGCGAGAAGTACCACCACCCCAAGGAGCAACACTGGCAAGTATGTTAGAGACATCTTCTTCGCTTTGTTTTTCGATGGTACAAAATTAGGAACTGGTGCTCTTTTATAGAGTTCCTGTGACTACGTTGGCCATTGCAGGTTTTAAAACAATCTTGTTAGTTATGTTTTAAGCTTATTTTATGAAAAAAAAGTCAAAAGTAACATTTGTAATTTACCGGGTGAGGATAGATGTTTTAGGTGAATTTGGGTCCCTCTTGAGTCGGCGGAAGTTGAAAATTGAAGCAGTGCCTAATTTCAAAGTATGACAATTTTTTTATCTTTCCGGTGACCCCATTCCATTAATATAATTTTTTCCAACAAGATTTATTTTACTATGATTTTTGGTATTTTAAATATAGAAATTATTTCTAGATACATTCTACCATATTCTGGTTCCTTCCATCGAGTTTGCTCATTTCATTGTCACAGTTTTGCGTAATGCTGTCATTTTAAATTGATTTTGTGGTCGAAAATTGAACATCAATTATATGCGTTAATTATAATCACGTGGTTATCTACCCTGCCCTTCAATTAATGGTTGCATAAGTTGATAGCCAAATACAGACTAATTAAGTTCAGACGTTGTGGCTTCGAAAGAGAGGGTGCTCGTCTTTGTCAGATTGGTTATCTATGTGTACATAAATGATTATTAATTGGTTATCTATGTGTACATAAATGATCATTAATAATCATTGAATAATCCGTTAATTGTAAATCATGTATACAAGTTTTGTGCATGTAAAATGATGTGACATACATGTAACGAGGGAGTAGAAGAACAAAAGATGACCACGTATTTACGACTTCGTACAATATCAAAGGAAAGTTTGGAAGTGTTGCCGAGCCAAGTTGCTCGGCCGCTTCAATGTAAAACAGATCAAAAGCAGATGACTTTCGAAAAAGTTAGCGAGAAAATATTTTGTGCATCAAAAGGTACCACATCACCAACCATATAATGCAGTGTAATGAGTAATGATATGCCATACGTGTTGAAAAATTGCCCGATAAATTGGTGGGCATATTAATATAGTAATCTTGTACATAAAATATCTCAAAATAATTAGCTATATAAAAGTCCAAACAAATGAAAATGTTAGCTCTACTATATTTATAATCCAATCCATTTTCATCCTTTCAATTGCCACCGTCCACCGTCTTGTTAGCTGATTCAACTTCTTCCAAACGGGTTTGACTACTTTTATTTTCACATTACCCCATTGCCACCGCTTCCCCCTCTTTTTTATTACGAATAATTATTTGAACAGTTGAACCGATTAATGAAAGCAAATGTAGAAGGTAAATAAATATTTGTACGTCATTATCGTAAAATAGAAAAAGGAAATATTCTTATTCTTTGCGGTGGAACAGCAGCAAGGTATGGGCTGTCGCGCGGTGGCCCGTTTTTGAGAGCATGGTGAGTAAGCTTTAGGTTTAAGCTTAGTAAATTATATTTACAAAATTTAATTTTTTAAAAAATATATAAGGGCCGGGCCAAATCCGGGATTTTTTGTGTATGCCCAGATCCAGGCCCAGCCCGGTAAATTTAGCCTGAAGGCCCGGCTCACACATAGAGGGCCGGGCATTTTGCCCACCCAAATTTATGGTCTCAATTTGTTCACTCCAAGTATTGCCCCATGATTCAATTATGTCAAATCGTACGATAGATTAATTTCGTGGTTTATTATCCTGATGGCTGAGTGGAAATTACCAAATCCCATCGATTACGTACGTATAACAATGTGAGTTTACCATTCAAAAAAAAAAAACAATGTGAGTTTATATCAACTAATAATAAAACCCGCCAGTAAACGTTGGAGCTCATCTGACTATCTCCACGGCCTGGTTGAGAGTGAGGTTCAATCCCAACAAGCGCAATACGACTGCTCCCCAAATATAATGGGGTAGTTGGCTCCCCATATCAGGAGTAGAACATATCACTGCAGCTCATCAGCTACAAGCAATTAACACACATGATATGAGCAATCCAATGATATGAGCATTCCCAAGTACCGTTGCTAACTGAAATAAGCACAAAATACAATAATAAGAATCCGCAGGAGCCAGCGGCTTATTTACTCGCAACTGATATATCTTTTACTAGTGTTATTTTTTGAAGAATCAGTTGTTGTGCGGAGGCTTATTGTAAGCAGGAAGCTTGTGTTGTGAGAAAGGCTTGCCCTTCCTGGAAGGAGGAATGTATTTTGGTGGCTTTAGAGGCCCAGATGGTATCTCCACATGAGGAGGTTTCTCGTAGTTATAAACTGGTGGTGGCTTGTTTTGAGGGATTAATGGTTTCACTTCATTGGGAGTCTTGGGTGGTGGGAATAAGGATCCAGCCGGCTCCAACGGAATAATGGGTTTCTGATAATTAACTGGTGGTTCTGGAAAAAAGGGTGGCTTCTTGTGGTGGTGATCAGAGAGAGAAGGTGTGGCAAGAGCCGCTACTACACCAATGAGCAATAACACTAGCAAGCGTGTGAAAGCCATGGCCATCTGATTTTGTAGTTTCTTTTTTCAGGATTTGGTGCCCATTTATAGAGTTCTTGACCTGTGCACTAGCTGCCCAGTGCCCATGCATGTCGTTCTCAGTCCAAATGCACGTTGTACCTATGCTTTTAAGATTGGATTGTGAAATAAGTCAAAAGTAGGTTTTGTACTTATCAGGCCGTCAAAATGTGGCACAGTGGCAGGGCTTCCGTCCCTTCTCGAGCCAACAAGGTTGAAAAATATGTGGAGTGAAATTTGGACAGGTGTTTTGATATTTGCAGTTACTCGGATATTCTTCCATCTTTAACAATATCTCTTATTTGTATAGCAAATATTCTAGCGCAAGTCCTATGTATAAATAATCCTATCAGTCCAAGCCTAGAGGCTTCGCCGGTGGTCACTTGCACTGCTCAAGGAGGTTACTCCGGCGGCGACTTGCAATTATCTTGAGTAAGCACCATACAATTTTTTTTTTCCAATATTCACTTGAAATTTTGATTCGGAAAGAGTGTTTGATGGGCCGTTGGCAATTATGTTCTCTTTGGTTTAATTATCATCGTAAAATGTTATATACGAAGCTCCATTTCTCTTATATTTTCCATGAGGCAATATGATTGCTGATAAACTTGTTAATTTGGGTGTTGGTCCAATTCTTTACATTGATGGATTGCTCCCATAATTGAAATTTATGGTCTTCTTTTTCATGATAGAATGTCGGCTTGGCAAAATCCGGGTTTGGTCCGGGTGTTGCCCGGGACCGGACTGGATGAGTGAAATGAAAGACCAGACCCAGGTTAAAATTTGATTTTTCTGGATGCAGGCCAGACTCAAGCCCGATACCTCCCGGTCCGGGTTTTTTTTCTGGGTTTCTAAGCCCGCATGTGATAACTTTAATTTTTTAAAAATTTTTCTTTCATTAATTCTCTAACAATACAATTTTTTTTTAAAAAAAATAGTCAAATAAACTTATTCAATCTCACGCTTTAAAAAAGAAAATAGTCAAATAGAAATATATAATATACTAACAATGTAAATTTTACACAAATATTAAACAAAAATTGTTTCAATCTACTTTCTAATACCTAAATTCATCCAATTTCTAACCTAAACTCATTCAATCTATATAAAAAAAATTTTAATTCAACAACACAATAAATCTAAATAACATCCAATATATCATAAATTCATATTTATATATTTATATATAATATATTTATATTTTCTTTTTTTTAAAAATTATTAAGAAACTCGGTCCGGGTTCGGGTTCCTGGTTTTTGGTGTTGAGCCCGGACCTGGACCCGAAAATATCTGGGTTTGAGAATTTCAAACTCGGGTCCGGTTTTTTTGTGTATGCGGTCCAGGTTTTGCCCGAATCAAATTGTTCGGGTCCTGTCCGGATCTGGTCCGGGCGATCTTATTTTATGTGCTAGTTTGTTTTGTCCATAGTTACTGTTGTTTGGATCTGGTCCGAGCGAGCTTATTTTGTGTATGCGGTCCAGGTTTTGCCCGAATCAAATTGTTCGGGTCCTGTCCGGATCTGGTCCGGGCGATCTTATTTTATGTGCTAGTTTGTTTTGTCCATAGTTACTGTTGTTTGGATCTGGTCCGGGCGGGCTTATTTTGTGTGCTAGTTTGTTTTTTTCCATAGTTACTGTTGTTTGATAAGGCTCTAATGCCTCCCCCACTCCCCCCCCCGGGGGAATTGTAGTACAACATTTTTAATTTTAAGGGTACGTTTATATTGTATTGTATTAACACTACATTATAATAATATTATACACTATTTGGTACTATATTATATTGTATTAATTTTTAATTATACTATGTTTGGTATATATTGTACTAAATTAATTTTTTTTGTTGATTTATTTAAATTACATAATTAAAAAATAATATTTATTAGTACTTAAAAATACTAAATATAGAAATCTTAAATTTTAGAAATTTAACTTTTTTTTAGTATAAATATTAAAAAAAAATCATAATTCTTCGTAAAGATTGAAACTTATGGCCTTAAATTTTCGGCAGCATAACATTTATTTTTTCAGCATTTTTCATATATATAACCTGTGAAATAAAAATCGAATCAATCATTCAATCAAATAACATCTAAATAATATCCAACATAAATAAAGGTTTACATAAAACTCTAAACATAATACAATAATAAGGATCTAAACCATGATTGAGGATATAACAGTAAACAATATCTTATATTGATCGTTATTTGAATCAAATCATTCAAACAATGTCAATCAACAAAGATTGAAGACTGAAAACCATGAAGTTAACGTTATGCATATTAAACACAATTTCCACGTGCTTTTTTTCCCCTACTTTTGGAAGGTTCCACAACCAACTTCTCAAGCATTGTTGCACTTTGCAGCGCGTAAAATGTAACTTCAAGATCAAACAGGCGCCCAAGAACCCATGCAATTCAATCACATGTTTAACTCCATCATGCTCATTTAGAGAATGGAGGAAAAAACATTAATAACTAAGAAACAATTAACAATCAGAACTTAAAAATTCAGTTATATTCACGTAGAATCATCATATAAACTCGTAAAACAAAAAAATCTTGCATAATTTCTCTAGGAATGTTGGGCACAAATTATTACAGCAAGAAGCATATTTGCCAGTAGAAATAATATCATGCTAGAAATCGAAAGGACTATCGTAATGAAGGATCCTAATGAAACAAATTATAAGGATTCAAAAGCTCTTCCAAATTGGTTCAGCTCTATGAAACCTATTATTCTTGAGATGTTTGTTACGGATGATACAATGTTTTAAAGATCAATTAAATTACCAAAAAAAAAAAGGAACTCAGAGAACTTCACAAACCACAATGTTTAATTTAATTACAGATGATACTATGTTTAATTTAATATTTTAATATAATGTGAGTCTTTTTTGTTAAACAAAGAACCTCAGCGAAAGCCAAGGTTTAATAACACGAGGGAATGCAGTCCCTAAACAATAGTAACCCAGTCTCGATGCCCGGGGAGGGGTAGCTATCAAAATGATGAAGGCCAAGAGGGAGAATAAGGGCATGACTAGCCATGAAATCCGCCGTGAATTAGCTTCGCGATAAATATGGTGCATAGACACCTGCCAATCACGGGAAAGAAGACCAAAAATATCATTGACGAGGGGCAAGGTGGCATTAAAGCTTTTCCTTTAAGCAACTGAGTAACACAAAGGCTAACAATCTCAACCACCAACAATCTTATACCCATTTGCCAAGCCAAGACCAGCCCCTGGTACAAACCCCAAAGCTCTGCAATTATTACAGAGCAAATACCAATATTCATGCAGAAACCACCATGCCATCTACCAGTAGCATCTTTAATCAGACCACCTGCTCCCGCCAAACCGGATCTCTTCCTGGCACCATCAGAGTTTAGCTTATAATACGGCCACTGAGGAGACAACCAACCACACATGTTTTGAACTCTCAACCCGCGATCACTTTGAAAAGCATCAAAGGTACGAATTATCTCCTCAGCTCGCACCCTGATATCCCGAACCATGCTGTCCTCATTCACAACTTTACCTTCAACTTTTAATCCTCAAGAATTAATTCGATTAACACAATAAATATTACTATTAATATAGATAATTAAGTAATAAGTAATTTTATATCGATTAACAAAAAAATATAGAAAATTATTAAATTTGCATTTAATTAACTAAATTAGTACATTATGAAAATTAAACATTACATTAATATAGAAAAATACAATAACAATAATAATACTCTAGTTATTCAAATTACTAAATTCATAATTAAATTCATAATAATAATATTTTGATGATATTGGAGGATCTAATAATGATCTCCAAGATTATTAAATAATTGTTCTAATTTATGCTAGTAGTAGTAGCTTTTTTAATTTGTGTTAATTTAATTTTGTATTTTTAATTTTATAATATGTAATCTAGTAATTAATGTTATTGGCATTTTCCTATTATTATTATTTTTTGTGTTGAATATTTTTATTTAAATTATTAATATAATATTCAAATAATAAAAATAATAATAAAAATAATAACAAAATAATAATAATAACTTAAAATATTATATAAAATAGGATATATATGTAAATAACAAAAAGTAATAAGGATATTTAGGATTTTTTTCTCATAGCACCAAATGAATAGTGTTGCACCATATTTGGTGCAATACTATTCATAACACCATTTTGGTGTTGATTTTGGTATTTCATTGGAGATGTATTTTACACCAAAAATGATGTAAAAAGTGATTTTATGTAATTTTTGGTGTCCCATTGGAAATGCCCTTAAGGTGGTGGACAGCCTATTAGTACTTTATCATATGGCAAAGTAATAGGTGTCACTGTAAAACCCACGAGCTTTTTAGTAATAAATTAAAAAATATTACTTTAACAAAAAATTATATTTCAAATGGCAGAACATCGTAAGTGTGTCTAATCATCTCAGTATGTATTGAAATAATAGAACAGCTCCACACAAGTGTTTTCATCAGTATTTGAATCTCGACTAATGTCTAGCTATGCGGCAGATTATCTGCCACATTGACAAATTTTTTTTCTTATTTTTCTTTTCTCAATTTTCCTCGTGTTTCTCCCAACATTGGTGTCCTTGGAAGTTTTGATAATGGTCCCCTCCATACGTATTTGATAACTGTTGATCAATTTTACATAACACCGTCGTCATGGTGGTTAAAAACAAAAAAAAAAATTAGAAGTTCAATTTCCATGGACCAAATGTTTACTTTAAATTCCATTGAAATATACCAATTATCATCGTGTCATATCAACTTAGCAACCGATTGACTGTACAAAACAATATTGTGATTTTGGTTGCTGTTTATGCTATATTAGCCAGGAAATTCCTTATGCGCAGAAGCGCAGGGACCACTCAGAAAGTGAAAAAGGACATAAGCATATCATTATTATAGATATTACAGCAGTTGTAATCAATTGCATTTTACAATCGGGATATACTCAATCGCCAATAAGCAATCAAGCAAACGAATAAACCACTGCGATGAGCGAGCATTCCTCAGCAAGTACCAGCTAGAGACAAATAAGACTTACAAAGAAATAATATCATAGAGGACTAAGCCAGAACTTTATTAAATAAAATCATAGACGACGGAGCCGGAACTTTATTATAATTTCCACAGCTGCTACATGTATATTTTTTATATCAAATCAGTTGTGTGGGGGCTTGTGTTCTGGGGCTTCCCTAGATGTTCGAAAATCGGTGGCTTGTGTTCTGGAAACGGCTTCTCAATCTTGGGAGGCTTTCGAAAGGGCTTGTCAATCTTCGGAGGCACGTAAATTAGAGGCTTTGGGAATAGCTTGTCAATCTTGAGAGATTTTGATAATGCTTCTCAACCTTCGGAGGCTCGTAAACTGGAGGCTTTGGTAATAGCTTCTCAGTCTTGGGCGGCTTTGGGGTAGGCTTGTCAATCTTGGGATGTTTGTAAAATGGTTTCTTTGAGTGATCAGCAAGAGATAGAGTGGCGAAAAGTACCTCCACCCCAACAAACAACACCACCAAGTCTGTGAGAGACATCTTCTATGCACTGTTTTCACTTTTTGTGATGGTAAGAGATCAGAAACTGGTTCCCTTTATAGTGTTGCTAATGTGACTGCTCTTATGTAAACAGTCATAATATCTAACACTCACCATCACCATTTTATTATCTATCATTATAATGACCGTTCTTAGACATAGCAATCATCGTTTGTCGTTAATTTGCTCATCGTTACTACCACAAACAAAGAGGAACAACATAGACATGTGTTATGAAAAACAGAGCTTTTTTTAATTTCTTAAAGCAAGAATGACTCACTCGTAAATTTAGAAACAACAGTTATAAGAAAAAAAAGAAAGAAGAAACAGAGGACTAATAAAAGAATCACACACAAGAAATTAACGTGGTTCAGTCCCACTAAGGAACCTACATCCACGGCTGAAAATGCCAGCTAGGGCAGAAACTTTTATTGATCAAGAATGGCTGATTATAGTGACCAACTCAACAATAAATATTAAAACCTTCTAAGCTTAGTGTTTTCTTTCTGTAATGCTCGAGCTTCAAAACGAATTCTATCTCTCGTTTGCAAGCTTTGGAAACAGCTTATATACAGCTTTTCACACGTGTGTCCATTATAACATAATCAAGCTGTTAAAGATAGCTGCTTATTCTCTTGGACCCCACATCACGCCAGCACACCAGCCACCTCAGCAATTTTGTAATAAAATATAACTAACTTCAGCTTCACAAATCTCCACCTTAATTCTATTCTGTTCAAGCTTCTCCCTACACTGGATCAATAGCAGTAAACTAGGATTACAAGTTAACACTACTAATCAAGTTCAGCAAGTTTATGAACCTGATTGATGGCAACGGTTTGGTTAACATATCAGCTGGGTTGAACTCTGAAGGCACCTTGACCACATTCACCACTCCTTTGCCAAATTCATCCCTTATGAAGTGCATTCTAACATCAATATGTTTAGTTCTTTCATGATATTTGGGGTTTTTACTTAATTGTACGGCACTTGAGCTATCACAGCTCACTGTGACAAATTCTTATTTAAATCTCAATTCAGAGACCAATCTCTTTAACCAAATTGCTTCCTTAATAGCTTCTGTGAGAGCAATGTATTCAGCCTTTGTTGTAGAGAGAGCAACTACTGACTGAAGAAAGGATTTCTAACTTATTGTACCTCCACACATGGTAAATACAAACCCTGTAATAGATCTTCTTTTATCCATATCAGTTGCATAGTCAGAATCTACAAACCCAGCTACTTTAGGTGATGCTCCATCTATTTTTCTAAACATGATGGCAGTGCCAACAGTCCCTTTAAAATACCTCCGCACCCATGTCACTGCATTTCAATGATCCTTACCTGGATTTCCCATAAACCTACTGATAACACCAACTCTATAAGCCAAATCAGGTCTTGTACAGACCATGGCATACATGATGCTGCCAACGGCACTAGAATAGGTAATCCTTTTCATATAGTTAATATCATTATCAATTGTAGGTTCTAGTGATTTAGATAGCTTGAAGTGTGCTGACAGAAGTGTTTTAACAGGTTTTGAATCTTCCATTTTAAACCTGGTCAGCACCTTTTTTACGTAGTCAGCTTGAGAAATGTATAGGGTCTTTGAGTATTTGTCCCTTATGATCTGCATACCCAGGATTTTTGTGGCTGCACCCAAATCCTTTATTTCAAGAGCTGAGCTCTACCTTGAGCTTCTCCATTTTAATCTTTATGCTTATATGCTATAAGCATATCATCAACATAAAGGAGTAAGTAAATTCTAACACCAGTGGCTAAGTACTTATAATAGACACAACTGTCAAATTGACTTTTATAGTACCCATTTTTCATCATGAACTCATCAAACTTTAGGCACCATTGCCTTGGGGATTGCTTGAGTCCATATAAGCTCTTCTTAAGCAAACACACCTTGTTTTCTGTCCCGTTCTCGATGAACCTTTTTGCTTGAGCCATGAAAATTTCTTCATCAAGACTGCCATGTAAGAAGGTAGTTTTAACATCTATTTGCTCTAATTCTAGGTCATGGTATGCACAGAGAGCAAGAAACAACCTAATAGAGTTGTATTTTACTACAGATGAGAACACTTTATTGAAGTCAACTCCTTCCCTTTGCCACGAGTCTAGCCTTGTGCCTGGGTAGTTCTTTCTTAGAAGCTCCAGCCATCAATTTGTAAATCCACTTACTGCCAACAAGTTTCTTATTTAGAGGTTTTTCTACTAAGATCCAGGTGTTATTCTTCTTTAATGAGGTTATTTCATCCTGCATTGCAGCATACCACTTCATTTTATCATTTTTGCTCATTGCTTCTCTAAAACTCATGGGCTCTTCACCATTTACTTCATCAGCAACAGTTAATGCATATGAGATAAGATCAGCTATGCCATATTTCTTTGGCATCTTGACAGTTCTTCTCTCCCTATCTCTGGCTAATTGGTAGGTTTTTAATTCAAATGATTTCTTCCCCCCCCCTTTTTTGATTATTTTGGTGACTCTCCAATAGTCTCATTTTTATCAGAGTGCTCCATCTTCTGTCCATCACTTTCTATTTTCTCAGGTTGTGTGGCAGCAATCTCAGTTTCTACCTTTGACTGCAACATTAACTCTTCATCAAATGTAACATCCATGCTGACAAGTATTCTAGTGGGTTTACCATCGAGAGTCCATATTTTGTAACCCTTAGTGCCCTTTTGATATCCTAGAAAATATCCTTTAACAGCCCTTGGTTCAAGCTTATCTTGTTTTACATGAGCATAGACAATACACCCAAAAATTCTCAGATTACTCAAATCTAGTGGCTTCTCTGACCAAATCTCCTGTGGTGTATTGAAACCTAGAGCTGAAGAAGGGCTTCTGTTGATCAAGAGTACTGTCAGGATCGTTTCAAATTTATAAAACTTTAGATAAATTTGCATTCAGCAGCATACATCTAACCTTTTCTATTAAGGTTATGTTCATTCTTTCTGCAAGCCCGTTTGCTGTGGAGTATATGTAACAATTCTATGCCTAACAATGCCTTATGTCTTGCAGAATTCTTCAAATTCTCTACTGCAGTATTCCAGCCCATTATTAGTCCTTAGTCTCTTTATTGTCTTGTTGGTTTGGTTTTCCATTAGAGTTGTCCACTCATTAAACCTTTCAAATGCTTCATTTTTATGTTTCAACACATAAACTCATACCTTCCTTGAGAAGTCATTTATAAAGGTCACAAAGTACCTAGCTCCACCTAGAGATAGAACTTGTGACAGCCCCCATATATCCGAGAAGATATAGTCTAAAGTCTGCTTGGTTTCTTGTTTCCTCATACTGAATTTTTGTATTGTTGTCTTCCTAAATATACATTTTTCACAAAACTTCAGAGAGAAAATTTTATCTTCACCAAATAACCCTTGATTGCTTAACTCTCTGAGACCCCTCTCACTGATATGAGCCAGCCTCATGTGCCAAAGCTTAGTTTAATCTCTGCTTACATTTGCTGTGATTCCAACTATAGGTGAGGATCCAATAAGGATGTACAGCCCATTTTTCCTAACTCATTTCATAATGACAACACCCTTATCAAATACCTGTATCTCTCCATTTTCTACCTTTATTGTACACCCTAATTGATCAACCATTCCTAGGGATATTAGATTCCTTTTGAGTTCAGGAACATATCTCACATTGTACAAGTCTCTAAAGATACCATCAAGCATTTTTAGGCTAATGGTTCCTATTCCAGCTACTTTGCAAGCAAGATTATTCCTTAACAGTACCTTCCTACCATTCGCATCTTCAACAGTCTTAAAGAAGCTTTTATTAGGACACATATGGAAGGATCAACCAGAATCTAATATCCATTCACCAGTTGGGTGTCTTTCTGCAGCCACTAGGACATCAGCATCATCATAGTCTCATTCATCCTCAAGGGCAACATCAGTTTTCCCTTTTGATTTCTTTTTCAGTTCTTCTAGTTTCTTTTTCTCAAAACAATATTTGATGTAGTGCCCCTCATTTTGGCAGAAGTAACATTTTCTCTTCTTCTTCTTTTTCTCTGCTTTATCTTTCTGATTATTGTTCTTTTTCTGTTTGTTATTTTTCTTATCTAGCTTTCCTTTGGCAACTAACCATTCTGCATTGTTTTGATCTTTCCCCTCTGCCATTTTCTTTAAATCTTTGGATTCCAGAGCATTTTTGACATCTTTCAACGTGAGAGATTGTCTTCCATAGAGAAGAGTATCTACAAAGTATTTATAAGATTCTGGAAGGGAATTGAGTAAAATGAGTGTCCTGTCTTCATCTTCAAGAATTATATTAACATTCTCAAGATCAAGAATAAGTTTATTAAACTCATCCACATGATCTTTCATGGCTACTCCATCTTCATTGAGAATATGTATAATCTTCTCTTCATATATAGCCTTTTTGATAAAGATTTCTTTAGAAACAGTTCTTCAAGTTTAGCCCACAAACCAGACGCGAATTTTTCTTTTGCCACCTCTCTCAATACTTCATCAGAGAGATGCTAGATAATCGTGCTATGTGCCTTATTGTCAACGGCTCTCTGATCTCCATCAAAGCTTGAAGAACCTTCACCCATTTCTTTCTTAGCTATAGGATCTTCTTCATCATCAAGAGCATTATCAAGCCCTTGCTGAATTAGAATTACTCTCATCTTAAGACTCCAAAGATAAAAGTTGTTTTCTCCATTAAATTTCTCTAGATTAAACCTGGTGCTTGCCATTTTAGAATTTGTTTCTAATTACCAGCAAGCTCTGATACCGGTTTGTTATGAAAAACAGAGCTTCTTTAACTTCTTAAAGCAAGAATGACTTACTCATAAATTTAGAAACAATAGTTATAAGAACAAAAAGAAAAAAAAATAGAGGAATAATGGAAGAATCACACACAAGAAATTAACGTGGTTCAGTCCCACTAAAGAACCTACATCCACAGTTGAAAATGCCAGCTAGGGCAAAAACTTTAATTGATCAAGAATGGCTGATTATAGAGATCAACTAAACAATACCGATTAAAATCTTCTAAGCTTAGTGTTTTCTTTCTATACAGCTTTTCACACGTGTGTCCATTATAACAGAATCAAGCTGTTAAAGCTAACTGCTTATTCTCTTGGACCCCACATCACGGCAGCGCACCTCGTGATTTTGCAATGAATATAACTAACTTGACCACAACATGCATGTATGTTTGATCACTGATACGATACCACTAATTCTAGAAGCTATTTTTTCGATCTTTTAACACCGACTCTTGAGCCAATAGCTCTTATTTCTATAGTAAATATTACTAGCTGGTCCTATTATTTATTGTTGAAGAGGTGAAACTCAAATCTAGATTCTGAAAAATAGATGACATGTTAGATGCTTGGTAAAAGAAGTGACGACATGTCGGCTATTGTGGTTCAGAAGAGCTGTATGACAGAATTACAGATGTCGGATGGATGAATAAGTGATGCACATGTTTCAGCACGTGCACCACTAATCCAAACGGCAGCCTTATTCTGCGTTTTGATTAGCAGATTGTGTGAACAAGTGACATGTGTCCCTGAGCTAGTTTGAGAAGCCGTTAAGGTTGTTAAATCACGCATGAGAGCAGCTGAGGTAAGTTTTTGGCTGGAAACCCGGAAACGTGAGCTGACTGCTTGGGATCCTTCCAGAAAAACCTGAGGGGAGTATAAAAGCTCATGTAATCTGTTACGAACAGAATCAATTTTTAGTTACATTGGCTCTTCATCTTTATATCTTGAACTTGGGAAATCAGTAAAGGGTTGCTTCTCTTTTCACAGTGGATGTAGGCAAGAAAATTGCCAAACCACTATAATTCTTGTTGGTTTGTGTGTGATTTGCCATTGTGATCTTTCTCTGATTCTGTTCTTGTTTTGAGTCTGATTCCAGTGATTTAGTTCAATCTTTTTTTCCAACCTTAGTTTAGTTTATAAACTTGTATAGATCAAGTTTCTTAGAGTGGATCTTGGGGATTCCAAGTTGATCTTGGTGATCAATTTGGTTCCAACATTTATATCACTCATGGCCTGGAGGTTTAGGCGGTGGCGACTTGCACTTATCCTCCACTGTTTCTGCTTGAGTAGGCTTCGAAGGAAATTTTGATTCAGAGGAGGATTCGGCTGAAACACTACTTGATGGGTCGATGGAGCCATGAGGCGGGTGGCAGTGGCAAGCATTTGCAAGAGTAGAGGTGGCAGCGGTCAGAAGAAGCACCTGTGCGAGGAACATGATTAACTTTTGCTTCAGATTTGCCATGATTTAGTTGACTGAAGTAAAATCACGGAATAAGAAGATGAAGAAATTAGAGTTACTTGCGGATTCGGTACTGCTCACGTTGTTCATGCAGCTTCATACGTTACAAATTGTTTGCATGGAAACAACGCGGCTTGAATATATGTATATTAACTTTTTCTGCCAAGTACTCCCCGGTGTCCCAGTTCCCTCCGCTAAATCAAATGCTTCCTAAAAGTGGGTCCCACTTCTAAATTAAAAATGGTGGGACAATCCAATGTTTCACAAAAGTTGGACTGGTGCTACTTAATCAAAGACTATTTCTCCTCTCATGGTATATTATACCATCTGGGGGCGTTTGCGTTGCCAGAAAAATAAATATCGAGGTTTTGGAAAATAAAAATACCAAAGAGACTAAAGCCTGACAAAATATTAATAAAATGAAATTATTACATAGTGTGATTTATAATTGTTTTTCTGAAAGTTCTATCAAATATTTCTATAGTTGAATATTATTGTTTATTTTTTTTAACCCAAGAAAGGAAACAAAACACACCATTGGAATGTCGTTTTGTCGCCATGGTACATGAAGTCCCATGATGTCCCAACATCATTAATTTCCCAAGGATAAAACAACATTAACTTATTAAATTATTCATGCTCAAGAGTAAATCAAAACAAGAATCTTAAACAATACTCGAACCAAACTCGGCAAACTCCATTGAAAATAATAACCATAATCAAATTATTCATGCAAACTAATCATAGTTTTAGCAGTATAGAGCCATGCATCACTACTTGTGGCCATCATCACCGTTCTCCGCAAGAGAAGTCTTTGGAATTCTTGGCAGGATGGTAAAAGGTGCCGATGCCACAGAGTATAGTTTTTGCAGAATTCTTGGTGGTATGGTAAACCCGTACGATACCACGTGTACAATTTTTAGCGGTGCACATTGGTTCATTGTTGGTTTAGAGGACTCAACAATTGAGTTAGGTGTGCTCCGAGATTTAGCAGGAAAGGGAACCGTGGGAAATAACAAAGAGAGGAACAAGACCATTGATTAGTATTAAAAATTGTATGTTTGTTATGAAGTAAAAATGTTATTTTGCATTATTAATGTAATTTATATTTGTAATTGTATAACATATTATGAACTTTTAATTATTTTTCTAAGTATTTGATTTTATGTATTTTTGTGTGTTTATTAGGTAAAAATAATAATTTCATGCAATTGGAGGCTTCAAACAAATGTACGGATGTCAAATTTGGATTCTGGAAGTCCGAGAAATTATGTCATTGTCGAGAAGAATCCAAGACTTTTGTTGTAAATTTTTACGTTTTTACCACGGTAAATGTGGTAATTGTAAAATTATAAGTTTTTATCTTGTTAGGTATGATATTTTATTAGTTGAATTATTTGGATAAGCTTGGGTGGATAAGATAAGATTATGTTTGATTAGTGGGATTATTAGTGGGACAAATGTAAGGTTAAGATTTAATTAGAGTTTTTTATTTGTGTCGTGTGGCTTTATGTTTGTTTTTTTATTAACATTAAAGATAATGGGTATATTTGTCCAAATAAAAAATATGTAATTTTTTTTCTTTTCAAATTTAATGTAGAACCAAATAAGGGTAATTAATTTTTGAAGTCCTCTCCTCTCATCACCTCTCCACTAGTCTCCTTTTTTCTCCTCTCCTCTCCTCCCTTTTCTTAAAACCAAACACCACATAAATGTACATTAATTTGATTTATCATTATTTTTTAAAAAAATTAATTAACAAGGTAAATCGGTAAATTTCATTTTCTTTATCATTTTTTATGATTATTTTATTTTATTTTATTGGGACAAACAGTGTTGCCGAAGTATATTGTATAGGTTTCTTGTTTCTGAATTATAAGTAGTTTTTCATTGTCATGACACTTGTTTAACACGGTGCATGTTTGATCAGAGTTGTAATATTTTATGAAAAACAAAATTGAATCAGCACCACCGAATATAATTAGTGCAAAATGAAATTTTTAATCTTGGGGCTACGAGTATTCAACAAGAAGTTCAATGAAAGATTGGGAATGTTAATTTTAATCAAATCCACAAAAATACTAGGCTAAGAAAACGAAATATTCGCTAATTTAAATTTGGGTTATTCATGAAACTAATTAAACGATCAGGTAGGCTAAAATTTTGGTGAAAAATCAAAATTATTATTATTTTTCTGAATACGAGGTGGTCTGAGTGGCGCCATTTGTAGAAAAGCGACTTTTAAATCCGTCTGTGATTCAAAATAATCATTCATTTGGGTCGATCCATAAAAGATAAAGCTGGCGAAATGATGATGATGTCTGAAAGCAAGACTTGAACTCCTAACTCCTCTCTTGACAGTGCCGAACTACTCATGCCAACCAACTGTAATTTCAAAATCGAATTTGTGAGATATCGTTCATTACGACATTGTTATCAATATTTTGGCGAAGATACGATCTCCATGTTGTCAAGTTCTAAAACTTTCTCAGAACGCCTTGTGCTGCTACTCTTTTGGGCCCAGCAGCTGTTGCCGGTAAGCCGGAGTTCGTGCTACCAGGAACCTCGATCTTAAAGAACCCGCCGTCGAGGACACATTGATGTCCGAAACTTCCGACATGGGCGCTGCCGGTGACCCACCAATGGGACTTACCAAAAACTCAGCTCCTACATGTTTCTCATCCGGTAACCCCTGCATAGACTTTTTCTTCCACGTCGTGCCCGGCACACCGTCTGATAAATTAACTCAACGGATAGAATTGTCCTGGGCCCACGACCCCAACAATCTTAAAACTGCTTTCCAACTTACGTGGTGTCAGAGAGACTGGAAAATCCGACAGAGAACAGAGAGAATTTCTGCTAGGCACCTATTTCGCTTTGCAAGAAGCATAAGAGAACTTTGGTCTTAAACTCAAGTGCTTTTGTTGATTTCGGGTACTTGAAAGACCTGTCGGAGATTCTTTATCGGATCTTGGAAGGAACCGGTCTAAGTGAGAAGGATGTTGGAGCGAGAGAACAAGAGGAAAGATCGGGAGAAGAAGAAAAATTGATAATTCCGAGGAGGAGGACCATCAAGAAGAAGTTGTCGAAAAGAAAGATGAGGAGATGTGTAGCGTGATCAGCAAGGAAGAGGCTAGGGTTTTGAGAAAGAAAAGAGAGTTAGCTAAAGCAAGAAAAGCTTTAGAGAAATACAATTCTGATTATAGTTATACGTTGTTGTATGACTCTGTTTGTGATGTTTTTGTTAATTTTTTTAAAGCTGATATGCAGACATTGAACTCGGAGGATCTTTCACAGATTAGTCTTGCAGCGAAATGGTGTCCCTCTATTGATTCCTCATACGATAAGACAACCTTGATATGTGAGGGGGTCGCCAGAAGGAGGGTTAGGGATAGGTCTCGAAAGCAAGTTCTTGTGCCTTTATGTATGTCTTTTCCATTGCTGGAGGTTTACATGTGTGCCAAAAATTGGAGTTCTTTGCCTTACAATAGGGTTGCTTCTGTTGCAACGAAGAACTACAACTCCTTCGTTTGAGAAGCATGATAAGGAAATGTTCAAAGAGATTCTTGAAAAAGTGAGGAGTGGGAAGGCAAATATTCCCCCCCAGCGCGGGCCCCGGGGGGGGGGGGGTTGTTGCTTTCGCATCAGATAATTAAGTCATTGGACGCTAAGAATGAGAATGGTGCAGAAATGGCTGAGCTTCAATGTTCAAGAATGGTTGAGGATGTGTCAAAGAAGGGAAAACTCACAAATTGTCTCGCATTTTCTGATGTTTCTTCGAGTATGGACGGGCTACCAAGAATGGAGCAATCGGTTGCACTTGGTTTGCTGGTTTCAGAGTTGAGCGAAGACCAAGTAATAAAAATGGTTATTTGTTTTCAGTGATATGGAGTTTGATCGTGCAAATGAACAAGGTTGGTCTGAAGATAAAGATGAAGATGAAGATATGAACAGAAGGAAGCTTGAGGAGAAGACAGAGAAGGCTCAAAAGGAGTGTGGATATGATAAGGTCCTGAGACCGTGTTTTGGAATCGACGATACTCGCCTTCCACTCCAGTGGTGGCTAAACAGACGGTAGTCGCAATGCTGAATGGGTTTTCGAAGAACTTGCTTTGTTCTTGAATGAAGGCGGCATCGCGAACGCTAGCTGAGGATGTGATGGAACAGGCCAGTTCTGGTGATGAGTACAAAAGAACTCGTAATTTGTGATCGATTGATATGTGATGAGCTTTTAATTTTTCAGTTTTAGTTTTTCGTTCTATTTTTTGGTGTATGGAATCCAAGGGATATCCAATTTCAGTGCCCTGAGAAAGCTGTTATTATCACAAATAGTCATGTATTTAAATAAATTTTGGTACTACACATGCAATGCTTAATTTCCTCTGTTCCTGTTAGTCTTATTATTTGTTCTTATCTGATGCTTGGAGGGATTTGAGCTTAAACAAATCAAATAAATCAGTTTACAATATTGTAAAAGTTATTGTTACGTTTTAATATGTAATCTTAATTAACTTCACATATTTTGTGAATCATATGGCATGGTCCAGTCCTCTATTCATCATATTTATTACATATCCCCTGAGCAAGAAACCTGTGGGCCGGGGAGTTATCTTCTCACAGTTGAGAGTAGCTGTTTTGAAATAATGTCAATATTAATCAGTTTAGGTGTTAAGGGAACTTTTATTCTCAATAGTTATCTTCTCTCAGTTGAGAGTAACTGCTTTGAAATAATGTCAATATTGATCAGTTTAGGAGTTAGAGAGCTTTTATTCTCAATATCCATGCGGAACCCTATCATGGCAGTATGCCATAGAAGAGTATAACACCTATCCTTCCACCATTGAAATGCTTGATGTCCATTTTAATCGACAATAACATGCGTACATGTACGCAATGACTAACTATTTTCAAATTCAACGAGTGAAATGGAAAAGCTGGTACTCAGATTGCTCTGTTCCTTATTGCTAATCATTCAGCCTTCTTTCCGATTTCGTGTTGTTAACTACAGGAAAACAAGCTGTAGATTTGCACTCTAAAGTAAATACTATGAATATCTTGTTACCACGCACCCATTTAATAATTTTAAAAATTAATTTTTATTCTAGAGACTCAGAGAATTATAAAATAGTTCCTCAATTAAACTCTTTTTAACTATTCACACATTAATTTTTAAAATCAAAACATGTCACTCTTTCATTGAGTAATATCAACGTCCACATAATTTTTTTAAAATTTATTCTTTCTGTAACTTGCAGTTTTTTTTTTTTTAATTCCTCCCATTCTTTTGTCATAATCTGCACACAAGTAAATCAAAAGCTTCGTCTACCCATTTAATTTTTGTCTTCTAAGTTTTTCTTGGTTGACACGGGACAAAATATAAACTTAAACTATTATTAAATAAAAAACACACAGAGGCAAGGCAAAAATAAAAATTCAACACTCTCAAGGATTGCAAAGACATACATAAATTCATCATACAATGAGTCCTACAAGAGATACAGGGCTTCCTAATTCACCATTATAAGATATTCTACCTAAGAGAAACAAAGTTTAAAGAAGGAATTCTAAACAAGAACACTCTTGTAAATTACACTCTCAAAATTATACACGTTATTCTAAAATTCCTACATATTATCTTTATATAAACAAATTGGAATATCGCTCCAAGCTTAGGATAAGGTCTCTATCATTTTAGAACTCAAATCAAATTTAAATCGAAAATCATAGCTTTAATGAGGTGGAAGTTAACAAAACAAACACAATTTGACAAGTCAATTTCAATAATACATTCTGAACTGTTAACACTCATTTAATTGATGTAAAATCTCTGAATCAAACATTGTAAAATTCATAAAACCCTGACTTATTGAGGTTTTTAATGATATGAAGTTTATTAATTAAATTCTGATTCACTGATGCCAATAAATTCAAAACTTTCGGCTTTGTGTATAATTCTTGATAGCTATTATCTTTTTGACTAAATCTTGAATATCTTTTAAGAAGAGATATCCGAACTTATTCTATAGAATTCCTTAGAAACTAGACAAATTTATTTTTTCAATCTTATATAATACATAATTCAGCTTTTTATAATTTAATTATTTCTAAAATAATACAGTTAATTTAAATAAATGAATTATTAATCTTGATTTTTGTTGCCCACATTGACTAACCAATCCAAATGTTCCCATTCTACTTTTTTGCCAATATTCAAACATGATAAGTCTCTAAACACTCCGGTGTCATTGTTCCGTCGACCCTTCTTCTACTTCATTTTTTTCTTTCCTTCTTTTTACCTCATACTTGTAAAGCAAAAGATCAATGACAGCATCATAATATAGTTTTGATGTATAAGTGCCAAAAAATATGATCACTTCCACTGGGCCACATTCATAGAAAAAATAATAAAATATTTTTTTATTACTCGGATTCATGTTTAAGAGAGAGCGATACAAGGCAATATGGAAATCACATGATAGTTTATGTTAAGCCCAAAGAAATCACTAATTTAACCCAGAATATTATCAATAAACAGCATGTGATTACAACAAAAATCACGTGTTAACAATTCAGATACGGGCAAAATGGTTAATTAATCCAACAACATGAAATGAAATATAAGAACAAACAACACAAATCTAGATCTGCAGTCAAATCTTCCGCCAAGTCCGCTTTCTTCGCACTTCATAAAGAGAAAAATCAAATATGAATCTAATAGAAGTTTATAAACGAACACTGGCAAGAGCATTGGAGTACGAAATAACAAGTACATGCTTGAGTCAAGTTTGCGAATACGTACTCAAAAAACAAGGGGAAATCTCGATTTATTGAAGCTATCAAGTATAATTTTATATTTAGAATTCTTCTTTATCCATGTATCCGGACTTTTGAAGGTTTTTTGAACCTTCATGATGAAACTTGCGTGTTGAATTAAATTTGATGTTAATCGAAATTTATTAGAGATAGATAGTCGATGACATAGTTAATGAATGTGTTTGATGGATTTCCAAGGCGATGAATTTACGTATATTAAATTTCTCTTAATGGTAAACTTCATCAACTATTATAAAATATGACTCTTAATAATATTTTTCTAAATACCAGAAACCGGCGCATTGTGATTGCCAAGCCACATGATCCACTAGTGTGTCAAGGGAGAATGGATATTTATCAAGAGATTCTTACCGTACCATTAGATGCTCAATCTGCTTGCTCCAAGTGGTCTAAATTGTGTTGATCATCTAATACCAGTCTCCTTATTATTCTTCTACAAGCAGTTCATATTTGTTCAGTTGCGTCTATTGATCAGGATCGATTGGTGCCAGTAACAAAATCCGATTAGTAAAACATATGTGACTCTGTGGTTATGCAAGTTTGCCAATCAAGGAATTACATGTGTTGCAAAAACACAGAATTGTGAACCCGGGAACATATGGAGACTCAAAATGTACACTTGAGAATATGTATTATTGGAGATAGCATTGCAGCTGGCACTCAACTGCGTCTTATACTTGAATCAGCTACAAGCAATGAGATGAGCACAGCAAGTACTAGTGAGCTAAGATGCACAAGAAAGCATATCTAATATGAGTCGGCCGGGAGCTCTTATTTCTAGCTCCATATATATACTCTAAAATACTTCAGACACAGTTTTATGCATGGATATGTATACGATGGTGGCTGTGTGTGGGAATAGCTTCTCAATCTCTAACCTTGGTGGACTGACGGTAGTTCTATAGCTTAAAAATTGAAAGTTACATGGGATATAATTAGGATTAGTACTCCCCATGGAACGTATAAATACAACCGAAGGTTGACAAAACCAAAATAAAATGCAAGTTGCAATCCAGATGCAAAAAAGAGGAGGCTTGTAAATTGGCGTCTTGTGCTCTGGGAGAGGCTTACCTACCCTGGAAGTCTTTGCTGGGCTCCCGGAATCCGGTAATATCGATCCGATAGCTGGTTTCAGGTAAATACTGGGATTTTTGTCATTATAATTCTGTGGTTTGGAATCTTGATGAGGCTGGCAACTACGAATTGGTTGCTTGTGGGTTGCGGCGATAGGAGAGGGAAGAACCATTAGCCCAATGAGTAACAATAGCAAGTGTGTGAGTGTGAGAACCATCTTTGTTGATTCTGGTTATGCTGCGATTTCAGGATTTGGTGCCTTTATAGAGAATTCTTCTTCTGCTTGAAGTTTGATCATAATGTGATAGGTAAAGTTGGGACAGAACGCCTATCCTTGACTTAATTTTTTAGTAAATGTTGTCTTAATTACCTAATTATTATGTTGCTATTAGCCAATCGGCTCATACCCCATTGGCACGCCCATTTTGAGAGTATGGTTTTGAGTCCATACACTTTTAGGACTCTTTTTTTTTTTTTTTAAATAATTGAGTAAGAGTAAATTTCTCCTTTATTAATGTGGATGAAGTAAATATTTCTCTGATATTAAGTGAGTAGAAATCTAAAACATGTTATAGTAGACTTGATATAGAGTAGTCGTAGTAAATTTTTCATAATGTGATCATAATGTGGTATAAATTTCTCCTTTATTAACGTAGATAGAGCAAATATCTCTGGATTAGAAATCTAGAATATGCTATAGTGGACTTGATATAGAGTAGTTGTAGTAAATTTTTCATTGTAAAATTGAGTAGATTTAATTATATATATGTAATAAAATAAATAAATAAGCAGAAATCTGAGTTATGTCATAGTAAACTCAATACAAATTAGTTACAGTAGATTTCTCATTATCAATAAATGAGTAAATCTAACTCTAGCGCACACACAAAAGAATTGACTTGTAATAATTTTGTCACGCCAAGATTGACTTGTGTTTGCAAAATTTTACTTTATTTATATATGAATTTAAAAAAAACAATCTTAGCAACAGTAACCAGTACTCCTCTACTCTGCATTAATGCTTGTTAAGGAAGCTCATAATGCACATAAGGAAGTCACACACTCAGCGCGTGTGAATAGAGAGCAAGTCAGCAAAGTTAGTTAAGAACTCTACCAGCTCAACAAGTTTGTTAAGCATGCATCACATTATGTTGTTAGTAGTTGTATTGATACAAGCTTAATATAAATACTAGTGTAAATCTCACTTTGGTTATTGAATAAGAAAATCAAAGAAATTCCAGAAAGTTCATCTTCATTTTCTCTGTTCCCAAACAAACTTTACCGTATTTATACAATTTCAACATGGTATCGTGAGCCGCAATGTAGCAAGTACAAGTAATCAACAAGTAAGTTCCGTAAACTTAATAACTACAATGCAAATCAACAAACTCAGATCAATTTTCATTTGATACTCCTATCAAACTAGATAGATCCAACTACTTGTTATGGCGATCACAAGTTCTAGCCTCTATTAGAGGCAATCGATTAGAAGGATTCATTGATGGAACAAATCCAGCACCTGAAGAACAACTTATTCTTGCTGGAACTAATGGATTTACCCAAGAGATTGCTAATCCAGCATATCAGAACTGGAGATCACAGGATCAAATGTTGCTTGGATGGCTCTTATCATCAATAAGTGAAGGTACTCTGAGTCTCGTTATAACTTGTACTAGTTCATTTGATGTCTGGAAAACTCTTGAAAGAAAATTTGGCGTGCAATCTAAAGCTAGGATTCTTCAACTGAGATATGAGTTGAATACACTTAAGAAAGAGTCATTGAGTGTTGAGGATTATTGTATTAAGATGAAATCAATAGCTGATAAAATGGCAAGTGCTGACAGTCCTATAACTGAAAAAGATCTGATGTTAACAATCTTGAATGGTTTAGGATCAGGTTATCGTGATGTTGCTACTTTTATAACTGGTTCTAAAATGGAGTTTGATGATGCATATGCATTGTTGTTGACACATGAAGCTAGGTTAGAACAAGATCAAGATGATAAAAGTGTCTTTAATGCAAATTATGCATACACTAATGCATAGTATCCTAAAGCCTTCTTTGCTCAACCTAGAGGAGGATTTAGAAGAGGTGGATACACTGGTAATTTCGGTGGAAGAAATTATAATTTTGGAAGAGGGAATTCAAGTTAGTTTCAGAGGATGAATCATAGCAATTTTAGAAGTGGATATAGTAGAGGTCAGTCTTTTAGTCCAAATAATTCCTTTCTTGTTCAGTCACCTAAGAATCTATCTCCATTTACTACAGATGGATTTACTGGAGTTAGTGGACCTCAAAGAGCTTCAGCATTGCAGAAAACTTGATATGTCAAATATGCTTCAAATCTGGTAATACTGCTGATATCTGCTGGCATAGATTTGTTGAGAATTACGTTCCTGTTGCAAGAGGTTTTGGCAAGGGCAAGGGACCAAGATCAGCATACTTTGCTAATTTTGATGGTTTTGCTTCTCCATATCAAAGGGTTGACGATTATGATAATTTTAGTTTCAATTATTCTCAACAAAGCTTTCATCCTACCTTTGGAACTCAATATTACTTTGGAAGTGATGCTTCTGTCTCTGGAGCAACCTATATGGCTAACTTTAAAGGAGCTACTGATGATGGATGGTATTTAAACAGTGGAGCCACTCACCACTTAACAAACAACATGAAAAATCTACAGCTCAGAGAAGAATACAAAGGTACTGATCAGCTTATTATTGAAAATGATAAAGGTTTATCTATTTCTCATATTGGACATGCTTTTCTGAAATTTAGAGCTTCTAGCCACTCAACCACACATACCACCATAACACTAAAAGAAATGCTACTTGTTCCTTCAATAACTAAAAATTTATTAAGTATTTCTAAGCTCACCTCTGATAACCCTATTTCTGTTGAATTATGTGGAAACATTTGTTTTGTTAAGGATTTGAAGGGGCAAGTTCTTACAGGCTCATTGATAAAGGTCTTTATAAGTTCGCAATTCAAACCTCTTTTCTCTACAATCTCATTACACCGCATGTCAAGGGCAAGGGACCAAGATCAGCATACTTTGCTAATTTTGATGGTTTTGCTTCTCCATATCAAAGTGTTGACGATTATGACAATTTTAGTTTCAACTATTCTCAACAAAGCTTTCATCCTGCCTTTGGAACTCAATATTACTTTGGAAGTGATGCTTCTGTCTCTGGAGCAACCTATATGGCTAACTTTGAAGGAGTTGCTGATGATGGATGGTATTTAAACAGTGGAGCCACTCACCACTTAACAAACAACATGAAAAATCTACAGCTTAGAGAAGAATACAAAGGTACTGATCAGCTTATTATTGAAAATGATAAAGGTTTATCTATTTCTCATATTGGACATGCTTTTCTGACATTTAGAGCTTCTAGCCACTCAACCACACATACCACCAAAACACTAAAAGAAATGCTACTTGTTCCTTCAATAACTAAAAATTTATTAAGCATTTCTAAGCTCACCTCTGATAACCCCATTTCTGTTGAATTCTGTGGAAACATTTGTTTTGTTAAGGATTTGAAGGGGCAAGTTCTTCTGCAGGGCATTGCTGATAAAGGTCTTTATAAGCTACAATTCAAACCTCCATTCTCTACAATCTCATTACCTGCATGTCATCTGTCACAATTTCAATTGAATAAGCCAATTTCTATGTTGTCCTATGTAAAATATCATCTTGTTGTCAAAATAATAATGTTGCCAACAAAAACTGTTATCATTCTGCTTATGTTGTTTGTAATCAGAAACCTAATGAAGTAACTTTTTACATAGAAGATTTAGTCATCCAAACCTAGCAATATTGATGCACTTACTTAAGAATTGTAAACAGGTTAAAGTCTCTCACAAAACTTCTATATATTCTATGAATTCTATATGTGAAGCTTGTCAGTTAGGGAAAGTTCACAAACAAAATTTCTCTACAACTGAGGTGTTGGAATTGATTTATACTGACATTTGGGAGCCTTCACCTACTATGTCCAGAAATGGTTATAAGTATTACATCAGCTTTGTTGATGACTTTAGTAGATACGCCAGGATTTATCTTTTTAAATTCAAATCTCAAGCCATTGAAGTCTTTTAATTGTTCAAACTCCAGGTAGAAAATCAATTCAACACATTAATCAAAATGCTGCAATCTGACTAGGGGAAAAGTATGGAGTTTTTACTCATTTCTTGAATCAAAATGGGATAATTTTTAGACACTTATGCCCATATACTCATCATCAAAATGACTTAGTTGAAAGGATGCATAAGCATATAGTAGAATTAGGACTGACACTGTTAGCCCAAGCTAATCTTCCTTTTAAATTTTGGTAGGATGTTGTTCATACAACAGTCTACAACATAAATAGAATTCCAACACCTGTACTCAAACTTCTTTCTCCTTATGAGAAATTGTTCAAGCATAAGCCAGACTATAGTTTTTTCAAGTGTTTCAGTTGTCTTTGCTATTCTTATTTGAGAGACGTTAACAAACACAAATTTGATTTTCACACAAGCAAGTGCATCTTTATTAGATATAGTCCTTCTCACAAAGGGTACAAGTGCCTAACAAGCTTAGGGCAAGTCCATATTCTCAGACATGTCATTTTTTATGAAAACACATTTCTATATTCTATAAACAGTGACTTCTCTTCATCTGAAAAGATCACAGAACATGAAATTCTAGTATCAAACTTCTTTTAACAGTAAATTTATCACCTCTCAGCCTTATCCTTACCTAATAGCAGCTTTGAAGATACTTACTTAACAAGCTCAGCAAGTCAAGAACAAGTACCTTCATTCTCTACACAAATAATTACTCTGCAACAACAAGAATAATCAAATCACACATCATTAGAAACTTCAAATTCCGACACATTCTCTCTACTACTTGAACTTCCTTAAATGTCACTTGCACAAAAAACAACATCTCAACAACATCAAAATACATAACTGAGCCCAAACAAAACCATTATATCATAACCTTGTCACAAAATGGTTACCAGATCAAAATCTGGAATCTTCAAACTAAAATTATATACAGCCACTTTAACCAATACAGAACCTAATACAATCCAAGAAGCTCTAAATGATCAGAACTGACATCAAGCCATAAGAGATGAGCATGAAGCCTTAATCAGAAACAAGACCTGGACTCTAGTACAATTCTCACCAGATTACAATGTTGTTGATAATAAGTGGGTGTTTAGAGTCAAATAGAACACTGATGAAAGCATAGCCAAATACAAAGTTAGAGTAGTTGTAAAAGGTTTTCAACAGACTGAAGGGATTAATTATTTTGAAACTTTCATTCCTGCTGTAAAATCATCTACGGTAAGGATTTTGTTGAGTTTTGTTGTCATGCATAAGTGGATAATCAGACAAATGGATGTGAATAATGCTTTCCTAAATGGAGAGTTGACTGAAGATGTTTATATGTGTCAGCCTAAAGGGTTTGTTGATTTGCAGAGACCTAATTATGTGTATAAACTAAAGAAGGCTTTATATGGCTTGAAACAAGCTCCTAGAGCCTGGTATGACAACTTGAAGAGTTGCTTGGTTGCAAAGTGGGGATTCCAGAATTCTAAAGTTGATACATCCTTATTCTTTAAGGGAAAACTAAATTCAATGATCTTGATCTTAGTCTATGTTGATGATATACTGATTACTGGACCTAATAGTGATGAACTGGAAAATTTTATTTCAGAATTCAGCAAAATGTTTGCATTAAAAGATTTAGGAGAGTTGTCATATTTCTTTGGTATTGAAGTTTCTTATTCTGAAGATAGTGTTTATCTGTCTCAAAGGAAATATATCAGGGATCTGTTGAAGAAGGCCGATATGATAGAATGCAAAGGATATGAAACTTCCAATGGTTACATGGTCAAAACTTCAAAAAAAGGTTAACGGTTACTTAGGACATTATATTGAAGATCCAAAGGATTACAGAAGCTTGTTTGAAGGCTTGTAGTGCCTAGTTTTAACCAGACCAGAAATTTCTTTTGCAGTACATAAGCTAAGTCAGTATGTAGCAACACCTATACTACAACATGTAATGACCTGTAAGAGAGTTCTTAGGTATTTGAAAAGTACAAAAGATTATGGATTAAAATTCTCAGCTGGAGGTGAAATAAAGCTTATATGCTATACTGATACAAATTAGGCCTGTGATATTGATGATAGGAATTACTGTATTTACTTAGGACAAAATCTAATATCCTGGTCATCTAAGAAGCAATTTATAGTTGCAAGGTCAAGTGCTAAAAGTAAATACAAGGCTCTTGCATCTGCTAGTGCTGAAATTACACGGATTCAATCTCTGTTCAAGGAACTTCAGATTGAATGCATTACATCACCAACAATCTGGTGTGATAATGTTAGTGCAATGTATCTGGCCAAAATCCGTCTATCATTCAAGGACTAAGCATATTGAGTTAGATATGCACTTCATGAAAGATAAAGTGTTAGCAAAAGAACTGAAATCAACTATATTCCTATCGAGGAGCGATTGTAGACATTTTAACAAAACCTCTTACCTTCATTCATTTCAAGCATTTGTGGCCAAACTTAATGTGCATCAATGTCCCTTAAGTTTGAGGGGGGCTATTAAATAAGCTCATTATGCACATAATGAAGTCACACACTCAGCACGTGTGAATAGAGAGCAGGTCAGCAAAGTTAGTTAAGAACTTTAGCAGCTCAGCAAGTTTGTTAAGCATGCATCACATTCTGTTGTTAGCAGTTGTATTTAGTTTTATATTGATACGAGCTTAGTATAAATCCTAGTGTAAATCTCACTTTGGTTATTGAATAAGAAAATCAAAGAAATTCCAGAAAGTTCATCTTCATTTTCTCTGTTCCCAAACAAACGTTACAGTCTTTATACAATTTCAACAACGCTGATTCCATTTAGCACAAAGTGTCTCTCTTAATAGAACATGCAAATACTACTGATTCAAAAAGTTTGACAGGCTATTGCTACGGAGAGATTAAGTAATTGATTTTAAATCTATGCATACGTGAAGCGCTGGCTATCTTATTACTCAACACAAAAAAAGAGTAGCTTACAGCACTAATCCTTCATTGATTCCTTTCTTTTCCTCCTCTTTTTCTGTTTGAATTATTTTCCAAAATATGTTGGTTTTGTGAGTAGGAACGGAGATTGGATTGGTTTTAAAAGGATACGTTGCATGTCTAGGTGATATGCTTATTGAGTTAATGGTCATGTTCTGTTTTGAATAAGTCTTAAGAAGTTGTTAAGTTGAATGAGTCTAAGTTAGTTGAGATATTATCAACTAAGTTTTTTAGGTATTCAGTTCCTGATTTGTTGGGATCATTTTGTTTCATCTCCGTTTTTGTTTTGTCTGGTTTGTATAAATAAGTTATGGTGGAATAATAAAGGCATGAACCATTTAATCAAAGAAATACTTGTGTTTCACTTGGGAGGGATTGGCTTCCTCGAACTAGCCAACCTTCAACGTTTCCTAGAGTAAGAGCAAGATAGGAAGAGACAAGCAGAATAAAAATAGCTTGCCTGTACCACTAGGCCATAGGCACCTGCTACTACCATTGAAGCTTTTACTTGCATCGAACGATACAGCCTTGGCTTTGCATACGTGCTGGCCGGACTTCAGAGGTTCAATATATTGATGAAAAGAAAATGGAAGTTTCCTTATCCTGTTCTTATATTATTATATTTAAAATTTTATCATGATTTTTTATTTCTTATTATTATTATTATTGTAACCGTACTAATAAAACAATGATTTAGTTCACCTTTTTAATATCATTAATTTATTAGATGGGTGGGGGCGAGATAAGAAACCCTCCTTACCAAACATTAGTTATTTTTATTTTTATTTTTATTTTTTTGGGAACTTGAGTGAATTTTTTATGGGCACAACATGTATTTACAAGAAACCAAGCTCTATTCAGGGAGATCAAACAAATAGTTGAGTGAAGTGAATTAATAAAAAGCAGTGGCGAAGCTAGAACCATTTTTTGGGGTGGGTTGATTTTTTTTTCAAATAAATTTATCCATCAAAAATTTTTTTATATACAAAAAAATTATTAAATTACACTACATAAGCCCAATAATAATAATAATAATAATAATAATAATAATAATAATAAAAGTACAATGTAAATAAGAAAAATACTATTGAGGAAGTTATGCCATGCGATTATTTAAAAAAGCAAACTCATCTATTATTGCATTTGAGTTGTATTATTTGCAATTTTGTTTTCAATGTACACATAAAATTTGAAAGAAATTCATTCTCCATCTTATTTTAATGTGTTGTCTTAATAAGTTTCATGGCAAAAAATACTCTCATTAATCATTTTCATAGCAGAAAATAGTTTCACATGGCGGGTTCTCATATCAAGCATATCTATCACTATTTTGTAGCTTTTGAAGAAGTTTTCTTTGTCGTTGAGGCTAAGTGTACAACATTAAAATATCTTGAGATTTTATTTGTCATGCTTGACAAAAGTAAGTCATTTACCCCTAAAAATTTATTTAATAAATGTAAAATAAACACAAATTTATTTTTTAGTAAAAATTTTAATAAGGACAAATTTATAATTAACTATTTTTCTTTCAAAAAATTCACCCTGTTTAAAAGGATATTTATTTTGAGAATGTGAGAGCAAATTTAAGGAATGTATGAGAATAAGGAAAAAAAAAAACTTTTCGCATACAGTTGGAATACGTAGTTTTGAACTAATGAGCGACATTAATCGAATTAGGAATTAGAAATCTTTCACTCTCCATATTTCAACCACAGAGCTTTAATTTTTTTTTTTTTTGACATGAAATGAATAGAATAGAATTACTGTAGCAAACACACGTAGCAGACAATTGCTAACTACCACGTGATCTACTACACACTATATACTCACACACACCAAAGTTCACAACCGATGTGGGATCCCGGCGACCACCCACCGGCCCAATTAGCCCAACCCAAGATGCCTGGTAAGACTCACACCACGTAGCGATTGCTACTGTCATTTTTTTTGACATGAAATGAATATCATTAAATTACAGTAGCAAACACCCGTAGCAGGCAATTGCTTACTACCACGTTCTCTACTACAAAATATAAACTCACACACCCCCCAGTCCCCAAAGTATGTTGAATCCCGTAAAACCCATTTTTTTTTTTTTTAATGTCAAAGACTTTGTGCCATAAATATCAGTAGCGGCAAAATTGATGCAACGACTAATAAAAGATGTCCTTTTCGAATTTGTTGGGTGAAATGAACAAATAGCTGACCTCTTGAGATGTATATATGCAGGTAAACTTTTGGTAATCTTTCATTTTCACCTTTGGATTATAAAGGGACATATTAAATTAAATAATTATGATCAGTTGCTCATATTTAATTATAATTTGATCATGATTACTTCTCAAAAAAAAAAAAAAAAATTGGTCATGATTAAAGATCTTGCCGGTGACAAGGATTAGACAGTTTCTCGATCAAGACTTTTCAGTCCCTGCTTTTTTTTTTTTTTAATACTTTTTCAGTCCCGACGTAGTTGTTAGGAGTTATGACTATTGAGGTTGTGCAAACATTAATTTGCGGACCAGGATTAATTGGCAATAAAATGCTGACGTAGTTGAGACAGAGAGCCAAAGTTGCTGAGCAATGGCAGTCATAACTGGTCTTTTTGTTTGGCATGGATAATTGTAGTGTGGTTGGATAATTGTAGTGTGTTTATATTTTAAAAATTATAATTTTAAAATATTTTAATAAATATTTATTAGTTTAAAAGTTAATTTAATTTTATTCTAATTTATATAAAGAACATATAATATTTTTATTAATTTTATTGTAATTATTATTTAAAAGTTATATTACACCACTATTAATTGTTACTTTATAGTTACATTTTTTTTTTTAATCTCATCAGCTCAATACCAAATAAGTCTTTATGACTGATATACTATTTATAAGGGGCGGTTTTAATTACTTCATCTTCCTGTATCCTGATATTTGGCTAGAATTATACCAGAGAAGTTGCTCTGAATAAGGGTAAAGTTCAAGAATTCATATGCTGGGTTCCATTACTGTCATAAACAAAGCTACCAAATATTAGCAAACCCTTATTTTTCTGATATTGCAAGATTGATCTAATCGTAGCCTTCATCAATTTAACTGCTATCTAATCATCTCAATATAGTTTTGTCTTGTATCTTCTATTGATGATTTTTAAGGAGATCGAACCAACTTGTGATTGAGTTGTATGGATACTTCCAAGCCATGTAATAATTAGTAGTTTATATTTGGAAATGGATGATATATCAAGTGATTCATTACTAATTCATCAATCTTTGGAAGTTGAACTTGCTTGGAATAAATGTGTACTCAAATTCTATTGTAATATTGATCATGTAATATCAACTTAGTAAACCCAATTGCCTGTATAACAATAACGTTTTTTTGGTTGCTGTTTATACGAGTTAAGTATATCATGCAGGAAATTCTTTATGTGGCAAAAGCACAGGGAACATTCAGAAAGTGAAAAAGGACTTTGGCAGATGCATTATTATAGATATTACAGCAGCTGTCACTCAACTGCATTTTACATTCGAGAAATTAGGTAGTCATCGCCCACAAGCAATCAACAAGCGAATGAACCACTGGGATGAGTGAGCATTCCTCTGCAAGTACTAGAAACAAATAAGACATAAAAAGAAATAATATTATAGAGGACTAATAAGCAGGAGCTTTATTAATTTGTATAGCAAATAATCCATGTATATTTTTTTTTATCAAAATCAGTTGTGTGGGGGATTGTAGGCTGGCTTGTGTTCTGGGAATGGCTTCCCTACTTTAGGGAGTTCGAAAGCCGGTGGCTTTGGGAAAGGCTTCCCAATCTTTGGAGGCTCGTAAATTGGAGGCTTAGGGAATGGCTTGTCAATCTTGGGAGGTTTTGGGAATGGCTTGTCAATCTTGGGAGGCTTTGGAAAAGGCTTGTCAACCTTCGGAGGCTCGTAAACTGGAGGCTTTGGAAATGGCTTGTCAACCTTGGGATGCTCGTAAACTGGAGGCTTTGGATATGGCTTGTCAATCTTGGGAGGCTTTGGGAATGGCTTGTCGATCTTGGGAGGCTCATAAACTGGAGGCTTTGGATATGGCTTGTCAATCTTGGGAGGCTTTGGGAATGGCTTGTCAATCTTGGGAGGTTTTGGGAATGGCTTCTCAATCTTTGGAGGTTTGGGAAATGGCTTGCCAACCTTCGGAGGCTCGTAAACTGGAGGTTTTGGGAATGGCTTGTCAATCTTGGGAGGCTTTGGGAATGGTTTATCAATCTTGGGAGGTTTTGGGAAAGGCTTGTCAATCTTGGGATGTTCGTAAAATGGTGGCTTAGAGTAATCAGCAAGAGATGGAGTGGCGAGAAGTACCACCACCCCAAGGAGCAACACTGGCAAGTATGTTAGAGACATCTTCTTCGCTTTGTTTTTCGATGGTACAAAATTAGGAACTGGTGCTCTTTTATAGAGTTCCTGTGACTACGTTGGCCATTGCAGGTTTTAAAACAATCTTGTTAGTTATGTTTTAAGCTTATTTTATGAAAAAAAGTCAAAAGTAACATTTGTAATTTACCGGGTGAGTATAGATGTTTTAGGTGAATTTGGGTCCCTCTTGAGTCGGCGGAAGTTGAAAATTGAAGCAGTGCCTAATTTCAAAGTATGACAATTTTTTTATCTTTCCGGTGACCCCATTCCATTAATATAATTTTTTCCAACAAGATTTATTTTACTATGATTTTTGGTATTTTAAATATAGAAATTATTTCTAGATACATTCTACCATATTCTGGTTCCTTCCATCGAGTTTGCTCATTTCATTGTCACAGTTTTGCGTAATGCTGTCATTTTAAATTGATTTTGTGGTCGAAAATTGAACATCAATTATATGCGTTAATTATAATCACGTGGTTATCTACCCTGCCCTTCAATTAATGGTTGCATAAGTTGATAGCCAAATACAGACTAATTAAGTTCAGACGTTGTGGCTTCGAAAGAGGGTGCTCGTCTTTGTCAGATTGGTTATCTATGTGTACATAAATGATTATTAATTGGTTATCTATGTGTACATAAATGATCATTAATAATCATTGAATAATCCGTTAATTGTAAATCATGTATACAAGTTTTGTGCATGTAAAATGATGTGACATACATGTAACGAGGGAGTAGAAGAACAAAAGATGACCACGTATTTACGACTTCGTACAATATCAAAGGAAAGTTTGGAAGTGTTGCCGAGCCAAGTTGCTCGGCCGCTTCAATGTAAAACAGATCAAAAGCAGATGACTTTCGAAAAAGTTAGCGAGAAAATATTTTGTGCATCAAAAGGTACCACATCACCAACCATATAATGCAGTGTAATGAGTAATGATATGCCATACGTGTTGAAAAATTGCCCGATAAATTGGTGGGCATATTAATATAGTAATCTTGTACATAAAATATCTCAAAATAATTAGCTATATAAAAGTCCAAACAAATGAAAATGTTAGCTCTACTATATTTATAATCCAATCCATTTTCATCCTTTCAATTGCCACCGTCCACCGTCTTGTTAGCTGATTCAACTTCTTCCAAACGGGTTTGACTACTTTTATTTTCACATTACCCCATTGCCACCGCTTCCCCCTCTTTTTTATTACGAATAATTATTTGAACAGTTGAACCGATTAATGAAAGCAAATGTAGAAGGTAAATAAATATTTGTACGTCATTATCGTAAAATAGAAAAAGGAAATATTCTTATTCTTTGCGGTGGAACAGCAGCAAGGTATGGGCTGTCGCGCGGTGGCCCGTTTTTGAGAGCATGGTGAGTAAGCTTTAGGTTTAAGCTTAGTAAATTATATTTACAAAATTTAATTTTTTAAAAAATATATAAGGGCCGGGCCAAAGGATTTTGTGTATGCAGGATCAGGGCCTAAATAAATTTAACTGAAGGCCCGGCTCACACGTAGAGGGCGTTTCTTCACCCAAATTTATGGTCTCAATTTGTTCCTCAAGTATTGCCCATGATTCAATTATGTCAAATCGAATCGTACGATAGATTAATTTCGTGGTTTATTATCCTGATGGCTGAGTGGAAATTACCAAATCCCATCGATTACGTACGTATAACAATGTGAGTTTACCATTCAAAAAAAAAAAACAATGTGAGTTTATATCAACTAATAATAAAACTTCAAATTCCCTTATTCACCGCCAATGGGCTCGATTGGCACCTAACTCTCGAGGTTGAGGCGCGAGTTCAATCGTGGCGTGTGGAACTCTTCACGAATATAATGGGGTAGTTGGCTCCCCATATCAGGAGTAGAACATATTCAGCTCATCAGGCCATCACGAATGCTTCTCATGAGCAATCCAATGATATGAGCATTCCCAAGTACCGTTGCTAACTGAAATAAGCACAAAATACAATAATAAGAATCCGCAGGAGCCAGCGGCTTATTTACTCGCAACTGATATATCTTTTACTAGTGTTATTTTTTGAAGAATCAGTTGTTGTGCGGAGGCTTATTGTAAGCAGGAAGCTTGTGTTGTGAGAAAGGCTTGCCCTTCCTGGAAGGAGGAATGTATTTTGGTGGCTTTAGAGGCCCAGATGGTATCTCCACATGAGGAGGTTTCTCGTAGTTATAAACTGGTGGTGGCTTGTTTTGAGGGATTAATGGTTTCACTTCATTGGGAGTCTTGGGTGGTGGGAATAAGGATCCAGCCGGCTCCAACGGAATAATGGGTTTCTGATAATTAACTGGTGGTTCTGGAAAAAAGGGTGGCTTCTTGTGGTGGTGATCAGAGAGAGAAGGTGTGGCAAGAGCCGCTACTACACCAATGAGCAATAACACTAGCAAGCGTGTGAAAGCCATGGCCATCTGATTTTGTAGTTTCTTTTTTCAGGATTTGGTGCCCATTTATAGAGTTCTTGACCTGTGCACTAGCTGCCCAGTGCCCATGCATGTCGTTCTCAGTCCAAATGCACGTTGTACCTAGTCATGCTTTAAGATTGGATTGTGAAATAAGTCAAAAGTAGGTTTTGTACTTATCAGGCCGTCAAAATGTGGCACAGTGGCAGGGCTTCCGTCCCTTCTCGAGCCAACAAGGTTGAAAAATATGTGGAGTGAAATTTGGACAGGTGTTTTGATATTTGCAGTTACTCGGATATTCTTCCATCTTTAACAATATCTCTTATTTGTATAGCAAATATTCTAGCGCAAGTCCTATGTATAAATAATCCTATCAGTCCAAGCCTAGAGGTTTCGCCGGTGGTCACTTGCACTGCTTAAGGAGGTTACTCCGGCGGCGACTTGCAATTATCTTGAGTAAGCACCATACAATTTTTTTTTCCAATATTCACATGAAATTTTGATTGGGAAGAGTGTTTGATGGGCCGTTGGCAATTGTGTTCTCTTTGGTTTAATTATCATCGTAAAAAGTTATATACGAAGCTCCATTTCTCTTATATTTTCCATGAGGCAATATGATTGCTGATAAACTTGTTAATTTGGGTGTTGGTCCAATTCTTTACATTGATGGATTGCTCCCATGATTGAAATTTATGGTCTTCTTTTTCATGATGGAATGTCCTTTTTCATGATGGAATGTCGGCTTGGCAAAATCCGAGTCTGGTCCGGGTTTTGGTGTTGCCCGAGACCGGACCGGATGAGTGAAATGAAAGACCGGACTCTAGGTTAAAATCTAATTTTTCTGGATGTAGGCCAGACTCAAGCCCGATACCTCCCGATCCGGGTTTTTTTATCTGGGTTTCTAAGCCCGCATGTGATAACTTTAATTTTTTTAAATTTTTTCTTTCATTAATTCTCTGACAATACAATTTTTTTTTTAAAAAATAGTCAAATAAACTCATTCAATCTCAAGCTTTAAAAAAGAAAATAGTCAAATAGAAATATATAACATACTAACAATGTAAATTTTACACAAATATTAAACAAAAATTGTTTCAATCTACTTTCTAATACCTAAATTCATCCAATTTCTAACCTAAACTCATTCAATCTATATAAAAAAAATTTTAATTCAACAACACAATAAATCTAAATAACATCCAATATATCATAAATTCATATTTATATATTTATATATAATATATTTATATTTTCTTTTTTTAAAAAAATTATTAAGAAACCCAGTCCGAGTTCGGGTTCCGAGTTTTTGGTGTTGAGCGGGACTGGACAGAAATATCTGGGTTTGAGAATTTCAAACTCGGGTCCAGGTTTTTGTGTATGCGGTCGAGTTTTGCCCGAATCAAATTGTTCGGGTCCTGTCCGGATCTGGTCCGGGCGATCTTATTTTATGTGCTAGTTTGTTTTGTCCATAGTTACTGTTGTTTGGATCTGGTCCGAGCGAGCTTATTTTGTGTATGCGGTCCAGGTTTTGCCCGAATCAAATTGTTCGGGTCCTGTCCGGATCTGGTCCGGGCGATCTTATTTTATGTGCTAGTTTGTTTTGTCCATAGTTACTGTTGTTTGGATCTGGTCCGAGCGAGCTTATTTTGTGTGCTAGTTTGTTTTGTCCATAGTTACTGTTGTTTGATAAGGCTCTAATGTCTCCCCCCCCGGGCGGAATTGTAGTACTACATTTTTAATTTTAAGGGTGCGTTTATATTGTATTGTATTAACACTACATTATAATAATATTATACACTATTTGGTACTATACTTATATTGTATTAATTTTTAATTATACTATATTTGGTATATATTGTACTAAATTAATTTTTTTTGTTGATTTATTTAAATTACATAATTAAAAAATAATATTTATTAGTACTTAAAAATACTAAATATAGAAATCTTAAATTTTAGAAATTTAACTTTTTTTTAGTATAAATGTTAAAAAAAATATCATAATTCTTCGTAAAGATTGAAGCTTATGGCCTTAAATTTTCGACAGCATAACATTTATTTTTTCAGCATTTTTCATATATATAACCTGTGAAATAAAAATCGAATCAATCATTCAATCAAATAACATCTAAATAATATCCAACATAAATAAAGGTTTACATAAAACTCTAAACATAATACAATAATAAGGATCTAAACCATGATTGAGGATATAACAGTAAACAATATCTTATATTGATCGTTATTTGAATCAAATCATTCAAACAATGTCAATCAACAAAGATTGAAGACTGAAAACCATGAAGTTAACGTTATGCATATTAAACACAATTTCCACGTGCTTTTTTTCCCCTACTTTTGGAAGGTTCCACAACCAACTTCTCAAGCATTGTTGCACTTTGCAGCGCGTAAAATGTAACTTCAAGATCAAACAGGCGCCCAAGAACCCATGCAATTCAATCACATGTTTAACTCCATCATGCTCATTTAGAGGATGGAGGAAAAAACATTAATAACTAAGAAACAATTAACAATCAGAACTTAAAAATTCAGTTATATTCACGTAGAATCATCATATAAACTCGTAAAACAAAAAAATCTTGCATAATTTCTCTAGGAATGTTGGGCACAAATTATTACAGCAAGAAGCATATTTGCCAGTAGAAATAATATCATGCTAGAAATCGAAAGGACTATCGTAATGAAGGATCCTAATGAAACAAATTATAAGGATTCAAAAGCTCTTCCAAATTGGTTCAGCTCTATGAAACCTATTATTCTTGAGATGTTTGTTACGGATGATACAATGTTTTAAAGATCAATTAAATTACCAAAAAAAAAAAGGAACTCAGAGAACTTCACAAACCACAATGTTTAATTTAATTACAGATGATACTATGTTTAATTTAATATTTTAATATAATGTGAGTCTTTTTTGTTAAACAAAGAACCTCAGCGAAAGCCAAGGTTTAATAACACGAGGGAATGCAGTCCCTAAACAATAGTAACCCAGTCTCGATGCCCGGGGAGGGGTAGCTATCAAAATGATGAAGGCCAAGAGGGAGAATAAGGGCATGACTAGCCATGAAATCCGCCGTGAATTAGCTTCGCGATAAATATGGTGCATAGACACCTGCCAATCACGGGAAAGAAGACCAAAAATATCATTGACGAGGGGCAAGGTGGCATTAAAGCTTTTCCTTTAAGCAACTGAGTAACACAAAGGCTAACAATCTCAACCACCAACAATCTTATACCCATTTGCCAAGCCAAGACCTGGTACAAACCCCAAAGCTCTGCAATTATTACGAGCAAATACCAATATTCATGCGAAACCACCATGCCATCTACCGGTAGCATCTTTAATCGGACCACCTGCTCCCGACCGGATCTCTTCACAGCACCGTGAGTTTAGCTTATAATACGGCCACTGAGGAGACAACCAACCACACATGTTTTGAACTCTCAACCCGCGATCACTTTGAAAAGCATCAAAGGTACGAATTATCTCCTCAGCTCGCACCCTGATATCCCGAACCATGCTGTCCTCATTCACAACTTTACCTTCAACTTTTAATCCTCAAGAATTAATTCGATTAACACAATAAATATTACTATTAATATAGATAATTAAGTAATAAGTAATTTTATATCGATTAACAAAAAAATATAGAAAATTATTAAATTTGCATTTAATTAACTAAATTAGTACATTATGAAAATTAAACATTACATTAATATAGAAAAATACAATAACAATAATAATACTCTAGTTATTCAAATTACTAAATTCATAATTAAATTCATAATAATATTAGCCAATATTTTGATGATATTGGAGGATCTAATAATGATCTCCAAGATTATTAAATAATTGTTCTAATTTATGCTAGTAGTAGTAGCTTTTTTAATTTGTGTTAATTTAATTTTGTATTTTTAATTTTATAATATGTAATCTAGTAATTAATGTTATTGGCATTTTCCTATTATTATTATTTTTTGTGTTGAATATTTTTATTTAAATTATTAATATAATATTCAAATAATAAAAATAATAATAAAAATAATAACAAAATAATAATAATAACTTAAAATATTATATAAAATAGGATATATATGTAAATAACAAAAAGTAATAAGGATATTTAGGATTTTTTTCTCATAGCACCAAATGAATAGTGTTGCACCATATTTGGTGCAATACTATTCATAACACCATTTTGGTGTTGATTTTGGTATTTCATTGGAGATGTATTTTACACCAAAAATGATGTAAAAAGTGATTTTATGTAATTTTGGTGTCGTTGGAAATCTTGGGTGGTGGACAGCCTATTAGTACTTTATCATATGGCAAAGTAATAGGTGTCACTGTAAAACCCACGAGCTTTTTAGTAATAAATTAAAAAATATTACTTTAACAAAAAATTATATTTCAAACGGCAGAACATCGTAAGTGTGTCTAACCATCTCAGTATGTATTGAAATAATAGAACAGCTCCACACAAGTGTTTTCATCAGTATTTGAATCTCGACTAATGTCTAGCTATGCGGCAGCTTATCTGCCACACTGACAATTTTTTTTCTTATTTTTCTTTTCTCAATTTTCCTCATGTTTCTCCCAACGTTGGTGTCCTTGGAAGTTTTGATAATGGTCCCCTCCATACGTATTTGATATCTGTTGATCAATTTTACATAACACCATCGTCCTGGTGGTTAAAAAAAAGAAAACAAAAAAAAAAACTTTAGAAGTTCAATTTCCATGGACCAAATGTTTACTTTAAATTCCATTGAAATATACCAATTATCATCGTGTCGTATCAACTTAGCAACCGATTGACTGTACAAAACAATAGTGTGATTTTGGTTGCTGTTTATGCTATATTAGCCAGGAAATTCCTTATGCACAGAAGCGCAGGGACCACTCAGAAAGTGAAAAAGGACATAAGCAGATCATTATTATAGATATTACAGCAGTTGTAATCAATTGCATTTTACAATCGGGATATACTCAATCGCCAATAAGCAATCAAACAAACGAATAAACCACTGCGATGAGCGAGCATTCCTCAGCAAGTACTAGCTAGAGACAAATAAGACTTACAAAGAAATAATATCATAGAGGACTAAGCCAGAACTTTATTAAATAATATCATAGACGACGGAGCCGGAACTTTAATATAATTTCCACAGCTGCTACATGTATATTTTTTATATCAAATCAGTTGTGTGGGGGCTTGTCGTGTGGCTTGTGTTCTGGGGCTTCCCTAGATGTTCGAAAATCGGTGGCTTGTGTTCTGGAAACGGCTTCTCAATCTTGGGAGGCTTTCGAAAGGGCTTGTCAATCTTCGGAGGCACGTAAATTAGAGGCTTTGGGAATAGCTTGTCAATCTTGAGAGATTTTGATAATGCTTCTCAACCTTCGGAGGCTCGTAAACTGGAGGCTTTGGTAATAGCTTCTCAGTCTTGGGCGGCTTTGGGGTAGGCTTGTCAATCTTGGGATGTTTGTAAAATGGTTTCTTTGAGTGATCAGCAAGAGATAGAGTGGCGAAAAGTACCTCCACCCCAACAAACAACACCACCAAGTCTGTGAGAGACATCTTCTATGCACTGTTTTCACTTTTTGTGATGGTAAGAGATCAGAAACTGGTTCCCTTTATAGTGTTGCTAATGTGACTGCTCTTATGTAAACAGTCATAATATCTAACACTCACCATCACCATTTTATTATCTATCATTATAATGACCGTTCTTAGACATAGCAATCATCGTTTGTCGTTGTTAAAAGTAAAATCTAGTTAATAATTTGCTCATCGTTACTACCACAAACAAAGAGGAACAACATAGACATGTGTTATGAAAAACAGAGCTTTTTTTAATTTCTTAAAGCAAGAATGACTCACTCGTAAATTTAGAAACAACAGTTATAAGAACAAAAAGAAAGAAGAAACAGAGGAATAATAAAAGAATCACACACAAGAAATTAACGTGGTTCAATCCCACTAAGGAACCTACATCCACGGCTGAAAATGCCAGCTAGGGCAGAAAGTTTTATTGATCAAGAATGGCTGATTATAGTGACCAACTCAACAATAAATATTAAAACCTTCTAAGCTTAGTGTTTTCTTTCTGTAATGCTCGAGCTTCAAAACGAATTCTATCTCTCGTTTGCAAGCTTTGGAAACAGCTTATATACAGCTTTTCACACGTGTGTCCATTATAACATAATCAAGCTGTTAAAGATAGCTGCTTATTCTCTTGGACCCCACATCACGCCAGCACACCAGCCACCTCAGCAATTTTGTAATAAAATATAACTAACTTCAGCTTCACAAATCTCCACCTTAATTCTATTCTGTTCAAGATTCTCCTGCTGGATCAATAGCGATAAAAACAAGTTAACACTACTAATCAAGTTCAGCAAGTTTATGAACCTGATTGATGGCAACGGTTTGGTTAACATATCAGCTGGGTTGAACTCTGAAGGCACCTTGACCACATTCACCACTCCTTTGCCAAATTCATCCCTTATGAAGTGCATTCTAACATCAATATGTTTAGTTCTTTCATGATATTTGGGGTTTTTACTTAATTGTACGGCACTTGAGCTATCACAGCTCACTGTGACAAATTCTTATTTAAATCTCAATTCAGAGACCAATCCTTTTAACCAAATTGCTTACTTAACAGCTTCTGTGAGAGCAATGTATTCAGCCTTTGTTATAAAGAGAGCAACTACTGACTAAAGAGAGGATTTCTAACTTATTGTACCTCCACACATGGTAAATACAAACCTTGTAATAGATCTTCTTTTATCCATATTAGTTGCATAGTCAGAATCTACAAACCCAACTAGTTTAGGTGATGCTCCATCTATTTTTCTAAACATGATGGCAGTGCTAACAGTCCCTTTAAAATACCTCTGCACCCATGTCACTGTACTTCAATGATCTTTACCTAGATTTCCCATAAACCTACTGATAACACCAACTCTATGAGCCAAATCAGCTCTTGTACAGACCATGGCATACATGATGCTGCCAACGGCACTAGAATAGGGAATCCTCTTCATATAGTTAATATCATTATCAATTGTAGGTTCTAGTGATTTAGATAGCTTGAAGTTTGCTGACAGAGGTGTTGTAACAGGTTTTGAATCTTCCATTTTAAACTTGGTCAGCACCTTCTTTACGTAGTCAGCTTGAGAAATGTACAGAGTCTTTGAGTATCTGTCCCTTATGATCTGCATACCCAGGATTTTTGTGGCTGCACCAAAATCCTTCAGTTCAAATTCAGAGCTGAGCTCCACCTTGAGCTTCTCTATTTTAATCTTTATGCTTACATGCTATAAGCATATCATCAACATAAAGAAGTAAATTCTAACACCAGTGGCTAAGTACTTGTAATAGACACAATTGTCAAATTGACTTCTACAGTACCCATTTTTCATCATGAACTCATCAAACTTTAGGCTCCATTGCCTTGGGGATTGCTTGAGTCCATATAAGCTCTTCTTAAGCAAACACACCTTGTTTTCTGTCCCGTTCTCGATGAACCTTTTTGCTTGAGCCATGAAAATTTCTTCATCAAGACTGCCATGTAAGAAGGTAGTTTTAACATCTATTTGCTCTAATTCTAGGTCATGGTATGCAGAGAGAGCAAGCAACAACCTAATAGAGTTGTATTTTACTACAGATGAGAACACTTTATTGAAGTCAACTCTTTCCCTTTGTGTAAACCCCTTTGCCACAAGTCTGGCCTTGTGTCTGGGTAGTTCTTTCTCAGAAGCTCCAGCCATCAATTTGTAAATCCACTTACTGCCAACAAGTTTCTTATTTAGAGGTTTTTCTACTAAGATCCAAGTGTTATTCTTCTTTACCAAGGTTATTTCATCCTGCATTGCAGCACACCACTTCATTTTATCATTTTTGCTTATTGCTTCTCTAAAACTCATGGGCTCTTCACCATTTACTTCATCAGCAATAGTTAATGCATATGAGATAAGATCAGCTATGCCATATTTCTTTGGCATTTTGACAGTTCTTCTCTTCCTATCTCTAGCTAATTGGTAGGTTTTTAATTCAAATGATTTCTTCCCCCCCTGATTGTTCTGGTGACTTTCTAATAGTCTCATTTTTATCAGAGTGCTCCACCTTCTATCCAACATTTTCTGTTTTCTCAGGCTGTGTGGCAGCAATCTCAGTTTCTACCTTTGACTGCAACATTAACTCTTCATCAAATGTAACATCCATGCTGACAAGTATTCTAGTGGGTTTACCATCGAGAGTCCATATTTTGTAACCCTTAGTGCCCTCTGGATATCCTAGAAAATATCCTTTAACAACCCTTGGTTCAAGCTTATCTTGTTTTACATGAGCATAGGCAATACACCAAAAAATTCTCAGATTACTCAAATCTAGTGGCTTCTCTGACCAAATCTCCTGTGGTGTATTGAAACCTAGAGCTGAAGAAGGGCTTCTGTTGATAAAGTAGGCAGCTGTTGTGACTGCCTCAGCCCATAAAACTTTAGAAAAATTTAAATTCAGCAGCATACATCTAACCTTTTCTATTAAGGTTATGTTCATTCTTTCTGCAAGCCCATTTGCTGTGGAGTATATGTAACAGTTCTATGCCTAGTAATGCCCTATGTCTTGCAGAATTCTTCAAATTCTCTACTACAGTATTCCAGCCCATTATCAGTCCTTAGTCTCTTTATTGTCTTGTTGGTTTGGTTTTCCATTAGAGTTGTCCACTCATTAAACCTTTCAAATGCTTCATTTTTATGTTTCAACACATAAACTCATACCTTCCTTGAGAAGTCATTTATAAAGGTCACAAAGTACCTAGCTCCACCAGAGATAGAACTTGTGGCCCCCATAGATCTGAGTAGATATAGTCTAAAGTCTGCTTGGTTTCTTGTTTCCCCATACTGAATTTTTGTATTGTTGCCTTCCTAAATATACATTTTTCACAAAACTCCAGAGAGGAAATTTTATCTTCACCAAACAACCCTTGATTGCTTAACTCTCTGAGACCCCTCTCACTGATATGAGCCAGCCTCATGTGCCAGAGCTTAGTTTAATCTCTGCTTACATTTGCTGTGATTCCAACTATAGGTGAGGATCCAATAAGGATGTACAGCCCATTTTTCCTAACTCATTTCATAATGACAACACCCTTATCAAATACCTGTATCTCTCCATTTTCTACCTTTATTGTACACCCTAATTGATCAACCATTCCTAGGGATATTAGATTCCTTTTGAGTTCAGGAACATATCTCACATTGTGCAAGTCTTTAATGATACCATCAAACATTTTTAAGCTAATGGTTCATATTCCAGCTACTTTCCAAGCAAGATTATTCATTAACAGTACCTTCCCACCATTCGCATCTTCAAAAGTCTTAAAGAAGCTTTTATTAGGACACATATGGAAGGATCAACCAGCTAATATCCATTCACCAGTTGGGTGCCTTTCTGCAGCCACTAGGACATCAGCATCATCATAGTCTCCTTCATCCTCAAAAGCAACATCAGCCTTCCCTTTTGATTTCTTTTGCAGTTCTTCTAGTTTCTTTTTCTCAAAACAATATTTGATGTAGTACCCCTCCTTTTGGCGGAAGTAACACTTTCTCTTCTTCTTCTTTTTCTCTGCTTTATCTTTCTGATTATTGTTCTTTTTCTGTTTGTTGTTTTTCTTATCTGGCTTTCTTTTAGCAACTAACCCTTCTACATTGTTTTGATCTTTTCCCTCTGCCCTTTTTTTTAAATCTTTGGATTCTAAAGCATTTTTGACATCTTTCAAAGTGAGAGATTGTCTTCCATAGAATAGAGTATCTACAAAGTATTTATAAGATTCTGGAAGGGAATTGAGTAAAATGAGTGTCCTGTCTTCATCTTCAAGAATTATATTAACATTCTCAAGATCAAGAATAAGTTTATTAAACTCATCCACATGATCTTTCATGGCTACTCCATCTTCATTGAGAATATGTATAATCTTCTCTTCATATATAGCCTTTTTGATAAAGATTTCTTTAGAAACAGTTCTTCAAGTTTAGCCCATAAACCAGATGTGGATTTTTCTTTTGCCACCTCTCTCAATACTTTATCAAAGAGATGCAAGATAATCATGCTATGTGCCTTATTGTCAATGGCTCTCTGATCTCTATCAAAGCTTGAAGAACCTTCACCCATTTCTTTCTTAGCTATAGGATCTTCATCATCATCAAGAGCATTATCAAGCCCTTGCTGAATTAGAATTGCTCTCATCTTAAGACTCTAAAGATAAAAGTCATTTTCTCCATTAAATTTCTCTAGATCAAACCTGGTGCTTGCCATTTTAGAATTCGTTTCTAATTACCAGCAAACTCTGATACCAGTTTGTTATGAAAAACAGAGCTTTCTTTAACTTCTTAAAGCAAGAATGACTCACTCATAAATTTAGAAATAACAGTTATAAGAACAAAAAGAAAAAAGAAACAGAGGACTAATGAAAGAATCACACACAAGAAATTAACGTGGTTCAGTCCCACTAAAGAACCTACATCCACAGCTGAAAATGCCAGCTAGGGCAGAAACTTTAATTGATCAAGAATGGCTGATTATAGAGACCAACTAAACAATACCGATTAAAATCTTCTAAGCTTAGTGTTTTCTTTCTATACAGCTTTTCACATGTGTGTCCATTATAACAGAATCAAGCTGTTAAAGCTAACTGCTTATTCTCTTGGACCCCACATCACGGCAGCACACCAGCCACCTCAGCAATTTTGCAACAGAATATAACTAACTTCAGCTTCACAACATGCATGTACGTTTGATCACTGATACGATACCACTAATTCTAAAAGCTATTTTTCGATCTTTTAACACCGACTCTTGAGCCAATAGCTCTTATTTCTATAGTAAATATTACTAGCTGGTCCTATTATTTATTGTTGAAGAGGTGAAACTCAAATCTAGATTCTGAAAAATAGATGACATGTTAGATGCTTGGTAAAAGAAGTGACGACATGTCGGCTATTGTGGTTCAGAAGAGCTGTATAACAGAATTACAGATGTCGGATGGATGAATAAGTGATGCACATGTTTCAGCACGTGCACCACTAATCCAAACGGCAGCCTTATTCTGCGTTTTGATTAGCAGATTGTGTGAACAAGTGACATGTGTCCCTGAGCTAGTTTGAGAAGCCGTTAAGGTTGTTAAATCACGCATGAGAGCAGCTGAGGTAAGTTTTGGTGAAACCCAAACGTGGTGCTTGGATCCTTCCAAAACACGAGGGAGTATAAAAGCTCATGTAATCTGTTACGAACAGAATCAATTTTTAGTTACATTGGCTCTTCATCTTTATATCTTGAACTTGGGAAATCAGTAAAGGGTTGCTTCTCTTTTCACAGTGGATGTAGGCAAGAAAATTGCCAAACCACTATAATTCTTGTTGGTTTGTGTGTGATTTGCCATTGTGATCTTTCTCTGATTCTGTTCTTGTTTTAAGTCTGATTCCAGTGATTTAGTTCAATCTTTTTTTCCAACCTTAGTTTAGTTTATAAACTTGTATAGATCAAGTTTCTTAGAGTGGATCTTGGGGATTCCAAGTTGATCTTGGTGATCAATTTGGTTCCAACATTTATATCACTCATGGCCTGGAGGTTTAGGCGGTGGCGACTTGCACTTATCCTCCACTGTTTCTGCTTGAGTAGGCTTCGAAGGAAATTTTGATTCAGAGGAGGATTCGGCTGAAACACTACTTGATGGGTCGATGGAGCCATGAGGCGGGTGGCAGTGGCAAGCATTTGCAAGAGTAGAGGTGGCAGCGGTCAGAAGAAGCACCTGTGCGAGGAACATGATTAACTTTTGCTTCAGATTTGCCATGATTTAGTTGACTGAAGTAAAATCACGGAATAAGAAGATGAAGAAATTAGAGTTACTTGCGGATTCGGTACTGCTCACGTTGTTCATGCAGCTTCATACGTTACAAATTGTTTGCATGGAAACAACGCGGCTTGAATATATGTATATTAACTTTTTCTGCCAAGTACTCCCCGGTGTCCCAGTTCCCTCCGCTAAATCAAATGCTTCCTAAAAGTGGGTCCCACTTCTAAATTAAAAATGGTGGGACAATCCAATGTTTCACAAAAGTTGGACTGGTGCTACTTAATCAAAGACTATTTCTCCTCTGCGAGTATACAGTGTACCATGCTGGGGAGCGTTTGCGTTGCCAAAAAAATAAATATCGAGGTTTTGGAAAATAAAAATACCAAAGAGACTAAAGCCTGACAACATATTAATAAAATGAAATTATTACATAGTGTGATTTATAATTGTTTTTCTGAAAGTTCTATCAAATATTTCTATAGTTGAATATTATTGTTTATTTTTTTTAACCCAAGAAAGGAAACAAAACACACCATTGGAATGTCGTTTTGTCGCCATGGTACATGAAGTCCCATGATGTCCCAACATCATTAATTTCTCAAGGATAAAACAACATTAACTTATTAAATTATTCATGCTCAAGACTCAAGAGTAAATCAAAACAAGAATCTTAAACAATACTCGAACCAAACTCGGCAAACTCCATTGAAAATAATAACCATAATCAAATTATTCATGCAAACTAATCATAGTTTTAGCAGTATAGAGCCATGCATCACTACTTGTGGCCATCATCACCGTTCTCCGCAAGAGAAGTCTTTGGAATTCTTGGCAGAATGGTAAAAGGTGCCGATGCCACAGAGTATAGGTTTTGCGGAATTCTTGGTGGTATGGTAAACTGTGCCGATACCACAGTGTACAATTTTTTAGCCGCCTAGCTGGTACCACGGTGTACATTGGTTCATTGTTGGTTTAGAGGACTCAACAATTGAGTTTGGTGTGCTCCGAGATTTAGCAGGAAAGGGAACCGTGGGAAATAACAAAGAGAGGAACAAGACCATTGATTAGTATTAAAAATTGTATGTTTGTTATGAAGTAAAAATGTTATTTTGCATTATTAATGTAATTTATATTTGTAATTGTATAACATATTATGAACTTTTAATTATTTTTCTAAGTATTTGATTTTATGTATTTTTGTGTGTTTATTAGGTAAAAATAATAATTTCATGCAATTGGAGGCTTCAAACAAATGTACGGATGTCAAATTTGGATTCTGGAAGTCCGAGAAATTATGTCATTGTCGAGAAGAATCCAAGACTTTTGTTGTAAATTTTTACGTTTTTACCACGGTAAATGTGGTAATTGTGAAATTATAAGTTTTTATCTTGTTAGGTATGATATTTTATTAGTTGAATTATTTGGATAAGCTTGGGTGGATAAGATAAGATTATGTTTGATTAGTGGGATTATTAGTGGGACAAATGTAAGGTTAAGATTTAATTAGAGTTTTTTATTTGTGTGGTGTGGATTTACCATGTATTAGTATAAATAGAGAAGGGTGGTGAACACATCTCTAGGCACCTTTCTTCTCTTCTTTCCTCCCAATTCTTCTCCCCATCTCTCTTTGTAATATATTTTTAATTAATAAAATTAGGTTTATTTCAATTTTCAATTTTCATTTTAATTATGTGTTTTCAATCTTAATTATTTCTTTTATTTCAAAATGTTTAGCTAAATATTTATAGTTAGGGGAAGGTGAAATTCTTAGTAAAAAATATGGTTTAATCAAATTCAATTTTTAATTTTATAAATTAAGTTGTTTTCTATTTAATTTTATCCATATTTTATATTTTGAAATTTTGATTTATTGTAGACAAAAATAGGAATTTGGCACAATGAATTCTTAATATCTTAATATAAAATATGGTAAAATGGTATTTTGATTTAGTGTAGACAAATTAAGTTTTGGCACATTAAATTCTTAATCCATAATAAAATAAATGGGAAAATAATTTTAATTTATAAAATTAATCTTTTGGGAAATAAAACAAAAATAAAAAGAATTTGTTAAATTATATTTATTACTAAGAGTGGATCCATAACCCTAACTAATTCAATTTCATAGTTTTCCTCAAATTAAATTGTGAGTTTTTAAATTTTATTTTTATTTTTTTTAGGTAAAGTTAAACAAATAATTTAAACCCTTTCTTCTCATGGATCGACTGACTCACCGAAATATATTATAACTAGACACCTTATACTTGAGTAAATCAAACATTTTAAGTTGTGTCAAGTTTTTGGCGTATTTTAGGAATTTTGTTTTATTTTTCTTTTTATTTTTTTTACCTTTTGTGTAAATTTTCGTTGGCCTCCTTTTTCTTTTTTTAAATTCTCTTCTATCCCCACATCTTTCATAATTCTAGTTTCACCCCTAATAATTTTCGTTTCTACCCCAATCTTCTCATAATTATGATCCGACCCTAAAATCCTTCACAATCTTCAATTTCATCCAATATGGCTAAAATCTAAATTTTTAAAAATTATAGTGTGGCCATAATATTATAAATAATTTGCAATAAGATCCCTAGGCGAAATTTCTCACAAAAATTGGACTTGAACTTATTTGGACTCAATTTGGACTTAATTTGGACTAAGCAAACTAACTACTAACTCTTAACTAACTAATTACTAATTTTTTATTTCAGTTATTTAATTTTCAGTATTTATTTTATTTCGCATTTATTTTATTTTATTTTTGTTTTATCTTTTTATTGGTGGGTTTAACCACCATTTTTATTCATTTATTTAATTTTAAGTTATTGAATTATATCGCATTTATTTCTTTGTTTTGTTAATTTATTGGTGGGTTCAACCACCATTTTTTTTTATTTAATTTATTTTGCTTTTATTTTCATTTTTTGCTTTATTTTTTTATTTGGTGGGTTTAACCACCAGTTTTTTTTTCTTTGTATTTATTTTATGCTTTATTTTTTTGTTTATTTAATTGGTGGGTTTAACCACTAAAATTGTTAATTAATTTTAATTTTTTTTTGTACACTTATATTATTTGCATATTTATTTTTTTTATTTTATAATTTTTATTTAGTTTTTGTTATTAATTTATTTGAATATCATCATTGTGACATAACCATTGCATCGTAGACATTGGTCCTCATTTGTGGCGTTAGTTCGTAGATCTCAATCTCCACCATTAATCATGACGACGGTAACCAAGATGACAACTTTTGCGAACCTAATCCTCGGATTGGTCAAGAGACAATCATTCTCAACATGGACATGATCAAAATTAACCAAGAACCTTGAGGGACTACATGAATCCAACCGAACCTGAGTAATGTAGTATTTCCTCCAGAAGCATCTCGATTTAACTTCAAACCAGGTATTATCCAACTTTTACCAACATTTCATGGTTTAGAATCTGAGAATCCATACTTGCATCTAAGAGATTTTGAGAAAGTTTGTAATACATACACAGACCAAAATTGTAGCATGAACATAATTAGATTAAAGCTTTTTCCTTTTTCATTAATGTTGTGTTTACTTGGAAGGAATGGGAATGGGAATGGAGGAATGGGAATCAAAACTGTGTTTACTTGGCAAAATTGTATTTGGGAATGGGAATAAATTGTGTGGGTCCCACACAATTTGGGAATAAGGAATGGGAATTTGAAACCCATGGGGGGGGTTGGGAATGAAAATATGGGAATGGGAATGAAACATAAATTTACTTTTCTATCCTTCTAATTTTTTCATATTTACTAAATTACCCTTGTTCAAATCACAAATAATTTTATTATTTTAAATGTCATTAATAATAATAATAATAATAATAATAATAATTATTATTATTATTATTATTATTATTATTATTATTATTATTATTATTATTAAATTTTATTAACTTTATTATTTTAGTTATTATTAATTATTATTTTTATTTTTATTAATATTATCATTATTAACAATAAAAATAATGATAATGAAAAACAAATGTGCAACCCAAGAGGGGGGGTGAATTGGTGTTTTAAAAATTAAGCTAAGCAAATCGCCCACCAATTTAATCTAATGCCTTAATCAAATCAAAAGCAATAAATTCAAGCAAGCATAATAATAAAGGAGTAAGGGAAGAGAAAACAAACACGACAATTTTTACGTGGTTCTTATCCCCGCCACGCCCACGCCCAAGACACCCATTGAGGATTTCACTATCCAAGCCTCCCAAGGCTTCAAATGTTTACAATTGACTTCACAACGAACCTTTACAACAAGAGATTATATCCAATCTTCACCCCTTCAGTTCCCCACCAACTGACACCTCACACAAAAAACAACAATGAAACTCTCTTTAAGAGTAGATAAACAAATTATAGCTCAATGATGATTCAATCAATGATGATTTACAAAATGGAAGCTCAATATATGTTTTATCAACTTGTTTTGTTTTCTAGTTCTTAAAATGAAGTTGGAATTGAGTTTTTATAGTTAAACCCAAAAAAAACTATTAGTATTGAATTCAGGTGCTTGATATTGCGATTATTAACCCACAATTTTTGAATGAGCGATGGCATTAAAGTTTTGCCCCAATACTTTCTGTAATTATAATATGGACCAGAAAGTTACAAAACTTTTCAAATAGGTCCAATTCTGGATATCAAATGTTCGAATTACATTCGGGTCCTCCAACTTTCATAAATTGTAGTGTGGCCCAAATTGTTTCAAAACTTTACAAATAAACCCAAATCCTAATTCAAAATAATATTTATCATTCCCAAAATGTTTTGAAATTATGCTATGGCCCAACATATAATAATACTTTTAAAAGAAGCCCTTTTAGGTTTTAACATAATCAACATAAATCTTAAAGTTCTCAAAACCTTTCACTTAGGCCCTCAATCTTTTATAAGTTATAATATGACCCAAAATGTTTCAAATCTTTTCAAATAGGTTTAAAAATAAATTCAAAATAATATTTATTAAAATCAAATATTGTAAAACATTTTCATTTTAATCCAAATTGCTCAAATCCACAAAATACTTTTATCTTAAAAATAAAATATTTTGGTTTATAAAAAGTAATAATTTATTAAACAAAACTTAGAGCTTCTCAAATGCTAAATCATGCATCAATTAAATCATACCGGCTTTACAAGATATTATCGCAATAATTTGTCCGTTGAACTTTAAACTTCAATCTTGATTTCGCCGTTATCCGTTGAGTGTCTTGAGCTTGATTTCACTTGATTCACTTGCATAAATATTATCCTTCAAAAACTAGTGAACTTGTGAAATACAATATTTATTAACTCATTTAAGACACATGTTTGTTATCATCAAAATTACAATATGTGTAGCCCTTTAGGCTAACAGATAATTATAATAATTAATAGCAATAATTAATTTATCATTATTAAAAATAATAATAACAATAATTAATAATAACTAAAATAATAAAGTTAATAAATTTAATAATTATAGTAATAATGTAATTTCATTATCTAGATACATGTATAAATATTATTATAAAAATGATATTAAATAATAATAATAATAATAATAATAATAATAATAATAATAATAATAATAAAATGTTAATAATGATAATATTAATAAAAATAATATTAAAAGTAATTAATAATAACTAAAATAATAAAGTTAATAAAATATAATAATAATAAATGTTAATAATGATAATATTAATAAAAATAATATTAACAATAATTAATAATAACTAAAATAATAAAGTTAATAAATTTAATAATAATAAATGTTAATAATGATAATAATGTTAATAAAATTAATATTAATAAAAATTAATTATTATTTATTTTTATTAATATTATCATTATTGACATTTATTATTATTAAATTTTATTAATTTTTTTATTTTAGTTATTATTAATTATTATTTTTATTTTTATTAATATTATCAATATTAACATTTATAATTATTATGATTAATTTTATTTTTTAATTAATATCATTTTTATAATAATATTTATACATATCTAGTTCATGAAAATCACATTATTTAACACTATGGATATTTTAGTAAATTGATTCTCATTACCATTCCTCATTCCCATTTATTTTACCAAGTAAACACATCAATAGCATTCCAGCACATTCCCATTCCCATTTATTTTTACCAAGTAAACATTAGAATCTCATTCCCATTCCTTATTCCCATTCCTTATTCCCATTCCAGCCCATTCCCATTCCTGCTCATTCCCATTCCTTAGAAGTAAACGCACCATAAAAGATAAAGCTAAAACTTGGCTACAAAACCTTAGATCTGGATCAATAAGAACTTGGAATAACATGCAAGAACAGTTTTTGAAAAAATTCTTTCCACCTCATAGAACTAATTCGTTTAAAAGGCAAATCACTTCTTTCACTCAAAAAAATAGAGAAACATTATACCAATGTTGGGATAGGTTTAAAGAATTGCTTAACATATGTCCACACCATGGTTTTGAAACTTGGCGATTGGTCACTTATTTCTACGAGGGCTTAACACCACAAAGTAGACAAGTTGTAGAAATGATGTGTAATGGTGAATTTAGAGATAAAAATCCTGAAGATGCACTAGATTATCTTGACCAATTAGCTGAAAATGCACAACATTGGGATATCTTGAACTTTTGAATTGAAAAATAAATCACAACAATCTACATCTCATGGAGGAATCTATAACCTTAGGGAAGATCATGATTTACAAGCAAAATTTGCATCCCTAGTTAGGAAGGTTGAAGCTTTAGAGAATAAAAAGTGATCAAGTAAAATCTGTTCAAGAAATTGCATGTGATGTTTGTAGTTCTAATGATCATTTCACTCAAGATTGCCCCACTCTGCCTGCACTTAAAGAATGTTTGCATGATCAAGCTAATGCCATCAACACTTTTAACAAACCAAACCCATATTCACAGACTTATAATCCTGGTTGGAGAAATCATCCAAATTTTAGTTGGAGGAATAATAATAATGCACAATCTTCACAAGCACCACCTCCAAAAAATTTTCAAAATACTCAGCCTTATGCACCATATGTTCCACCACCATGGAAAAATTTGGAAGATACAATGCATTCATTCATTAGGAAACAAGACGCCATTAATAATCAAAATGCACAAACATTTTCTGATTTGAAAGATACTCTTGCTAAAATTGCTTCCAGACTCACAATTCAAGAAAAGGAAAATTTCCACTCAACCACAACCAAATCCTAAGATTCAAAATTCACCTTTGGACCAAGTCAAGATTATAACTCTTCGTAGTGGTAAGGTTATTGAACGGCCTATTCACGAACCTTGTGAAATGAAAATTCAAAGGGTAAGGAAGATCTAGATAAACTTACACCTAGTGAAGAAATAACTAATGTTCCATCCGAACCACCATTTCGCATGCATTAAATAAACCAAGGAAATCAAACCACTCTTCGTAAATTTATGAAATTTTAAATGTGAAAATTAACATTCCTTTGTTAGATGCAATCAAGGTACCTTCATATGCCAAATTTTTAAAGGACTTATGCAGTTAAGAGAAAATTGAAGGTAAAAAGAGTGCTTTCATGGCTGAGCAGTAAGTACCATTTTGTATACTAATAATAATTTAAAATATAAAGATCACGTTGTCCTACTATTTCTTGTATTATTGGAGATCATAAAATCGAGCATGCTTGTTAGACCTTGGTGCTAGTGTTAATTTGCTTCCATATTCAGTTTATCTTCAACTTAATCTTGGTGAGTTAAAATCAACTTCAACTACACTTTTGCTTGCCGATAGATCAGTTAAAGTACCAAAAGGAATAGTAGAAGATGTTTTAGTACAAGTTGATAAATTCATATACCCTGTGGATTTTATTGTCTTAAATCAACTGTTGTGAATAATTATAAACCAATTCCTGTAATTTTGGGTCGACCATTTTTAGCAACTGCTAATGCTTTGATTAATTGTAGGAATGGTTTAATGAATTTATCATTTGGAAATATGACTTTGGAATTAAATGTTTTTAACATGTGTAGGCAACCTAATGAAGAAAATGAGAATGAAGATGAAATTGATGAACAAAAAGAATTGCTTGAAGCTTGTATAGAGGAGAATATTCAAAAAGGGGATTTTTTCTGAACTGGTTAATTCAGTTGAATCAAATAAACAATTTGAACATGATACTTCTAATATAAATTTATTGTTTGATTCTTGTCAGACTTTGCAAAATGATGATGAGAAGCACGAATTTGACGAGCTTGGAATCATTGAAAAAATGGAAAAACAAGAAGCACCTAAAGTAGAACTGAAACCTTTGCCAGAGGGATTGAAGTATGTTTATCTTGGAGAAGAGCAAACTTATCCTGTTGTGATTTCTTCGACCTTATCAAGCGACTAAGAAGGTAAGTTACTATCTGTTCTTAAAAAGCATAGAAACGCAATTGGATGGACTTTAAATGACATTAAAGGTATTAATCCTTTAGTTTGCACACATAGAATCAATTTAGAAGAAAATGCTAAAACATGTCAACAACCTCAAAGAAGATTAAACCCACACATGAAAGAAGTAGTAAAAACAGAAGTTCTTAAGTTACTTGATGCGGGAATTATCTACCCTATCTCTGATAGTAAGTGGGTAAGTCCTACAAGTAGTCCCAAAAATCTGGAATCACCGTAGTCGAAATGAAAAGATGAATTAATTCCAACACTAATTGCATCTAGTTGGCGCATGTGCATTGATTATAGAAAATTAAATGAAGCCACTAGAAAGATCATTTTCCATTGCCATTTCTTGATCAAATCTTAGAAAGAGTAGGACATCCATACTAACGCTTTTTAGATGGATATTCGTGTTATTATCAAATTCCTATAGCACTTAAGACCAAGAAAACCACATTTACATGTCCCTTCGAACATTTGCATTTAAAGAATGCCATTTGGACTTTGTAATGCTCCTGCAACGTTTCAAAGATGCATGCTAAGTATTTTCAGTGATATGGTTGAACATTGTTTAGAGGTCTTTATGGATGATTTGACTGTGTTTGGGAATTCTTTTGATGATTGCCTTGATAATTTGGAAAACGTTTTAAAAAGATGTGTTGAAAAAGAACTTGTGTTAAATTGGGAAAAATGCCATTACATGGTTACTTCTGGAATTGTTTTGGGTCATGTTGTATCCTAACTAATTGAAGTTGACAAAGTAAAAATTGAAGTCATATCTAAATTGTCACAACCAAAAACAGTTAGAGATGTGCGATCATTTTTAGGACATGCAGGATTTTATAGGAGGTTTATAAAAAACTTTAGTGCCATATCTAAATCACTTTGTAACCTCTTATTAAAAGATGCATCATTTGAATGGACTGATGATTGTCAAAAATCTTTTGAGAAAATAATTTGTCTTTTGACATCTGCACCTATTATGCAATCTCCTGATTGGTCTTTACCTTTTGAATTAATGTGTGATGCAAGTGACTTTGTTGTTGGTGCTGTTTTAGGATAAAGAAGGGATCGTAAGTCATTTGTAATTTATTATGCAAGTAAGACTTTGGATAGTACTCAAATGAATTATTCGACAACTGAAAAAGAATTACTTGCTGTGGTATTTGCATTAAACAAATTTCGTTCGTACTTGCTTGGTTCTAAAACTATTGTTTTTACTGATCACGCGTGAGATATTCTGATGACTAAACAGGATGCCAAACCAAGATTAATTCGTTGGATTTTGTTATTCCAAGAATTTGACCTTACCATCAAAGATAAAAAGGGTGCCGAAAATGTTGTCGCTGATCATTTATCAAGACTCACATCTGAATTCTGCACTGATATAACTCCCATCAATGACTCATTTCCTGATGAATTTTTATTTTCTGTTACTTCAATGCCATGGTATGCTAATATTGTTAATTTCCTTGTTACAGTAAAATGCCTTTGCAATGGAACACCTGTGAGAAGAAAAATTTTTGGTCAAGTAAAGAAATTTTATCGATGATCCTTACTTGTTCAAATATTGCCTCGATCAAATTTTTCGACGATGCATTCCCAAAATGAGGTATGTAGTGTCATTAATTTTGTCATTCAAGCATGTGGTGGACACTTTTCTTCAAGAAAATCATGGCTAAAATTTTGCAATGTGGATTTTATTGGCCTACCATATTCAAAGACACATATGAATTTTGCAAACTTGTGAAAACTGTCAAAATTAGGATCAATTACCAAAAGAAACATGATGCCATTAAATCCATAATTGAAATTGAAATATTTGACCGTTGGGAATTGATTTCATGGGTCCATTTCACCATCTTTTGGATTTGTGTACATATTAGTTCGATTGATTATGTCTCAAAATGGATTGAAGCAATGTCTTGTCGAAATAATGATAGTAAAGCTATTAAATTTTTAAAAGAAAACATTCAATCGATTTGGAATCCCTCGAGCCATTATTAGTGATGGAGGTAAGCATTTTTGTAATAAGTCATTTGAGTCTTTAATGAAAAAATATGGAATTACACATAAAATTGCTACCCCTTATCATCCTCAAATAAATGGTCAAGTTGAACTAGAAAATAGGGAGATAAAACAAATTCTAGAAAAAACGGTTAACCCAAACCGAAAAGATTGGTCTCTTCGACTTATTGATGCACTTTGGGCTTACCGTACTGCATTTAAAACATCATTAGGAATGTCACCCTATCGGTTAGTTTATGGTAAACCTTGTCACTTGTCTGTTGAACTTGAGCATAAATCATTTTGGGCTATTAAAACTTTTAATTTAAATTTGGATGATGCTGGTAATGTGCGAAAACTGCAATTGAATGAACTTGAGGAATTAAGAAATGATGCATATGAAAATTCAAGAATTATTAAGGCAAAAACAAAAATTTTTCATGATAAAAGAATTTTTCGAAAAACATTTGAAATTGGTCAAAAAGTGTTACTTTATAATTCTCGTCTTCATTTGTTTCCAGGAAAGTTAAAGTCAAAATGGAGTGGTCCATTTGTTGTAAAAAATGTATATCCACATGGGGCCGTAGAAATTGAGAATCCCAAAAATAGTGTCACATTTAAAGTTAACGGACAAAGAATAAAGCCCTATCTGGAAAACCAACCACGTGAAGCAAGCCCCGAAATAAATTTGAGTGACCCACCAAATCTTGATTAAGCTATTATTGAGTGTTTTAACTTTTCACTATTGTTTTACCGTTTGAATTGTCTGACTGTCTTCAATGATACGAATTGTAAAGTTTTTTTTATTTAACTGTGTTTAATAATTGTGTTTTCCTCATCATTGTACATCATGAGCTCCTCAATAAGGAAAATTCTGATCACACATCTTAAAAGATTTGAGCGAATAAAATTTAACTTGAGAAGATTGATACAAAGCTGTAAATCACATCCACTTTGGGAACGACAACTAGGGATGGCAGGAAAATCCGGATCCGGCCCGCATCCGCAAGGATCCGGAAAATCCGGATCCGGAAAAATTCGGATCCGCATGGTAAATAATGCGGATCCGGATTTGAATTTTTCAAATCCGTACGGATCCGGATGCGGATCCGGATGCACTTGCATCCGGAAAACCGGATATCCGGATCCGGATTTTTTTTTGTTTTAAATAAAAAACTATATAAGCTTAGATTTAAAAAAAAAACCTAATTTGATAATTTCTAATCATCCTCATCCAGCCTTTGTAAACCCGTAACCCCATCTTTCTCTCTCTCTCGCTGCCGCTACCGCCTCGCAGATCCCGCCGACCCCATCTTTCTCTCTCACGCTGCCGCTACCGCCAGATCTCGCTGTGGGCTCCGCTCGAACTCGCCGTGACTCCGCTCGCCCGCCTCGCAACTCGCCGTGACTGCTCGCCTCGCAACTCGCCGTGACTCGCCGCCTCGCAGCCCGTCAAGCCGCAGCCGCGCTTGATCTACCAAGCTCGCCTACCGAGTCCAAATCGTCATCCGTCATCCAACCTTCCCCATCCAGCTCGGGCCCAAGTCATTCAAGGCTCCAAGCTTCACCAAAGCGAGCACAGGCCTGGGTAAACTGAACTCAAAGACTCATTCCTGGTTTTACATCTCTTACTTTGTGAATTTGATTTATTCAGTAAAAAGTTTCAGCATTTGAGATTGATTGTTATTAGCTTGTTGATATTTTTATTTTGTGGATTTATAATGATGTATGTTATTTATGTTAAATTGTTTAAATTTAATTATGTTTGAATTTTTTATGTGCTATATTCTGTGTATTTGTACTATATTCTGTGTATTTGTGCTATATTTTGATTCATAGAATCACAGTGTTGTCGTTTGTTACTCACCAAATATTGCTTTCTTGTGCCATTTGTTATTCAAAATGTTGTGAGGCTTGAAAATGAGCTTCATTTTACCGGAATGAACTTGATTTGTTTGACCAAATATTTTGTTTAAATTTATATTTTGCGGATCCGGATATCCGAAAAATCCGTTCGGATCCGGTATGGATTTACCCGCATCCGGATCCACCAATGTTAATCCGGATGCGGATCCGGATGCACATGCATCCGGATCCGGATCCGGTTTTTGCCAACCCTAACGACAACCACCAGAATTAGTGGCCTTCGTTGAAGAGCAAGAAAGACAACTAAGATCAGTAGAGAGTGGTATATATAAATTTCAAATGGAGCTTGAGGTTAACTCCATGAGAGGACGAATGTAAGTTCATTTTCTTTTGTACATATTGTGTTTTTTTTTGTTGTTCTCTTTTACTTTTGACTTTATTCTGCAGATTTGATTTTGGTGTGTTTTGATTTATTTTCCCGTATAAATGGCGGATAACGCATTCGTGACTTCTTAAGTCTGTCCTCGCCCCACAATAATCAAATCTCAAAATCAAGCATGGAAGAAATACAACATAAATTGCATAAGCGCTTCCTTCTCTCCCTAAAATGCACTCCAAAAAATTTACAAATCTCGTTGTGAAAGATTGCGTCATAATGATCAACGAAATTCCTTTTGATATTCGTTGGTTAATCAAGCAAAGGTCCGATTATCCGGTGAGTTTTCGATCCATTTATTTCTTACATGCCCGGTTTTGGTAAAAGCACATTTGCTAAAAAAGGAGAGCTAAAAGACTTGGCTCAAAATGTCATAACTGTACGCCTTGGTTGTAAACGAAGTTTCAGAACTTTTAGGAATGGTTTCGATAGTCGAGAAGATAAAATTAAATTCAAAGATGGCATGAGTAAAGAATCGTTGGATGATATCTTACGATCTCTTGAGACGCATCGAAGCGGACATGTGCAATATGAGATAAACATGTTATGGAGACTATTCCAACAAGAAAGTGCACAGTTTAGTCTTGGGAATCTGACTCAAAAAGACTGCTTTGCCGCTTTATAAGAAAACCGGATGGGAAGCCTATCCTCGACCCATCGAGTATGCGTCACATCGGACGTAAAACCAGAGGAAGATGTGAGCCACAATCACAACTACCAGTAAATATCCTTTTCCTTTGTTGTCATTTCATCATTTGCATTATTGCATTTAATGGTGTGATTTTGTATTTAATTATTATTTATTTTCTTTTACTTTTTCTTTTCACGGATTGCTTTTCCTTTTACTGTTTGCTTTTGAATAATTGAGACATGAGCTTTACGCGTCATCTGACAAATACGCCAACCCATTTACAGCTGTTTCTCATTTTGTCTGACACTAAGATATTTAAATATGACCTCTTTTTTCCAACCACTCACAAATGTTTTTGAAGATTATTCTAATGGCAGCATCTTCAAGTAAACAATTCAAAAATATTTGTGTGCTCTCTGGATTTTATTATGGAAAATACAAGTGCTAGTTCGCTTATGATCTTGGTCAGGCATGAGGAACGCACTTGTATATGGAGGGGTGATCATGCGGTTATCAAAGCTTGTCTCGTGTCGCTTTTATTAGAGGAAACCAGTACTAGGTATCATTCCACAAGCCTTAAAACCTCTGGATGCATGTCCGATGTGCAATCGGAGAAGAGTTAGTTGTCTCAAGTATGCAAGAGCGAATAATCGAAATGTTAAATCACCGATGCTTTCATTTTCTTGCTGTGAGATCTTACAACTTTAGAGGCATTGATTACATTTGCATCTTGGACCCATTCAACATCCATCGAAACCCATCGGTTTACTAAATGTTAATAAGTTTTTGATGGGTTGCTCTCATTCATTAACCATGCAATTAAGAATCATTTTATTCCAATCAAAAAATATCTTTGTTTGTGCTTCTACTGCTAATGAGTTACTTGATCTTTTACAAGCTTATAAACCAGAGCCAGATCCTAAGACCTTGGCATTGGAATGGTTGACTAATGATGGTAACCCTAGCCCTAGTAAGAAGTACAAGTTGGACTTAACTCTTCGAATATAACTATTTTCTTGGAGTAATGAGGTTATGTCTTCTAAACTCTACTTCTTTCCTTTAAGCCATTGAGGACAATGTCTTGTTCAAGTTGGGGGGAGGGAATAGTTGACAGCTGTGGAATATAGCAAATCCTAGTAATGTTTTGTCAAGATGGCAATACGGGTGTAGCGGCTCTATAAACGCATCTTCAACTGCTTGTTCAGGTGTGATCTTTCCGATTTATGTTTTCTTTATTTATTTATTTTTATCTTTTTGCATATATATATTTAAATTATGAATAATGTTTAGATTAAGTTGGGGAGAAGAAATAGTTGACGTAAATTGTAAATATGTGTGTTTATTTTTTTTCGAAAAAACCAAAAACAAGCAAATTTTTTTTATCTAGGATGGCTGTGTAAAAAGTCACAACTTTTGAGACGCATCCTAATAGTCTTGTTGTATTATATTTTGATTTTAAAATTCATAGTAAGTTATTTTTGTTCTCTTTTCTTTGAATTACTCAAATTGTTTTGAACTCTCCATTTGGTTATTAAGTTATTTTGTCATTTACTCATTTAACAAGTATTATTAAATCATTCTTCACACACACACTATGACACATGCAAGTGGGTTGTAAGTTAAAATTTTTGCAGCATTTAGTTCTTTTGATTTATTTGAGATAATATCTAAGGTAGTAGAATGTACATACGAAAAAATAAAAAGAAAAAAAAATTTGAATTAGTTTAATTTTGTTTTATCTAGAACCCGAGTAATTAAGTCCGTAGGGGTGTTTCAACACCTAGTGCCCTAAGGTCAACTGGTCTGGGAGTCACTGGCCTAAAGCTCGCTATATGGGTTATAGATATATTGTTAGCATATTTATTTAAAACCCGAGTAATTAAGTCCGTAGAGGTGTTTTAACACCTAGTGCCCTAAGATCAACATGGTCTGGGAGTCACTGGCCTAAAGCTCGCTACACGGGTTAAAAAATATATATAAAAAAAAAAAACGAGAAGAAAAGTGTGAATAATCTACTGCCTGAAGATAGAATTTCTAATGAGTTTTAGAACGAAAATGCTGTTATCTTTTAATGAAGCCCCATGAGTATTGTGTTAATTACTTGAGCACAAAAAGGTTTATGATATTCTGGATAATGAGTGAATGACAAAGATTTAGAAAATTTTGTGAGAGTTTATTTATTTGGTAATTTAGAGGATAGATGAACAACTATTAACTTGCATGTGAATTTTGTAAATCTTAATTTACTATAACGCTTTAATTGCTAGGGGCTAGCAATAAGCTAGTTGGGGGGTGTGATTAGTATTAAAAATTGTATGTTTGTTATGAAGTAAAAATGTTATTTTGCATTATTAATGTAATTTATATTTGTAATTGTATAACATATTATGAACTTTTAATTATTTTTCTAAGTATTTGATTTTATGTATTTTGTGTGTTTATTAGGTAAAAATAATAATTTCATGCAATTGGAGGCTTCAAACAAATGTACGGATGTCAAATTTGGATTCTGGAAGTCCGAGAAATTATGTCATTGTCGAGAAGAATCCAAGACTTTTGTTGTAAATTTTTACGTTTTTACCACGGTAAATGTGGTAATTGTGAAATTATAAGTTTTTATCTTGTTAGGTATGATATTTTATTAGTTGAATTATTTGGATAAGCTTGGGTGGATAAGATAAGATTATGTTTGATTAGTGGGATTATTAGTGGGACAAATGTAAGGTTAAGATTTAATTAGAGTTTTTTATTTGTGTGGTGTGGATTTACCATGTATTAGTATAAATAGAGAAGGGTGGTGAACACATCTCTAGGCACATTTTCTTCTCTTCTTTCCTCTCAATTCTTCTCCCCATCTCTCTTTGTAATATATTTTTAATTAATAAAATTAGGTTTATTTCAATTTTCAATTTTCATTTTAATTATGTGTTTTTCAATCTTAATTATTTCTTTTATTTCAAAATGTTTAGCTAAATATTTATAGTTAGGGAAGGTGAAATTCTTAGTAAAAATATGGTTTAATCAAATTCAATTTTTTAATTTTATAAATTAAGTTGTTTTCTATTTAATTTTATCCATATTTTATATTTTGAAATTTTGATTTATTGTAGACAAAATAGGAATTTGGCACAATGAATTCTTAATATCTTAATATAAAATATGGTAAAATGGTATTTTGATTTAGTGTAGACAAATTAAGTTTTGGCACATTAAATTCTTAATCCATAATAAAATAAATGGGAAAATAATTTTAATTTATAAAATTAATCTTTTGGGAAATAAAACAAAAATAAAAAGAATTTGTTAAATTATATTTATTACTAAGAGTGGATCCATAACCCTAACTAATTCAATTTCATAGTTTTCCTCAAATTAAATTGTGAGTTTTAAATTTTATTTTATTTTTTAGGTAAAGTTAAACAAATAATTTAAACCTTCTTCTTCACAAGTGACTAATTTTGACTAAAATTATATTATAACTGTATACACTCTTATCTGTGAGTGAATCAAACATTTTAAGTTGTGTCAACCATAATCGGAACTGACATTTTGTTTAGGGTACTGAAAAAAATTGGAGCAAGTGTGGATTGTTAAAAAATATGTATTGAGTGCCCTAAGTTCTTACATCTTCACTGAATTTACCATGTATGAACGTTTTTATAATTGTAACATAAATAACATAATGCATACGTTAGTCGAAGTTATGGTTAATTAAAAACTGGACTTGACATATTTTTTAATACATAAAACAGAATTGTTGAATTTCATTAGGATTGCCATATATACCACCATCTTTTCATAAATGACATGCCTACATTAACATTTTAATTATATTTTCTCGAGGATATTAAATAATGCAATTTTTAGTTATGGATTTGGGGAAAAAAAAAGGATTTGAATATGGATATCTATCATCTTATAATACCCAACTTTGGATATTTGCCATCATTAAAAAGAATCCAAGAAAATAAAAAATGTTACGTTTCTTTGGATTCTAATGAAACTATGGTAGAATTAATCATTATATAGTAATAGTATGTATTATTATCTGTTGGAGATTGAATCTCAAATCTGGTTTCTTATCTGAGCACGACAAGTCAGTTACAGTTTTAGAGGTGGAGTGACATGTCAGAGGAAGTCTTCAGAGAGGCTATATGACAAACTCCCTGTGTCGGTTGCATGAATAGAAAAACACATGTGATCGAGCACGTGAGCAACTTGATCAAACGGCAGTTCAGGTTGGCACTTTAATCAATATGTTCAACAGAACTTTGACACGTGGTCAGAGGCAGCTTCAAAAGGCTGTTGAAGGCGTTATGAGCGCGGGAAGCAGCTGGGGCGGTTGAAAAACCCAGGGGTCATGAGCTGGCTTTTGGGAGATCTTTCTAGATCAGATTCTTTGTGTATATATAGACTCTTGATCTGATATGCCGAGTGTGGGATTCAGTTACATCTTCTCTGTAACTCTGCATCTTGTAAAACTCTGGTTCGGTGAAAGCTTGCTCATCTTTTCACAGTGGAAGTAGGCATTCCAGTGGTCGAACCACTATAAATCTGCCTTGCATTGATTGTTCTGTTTTCATTTTTCTTTGATTTGCATTAGCTCATCTCGGTCAATTCAATAATATACTTAAAGGTCTGTGTGATCAATTGCTGTTTTGAGGATCAAGCAGTAATTAAGAGTGGATCTTGGTGAGCCAAAACCGGTGCTTTACTGGATCTTGGTTCAACATTATTGTTATTTAACACAATTCCTCTCCACGATTCATGCGATGAAGATTATATCTACAAAATCACTACATGATTCTAGTTAGGAAAATTAATTCACATTAGCTGAGAGTACGTAGTTAGTGGACTAATAATATAACCTTTAGGCAACTCTTAATTCATGAGCTAAGTTTTGAAAATAAATACACGTCCGAGTCAATCTTGTAGCTGCCAATGAGAAGTCACGAGGTCTCATTTTTCATTACTTTCATTTTAATTAGCTTTGATAAGAACTGCATAATGAATAATAGCTCGGATTCATTTAAGGTATAAAAAACAAAATTAAGGAATCCATGAAAGAATATCAATACTACCACTAGGGCGAATTAAATCAAGTTGTTGAACCGATTACTTTTACCAGCTAACATTTTAATTTTTATCATTTTATCACCAAATCTTTGAAAGTAATTAAAAATTTGTCTAATTTATGTTAAAAGGTTATTTTACCCCTCGATTTATTTAATGATATTGTCCGATAAGATGAAAAAAATCATATATATTCACTGCTGATCCTTTTGAAATAAATAATAATATTAAGAAATTATTGTTGTCTTAATTGTTATTTTAATATTTATATTTCTATCAATTTTAATAAATACATATCAATTACAATAAGATAATTAATAAAATAAAAAATTATATTAAGAAACTAATTTTATCTTAATTGTTGGAGGTGTTCTTTTTTTAAATAAAAACAAAAAAAAAAGATTATTTTGCCTCTATATGAATTTTCTCACTTATAGTATTTTTGTATTATAAGAACAAAACTCAAAAAAAGAAAAAATCCTAAATGATAAATATCCCTTGTTAATTAAAACATTGACAGGGAATTGCAACTTCGATCGGAAACATGATGATTCATTTTACTATGCATTAATAATTTTTAATTCATCATTACTACCAAAAACAAAGAGGTATTAACAACATAAACATACATGTATCTGTGATCAGTGATCACTGGGACGATACCACTAATACTCCTGAGCCGATAGCTCTTCTTTCTATGGCAGATATTACTAGCTAGTCCTATTACATCACTCATGGGCCATGGCCTGGATGTTTTTGTGGTGGTGACTTGCACTTATCCTCCAGTACTGCTTCTGCTTGACTAGGCTTCGTTGGAAATTTTGATTCAGCGGAAGATTCAGCAGAAACACTGTTTGATGTGTAGATACAGCCATGGGCCGGCTGGCAATGGGAAGGATTTGCAAGAGTAGAGAGTAGCAGTTGCTGTAGAAAATATAAAATAATCAATAAAAGTGTGCGGTAAAAAGTGATGCTCCCCAAGAATGGGAGCAAGAGTCATGTTCTCATGGAGGAGAACCATGCTCCCTCGACAAGAGTGGGGGATGACAAAAAGTCATGAATCATAACTCATGGAGAGCCTTGACCCACTTTTACATTATAGACCGCATAAAAATCTAGCCCAATAAGATTAGAGTCAGTAATGAAAGGACATTACTTGATTCAGAGGTAAATTAAATAAAATTTGACGCTGATACAACTTATAAAAAATAAAAATATTTTATAATTAAAATTCGTGGGGATAGGGGTGAGTTCGGAAGAATTTAAATTAGAAAATAACTTATTTATAGAAGTCTAGAAAAACAAAGGTCTGTCATATTACAAGCGGTACAAAAAAAAAAAGAGGAGCAAAGAGCGGAAGATTTTATCTATAGAGTGCTGCTGCTACATATGCTATTCTCTTTGTGTTTGTCTTTCTTCTGTTCTTTAATTTTCTTCTTGCGATTGCTGGGTCTTTAAAAAAACAACCCAAATTTTCTCGACAATTCAATTAATTAATTCTTAAAACGTTGCGATGTGTCAAGAGGCCAGACTAAACCACTAAAGAGGCTCTGCTAGCTATATACACGTACTGCAACTAGCACCAACTAAATAAACAAAATTTAAATCTCCTTTTGTACTAAAATTTTATAATATATCAATACATATTAAGATTATTTTATTATTTATCCTGTTCTTAACTAAAATTTATTTATGAGATTGGTGATTAATAAATAAAAATAAAAAAAATGAAATTATAATTATACATTGATATTAAAAAATAAGTGAGATAAAAATTTTAAACATTTCAAGAAAACTATGATTAGGAGAGAATTTTATTCTATGCATCAATGCCATGAACCTTATCCTTAAAAGAAACTAAACACAAGTCACTATATGATATATAATTTACCAATGCTTTTGATATTTAATTGTAATTTCATATGTATTTTTTAAAAAAAATAAAAATAATGTGAGTTTCCATTTTCTTTTATGTCGGAAAGCAAACTTACGTGTACAAACCTTGAAGATGGTACCAATTTTTATACTTGGAACAATAAAATCTTTTAGGATCACACAAGTGGCATGACATGACGTGTTTATTTTATTTATTTATTTTTATTAGTGGCTAATTTCTCTTGAAACGGGAGAGTGCCGCGTCGAATCGCCGGCTTTTTTTGTTTTATAAATCCTCAAACGATGCGCGTGTCAAACTATCGCCGCCCGGCGGTTTCAATATCAAAGCACTTAAGAAGGTTCTCCTCGGGAATAATAACATTGGAATTCTTCATTTTTTTTTCTATTTCCTCAACTCAGAACATTGTTTGTCAATTTATGGAAGTTAGATACTAAATAAAATGTCATTCTAATATTTTATAGGGCTCTACTAAAACTCTGATTTTTTTTTTCTTACACTCTTTTATGGTCTCCATATTTATTTGAAGGCGAACAAATAATACATTTTCCTTTTTCAATTTTCAAATACTATTTTAATGACAAACTATCAAATGTATTTTTAAATTCACTGGGGACTAAGTAATCATATATTATAAAACAAATAAAAAAAACAACATTCGAAAAACAATAACCAACTCACCCTTATGTTTTTAAATACTTCACAAAACACATGTTATTGACGGAATCCAAAAACACCAAAACAAGATAATTAATTTTATTTTGATAATAAATAATGTTTGTAGTTGAACTATGACAATTAATAATGAGTTCAGCATAAATGCACCCAGATAGGGTCAGTGGAATAAAAATGCAAGAAGATCACTATGCAGGCAAAAAAAAAAGTGGGTTTAGTCACCATAAATCTTTACTATTAATTATTCTAGAGAAAATTTTTGGGTGTTCTTAGAGCATTGATTTTTTTTTTTATTATCTCATAGTCATGTGTATTAACAAGTTATGATGATATGCATACACACGTGTAAATAGTAAATGGATAAATGTCCATACTTGAAGGGCACCGAAGTTCTTCTCTCATTCTATACATAAAATTTTAAATCTCAAATCATAAACACTGTCAACACAAGAGTGTTATTTGATTATGGAAGGATTGAGTTTCCATGTATAGGTTCATCAAATTATTGTAAATTAGGTTCCTACCAAAAAAATTAATTAAAATTTCAAGATACAATTAGAGGATAGAGAGAAAATGAGTCAACTATCTTTTTTAATGTTTTACAATTTACAACATTATAAAAGCCCATTTATAAAGTTGTAAACTCATCTTGCATTTTAATAAATACAAGATTTTCTTGTTGAAAATTTTTTGTGCAGAAAATTATGGATTTTGTTTAGATATAAAATCAGTCCCCTGAGGCCTCGTAGCTAGGGGTGGGCAAACCGGATTTCGGTTCGGGTTGTTCGGGTTTCGGTTTGGGTTTCAACCCGTTCGGGTTGGAGAATTGAACCCAATCGGGTTGAAAATGCCAACCCGAACCAAACCAAACCGAATTTAATTCGGTTCGGTTTGGTTCGGGTTGGCAATTCGGTTTGGATTGAGTTGGAAATTCGGGTTAAAATTTTGGTTTGGGTTAATTCGGGTTAGTTTGGGTTAGAATAATTCAATCTAAAAATTCGGGTTAGTTTGGGTTAGAATGGATTAGAACAATTTAATCTAAAAATTCTAACAACAATCACTTAAAATCCAAAAATCTCAATTCCAAACATCCTTAACAACAAATATCAACTATAAGTTATCCTTAATAATATTTCAATAATTTAAAAATCTCAATTCTAAATCATCCTTAATAACAAATATCAACTACAAAATACAAATCATCCTTAATAATATTTCAATAATTTAAAAATCTCAATTCTAAATCATCCTTAACAATAAATATCAACTAAAAATTATCCTTAATAAAATTTCAAGAAGTCTTTTTAAAATTAAAAAAACATAAAATATGTATTGAAATTTAATAAAGCTACAAAAATTACAAATTTAAAAATTAAAATGGCAAATAGCAACCATGATTAATATATATATATATATTTAAAAAACTAAATCTTAAAAAAAAAAAAATTCAACCCGTTCGGGTTTCACTAGTTAACCCAAACCGAACGCCCACCCCTACTTGTAGCAGTAGCGGACGTATGGCTGAGCTTTAGCCTGATATGGGCGAGCAAAATATCATTATACCCCTTATTTTTTCATTAATTCTATGTAATAATAGAGTCTCTATTTTATTCCCATATATGTCATTTATTCATCTGTGCTTGCGTTTTCATCAATTTTATATAATAATAGAGTCATTTTTTTTGTTTTCAAATATATCCAATTGGAATTGCTGACTTATTTTATAAAATGGTTAAATTATATATTTATTGAATAAATTGAAATCATTAGGGGGCTAAAATTTTATTGTTGCTTTAGCTTATTTTTTAAAAAAATTCTAATGGGAAAAAAATGTTAATATATTATAACTTCACACTAGAATTAAAAGTACTTACAAAAATGACATATGGTAACAACAACAATTTCATAATTTCATGATTTATTTCATTCACAACCAAACTTGTTCATTTTCTTTCCATTATATCAAATTATTCAAAGATTTGACATTCTTTCTCAGTAAATTAAATAATTTTTTATGGTACAATTTTAATATTTTATATTACAAGCTTTTTTTTTTTTACATCCTTGTCAATCTTTTATTAAATATATGTATTTTGCAAAGAATTTTTTATGTTGTGTTGCTTAATCTATGTGCTTTTTTTCTAGGGATGGCAAAAATTCTCATGGGAACGGGGCCCTTGGGGATTTTACCCATTTGAGGAGGGTACGCAAACGATTTTATACCCAGTTTCTTATTTAGGGAACGGACGGTGATGATTTTTTACTCAATTACTTATTCAGAGAAGGGACGGGGATGAGGTAGAATCCTCATCCCCTCCCCATTTTTCCATTTCCATATTTTAATTTTTAATTTTAATTTTAATTTTTATTTTTCTAGAATTATTAGTCAATAAATAATAAATTTTAAATAGTAAAATATTAAATATTGGTGTAAATAATAAATATCAAAATATCTATACAAATAATATAAATATTAGTTAATATAAAATGTTTAATATAATTTAGACTAAACTACAACCAAAAGCACACAATCCCACAAGCACATAACTTACAAATCAAACTCTAAATCACTTTCTCATAGTCTTGCTCATCCTTTCCAAATTATTCATGCATTTGTAAGCACCCAACTCGTTTTCATCTCATCATAACCCAGCAACACGTTGCGTTGTCAATGACCGAGTAGCCTAACTCATCGCAACGTCAACTAGCAGCCACACATGTGGCTTTGTTATGCCATAGTCGATGATCAACATGTATCATTACTCATGGACAACAATCACGTCAATATTGTATAAAAATCACATTATTTGAATTTTGTTTTGAAAATCATTATTTCAATATTATATATACCAAAAGTTTGAAAGAGTCGAATAAAATATAAGGCCCATACATGATCATTTTCATTTTATTTTATATATTTTTAGGTTAATATGATTAAATTAAATTTGAAAACTAAAAAAATATATCCGTTATTCAAGGATTAGGGATCCTCGGGGATCCTCTGTTATTATTTGGGGAGGGGACGAGGATCCGCTCAAGCAATTCTAATAGAGATGGAAAAGGGTTGGGGACATATGCACAACATAAGAGATGGGTATGGGAATATATGTTGGTCCCCTCCCCTCCACTCCTCATTGCCATCCCTATTTTTTTCCTATTTTACATGCACACAAACAATGACAATAAATTTATAAATTAGCCTAGGCTGACCAAAAGTTTTGGATTCGTCCCTAATTGCAAGTGTACAACTAGGTACGTATGATCATCTATCAAAGAAAATGTTAGTTTTGAGATAATAGCATGAATGACTTGTTCAATTTTAATTTGTGACGAATTCTCATTCTCTTGAATTCATCAGCAATTGGCATTAATCAACCGATAATAAGGAAGAAAATTGTTAATTCAATACAAAATCCAGCTGCCAAGTTTGAGAAATAAAATCATCATCATGATCATCATCATCATCATTTAGATAAACATAAGCAATTATATGTCGTAAAAACCCAGCTGCCAATTATATGTGGCGCACCATCGAACACAAAACACTTCTCCAAATTTGTACATCGTCATTAATACGTCATGTTTCGTTTTGTTTCGCAATTATAGCCTTTTCAAAAGGACTTTAATTCTGAAGGGATCAGATTTAAAATAGATTATTTTACAGGGGCCTATTTTAATTTAGAAGAAAACGATAAGAGATGCAGCATAAGCTGCCGTGTCTTTCGGTAATTGTTTTGGGATTAAAATTTAGGATGCGTAACATTAATGGCACAATAACTAATTATTTTGTCTTTTACCTCTTATATTTAAATAGCAGCTCTTAATTAACAATCTTGTTTTCTTTGGGAATCTAATGAAACTATTAGAGAATCATTATACGATATAATATGTATTATTATTGTTATTTAAAACAATTCTTCTCCATAATTAATTATGTGAAGAAGATTATATCTACAAAATCATTACATGATTCATGATAGAGAAATTATTTCATATTGGATGAAAATATCTATTGAACTAATAATATAAGTTTGAGATAACCCTTAACTGAATTAGAGAATAAAACATTGCATGATAGAATAGCATTATTTGAGAATTGTAGCACTTCACATGAGCATCTAGAATCACATGTGAATGACTTGAAAAATGAAAATGAATTACTTAAAAAGAAAAGTAATGATCTAAATGAAATTGTGCTAAAATTCACAAATGAACAAAAGATGTTGGATAATTTACTTAATTCACAAAAGTGTGCGTTTAACAAAAAATAACTTAACTTTTAAAAATAAACGGATGTTGGAATGATTTTGTAGATATGTATAAAAAAGTCAAGATATTTTACTTTTCATTACTCTAATTTTAGTTACCTGTGAAGAGAACCGCACTATGACTAAAAATTCTATATTCATTTAAGGTATAAAATGATATTCAAAAACCCAAAGGATCTATAAAAGAATGAGAATACTAGAACTAGCTCGAATCATAAAAAGATATAAAACTAAGGGATTTATGAAGAATAGGAATACTCGCACTAGCTCAAATTAAATCAAGTTGTTGAACAATATACTAGAGACGATAAAATATTGACACTGTAAAGTAGTAAAACAAGCAAAATGCATATCCGTTATACTAATATTAACGGTCGTACAAGCAGCACAAGGAGTAAAATCACATGTGCCTGAACACACATACATAGCTCGCCCTAGTAGTAGCACCAAGTCCATGCATAATTAACGGTGTCTTATAGTGGGAGTGCCTCACTAAAAGCTCTTATTTAATTTCATCATACAACATAATTTATATTATTAAGCGCGAGCTAGCTAGCTCGTCATTCAGTTGGAAGTAGGAGGCTTGTGTGGTGGTTTCTTTGGAGGATATTTCTCCGTGGGTGGCTTATGGTGTGAATCGTCCACATCCTCCACCGGAGGGTAACCGGGAAAGTGTCCATGAGGTGGCTTCTCTCCCTTACCCTTTGGTGGGTAGTGCTTTGGTGGGGGCGTATATTTGGGTGGCTTACCATGGTAGGTTTCTTCCACAGTTTCCTCCTCTGCTGACGGTGGCCTGTGGTTATCGGCAATGGTGGGAGCGGCGAGAAGCGCCACTCCGAGGAGCAAAGCTAGCAGCAAGAAGTATGTTTTGCACATCTTAGGGATTAATTAAGCTTTGATCGATGGGGGTGAGAAATTGAAAGAACTGCATGGCCTTTTATATAGGCCTAAAGCCTAGAATCCGTCAAAATGTGTACTTTCGGTTGTTTAATTTTCTTTATAAAGTCGCTTTCTGTATTTTGTGTAGAAAGCTCTTTGTAGTAGATTTTTATCCTCGTATGGAACCCACCAATATAGCAAATTTTCAAGATTAGGTGAATTTAGCAATTACCATTGGTGGGTAACTAAGAATTCCGCATCCTTTCCTTTCTTTGGCATGCCTTCTTTATTGACTAAGGGCATTAAAACCAGTCCCACTATGGATCAGGATTCTCTCATGATCTGATCTCCTCCTGATCAAAATTACATGTGGTGATTGGTTGTTAATAAATAAAGAAAATAAAGAAGTTAAATCCTATCCATACACTACCACTTAAATACACATGGCACAAGATCTTTAAAAGCTCATGAGAGCTCAGATCATGAGAGGATCCTTTTCCGTCCCACTATTCTAAAGGTATTAATGAGGATAAACCTGCAAAGTATAGTCAATGAAATTACGTGTTTGTTGTATTGACTTTTAAACAGTTAGCTGATCATCTGATTTCAATCTTAAGAATTGTATGGCTAAAAATTGATTTGTGATTTATTCATTTATCTCTTTTTTTGAAATAATTAAAAAAAATTACCTCTTTTGTATCAATATTAATTTGTATACATGAATGTAATTATTCTTTATGATTGTTGAGAGAACATGATTCTCTCTTGACCTAAATTTCTCCAGAGTAAAAAATGACATGAGTGATTGGTGATTCATAAAAAATAAATAAAGAAGTTAAATTTTAATCTTATATAACCATTAGAAGATACATGGTATAAAATCTTCAAAATTTCAAGAAAGTGCAAATTAGGAGAAGTTCCTAATCTTTTGTTGAGAGATGCACATGGAAGAATTTAATGAAAAAGAAAAGAAAGAAAAAGTCATGTGTATTAGAATCTTCTCAGTATCTAAATTCTAGTGAACTTTTAAAAATTTCATGTCACATATGTATTTGTGAGTGTGTAAAATACTCTAAGGTATTAATTTTTGTATTTTCTCATCTCTAATGGCCATAAATAACATGTCTGTAATTTGTTGAGAAAATACAAAAGAAATTCTCTGGGATAAAAGCTCCTTTAATCCATATATTTTCAAGTTAGCGTTTGTTTAATCCTACAATTTTAAAAGTACCGCAGAATATCCCTGCTATTAAAATGTTGGCATCTCTTCAGTTATTTTTTGGTCTTTTTGCCTTGCTTTTTTAATATTATCTTTTTTTTACATTAGTAAAAAGAAAAAATTAAATTACTAATTTAATCCCAAAAATAAAATAATAATAAAAAGAATATATTAATTTTTGTGGAAGCTCACATATGTTTAAAAAAATTAATATTGTAAAAAAGTTAAATTACCATTTTTTTGGACGTTAATAAATAAATTAATATATTAATTCCTCCCCAAAGTATTCCCACAAAAATTAATATATATTCTTTTATCTTTATTTTATTTTTTGGGGGGTTAAATTGGTAACTTAATTTTTTATTAATGTCTAAAGAAAGAAATATGATTGTAAGAGAATAATATTATAAAATTAAGGTAAAAGAAACAAAAAGTAATGGCATAAAGGTCAATGATTTAATGTAGGAATGTTTTGAGTTCTTAAAAAAGGGGGACTAAACGGGCACCGATTACCAGCCTCCTCTCTCTCTCCTCCTCCTCCTCCTCTCTCTCCTCCTCCTCCTCCTCCTCCTCCTCCTCCTCCTCCTCCTCCTCCTCCTTAAAATATAGGGATTAAACGAGTTTTTACGCAAATTCTTTGATTATGACAAATAGTTTAAGTTTCTTATGAAATATTATGTTTCATTTTTTTTAAAAATAAATCTCATGAAAACTCAAAGGTCAAAACTACGAAAATTTACTAAAAGGAAAGAAGAACTAGGGGCACAGTTAATAAGTATAAAATTGAGGGATAACCCTCGAAAGAATAATAACTAAGAATATTTAACAAAGAACTCTCTAGGATGCAAAGCAAGATCAGATTCAATGAAGCAAAGTAAAATGAGCAATACTCCTTAAGCACAAAGGCCTTTATGCATTTTGATATATATATATATTTTTTAATCTAACCTTTCATTTTTAAGTGAGTGGAGCTTCTAACACCGCCCCTTTTGAAATCTTATATCACTCCACTTTTATAATTATAGTTCAATTATTAGTAGAAATTACATAAAAGGATAAATACAAATTTAAGTACACCAAAATATTTTTATAGATCATGGACCTTAACTATTTTTTAATCATAATATGTGATATAATTAATTTTGTTAATGAAATTAAAATAATTGTAAAACAATGAAGAAATTAATATCTAATAATAATAATAATAATTTCATTATGAAAATTATTTTTAAATTTTTTATTCTAAATGAAACTGAGATTTAATCAAAATGATATTGTACCTTTTTGTCTTATTTTTGTAAATTTCATAAAAGAAAGAGAAAAAACTAAAAGGAAAGGATGTGAAAAGCATTACCCTTTTCCAATAGTTGGGCCAACAATTTAAATTAAACCGAACAGGGCCTGTTCACGGTTGCGCTATGGCATCTGCGGTTTAATCATTACTACAAGACGACATTTGAATGGACACTAAGATTTGAGACGAAAGAGACGCGCTTTAAAGACGACGAGTAGCCAAAGACTGACGAAAAAGACGCAATAAGCACGTTTCATTTTTGTAATGAAAGTAAACTTAAAATTTTATAATTTTATAAATAACTTGAAATTAAATCTTTTAATATATTTTATTATTTCCAGTTTTTTTAATTTATTTAATTCTTAGTTTCAAAAAAATAATAATTGATTTATATTTATAATTTATTAAATAAATAATTGATATCATGATTTTAATAAATAAAATTATAAATATGATGATTTTATAACACGTATTAATATTATTATAAACTATAATATATGACTCTATGTAATTCCAAGTTAACAATTAAGTTAACTCTTAAAAAAATTATTATTGTTGTTGTTAAGTACTAAAACGGAATTCTAATACCATAGAGTCAAACTTAACAACTAAAATTACAATCTCTTATTAATATAAATTTATTAATAAAGAATATTAACTTGAGATTTAAATTTTTTACTCAATTAAATTTAAATAAAGTCACATCGAATTAAAAAAAATATATAATATTTAAAAAAAATAAGAAAACAACTTATTACGCTCTTAAAAATAAAAAATAAAAAACTTAGTGGGCTATTTTTCCTACGAAAGAAGAAAGACGAAGACGATTTATCGCTATAAGACGCAAATAAATATAAGAAGACGACTAAGACGAAGACGAAGACGCATTACCCTTTTCCGATAGTTCCAACAAGATTTTACCTATCGGCCATCTTTATCTGCGTCCAAATTTATGTGTTGAAAACTCAATTAGATATTTATCTTTTTTTTTAAAACTAAATGTTTATCTTTTATTAAAATTAACTAAACATATCCTACCATTCCCTTTTTTTTTTTTTTGTTATAATTACATCCTCTAGTTCAATTTACTTTACAAATCAACCATCTTCGGTTAATTTGGATAGAGGACCTAATATTTATGATACGTTATAATTTACCTTCATAATTTCTAAATTCAAAAGACAATTAAAAAAAATTACGATAAACGTCTCTTATGATCCTAATCAAAATGGTATATGTCCATTTCCATTTGGCGGACCCCTAAGGGTTTGGCCGAATAACTTGTAAGCAATTATCAGGTTGGGTATGAGTCAAGTTGGATCGGATTTCAACACAACTTGCTCAACGTGCAAAAATTAAAAAAAACAAACAAACAAAACAAAAAACAACAACAACAACACAACCCAACCGGTTTTAAAGTCTAACCCGAGCCGACCTACATAAGTGCGGGTTAAGCCGGGTTTGGTTCTGTGGGTTGAGCTATATTTGCAGTTTTTTCTTTTTAATTTAAATATAATCTTTTTTTTTTTTAACTCTCGTTATAAATTTCCAAGTCTGTAACAAATATTAAAACTGGAAAAATGCAACTGCAGGAAAGGGAAAATGTAAAGATTGTAAACACAAATTTTATCACACTAAAGATAAAAAAAATCAAAGCAAGCTACAACCCTCTCAAGCAGGCTAATTTTTAATTCACTACCTCAATTTCAATAATCTTAAAAACTAAAACATAACACATTTAGCATTCAGCATAGCCAGACATCAAAATGTCAAGAACACGTAAGATCGAAGTGGTTAACCTGACAAGATGACGAATGGCTGCTACAAGCTTTTAAATTGGCCGGCTGGGAGTTTTGAGTTTGAGACTTGCGGCTGTATGAAGGTTGAGAGCTTTGAATTTGAGAATGTTTGGCTCTCTTGTGAATGTGTTAGAGGACGTAAAATGAATTTTCAATAGTTTACAGCAGTGTAAAAGTATTTGATATCGTTATGAAATCTAAATTCACATTTTAAAAAATACATGACTCACGTATGAGGAGAATTATATAAGAATTGATCTATTATAAGTAGTCACATATGTTGTAGTGTGTAACGGCACATGTGGTACTCCCATTGGAGGCACGGGGCCATAAGCTACCTCTCTAATAAAAACATGCCACACGTACCATTGCATATTATAACGTGCGTGACAACACTTACTAAATTAAAAGTGTATATACAATTTTAAGTTAGTCTAATAATAGATTTACAGATTGGGTTGAATTGAATTGGGTCGTGAAAAATCAACCGAACTGAGTTTGTAAAATTTTACCAATGCTACCTAACATGCAACAAAATTATGCGGGTCGGTGCGGGTTGATACCCAAAGCAAATGTATATCCAAAATAACTTTATATTAAAATATGTGAATGGAAAGTAATGTTAATGCACAAAGAGTGCTGCGGCCACATATGATATTTTCTTTGCGTTCGTCTTTCTTGTGTTCTTTAATTTTTTTCCTGTGCACAAAGAGTGCTGGGTCTTTCAAAACAACCCCAACTTTGCTCGTTAGTTCAATTAATTAATTCTTCAAAAGTTGCGATGTGTCGAGATGCAGGACCAACGAGAGCTTTGCTAGCTATATACACGTACTGCAAGATAGCACAAATAAATAAAGAAAGTATTAAAATTATTTACAGAATTGGTGACTAATAAATTAAAATATTAAAATTAAAATTATATATTAATATTAAAAAATAAGTGACATAAAAATTTTAAAATTCAAAAGAGCTAAAATTAGGAGAAAATTCTACTTCATATATCAATACAATGAGTCCTATCCTTAAAAGAAATTAAACACTAACCAATATGTAATATATTATTTGCCAGTGCTTTTTTTTTTAATGAGTATTTACCAGTGCTTTTGATATATAATTGTAATTTCATATGTATTCTTTGAAAATAATATCACGTGAATCACCATTTTCATTTATTTCAGAATGCAAACGTGTAAAAACCTTGAAGATGGTACCAATTTTTACATACCACCACAAAATAAAAACATGCTTGCTTCACACTCAACAATAAATACTGTTTCTCCTAAAAAAAATAATAATAATACAAACTGTTAGGATCACACAAGTGGCATAACATGACATGTTTATTTTATTTATTTATTTATTTTTATTAGTAGCTAATTTCTCTCGAAACGGGAGGGCGCCGCATCGAATCGCCGGCTTTTTATTTTTTGTTTTTCTCCTCCCATTATGCAAATCCTCAAACGCTGCGCGTGTCAAACCGTTGGAGAATAATAATATCGGAGTCCTTCAATTTTTTTTTTTTTGTTTCCTTAACTCAAAAGTCAAAACATTGTGTGTCAATTTATTTCAGGTAGACTCTAACTAAAATATTATTCTAATATTTTATAAGACTCTACTCAAACTCTTAATTTTTTTTTTCCTCGCAGTCTTTCATTGTCTCCATATTTCAAGCTAAACAAGTAAATACATTTTTCGTTTTCAATTTTCAAATACTATTTTAATGACAAACTACCAAAAGCATTTTTAAATTCACTAAAGACTAAGTATTTATATATTATAAAACCAATACAAAAACATTATTTGAAAAGCAATAACCAACTCACCCTTATGTTTTTAAACACTTTACAAAACACATGTTATCAACCGAATCCAAAAACACCAAATCATAATAATTAATTTTATTTTTATAATAAATAATATTTGTAATTGGACTATTGACATATAATGATTTCAGCATAAATGGAACTAGATAGGATCAGTAAAATAAAAATGCAGGAAGATCACTATGCAAGCAAAAAGTGGGTTTAGTCACCATAAAACCTTTACTATTAATTATTCTATAGAAAATTTTTGAGTCCTCCTAAAGCATTGTTTCTTTTTCATTCTCTCATTGTCATGTGTATATTTTGAACTAATCATGATGATATCCATACACGTGTAAATAGTGAATGGATAAATAACAATGCTCGGAGGCACCAAAGTTCTTCTTTCGTTCTATACATAGAATTTTAAATCTTAGATCGTAAGCACTGTCAACACAAGAGTGTTATTTGATTATTATAGAAGGGTTGAGTCTCCATGTATAGGTGCATCGAATTATTGTAAAGTTAGATTTCTACCAAAAATTAATTAAAATTTCAAGATACAATTAGAGGATATGGAGAAAATGAGTAAGATATCAACAAGGGAATCCTACAATTTATCAAAAAGAACAAGTTTATTGTGTTGTAAACTACCTTTTTTAATGTTTTATAATTTATGACAGTGTAAAAGCACATTTACAAAGTTGTAAACTCATCTTGCAATTTAATAAAGTACAAGATTCTGTTATTGAAAATTTTTCATGAAGAAAATTATGGCTTTTCTTTAAATATGAAATCAGTCCCTTATGGCCTTGTAGCAGTAACGGACCTACGGCTGGGCCGTAGCCCGATCTAGGCCCATTTATACCCTTTATGTTTTTATTAATTTTATATAATAATAAAGTTTCTATATTGTTTCCAATATATATATATATATATATATATATATATATTCATCTGCGCTTGTGTTTTCATTAATTTTATATAAACAGAGTTTTTATTTTGTTTTTAAATATATCTTAAATTCAATTATATTTTTCTTTGAATTGGAATTGGTAATTTATTTTATAAAATGATTAAATTATATATTTTATTGCTGCTTTCGCTTATTTTAAAAAATATTCTAATTGGAAAAAATTTTGGCATATTATATAACATCAACACCAGAATTAAAAACTTACAATTTAATAAAATGACATATAGTAACAATTGACAATAATTTCGTAATTTCATAATTTATTTCATTCACAACCATACTTTCTTTTTATTATATCAAATTATTCAAAGATTTGACATTCTTTATCAATAAATTAAAAATGATTTTTTATGGTAAAATTTTTACAACTTTTATTATAAGCTTCTTTTTTTTTTTTTTTTTTACATCCTTGTCAATCTTTTATTAAATATAGATATTTTGCTAAGAATATGATGTTGTATTGCTTGATATATGTGATTTTTTTTTCTTTTTTATATGCACCGGCATTCACACAAATAATGACAATCAATTTATAAATTATCCTAGGCTGATTGAAAGATTTGAATTCACCCCTACTTGCGAGTGTACAGCTGGGTAGGTATGATCACCTATCAAAGAAAATGTTGTTATTATTATTATTATTATTTAAGAAAAACCAAGTTCATTTAGAGAAACAAAAGCAATTATAAGTCCAAAAAGCAACGAACTAACCAAATGGATTGGAGAGCGATGAGACAGCGCCATCGAACACAAAACAACTGCAGCCAAATTTGTGCATCATCATCAACACATCGTCTCTCGTTTTATTTCACAATTATAGCTCTTTCAAAAAGACATTTAATTCTGAAGGGATGAGATTTAAAATCAAATATTTTATAAGGGTCTATTTTAATTTAGAAGAAATTTATAAGAGATGCAACATAGGCTGCCATGTCTTCTGGGAATTATTTTAGGATTAAGATTAGGATGCGTAGCATTATTGATATAATAACTGATTATTTTGTCTTTTCCCTCTTACACTGCATCGTGTTGTAGTTAATTTTATTTTTCGTTTAGATAGCAGCTTTTAATTAAAAATGTTATTTTCTTTGGGAATCTAATGAAACTATAATAGAATCATTAATAATATGGTATGTATTATTATGTGAAGAAGATTACATCTACAAAATCATTACATGATTCCTAATAGGAAAATTATTCCATATTGGATGAAAATATCTATTGAACTAATAACATAAGTTTGAGACAACCCTTAACTCATAACTTAATTTTTAAAAATAAACGGATGTTGGAATCAATTTTGTAGATATGTATAAAAAAGTCAAGATATTTTATTTTTTATTACTCTAATTTTAGTTACCTTTGAAGAGAACCGCACCATAAATAAAAATTTTATATTCATTTAAGGTATAAAATGATTAAAAAAAAACCAACGGATCTATGAAAGAATAAGAATACTAGAACTAACTCGAATTATAAAAAGATATAAAACTAAGGAATCTATGCAGAATGGGAATACGAATTAAATCAAGTTGTTAGAACCATATACCATAGACGATAAAATATTGACACTGTAAAATAGTAAAACAAGCAAAATGCATATCCATTATACTAATATTACGGGTCGTACTAGCAGCACAAGGAGTAAATTACATATGCATGAGAACACATACATAGCTCGCCCTAGAAGTAGCACGAGGTCCATGCACAATTGACAGTGTCTTATAATGGAAGTGCATCACTAAAAGCTCTTATTTAATTTCATCATACAACATAATTTATATTATTAAGCATGAGTTAGCTAGCTCGTCATTCAGTTGGAAGTAGGAGGCTTGTGGGGAGGATACTTCTTCGTGGGTGGCTTGTGGTATGAATCGTCCACATCCTCCACCGGAGGGTAACCGGGAAAGTGTCCATGAGGTGGCTTCTCTCCCTTACCCTTTGGTGGGTAGTGCTTTGGTGGGGGCTTATATTTTGGTGGCTTACCATGGTAGGGTTCATGGTAGGTTTCTTCCACAGTTTCCTCCTCTGCTGACGGTGACCTGTGGTAATCGGCAATGGTGGGAGGGGCGAGAAGCGCCACTACGAGGAGCAAGGCTAGCAGCAAGAAGTATGTTTTGCACATCTTAGGGATTAATTAAGCTTTGGTCGATGGGGTGAAAAATTAAAAGAACTGCATGGCCTTTTAAACAGCCTAAAGCCTATAATACTTCAACATGTGTACTTTTGGTTGTTTAATTATCTTTATCAAGTCGGTTTCTGTATTCTGCGTAGAAAGCTCTTCGTAGTAGATTTTTATCCTCGCATGGTACCCACCAATATGGGAATTTTTCAATATTAGGTGAATTTAACGATTACGATTGGTAGCTAACGAAGAATTCCGAATTTCCGCATCCTTTACTTTCGTTGGCATGTCTTCTTTATTGACTAAGGGCATTAAAACCAGTCCCGCTATTCTAAAGGTATTAATGAGTATAAACCTGGAATGTATAGTTAAAGAAATTACGTGTTTGCTGAATTGACTTTTAAACACTTAGCTGATTATCTCATTTTCAATCTTAAAAATTGTATGGCTAAAAATTGATTTGTGAATTGTGATTTATCCATTTATCTACTTTTTTAGAAATAATTAAAAAAAATGCCTCTTTTGCATTAATATTAATTTGTATACATGAATGTAATTATTCTTTATGATCATTGAGGCACTAAGATTCTCTCATGACTTGAATTTCTCCGAAGTAAAAAATGACATGAGTGATTGGTGATTAATAAAAAATAAATAAAGAAGTTAAATCTTAATCATATATAACCACTAAAAGATACATGGTATAAAATCTTCAGAAGTTTAAGAAAGCTCATATAAGGAGAAATTCTTAATCTTTTGTTGAGAGATACACATGGAAGAATTTAATGAGTAGCTTTAGACTGTCTAGTATTAGTAAAAAAGAAAAGAAAGAAAAAGTCATGTGTATTACGATCTTCTCAGTATCTAAATTCTACGAAACTTTTAAAAATTTCATCTCACAAATGTATTTATGGGTGCATAAAGTACTCTAACATATTAATTTTTGTATATTCTTATCTCTAATAGCCATAAATAATATGCTTGTAAATTGTTAAGAAAATACAAGAGAAAATTCTTTGGGACAAAGACTCGTTTAATTCTTATATTTTCAAGCTAGTGCCTATTTAATCCTGTAATTTTAAAAGTATCTCAGAATATCCCTGCAATTAAATTGTTGGCACCTCTTCTGTTATTTTTTGTCCTTTTGGTTTGCTTCTTCAATATTACCCTTTTTCTTTCTTTTTGACCATTAGTAAAAAGAAAAAAAATTACTAATTTCATCCCAAAAAAAAAAAAAAATATATATATATATATATATATATATATTAATTTTTGTGGAAGCTTACGTATGTTTAAAAAAATTAATATTGTAAAAAAATTAAATCACCAATTTTTGTAGACATTAGTAAATAAATTAATATATTAATTCCTCCCCAAAGTGTTCCCACAAAAATTAATATATATTCTTTTTGTTTTTATTTTATTTTTTGGGGTTAAATTTGTAATTTAATTTTTTTTAATGTCTAAAAAAAGAAATATAATCGTAAGAGGGTAATATTATAAAAGTAAGGTAAAAAGAACAAAAGCAATGGCATGAGGGTCAATGATTAATGGTAGGGATATTTTGATTTCTTTTAAAAAGGACACTAAACGAACATTTACATCAAAATATAGGGATTAAATGAGTTTTAACCAAATTCTTAGATTGTGACAAGTAGCTTAAGTTTCCTATGAAATGTTATGCTTAATATATTTTTTTTTAAACAAACGTCGTGAAAACTTAAAAGTCAAAATTACAGAAATTTACAACAACAAAAAATAGAGGAACTACGGGCACAGTCAATAAGCATAAACTTGAAGGGCAACCATCATAAGAATAGTAACTAAGAATATTAACAAAGAACTCTCTATGATGCAAAAGAAGATAAGATTCAGTGAAGGAAATAAAATGAGCAATACTCCTGAAGCACAAAGACCTTTATGAATTTTGTGTGTGTTTTTTTTAATCTAACCTTTCATTTTTAAGTGAGCGGAGCTTCTAACACCCATTTAGAAGTCTTATATCACTCCAATTTATAATTATAGTTCTATTATTAGTAGAAATTACATAAAAGGATAAATATGAATTTAGGTACACCAAAATGTTTTTACAGATCATGAACCATAACTATTTTTCAATCATAATATGTGATATAATTAATTTTGTTAATGAAATTAAAATAATTGTGAAACAATGAAAAAATTAATATCTAATAATAATTATTTTATTATGAAAAATATTTTTAAAAGTTTTATTCTAAATGAAGCTGACATTTAATCAAAATGATACTGTACTTTTTTTCTTGTAAATTTCATAAAAGAAAGAGAAAAATTAAATCGAACAGGGCCCATTCATGGCCCGTATATTTGGGCTCTTATTTTTCATATTTGCGTCCAAGTTTACGTGATGAAAGCTCAATTAAATATTTATCTTTTTTTTTAACTAATTGTTTATCTTTTCGTTATAATTAACTAAACATATCCAACCATTTCTTTTTCTTTTTTTTTAATCTTTTCGTTATAACTACATTCTCTAGTTTAATTAACTTTACAAATTAACCATCTTTGGTTATTTTGGATAGAGAACCTAATATTTATGATACGTTATAATTTACCTTCATAATTTCTAAATTCAAAAGACATTTAAAAAAAAATTACGATAAATGTCTCTCATAATCCTAATCGAAATGGTATATGTCCATTTCCGTTTGGTGGATCCTAAGGGGCTGGCCGAATAACTTAGTAAGTGATTATCAGGTCGAGTATGAGTCAGGTTGGATCGGATTTGAACACAACTTGCTCAACCAGCATACAACATGAATTGAAGAAAAATACAACACAACCCAATCTGCGGGTTGAGATATATTTGCATTTTTTTAATTTAAATATTATGGTAATCCTTTTTTAAAAAAACTCTCGTTATAAATCTCCAAGTCTGTAACAAATATAAAAACTGGAAAAATGCAATTGTAGGAAAGGGAAAATGTAAAGATTGTGAAAACAAATTTTATCACAATAAAGATAAAAAAAATCAAAGCAAGCCGCAACCCTCCTAGGCAGGTTATTTTAATTCACCACCTCATTTCAATAATCTTAAAAACTAAAACATAACACATTTAGCATTCGGCATACCCAGACATCAAAATGTCGAAAACAAGTAAGATCGAAGTGGTTAACTTGATAAGATGACGGATGGCTGCTACAAGCTTTTAAATTGGTCGGCTGGGAGTTATTGAGTTTTGGACTTGCAGCTGTGTGAAGGTTAAGAGCTTGGAATTTGAGAGTGTTTGGCTCTTTTGTGAATGTGGTAGAGGATGTAAAATGAATTTTCAAAAGTTTATAAAAGTATAAAAGTATTTGATACGGCTGTGGAACCTAAATTCACATTTTAAAAAATGTAAGACCCAAATCTGAGAATGATTATATGAGAATCAATTTAATACATGTCGTCACACATATTATGATACATAACGGTACACATGACACTCCCACTAGAGGCATTAGGCCATAAGCTAGCTCTCCCAATAAGAGCACGCCGCGTGTACCATCGCGTAGTATAATGTGCGCGACAACACTCATTAAGTCAAAAGTGTGTATATAATTTTAAGTTAGTGTAATAATTTTTAATATTAAATATTAAAAAATATATACACATACAAATAAGTATAGATTTACATATAAGGTTGGATTTGGATGGATTAGAGATGGCCAGATAAATTTTGGCGGTATGTGCGGCGTATGCAGCGTTTCGATGAGACGCGACACGACGTAGGCGAGCTACGCTTTAGATTTTTAGGCACGCGGGCCTTTAAAAGCACGGCACGATTAGAGATGGGACAAAATACGGCACGCAAAAAGGCACATAATAAGCATGATTCATTGGTGGGCTAGCACGCGGCCCGTGGGCCATCAATAACAGCGCGCAAAAATATATTTAAGTAAATTTTTTTAATAAAAAGTAAATATAAAATGTTATGAAATTAAAGTAAAATATATTGAAATTAAAGTTTTAATATATATTTTTTAGCATAGAGTTTTAAAAATTAATTTAAATCTTAGTTTTAAATAAATATTCTAATTTATTTTATGTTTATAATTTATTAGATGAACAAGTAAATATCATGATTTTAATAAATAAAATTATAAATATAATAATTTTATTTATGATATTTATTAAATGAATAATGTTATTTATGATATTTAATTTTATTTATAATATTTATTTAATTAATTTTTTTGTTTATAATTTATTAAATGAATAAGTAAATATCATGATTTTAATAAATAAATTTATAAATATCATAAATTTATAAATGATAAATAAAAAATAAAAAATTTTACAACATTAATAATAAAATGTTTTTCACATGAAATATTTTTCATATTAGTATTAAATCATAGTTTAATTAATATTTAATAGAGATAAGTTTCGTAGACCGCAGTTATGACTTATTTTAATTGTTATTTGAGAATTATCTATTTAATTTTAATTAATTATTATTATGATCTATGGAATTAAATTTATGTATTGTTGTGTTATGATTGGTTATTGTGAAATAAAATATATAGTTGTGAAATTGTAATAAACTAATAATAAAATATTAATTGCTCTCCTAATAAAAATTAATATGATTATGAATTTATTATTATTATTAATATTAATATTATTATATTGGTGGGGCTTAAAAAAAATAACTAGGCATAAAGACTTGGATAATAGCATCCCGTGCGTGAACTTTTAATGGCGTCAATTCTGATAGGCTTTTGCAAGCGCGTCGAGGCGTATAAGGCAAAAAGGTGGTGGGGCGGCCAGGCGCGGAAGCAAGCTCGATATAAAATGTAGGCGCTGATGCGGCGCGGTCCGCTGATTGTGGGGGTCTGGTCTTGAAATCCCACCCAGGCGCCTAACAGGGTGATGTGGTTGATGGGGTAGATGCAGATTGGGCATCATTAGGATGGATTGAATTGGGTTGTGAAAAAAGGGTGGTGATATTTCCACCCCACAAATTTTGTAAATCCACCCCACTTCTAAAAAAATTATAACAAATTTACATTACTTTTAAAAATTTTAAATCAAGAAGAATTCTGAAGAATTAATCAATTAAATCTTTCTTGAATTCTTAATTTATTTTTTGTGACTTAGATTTTTTTATTATATTTGACTATTAAGATTGTTTTAACCTAAATTTAAATTGACTATTTTATTCTTAAAATGTAAAAGTATAGAAAAATTACTTTAACATCAACATTTTTTTTAATTTTATACAAAATTCATTGTTTCTAAATGGTCAATTCTACTTTATTAGTATGATTATTAACTTTTAACTAAACTAGTTTAATGTCTTTATGGGTTAATACTCATATAAATTACTAAGTTGTCAAATTTACGTCATTTACATGTAAAATATTAAAAATTAGTAGACTCAATTTAAAAAGTTAGATAACAAGTCACAAAATTAAGTACCTAATGTATTAGATACAAGAAGATATCGTTCTTCAGGTAACTAGGTAATTTTATGTCATAGAGATTACATAATTAAATAAAGTTCACATTAAAACAATCTCCATAGTGAAAAAAAAATAAGTTAAAAAATATATAAGAATGATTTACTTGATTAATTATACATATATTTTTGTTGATTTGTATTTATCAGAAATAATATGCATTTATTATAAATAATTCTTAAAAGTAAGGTGGGTTTACATAAATAATGGGGTGGAAATATCCCTACTATTTGAAAAATCAACCGAACTGACTTTGTAAAATTTTACCAAAGCAAATGTATATCCAAAATAAATTTTCATTAAAATATGTGAGTGAAAAGCAATGTAATGCACAAAGAGTGGTGCTGCTGCATTAATATTAAAAAATATTAATACATGAAAAAGCAATGTAATGCACAAATGTACAACGCCAACTTTGCTCGTTAGTTCAATTAATTAATTCTTAAAAAGTTGCGCTGTGTAAAGATGCAGGACCAAGGAGAGCTTTGCTAGCTATATACATCAATACATGAACTGCAAGATAGCACAAACAAAGAAAGAAAATTGTATCTCCTTTTATACTAATTATTTTGTGATATGTCAACAAAGATTAAGATTTTTTTTTTTTATAATCTGATCTGTTGTTTTAAGCAAACTTTGCTTACGGAATTGGTGACTATAAAATTAAAATTAAAATAATAAAATTATAATCATACATTAATGTTAAAAAATAAGTGATACAAAAATTTTAAAAATTTAAAAGAGTTAAGATTATGAGAGAATTCTACTCCACGTATCAAAACAATGAACCTTATCCTTAAAAGGAACTAAACATAAGTCATTAAGTAAGATATTATTTACCGGTGCTTTTGATTTATCATTTTAATTTCATATGTATTTTTTGATAATAAAATTATGTGAATATCCATTTTCTTTTATTACAAAATGCAAACATGAAAAAACCTTGAGGATTGTACTAATTTTTATCTACATGCACAAAATATAAACATGCATATAAATAAATTCTTCTAGGATCACGCAAGTGGCATTACATGACGTGTTTATTTTATTTATTTATTTTTATTAGCAAGCTAATTTCTCTTGAAACGGGAGGGCGCTGTGTCGAGTCACCTGCTTTTTATTTTTTGTCTTTCTCCTCCTATTATGCAAATCCTCAAACACTGTGAGTGTCAAATTGTTGCCGGTCGGCAGTTTCAAATCCATGAGGTGGCTTCTCTCCCTGACCGTTTAGTGGGGGCTTATATTTTGGTCTCTTACCATGGTAGGGTTCATGGTAGGTTTCTTCCAGAGCTTCCACCTCTGTTGACGGTGTCTTGTGGTCGTCTGATACAACCCCAATATTACAGTTAGACAAGCCCAATTCAGCTAACTCTATCAAATCTAGAGAAATGGCCCAGGCAGACCCAAATGAAGCTCTCCAAAATCGACCCCAAGATAACCTCAAGCCAAGTCGCGTGAGAAAGCCTCCAAAATGGTTGAAGGATTACACTTGCTTGAAAAGTGTGGAAGACTTGCTGCTCTGTGTGTTTCACGGGTGGCATATCATTGTTGCTTTCATTGATATTTGCCTCATCATGGCTGATTCGGATATTCTTGATGCAATTAAAGCTTTACAAACAAAACTCGATAGCTAAACAGTTGCAGTTCATCATACACTGCAACAATACATGCTTACCGTGGATTCTCGCTTGGAGGACTTGCGTTCTCAGATCAAGGGGTCCCTTTCGGCTCTCACAACTGGACCATCTAATCCGTCCCCTCTTCCACCCATATCTGATGGTTCATCGGACACCCATGACTCTAATCCTTTCTTGCGAACAATGAAGCTTGAGGTCCCAAAATTTGATGGCATCAACCCCAACGGGTGGGCTTTTCGCATCAATGAGTATTTTGATTTCCATGGCACGTCCGAAGTTCTTTGGCTCCATATCGTTTCTTTTCATCTTGAAGGTCGTGCTTCCACTTGGTACCAATGGATGAAAATGAATGATCTTCTTACCAGATAGAAGGATTTTCTTCAAAACCTAAAGTTTCGTTTCGGTGCTTCCCTGTATGAGGACCACCAAGGCAATCTCTCCAAGCTTACTCAGAAATCAATTGTGGCGAAATTTCAAACTGAGTTTGAGGACCTCATGAATAAAGTCACAGGTATTTCCGAGCCTCTCCTTATTTTGTTCTTTATCATGGGTTTGCGAGCGGATATTCGTCGCAAGCTTTTGTTGTTGCGTCCTTCATCTTTGATGGAGGCCTTTGCACTGCTTCGTATGTTTGAAGCACATGGAGATGAAAGTAAAGTTATGCCCAGGCCTTGGTCTAAGTGGAAGCCAAGAACCACCACATCGTCCTTTCACCCTACTACATCCAATCACACTTCTGCGAGTGCCTCTACCCTCAATCCACCTCAACCGACCTCATCCACCTTACCTCCACTTTTACCCACGATATCTCTCCATATTAAGTGACTTTCCCCGCAAGAGCTTCATGAAAAAAAAAAAGAGAAAGGACTCTGCTACAATTGCGACCAAAAGTGGAGCAACTCTCATAGATGCTGTAGTAAATTTTTTATTCTTTTAGGGACAGAGGATGTTGACGAGGAGATGGGTTCACCAATTACTTCTGAGATCTCAGATATTGTTAAGGAGACCATTATCACTGGTGATATCTCCAGTTTAAATGCTTTAGCTGGCCAAAGTACTCCTCGCTCCCTACGACTCCTTGGTGAAATTAATTAACAGCCAGTACAAGTGCTTATCGATAGTGGTAGCACCCATAATTTTATTAAACCTGCTGTGGCTGAAGTTTTGGGGTTGGCAGTGCAAGACACTACTACTTTTCGGGTATATATTGGCAATGGTGATTCTTTGGTTTGTCGTTATATATGTCCCCAAGTTGCCTTATCTATTCAAGGCCATGTTTTCTCCATCAACCTTTATGTTCTTCCTATTGAAGGACCTGATATTGTCCTCGAAATTCAATGGTTACAGCTTATTAGCAAGGTATCTCATGATTATGCTGCATTGTCAATGGAATTTTACTAGAAGGTCTCCTGTCTTATTGCGAGGCGATCTCTCTTTGTCTCCAAGACCGATTTATTTTCATCAATTACAGGCCCTCATATCTCGTGATCAAATACACGGCATCTTTGAATTTCTTCAGTTGCCTATTACGTGCAAGATACCCTCTCTGTTCCAACCACTGCTGATAAGCTGACCTTCCCACCTGGTTTACCTTCCCCTGTACTTGTCCTTCTTCACCAATATGAGTAATTATTTCACACTCCATCCTCCTTACCTTGTCACAGACTTGTTGACCATAAAATTCATCTCCTTTCAAATACTAAACCTGTCAATGTTCGCCCATACCGTCACCCTTACTTCCAAAAAGCCGAAATGGAAAAATTAATCAAGGAAATGCTTGACCAAGGCATTATTCGCCCAAGTCAGAGCCCATTCTTTTCACCTGTGTTGCTGGTTAAGAAAAAGGACGGTTCCTACCGTTTTTGTGTAGATTACAAAGCCTTGAATGCAGTAACAATTAATGACAAATTTTCAATACCAGCTATTGATAAGTTATTAGATGAACTTGGTGGTGCTTGTGTTTTCAGTAAGCTGGATTTATGAGCTGGTTATCAGCAAATACGAGTATGCGATAGAGATATCTACAAAACAGTTTTTCGGACTCATGATGGGCATTTTGAGTTCCTTGTCATGCCTTTCGGCCTCTCTAATGCCCTCTCCACCTTTCAAGCTACAATGAATCGGCCCTTTGCTCCTTATCTACGTAAGTTTGTGATCGTTTTCTTTGATGATATCTTAGTGTATAGCACTTCTCTAGAAGACCATTTTAAGCATTTACATAGAGTACTTGATTGTCTTCATACTAATCATTTTTTTGTGAAGCTATCAAAATATCTTTTTTGCCAAGATAACATTGAATATCTAGGCCACATTGTTTCCTCTTCTGGAGTTAAGGCCGATCCTCACAAGTTAGAGGTCATCTCTAATTGGCCTATTCCATCTACCACGAAAAAATTGCAAGGATTCTTGGGCCTCACGGGGTACTATCGTCATTTTATTAAAGGATATGCTTCCATTGCTGCCCCTCTTACAGATTTATTATGGAAGGATTGCTTTTATTGGTCCTAAGAAGCTGATACGGCCTTCGCTGCCTTAAAACAAGCCATGAGCGAAGCACCAGTCCTTCGTTTGCTGGATTTTCAATTAGACTTTATTATTAAACAGATGCTTCTAATGTTGGTATCGGAGCTGTACTGATGCAAGCTGATCATCCTATTACTTATTTTAGCCGAAAATTGGGTCCTCGCCTGCTTGTCGCTTCCACTTATATTAAAGAACTTCATGCCATTGCTGAAGTAGTACATAAGTGGAGACAATACTTGTTGGCCCATTTTTTTATTATCCGAATTGACCAGAAAAGTATTCGAGAGCTCCTTCAGTAGGTTATCCAAACTCCAGAACAACAATTTTATGTTCGCAAGTTATTGGGCTATCATTTTCGGGTTGAATATAAGCTGGGTCGAACTAATAGTACAGCTAATGCCTTATCCATGATACAGGAAGTTGAGGTTCCTAAACTCTCTATCCCTGCTACTACTAATATGTTATTAGCTAGCCGCCCTATTCCCGAATTCCTCTCAATCCTTCGTGAGGAAAATCAATCTTTACCTGATTTATTAGCTCTCCATCAAAAGTATTATGTTGGTTCCTTAATGTCTTCTTATTCGGTCTCTGATGGCATTTTACGGTTCAAAAATAGGTTCTTCATTAGTTCTCATTCTGTTTTAAAGCCTTCCTTATTACAAGAATTCCATGCCACACCAGTTGCAGGTCATGCAGGAGTCAAGCGGACATTAGTTCGTATATCTGCCCTCTTTTATTGGCCACATCTGCACAAGGATGTGGAGTTATTTATTGCCTCTTTCTTATTATGTCAGCAAACAAAATATTCAACTCAGGCACCGGCTGTACTTCTTCAACCTTTGCCTATACATTCACTAGTTTGGGAGGAAGTGACCATGGACTTCATTACCGGTTTACCTTCTTCTCATTGGTTCACTGTTATCTTAGTAGTTGTTAATCGCTTGACAAAATCAACCCATTTTGGTGCTCTATCCACACACTTTACAGTAAGCAAAACAGCCATTTTATTCACTGATATGGTTGTTAAGCACCATAGTTTCCCTCGTACAATAATTTCATATCGTGACCCTATATCTCTTAGTAGCTTTTGGAACAAACTCTTTGAGTTAAGTGGTACCACCTTGAAGCATAGTACAACATATCATCCTCAAACGGATGGTCAATCGGAGGTTGTTAAGCGAGGACGTGAGCAGTATTTACGGGTTTTCACGCAAGCAAAACCAATATCGTGGTTCGATTATTTAGGCTGGGCTGACTTTTCTTACAACACTAGCTTTCATATAAACATCAAAATGTCTCATTTTAAGGCCTTGTATGGTCGTGAGCCACCTGTACTTCCTTCCTATACTGAGAGCTCTACTTCAATCCAAGCACTTGATGAACTGTTACTGGAACGTGATGCCTTATTAACATCCGTGAAAACCAACTTGCGCGAAGCTCAGCATAGGATTCAGCAAAAGCAAAAGGGTAATACTCATCGCCGTAAACTAGAGCTTCGAGTCGGGGATCAAGTTTTGGTTAAGTTACAGGCTTATAGGAAAATATCAGTCACTAACAGATTATCCAACAAGCTCGCGAAGCGATATTATGGTCCTTTTCGAGTGGTGGAACGTATTGGCTCTGTCGCCTATCGCTTGGATTTGCCTCCGGATTCTAAGATTCATCCAGTCTTTCACATCTCACTTCTCAAGCCATTTCAGGGTCAGGATGCCTCACAAATTCATCCACTGCCTAGTGAGTCTCACAATAACCAGCCTATGTCTGTTCCCATTGTTATTTGTGCTCAACGTCGGGTGTTGGTTCATGGTAGGGGTGGGCAAAACCGAACCGGAACAGAAAAAAATTCAGTCCGGTTCGGTTTTTTTCAACATAAAAATCCAATTTTATAAATACCGAACCGAATGGTCCAGTTCGGTTCAGTTTTCAGATAAAAAATATAAAATCCGAACCGAATTTATAGCATTTTCATAATTTCTCTATAATATATAAATACACAAGCTAAACTGTTTAACTTAAACATTTGTTCTCTCTCTCACGTTCAAGTGAGAATTTCTTTTGGTGAAAAAAATCCTAAGCATCTTCACAGAGGAATCAAATCAATGATCTAACCCCCCATGGGAATTTGAAATCAATTACTTTTGATGATCGCACCTCTAATTTATTAGCTAACTAGTCAGGTAATAAATTAAATTACTCATTTTTTTTTAAATGGGTCTTTTTTTTTTTAAATGGTTCTATGCTCTTTGATTTGTTCTTATTTCATGTTTATTTAACTTATTAATGTTATTTAGTTTGATTAGCTTTATTTTACTGTATTTTTTCAATTTTTCCGTAGATCTGCTCACTGCTGTTCGTGAGAAAGATAACGAAATGTTGAAGATGATGATGGGAAATTATCGTGTAGATCCTCTTTTTTTATCAAATGTTAGTATGGCTCAATATTTAAGATATGTTTGCATATAAGAATTCTATTAGGGTTTGATTTGTTTGCCAACTTTGCATAATAGTCCTTAACCGAAAGTCAACAAAATATACTATCATTTCAGTCCATAATGTTTTGTTAATTTTTATTATGGCACAAATACTTATTTTATTTTATTTACATTTTGGGCCAAAACTTTTAATATTAAAAACAGTAACTATAATTCTAAAAATTCTTCATTTTAGTCCAAATTCTTGCCTTTTTTTTAAATACAAATTTATAAATTATTTTATTTTTGTTTGATTATACACTGATTATATAGGCCTTTTGTACAGGATGGAAGAAAATAATAACATTGTAGATGAAATTATGAAGGATGATTTTAATGAGGGTGTTAAGAATGAAAAATGAGGTAGACGTTTAAGATCAGACGTTTGGCAATCGTTTTCAAAGCTACCTGGAGGAAAAAAAGCGAAGTGTAACTATTGTAAGAAGCAGTATGTATGTGAAAGTATTAAAGGAACTTCTGGCTTAAGAACTCATTTGTTACAAAGGTGTCCCATGTATAAAAAAGTAAAGCCTAAAAAGGATGAGAGTCAATGTACTTTAGCTCGTGAAAATGGTGTTGGCAATACTAAGTTTGTTTCTGTGGGTTTTAGTAAAGAAACGTGTAGGAAGGCACTTGTAAAGATGATTATTAAAGATGCGTTGCCTTTTAAATTTGTTGAAGCTGAGAGTTTTTTAGAGTTTATGACTACTTGTTGCCCAAAGTTTGATATGCCGTTGCGGAGAACAATTACAAAGGATATTCTTCAATTATATGAGAATGAAAAGAAGATGTTGAAAAATATGTTCACTGTAAATTGTCAAAGGGTATGTATCACTACAGATACTTGGACTTCAATACAAATGGGTAATTACATGGTGATAACAGCCCATTTTATTGAAAAAAAAATGGGAGTTGCATAAGAGAATACTTAGTTTTGTACCCATTTCTAATCATAAAGGAGAGGCTATTGGGAAGCTTATTGAGAAGTGTATGATTGATTGGGGTATTGAAAGTTTGTTCACGATTACCGTGGACAATGCAAGTGTTAATGAAAAAGTAATCAATTATTTGAAGAAGAAGTTAGGAAATTGGAGTCGAGATTCATTGGTTTTAAATGGTTCATATTTACATGTGAGATGTTCAGCACATATAATAAATTTGATTGTGAAGGATGGGTTGAATGTGGTAAAAACTTCAATAAATAGTATTCGCAATGCAGTAAGATATGTTAGATCTTCCCCATCGAGGTTGCAAAAATTCAAAGCTTGTGTTGATGCGAAAAAAATCTCATATAATGGGTTTATGGTGTTAGATGTGCCGACTAGGTGGAATTCAACATTCTTGATGTTGAGATCCACATTGAAATTTGAAAAAGCATTTGATAGATTAAAAGAAGAAGATGGGCACTATGTTAATTGGTTCGGAGGTGACGGAGAGGATGAGAACAAGAACGAAAAATATAAGATGGGGCCACCGATGGAAGATGATTGGGAGAATGCAAGAAGGTTAGTTAAATTTCTATCAATCTTTTATGACATGACCTTGAAATTTAGTAGTTCTAAATTTGTGACTGCGAATAATTATTTGAATGAGATGTGGAAAGTTCAAATTCATTTGAAGTCTTTTAATGATAGTGATGATATTTTGTTAAGCTACATGGTTAAACCTATGATAACAAAGTTTGTCAAATATTGAGGTGATAATTTGGAGAAGGTCAACATGTTGTTGATTTTAGCAGCAATACTTGATCCTCAATGTAAAATGGACTTTGCATGGTGCTTTAGTAGTTTGTATGATACCAAGAAGGTTGAGGAGTTGTGTAATAGGCTTAAAGAGTTGTTGATGAAGCTTTATCAAAGTTACAATTCAGGCAATCCAAACAGTGCTGCTAAGACTAGTTGCATGGTTCAGACTAGTGGGATTAGTGAGTGTGCTGGCTCTATTTCTCTTGATCCTTTTGCACAATATAAAAAGATGAAAGCAAGTACACAAGATGGATACAGTGGGCAAAATGAGGTTGAAAGATACTTGTCGGATAAAATAGAGATGATGAATGACAACTTTGATATTTTGAAGTGGTGGAGTTTGAATTGGCATAGGTATCCAATCTTATCTCAGATTGCCAAAGATAGTTTGGCAATTCCAGTTTCTATCGTTGCTTCGGAGTCAACACTTAGCACTGGGGGTCGTATTCTCGACCCATTTAGGAGTTCTTTGACTCCTAAAACAGTTGAGTCCTTAATTTGCACTCAAAATTGGCTTCGATCAACTCTTTTCGGAGATCGCATAATATAGCCAACAGAGGGAGAAACTGAATTTTATGAACTTGTTAAAGCAGGTAATAACATGATTTTGTTGACTTTTGATAATTTATTTATAATATTCAATATTATAAATAATTATTTTCATATATTTGTTTTATTTCTTTGTAGAATTTGTGAGACCAATGCTAGTACAACAAGCACAAGCAGCAAAAGACCAATTGGTGATTAAGTGATATTTACTTTGATCATTTCAATAAAAGGTATCATTTATATAAATTTGATATGTTGTTTTTATAGTTATATTTATCGTTATTTTACTCATTTCAATTTTATTTGTGTAGATTTAAGTTGGGAAGTGTGGATGTTGGAAGTTATTTAAATTGGAAGAAGTTAGTGGGAAAGGGGAGCAAAGCAATGACATTTCTTATAGTTGATTTTTAATTTTTATGTTGTAATGGTTTCTTATGGTTATGGATGTTGTCTTGGATATTGCCCGGATGTTGTTGGGCATTTGACGGCCTTTTATTTTGTTTTGTGTCCTTGTCGGAATGTTTTTTTAATGTTGTCATGGACTTGTGTTATGAATATATTAAATTAATTTAGTAATGATGATGAATGATTTGGTGGTGGCATTAGTAGATTATGACATATTTTAATAACGTAGTAGTAATTGATGAAATTACTACTTAATTGTTAAAATCGTCGATTGTACATACTTTGAATATATTATACAGTTATTGAAAATGAGGAAAGTATTGTACATGGTTTGAAATAGAAAATGATTTGAAAAATCGAACCGAAAACTGAACCGTTAAGATGAACTGAAAAATCGATTGCTTAAATAAAACCGTTAAGAGAACCGAAACTGATCCGAAACCGAAAACCAAAACCGAATCGAAACCGACCTATTAGTTTTGATTCGGTTTTTTTAAATTTTAGACCCGAACCGATCCGAAACCGAAAATTTATTCCGAAACCGAACCGAACCGAACCGATGCCCACCCCTAGTTCATGGCACCCACAATCCCAAATTTTAGTGCAATGGCAGGATTATGCTCCTGAGAATGCCACATGGGAATCTCTTTTAGAATTTACTAAGTAATATCCGAATTTTCACCTTGAGGACAAGGTTATTCCTCAGGTGGAGGTGATCTGATCATAACTGATTAGACAAGATGCTTCATTTTAACTCTATCAAATCCAGAGAAATGGCCCAGGCAGACCCAAATGAAGCTCTCCAAAATCGACCTCAATATAACCTCAAGCCAAGTCGCGTGAGAAAGCCTCCAAAATGGCTGAAGGATCACACTTGCTGAGCATATAAGGATTTGAGGAGTCGGTTTCTAATTGCCTTAGCTATCTAGAGAATATTTTTTATTATAACAAGAAGTTGTTATTTAGTTTTTGACAGCTGTGAGCATATTCTTGCTATTATAAATATTTCAAGAGTTGTATTTGTGTGGGTAATATATATGAATTCTGGACTTTCTCTTTTCTTCTTCTGAATTTTTCTCTCTATTTTTCTCTTGTGATTCTCTCATTCTTTTAAAATTCTGGAGCTTGAAAAGTGTGGAAGACTTGCTACTCTGTGTATTTCACGGGTGGCATATCATCATCGGCAATGGTGGGAGTGGCGAGAATCACCACTCCAAGAAGCAAAGCCAGCAGCAAGAAGTATGTTTTACACGTCTTAAGGATTAATTAAGCTTTGGTCGATGGGGGTGAAAAAATAAGAGAACTGCATTGCCTTTTATATTGGCCTAAAGCCTATAATCCTTCAACATGGGTCCTTCCAGCTATTTAATTTTCTTTGTCAAGTTGCTTTTTGTATTCTGTGTAGAAAGCTCTCTGTAGTAGATATTTATCCTCATATGGAACCCACAGATAGTAGCCAATTTTCTATATTAGGTAAAATAGAGATTACGATTGATGGGTAACCGCATCCTTAATTTTCTTTCTTTGGCATGCCTTCCTTATTGACTAAGGGTATTAAAACCAGTCCCACTATTTTAAAGGTATTAATGAACCAGTCCCACCATTCTAAAGGCATTAATGAGGACAAACCTGCAAAGTATAGTCAATAAAATTACGAGTTTGCTGGATTGACTTTTAAACAATTAGCTTATTATCTGGGACTAAGCTAGCTATCATGTAATTGTGATACCATACCATGCTTTTCTGTCTTTATCTCATGTAACCATTGGATTTAAAACAAGTGATCTAATGCACAAAAGATGGCCACGTTTGTCTCAAAACAAACCAGAGAAATCAGTTAAGAAATCCAAATTCAGAACCCAAATGCTCCTCACCGTCCCATTGGTTTCCAAAGCTTGATCACTAATAAAACTACACCTCTATAAATCCAAATTTGTTAAACCTTGAGCTGATTTATTGACAATCGAAATAAACCCAACATTGCCAGTACTCTTTCTCCTTCCCAATGAAACTTTACGTAACTTTGAACACCCATTTGGTATCAGCACATACCAATCACGAACATCATCGGAATCTTGACGTTTTTGTTTGAGATTTACATAAAAATCTGCATTTTAGGTCATGTTTTGGCCACAAATTGAAGATGGGCATTGCTGAGAAACCTCATTGCTTCAAATGAGCATAAATTTGGGAATCTGGGTAGAAAACTTAGGAATGAATCGGGTTAAATGACCCGAATAGACAAATGGGTTTCACCCTCCACTCTTAGCCATCGCTTGCAAACAAGAGAGAATGAGTTTCTGTCATTTGAATCGTTGATTCAGTGAAAGATTAAACTTAATTCATCATCATCTAGAGTTGACAAACTGTTTTTTTCCTTTCTTATTTTTTTGCTCTATTCTTTGTGTATTGAAGCTGTTTGTTAAAATGATTATGGGGGAAAGCCGCATGGAGAAACCAGGGGACTCTGTGATTGGATGTGTGATGTGGGAAATACTTCGGATTGAAGACATGCTTGCTTTGTGAGTTTGTTTGTATTTGTACTTAGTTTTCGTCTACTTCTCACTCAAAAGTTTGTTGTGGGAATAAATTAATTGCTTGCAATAAATCTGATTCGGATGATGGTAAGAAGAAATCTGATAGCAATGAGGGTGAGACCAGCTCAGAGGAGAGGTCTGGAGAAAACGTTGATGGCCAGGGAGAGGAGAATGAAGATCAAAATGAAAACACAAAGTTGGAGGAAAGTTCTGATAATAACTGGCTTCAACGACTGATAGTAAGCAATTTCAATCATTGGATTTATGTGGGTTTGGGGAATGGAAATGAAAGAATGAGAATGAAACTCATGTTTACTTGGCAAAATGTAATTTGAGGATGAGAATAAAATGTGTGGGTCCCACATAATTTGGGAATAAGGAATGAGAATTCCATTCCCATTGGGGTAGGGAATGAAGATGAGGGAATGGGAATTAAAGATATATTTACCTTTGTATCCTTCTAATTATTATTTTATTAATATTATCAATATTAACAATAAAAATAATTAATTTATCATTATTAACAATATTATCCTTATTGTTGTTGTTATTATTATTATTATTAAAAATAATATTAATAATAATTAATAATTGTTGTTGTTATTATTATTATTATTAAAAATAATATTAATAATAACTAAAATAATAAAGTTAATAAAATTTAATAATAATAATAATAATAATAATAATAATAATAATAAATGTTAATATGATAATAAATGTTAATAATGATAATATTTATAAAAATAATATTAACAATAATTAATAATAACTAAAATAATAAAGTTAATAATATTTTATTTTTTAATTAATATTATTTTTATAATAATATTTACACATGTATATAGTTAATGAAAATTATATTATTTAATACTATAAGTATTTTGGTAAATTAATTCTCAAACCCATTTCGATTATATATTTCACAAGAAACACATCACCAGATTCCAAAGACATTCTAATTTCCATTTATTTTTGCCAAGTAAACATTATAATCTCATTCCTATTCATTATTCTCATTCTCAGCCAATTCACATTCCAGCTCATTCTCATTCCATAAAGTAAACACACCATCAATAGTTTTACATCGAACGACACTTTACAATAAGGACAAAAACAGTAGTACGGTATCATAGTTGCACCATAGCTGGATCCTATTATTTGATTTTCAATCTTAAAAATTGTACGGCTAAAAATTGATTTGTCCTTTATCTATTTATCTCCTTTTTTAGAAATAATTAAAAAAAGATACCTCTTTTGCATCAACATTAATTTGTATACATAAATGTAATTATTCTTTATGATAGCTGAGGCAACATGATTCTCTCATAATCTGAACTTCTTTAGAGTAAAAAATCATGTGGGTAATTGGTGGTTAGTGAAAAATAAATAAAAAAGTTAGATCTCAATCATATATAATGATATAAAGACACATGTTACAAAATCTTCAAAAGTTTAGGAAAGCTTAAATAAGAAGAAGTTCCTAATCTTTTGTTGAGAGACATACATGGAAGAATTTATAATAAATACAAATATTATTATACCCCCAAGCTTTCAAAAAGGGACGCCAAGACCCTTTTTCAACTATTATACCTTTTACAGTTATTATTCCAAAGAAATTGACTTGAAATTTTATAATAAATACAAATATTATATAAATAACTCAATTTATGTAATAGACTAACAATATTAAAAATTTCATAATTTAATAATTTTTAATATGTAAATTATTATATTTATTTTGATAATATATTTTTATTTATTTATAGATTTTAAATAAATATTTACATTAAATACATTTTACAATTAAAAAAGTCACATATTAATAATGATAAAATTATTATTTTACACAATATTCAAAATAATTTAAATTTTAATATATTTTTTTTAATATTATGATTCTATTTATTATAAAATTCACTTTGTTATAATAAAAAAATCTAATCAATTGTAAAATATTAAAATATTTTTTAAATATTAAAGTTATTTTGAAATATAAATATTATTACATATATTTTAATATTATATTTTTGTTTATTATAAAATATTAGGGTAAATGTTTTTGGAATAATTAGATGTAAAGAGTATTACAATAAAAAAAAAAAAAAGAGTATTGTTATTCTTTTTAAAAAATTGAGGGTGTTGATGACCATTTTCTTAAATTTTTTAGGAGAAATTCGAGAATACTTCAGGTGTATTACAATTAATTAATACATGCATGATATGTGTAATTGAGCTTAATATAACCACCACTTATATGACATGGTACATTAAATATATTCTAAAATTTCTCATTTTTGAGGGTGTAAATATCCTGTTGGTCCAAACAAAAATTAATGGGTATTGCTGCCTTTCATGAATGGTGGTGTCCGTGGAAGATGATAATTGGTCCAAACAAAAATTAATAAGGATTGCGGCCCTTCATTAATTGCCGCAAGGACAAAACTAGTGTCGGTAGAAGATGATAGTTGTGAATTGTTGGGTGCTAGTTCCTCGTATAAATTGATGCGTAAGTGTGTAGTTAGAAGGCAGAAGAATAGAGAGGGCAGAGCAATCAAGAAAACAAAAATAAGTATAAAATGTTGCACCATAGCTGGATCCTATTAACTAATTTTCAATTTAAAAAATTATATGGCTAAAAATTGATTTGTGCTTATCCATTTATCTATTTTTTAGAAATAATTAAAAAAGTTACCTCTTTTGCATCAACATTAACTTGTATACATAAATACAGTTTATTCTTTATAATCGTTGAGGCAACATGATTCTCTTATAATCTGAACTTTTTTAGAGTAAAAAATCATGTGGGAAATTAGTGGTTAATAAAAAATAAATAAATTAATTAAATCTCAATTATATATAATCATTTAAAGACACATGTTACAAAATCTTTAAAAATTCAGGAAAGCTTAGATAAGAAGAAGTTCCTAATCTTTTGTTGAGAGATAAATATGAAAGAATTTATAATAAATACAAATATTGTTATACCCCCAAGCTTTCAAAAGGGACACCAAAACCCCTTTTTGACCATTATACTCTTTACAGTTATTATTCCAAAAAAATTGACTTGAAAATTTATAATAAATACAAATATTATATAAATAACGCAATTTATGCAATAGACTAATAATATTAAAATATTTTCATAATTTAATAATTTTAAATATGTAAATTATTATATTTATTTTGATAATATATTTTTATTTATTCATAGATTTTAAATAAATATTTACATTAAATACATTTTACAATTAAAAAAAATCTCACATACTAATAATGATAAAATTATTATTTTACATAATATTCAAAATAATTTAAATTTTAATATTATAATTCTACTTATTATAAAATTCACTTTGTTATAATAAAAAAATCTAATCAATTGTAAAATATTAAAATATTTTTTAAATATTAAAATTATTTTGAAATATACATATTGTTACATATATTTTAATATTATATTTTTATTTATTATAAAATATTAGGGTAAATTTTTTATGGGAATAGCTAGATGTAAAGAGTATTATAATAAAAAAAAATGAGTATTGTTATTCTTTTTAAAAAATTGGGGGTGATAATAACCATTTTCCTAAAATTTTTGAGGGTGTAAATTTCCTGTTGGTCCAAACAAAAATTAATGAGTATTGCCGCGTTTCATGAATTGTGGAGTGTCAGCGGAAGATGAAAATTGATGATAATTGGTCCAAACAAAAATTAATGAGGATTGCGGCCCTTCTTTAATTGTGGCAAGGACAAAACTAGTGTCGGTAGAAGATGATGGTTGTGAGTTGTTGGGTGCTAGTTCCTCCTTGTATAAATTGATGCGAAAGTGTGTAGTTAGAAGGCAGAAGAATAGAGAGGGCAGAGCAATCAAGAAAACAAAAATAAGAATAAAATTCGGAAGCGAGATCATATGGCGTCACCGGCGTCTACTCTGGCGAAGGTGTCTAGTAATCAGAAATTGACAGGTTTTAAGTCAGATTACGTTTTTCTGGGTTATGCAGGTCCTGGTGCCTTGACAACCTACGATCGGATTGATTTTGGTTTGTTTGGTCGGACTTGGTGTCCTATTGTTTCTTGGGCTATCGGATTTGTTCCAGGAGGTAAAGAGAATTCTTGGAGAGATTATTTACCTCCTGCAAAATCAAATATTCTGGGCGGAGCCGCTTTTCGTGTTGTTGCATCTGATGCTAGTCATGGAATTTTACTGGCTACTGATAGCAAAGGTTCCTATCAGCGTGCTGTTCATGCACTGAGAGCTGTAGTTCCGCTCGACAAACTGAAAGCTGCTAGTAGTATTGTGGCATCAGGCGGTTCTCTTGTTCTGCAGCTTAATTGCCTAGATGATCCAAATAAAACTGGAGACGTTGTGGATTCTGATTTTACTTTTGATGGTCGAGTGTATTGGAGCATATATCTCAACTGAATATATGTCATAAGAAAGTGACGTGTTAAGGTTTTATGCAATATTGAGATTACCTCTAAATGGTAGGATTCTTGTCGTGCGTATGAAAGGGATCCGAGTGTGTTGTAATGAGATTGTCCTGGGATTTCTATTGTGTCTATAAAAGGGATTCAAGTGTGTTGTAATCAGCAAAGCTCGTTAATTAAGTTTTATCTACGGATAAATAAACGAGCTTTGTATATGAATAAATAAATAAGTTTCCTTTGAATATCACAGTTGAGTATTATTTTTAAAAATTTAGTTTTTAAAAATCAAAGTTTATTTCTATTATCTGATCATCAATTCATCATCTCAATTTTCTATATACTACCATTCTAAATATTTTATTTAAAAATATCTTTTTTTTTGGCTTATTTGTTTGTTTATTTTTGTAATAATTCTAATGGAAGTGGAAAAAAAAAGATATTCTTTTGACTTTTTAAGTTTTATTTTTGAAACTTTTAGTATTTTTTTAACTATTGTTGAAATGAAAAAATTAAAGATGAATGAATTTTGATCCCTTTTATATTTCTTTTAATATTAAAATTACATAATAAAAAGAGGTTTAATAAACAAAAAGTCTCAATTCTCAAGTACTGATGTCACTCATTTATAAAATAAATAAATTTTATAAATGTATAAAATTATTTAACCACCATATGATAAATATACGTTACATTATTTCAGATACTAAATATTGCTCTTACGTAAATCCTCAAACATGAGTCCGCGGGTCAAACTGTTGCGCTTGTGCTGGTGACCGGCGCTGCCTCTTACCGCCCCACGGTTTTAAAGCGCTTAAGAAAGTTCTCTCAGGTAATAATGACATCGGAGTCCTCCAATTTTTATGTTTTGCTCAACTCAGGACATTGTTTGTCAATTTATATCAGTTAGATACTAACCAAAACTAACCCTTACAAAAATGATCAATTAAAGAAGAAACTTGCATCAAATTTGTGCGGTGCCAGCTAGAATGTAATATGAAGCTCAGAATAAGTTAATTTACATATGCCTTTTTTTTTATTGAGTTAATTTAGTAAATAATATATGCACTTAAGTCAAGTCAACTCGATATAATTTAATTTTGATCTCTACAATCAACGATTATATTATTTTTCATTAACTCATTTAATAATGATTAATAGAATATTTGATAGACGTATCTCCTTATTAAATTCTTACGAAAAGTTCACCATTCTCAACTCTTCAGTATATTGTTTAAATTATATCGAACCCAAAATTATTTGGTAAGAGACAGGCTCTGGGATTCGGGTGTTATTGCCTTATACCCGTGTTCATGCGTCAGCGTTGCTTTCCGCATACTTGTCTGACTCTGGGCTTCGTATTTGTGAGGTCCCAATTTTACCCACCCTTTTAACACTCAAATGCCCGCTTGAGAGTTGAGTCCACTGTTTAAAGAATTGATACCAAAGCTACAGTGTGTGACAGCGAGAGTGATTCTTTCTCTCAATCTCAAACGAACATATTCTTTGGTTTACTTTGCTTTTTCATCTGAACGGACCACAATTCTTTCCTCTTTCTGAAAGAAAAGTCCCATTTGATTTGATTTAAACGATCGCATGCAAATATTAAACAGCCCCATTAATCTCTTTCTCACAATTCTTTTTGTAATCATCAGTGAATTGTTGTATTCTAGTTCCCCCTTGTATAAATTGACGTGAAAGTGTATAGTTAGAAGGCAGAAGAATAGAGAGTGTAGAGCAGTCAAAAAATTAAAAATAAGAAAAGCGAGAGATCATATGGCGTCATATTAAAAAAAGAGAGTGTAGAACAATCAAGTTTAAAATGTTTTTTATTATAAAAACAAACAAAATGTCACTTATATTCAGATATTAAAAAAATAAAAACAAACATATCATTTAGATTTTCGTATTCAGACCTATTCAGACTTTAAAAAAATTCAGATACATTTAAATTTCAGACCAAAAACCAAACGCTACCTAAGCCTCACATCTTAATTGATTCTAATGAAAATTCAAAATTTTAAAATAATAAAATATCATAATTGACTCCAATTAAAATAAAAAATCCTAAAAACATAGAATTCTAGAGTTTTAAAATTCCTAAATAACATCCCGACATTGTATGTCAATTTTTAATAATGAGTCCTAGTTTTTCTTAAAGCATGAGGACGGTTGCATCGAATTTTTTTACTTTTTTATTTTTTTATTATCTAAATAATGATATTAAATATCTCAATATTTATGTTTTAATTTAAAATTAATATTATGTATTACTTATTTAAAAAATAATAAATTTTTAAATTATTTAATCACTATCCAAACTAATGAATGTTAGATTATTTCATGTAATAACTATTGCTCTTATGTAAATCCTCAAACGCAGGTGCGCGTGTCAAAACTGTTGCGCTTGTGCCGGCGACTGGCGCAGCCTCTTGCCGCCCCACAGTTTCAAAGCGCTTAAGAAAGTTCTCCCAGGGAATAATAACATCTGAGTCCTCCGTTTTCTTATGTTTTGCTCAACTCAGGACATTGTTTGTCAATTTATATCAGTTAGATACTAACTAAAACTATCCCTTACAAAAATGATCAATTAAAGAAGAAACTTGTATCAAATTTGTGCGGTGCTAGCCTGAATGTAACATGAAGCTCGCCACTATGAAGCTCAGGATTACATCTGTTATTTAGTATTTACATATGTCATTTTTTTTATTGAATTAATTTAATAAATAATATATACGCTTAAGTCAAGTCAACTCTGACATAATTTAATTTTAATTTTTACAATCAACATATATATTATGTTTCATTAACTCATTTAATAACAATTAATAGAATATTTGATAAAGTATCTCCTTATTAAATTCTTACGAAAATTTCACCATTCTCAACTATAAGTATATTGTTTAAATTGTATCGAACCCAAAATTATTTGGTAAGAGACAAAGACACAGGGTTGCTTTCCGCATGCTCAACGGACTCTGCATTTCGTGTTTGTGAGGTCCCAATTTTACCCACCCTTTTTGACACTCAAATGCCCACTTGAGTTGAGTCCACTGTTTAAAGAATTGATACTAAAGCTACAGTGTGTAACAGCGAGTCTGATTCTTTCTCTCAATCTCAAACGAACATATTCTTTGGTTTACTTTTCTTTTTCATCTGAACGGACCACAATTCTTTCCTCTTTCTCAAAGAAAAGTCCCATTTGATTTGATTTAAACGATCGCATGCAAATATTAAACAGCCCCATTAATCTTTTAGATAATTCTAACTCACCAAGGATGCTCTGTTCTTTTTTTTTCTTCTTTACCTTTTCTTCTTCTTCTTTACTTTGTTCTCTCCTTCTTTTAAGATATTCTTGAGATTGAATTTGGAGTGGAAACACAAAAAGGAAGAGGGAAGGGAGAAGAGAAGAAGAGTGGTGTGAGAGTTCAAGAAATGGATCCTGCAGTTCTTGACGGTGTAATCAGGAGGCTTCTTGAAGTCAGAGGCAAACCAGGGAAGCAAGTGCAGTTATCTGAGTCTGAGATTAGGCAGCTTTGTGTTGTCTCTAAGGGTATTTTCTTGAGGCAGCCCAACCTTTTAGAGCTTGAAGCTCCTATCAAGATCTGTGGTATCTTTCTGCATCACCCCCTCCATGTAGTTTTTTTGTTAATTTTAGTTTGTTTGATCATGGTTATGATTGAATTGGGTTGTTATGAATTCGGTTGGTTGAAAATTTTGATTCTGATGATTGTATGCAGTTTTAGGGGTCGATTACATTTGATGTATGTTCTTGAAGTGTATGTAAATTTTTTATATAAATTTGCTTACTTAGAAGGTGACTGTGATTAATTATAGTTGTGTAGATTGATCCTTTTGTGCACAATTTCATCTTTTTGTTAATGGAATTGATTATTTGCATACTTCAGGAACCTCATAGCTATTTGTTGAATCTGGTTGGGGAACATCTACTTTTAGTCATAAGATTTGCAATTGTTTCTAGTAGACTTCAATTCTTAAACTCAGCCGAGGGTCTTAGAGAGAAATTGGTATTGCAGTTGCCGATCTGAAATTTTGCCAAAAAAACCCTAGGATGCAGTTCTTGAACTTTGGTTGTTCTTATCTGCACAAAGCTCAACATGGAACTGTTCCTACCCTCTTTGAAACCAAAAATCGCATGTTTTAAAGAGGTTTTCAACCTCTTAGTCACAGATTAGTAGCATACATTGAGCTTTAACTTTTCCTTTTACTTTTGCCTCATGCCAGTAAGGTTGAAGACTTTAACAATCGCTACAACCCTGAAAAGTAAAACCTGCAGTTATTTCCATGGAAATGCTGTTTCAGATTCACAATAATGTAGTAACACCCCATGTCCACCACAATCCCATGACTTCAGTCATTGTCTATCCCTAGTTAAAAAACATATTTGAATTTCGAGAATCATGTCAACATTGTAGAACAACATTTGTAGTGCTTTATTCTTGAACTGTTTAATCTATGGGGAGGTTTCAAATGCTACCTAAAAGAGAATATATGTTAAAAAATGGGGCAATTAGTTCTTCTAGATTTGTATTGTTCAATGTTTTTTTGCTGTCGTGGATAAAGTTCTCTATGTATTTCTGACTTATTATTTCTGTTGTGGTACCCAGGAGACATTCATGGTCAGTATTCCGATCTTCTGAGGCTTTTTGAATATGGCGGGTTACCTCCTCGTTCCAATTACTTATTCTTGGGGGATTATGTAGATCGTGGAAAACAAAGTCTGGAAACAATATGCCTTCTCCTTGCATATAAAATAAAATATCCGGAGAACTTTTTCCTTCTCAGGGGAAACCATGAATGTGCTTCAGTAAACCGTGTCTATGGATTTTATGATGAGTGTAAACGGAGATTCAATGTCAGACTTTGGAAAATATTCACTGATTGTTTCAACTGCCTGCCTGTGGCAGCTCTTATTGATGAAAAGATACTCTGCATGCATGGTGGACTTTCCCCTGACTTGCACAATTTGAACCAGATAAGGAGTTTACCTCGACCTACTCATGTCCCAGACAGTGGTTTGCTCTGCGATCTCTTATGGTCAGACCCCAGTAACGACATTAAAGGTTGGGGAGCAAATGATAGAGGAGCTTCATATGTCTTTGGTGCTGATATAGTGACAGAGTTTCTTCAGAAGCATGATCTTGAGCTAATTTGTCGGGGCCACCAGGTTTGAGATGCCTTAAAGCTTAAGCCCTTGCTGCACGGAGACATCTTAAGAATGCCATTTACTCATTGTCTCTTCTAATAATTGGCAGGTTGTGGAAGATGGATATGAATTTTTTGCTAATAGACAGCTCATAACCATATTTTCAGCACCTAATTACGCTGGAGAGTTTGACAATGCTGGTGCAATGATGAGCGTGGATGAGACGCTAATGTGTTCTTTTCAGATATTAAAGCCTGCAGATAAGAAGCCAAAGTTCAGTCTTGGGAGCACAACTACAGTCAAGTCAGGTGCTCCTCCAAGTAGAATGAAGGTGTGTTCCTACCTTGTCATTCCAAAATACATGGACTTAGTAATGATGGCGCTTATTTATTTATTTTTTTTTTCAAATATCATCACAATTGATATAGGACTAGGGGATATGGTCTACTGTGGAACATCAAATGATCTCAGGAAAGCAGAACCTCTTGCTATTACAAGTTAAAATACATTACCATATTACTTGCCACTATTTGTTAAATATGTCATTGTATTTTCAAGTAACCGAGATACATTCAGACGCTCCCATCCACCTAAAACTAAAATGATAAATAGCTGTTTTCCATCTTGTTTGGGAAATTTAGTCAAAGGATACAGTTTCTAATATCTTGAACTTTTCAATACTAGGTTTGTTAACTCATCTGTTCACGTATTATGCGCAGTCATATTTATTCTCTATATTACAAACTGAATTTACAGGGTCTTGGGGTTGAGATCTGATCTGCAGGTCTCAGATCAAACTGGAAACAGAGACACTGTGAAAATATTCACTTACCATAACTATCTGATAACTATTTGTATTTTGTTTTTCTTCTTTTTTTGTTTTTTCATTCACCAACATATGTGAGTATCCCTGAAATAAGAATAAAATGTGTCTCACAATGAAGCTCTGGTGAAATTTTACCGACACACTTAGAATAGAAAAAGGTTGGAGGCTTTGAATTCAATGCTTGTGAGTTCATCTGGAACATTCTACTTGATACAGTTGTTGTTTCCTGTTCGGTACAGGCTCTTAGACACATATTGGAAGGGATGATAGCCTTTCCTTTTAATGTTTAGCTAAAATTTCCTTTAGTATGACATCATTTTATTACTCTTCAGCTTTTATATATTAAAAAATCGCCACAATCTTTATAAATGTCTTTCCTTTTTCTCTCAGTCGTTTCTTGGTGCAAAGGTTTAATAAGCTTGATCTAAACTGGAGCTTTCTGAAGAAAGCAGCTGTATTAGATCAATGATGTACAGAACATCGCGAGAAATAGCAATCTAACAAATCTGGGTTCCAAGAGCGTGTCCCAACGAGGCAAACCTTGGATGTTGTCAACTTTGTTGAGCAGCAGAGGATAGAAGATATTCCTCCAGAAAATTTTTGCGAAAGATGTAATCTTTTTGTTTTGCTCACCCTCTGTACATTATGAGTGCTACACAAGCTGTAAGTTGTGGCCTCGCCTGACTCCTCTCTGTTCAGCTTCTTCCTCAGAAGCATTATTGTATCATAATCACAGCGTGAAAAAATTCACAGGGGTGTATGTATTATGTAATCATAATGGGGATGAGTCTGTCGTGTTTCTCATTGTATGTATCCCGAGTTCTTCTACCACTCAACACTTTTGCATGGCCTACTACTTGTTTTGGTGCCTGTAAGATGTAAACACAACGGAATCTTTCTTGATTGCTTCTAAAATCTGGAGAAGTCATGGACGGGTTCAGGTCACCTGTTTAATAATACAATAACTCTTTTAAGACACGATTAACCATCCGATTAGCTTTATGCCGATATACCGATGATGCAAAGCGTATTTGTGAAATTTGATGCCACATTATGGGCCGGATTGCTTATGTTTGTGGCCCTATGGGCTCATGTTGAACTGTTAAGCCATTTCATCTGGACTCTGCTGGAGAATCACCCCAACGTCCCCTGAAAATTTCATAACTTTAAAAAATATTCCTTTTTCCATATGAACCAAAGATTATAAAATGGATGGTGCGATGTGCTGATCTCATTTTATCTACATTTATATTCTTTTGAAGCATTGTGTGAATGGAAACGAAACTGGCTACCTAATCATACTTTTTGTACCGCTTTAGAAAGATTTCACGAATTGAACTAATTGACGGCCACAAAATAAAACGGGAATAAATAAGATAACTATTCCTTATCTACACGCTTTGCTTTCATGTAGGACTTACAAAATATCAATCAAAAGTCTTGTAAATAAGACATGGAACTTTTACTAAATGGACCACTAAAAATATTCTCAACGAGCATGCATCGTATAGAATAGCTACAAAGCATTTCCAATACAAATTTTCTGACTTGAGGGTAAACAGAATTGAAAAACAATCCCAAAAGTTTCCATGATAATAAAGACTGGTCCAGCAGAACCAATAAAGCCATAAAAATGACCTTTTTTTCTTTTCTTTTCTTTAGACAAAATTGGTCTAAAACCTAGCAAGCCTTTATTCTGCATTTTGATTGTAATTGAGAGGCCATTATTCTGGATAAGCTGGGAATAAGTTTAATAGAAATTTGTTAAAAGTCTCTGGGTGGTCACACAGCGCACAGCATGCGGCTTTTCTAAAGCGGATGGTGTTTTCAGAAGTCTTCATTCAGAGCGGGTGAGATTTGGAATGACTCACGAGAAATTCCACAGCTCAAAAGAGAATCGAACAAGGTATGTATTGCATTAGTAATTAATTAATGAAGCATGTTAAATTTAATGTTATAGATATTAATAAAAGAGATGGACATAATTTTAAAAAATAGTATACATTTTTTTGTGATATAAAGATAATTATTACTATGTGAAAGCAAATTCCTAAAGAAAGAATTTTAAAAAAATTATAACTTATTATATAGAGTTTATTTTTATTTATAACTGACCTAAATTGAGACCAAAGTTTTTTATGACAATAAGAACATTATATAGTATCATTATAGAGAAGTTTGACTGTAATTTTGCTAAGGTCTTAGTTCAAAACTTCAAATTCCTAGTTTATTATAAAATAATTAAGAATGTTCACCCAAGGACGAGACAAACAACTACTTGTTTCATTTACTAATAAAAGAAAAAATCTTAAAAGGCAATCAAGTATACCTGTTGTACAAAATTTGTATTATAATCCAACCATTGTATTTAAAAATTGAATTGTTTTAATATAAGGCTTGGCTATGATACAATTATAGTATCGCGTTACAATTGTATCCAACTATCGGATCTATTTGTATCCAACTATCGTAGCCGGATCCCTTAATATATATATATATTTATTTATTTATTTATATTTATATTTATATATTTATTTATTTATTTATTTATTTATTTATTTATTTATTTATTTATATTTATATTTATATTTATATATATGGAGCTGTCAAACTCTCAAATCTAATGGTGCGTTCTTTAGGATTGAGGAATCGAATCCTAATCGGAATGATTAGCGTTCTTGTAAAATAAGAGGGGAATCGGAATCGGAATGGCAGGACCCACATATATTTGGGAATCGGGAATGAAAACTTGATTCCCATGGGGGGAGGTGGGAATTAAGTTCCCATTCCTTGAACTACCCATTTTGCCCTCCCCCAAAACAAAAAATATTCATTTTGTCCTAAGTTATAAATAATTAATATATTATTATAATTAATTAATTATTATGATTAATTAATATATTATTAACTATAATTATTAATAATTATAGTTCTTGAATAAATAATCATAATAATTAATATATTATTAATATTATTACAATAATTAATACATTATTATTTTAATTAATTAATATATTATTATAATAATTATTATAATTAATTCATATATTATTAATTAATTAATATAATTATTACTATTAAATAATATAATATTATATTATTAACAATAATATATTAATAATTATAGTTCTCGATTAAATAATCACAATAATTAATACATTATTATTTTAATTAATTTATTTATATATTATTATAATTATTATTAATATAATTATTATAATTATTATAATTAATATATAAATTATAATTATTATAATTAATATATTATTATTATTATTATAATTAATTCATATATTATTATTAATTAAGTAATATAATTATTACTACTAATTAATATATTAATACATTTTTAACAATAATTATTAATAATTATAATTTTTGAATGAATAATAACAATAATTAATATGTTATTATAATTATTACTACTAATTAATATATTAATACATTTTTAACAATAATTATTAATAATTATAATTTTTGAATGAATAATCACAATAATTAATTTATTGTTATTGTTATTATTACTTTTAATTAATATATTAACATATTATTAACAATAATTATTAATAATTATAATTTTTGAATAAATAATCACAATAATTAATTTATTGTTATTATAATTAATTAATATACTGTTATAATAATTACTAATATAATAATTATAATTAATTCATATATTCTAATTAATTAAATACTTTAATCATTACTATTAAATAATATAATAATATATTATTTAACAACAATATATTAATAATTATAGTTCTCAAGTAAATAATCACAATAATTAATATATTATTATTTTAATTAATTAATTAATATATTATTATAATAATTATTAATATAATTATTATAATTAATATATAAATTATAATTAATTAATATATTATTATTATTATTATAATTAATTCATATATTATTATTAATTAAGTAATATAATTATTACTACTAATTAATATATTAATACATTTTTAACAATAATTATAATTTTTGAATGAATAATCACAATAATTAATCTAATAATTCGATTTGGGTTTAGTAACTTGTGACGTAAAAGTCTTGATAATCAGAAACTACATTTGTGGGATTATTTTAAAAAAAAATGGGTCAGCTAATGGTGTTCTTAAATCATTAGAAATAAGGAGAATGGAGATGGGAATGAAATCTGTTCTTTGGCAGAAATGTAATTTGGGAATATGAATAAATTGTGGGTCGCATGGTGGGAACGGAATAGAATTCGAATTCCGTAGAAGTTGGGAATGATATATGGGAATGGAAATGAAACGTGATTTCTTTTACATCATATAATTTTCATATTTACTAAATTACCCTTGTTCAAATCACAAATAATTTTATTATTTTAAATGTCATTAATAATAATAATAATAATAATAATAATAATAAATGATAATTATAATAATTAATAACAATAATTAATTTATCATTATTAAAACTAATAATAACAATAATTAATAATAACTAAAATAATAAAGTTAATAAATTTAATAAGTATAGTAATAATGTAATTTTCATTATCTAGATACATGTATAAATATTATTATAAAAATGATATTAATTAATAATAATAATAATAATAATAAATGTTAATAATGATAATATTAATAAAAATAATAAAGTTAATAAAATTTAATAATTATTATTATTATTATTAAATTTTATTAACTTTACTATTTTATTAATATTATCATTATTAACAATAAAAATAATGATAAAAATAATAATTAATAACAATAATTAATTTATCATTATTAAAAATAATAATAACAATAATTAATAATAATTAAAATAATAAAGTTAATAAATTTAATAATTATAGTAATAATGTAATTTCATTATCTAGATACATGTATAAATATTATTATAAAAATGATATTAAATAATAATAATAATAATAATAATAAATGTTAATAATGATAATATTAATAAAAATAATATTAAAAGTAATTAATAATAACTAAAATAATAATGTTAATAAAATATAATAATAATAAATATTAATAATGATAATATTAATAAAATAATATTAACAATAATTAATAATAACTAAAATAATAAAGTTAATAAAATATAATAATAATAAATGTTAATAATGATAATATTAATAAAAATAATATTAACAATAATTAATAATAACTAAAATAATAAAGTTAATAAAATTTAATAATAATAAATGTTAATAATGATAATAATGTTAATAAAAATTAATATTAATAAAAATTAATTATTATTTTTTTAATTAATATTATCATTATTAAATTTTTTTATTATTAATTTTTTTATTTTAGTTATTATTAATTATTATTTTTATTTTTATTAATATTATCAGTATTAACATTTATAATTATTATGATTAATTTTATTTTTTAATTAATATCATTTTTATAATAATATTTATATATATCTAGAAAATCGCGTTATTTAATCTGTGGATATTTTAATAAATTGATTTTCATTCACAATTCTCATTCATTTATTTCTACCAAGAACACATCGTGATGGCGTTCAAAGCGTTCTCATTCCTATTTATTTTTACCAAGTAAATATTAAAATCTCATTCCCATTTCTCATTCTCATTCCAACACATTCTCACTCCCAACTCATTCCCATTCCTGCCCATTCCCATTCCGTAAACGCACGGTAAAATTATTCCGGGAGTAATATATTTAAACTTTGAAGCGACCCCGAAAGCCAGGCATCAACGAAAACGACAACAGGTAGGATAAAAACGCGTTGCCGTTTCACTACGCGGGGCGACGTCATCAACCCGTCTACAAAGTCCGGATCAGACAATTAATTAACCAAAAGGACGTTGACCCATTGAGCCCCACGTAGCCGGCACGTTCAATTACTCAGTTCACACTATTTTTCCTTATTTAGCGGACCTATGCGGCGTCGTTTTCTGATTTTGAAGCGTCTAACTGTCTTTCTCAACTTTTTAATTAATTAATCGAAAAAAATCTTAAGTGTCTCACTAATTCGCAGATTTTATTTTATTTTATTTTTCCAAATTTGAAAGTTCAAGGAAACTCATTAAGGAGAGCGACAATTGCAACACAATTGTCGTTTCGCATCATCTATTGGATTTGGATTGTCGTTTTGGTACTCACTTCGTCATAAAAGACATTTTTCTTTTATAATTAAATTAATTAAAAAGAAATCTCCATTGCGTTGCATTTTCGTTCGTGCATAGGCATGCTCGATTGACACGTCAAGGGATTCACGTGAGGTTAACGTGATGGGAAAGGCAAATTGGATAATGATTGATGCTTAAATTAATTAAATTAAGTAATTAATTAGAGCAAGTAATGCGTAATTAGGATGTTAAAGTGCTTCGGATTAGTTAAGTAGAGAATACAATGTTATGCTCCGAATATCCACTAATTATTTATTTAGCTATTGTTAAAATAATAATAATAATAATAATGATAATGCAAAACAATTATAGCCAAACCATAAGATTAACACAGAGTCGACTATTGTGTAACGTAAGATGATGTGACGACCATTTACAGGTTAAAAATATCAATATTTAAGACTAACTTGTAAGGGAAAATAATTAAGTTCAATAAAACAAATTTCAAACGGATGCAACAAACTTGTAGTTTCATCGGATATTTTTTGAACTTTGACTTTACAAAAATAATTATATAATAATTTTGGTTGCCAGTCGTTCTCATGCCATAAAAGATGTAGCCATGTATTCAGACTTGAGGGCAGAAACCAGTGACCAAATATAAATTGAATCTCTAAAATTGATTGAATGTCTTTAGCTTTAAGTCTTTAGTTGACTTCGATAGATGACTTCTAAAGCATACTTCATTAATTTGGTTATGCCAAGCTTGGAATATTTTTTTTTTTTTTTTCAATTTGATTGCCTCGTTATCTCATCACCTCTATCAATGCAAGGTATATGTATGTTGAAATACCCATATTGTTAATTACATTTTTTTCTTTAATATAATTTTTTAAGTTTTGAGTTCATCGTGTCTTTTATTATTTTTTTCTCCTTAAAAAAAAAATTAGATGAGGATGAGAAATCTCATGATCATGAAAGAAATGTGCATTCACAGCCAAACAAACTATACTTAATAGGAGTGATTGTGTGCTATGAAATACTACAAAAATATTATAGTTCTTCTTTTCATATTACTACTTGCTAGATTTTGCGAGTACGCATGCAAAATAGAGTTGACAAAGGCACCAAAGGTTTAATTTCAAAATTAAATTTCTATCCTCATAATTTCATACCATAACTTAGCTATCGTTATTTGAGTTACATTCCAACATCATTTAGACTTTAATTGAGGATGGGCAAAGCGCTTGATGATTGAAAATTTTGAATAAAAAAAGTTAATTTAGCCGCTGTTGACTTCTAAAGTTTGGTTTCGTGTTCAAATGCAGTCTGACAGGTAAGCTGATGAGGCTTGATTCTTTTGTTATATAATATTATATGTCATCAAAATTTATAAAACACATCACAAGCAATCAATAATGGTCAAATCCTATATAAAATATAGGTGGTAGAAGATTAATAAAAATTTATGAGTGCCGAGGAGAAGATCCTGATACTATATTAAAATATTTTCAAAAAATTTTATAAATTTTATTTTTTAAATATTTATTATTTATATATTTAGTAAATAAAAAAATAAAAAAAGATATTATTTTTTAAAATATTTTTTAAATAGAAATAAATTAATATTATTTTAATTAAATAATTATTTTTTTAAAGGAAAAAATCAATAGTAATTAAAATACTTTTTTCTTTTTCTCCAACAAAAAATAATAAAATATAAATTAAAGAGTGAGAAAACAACTCTCTAAATTTAAAGAGAAATAATCACTTTTAATTTGAAGAATTTTAATTGGAATATCTTTTTAAACTTTAAATGATGTGCGTTTTCAACTAAGTGATAAAATCTTATTTGAAAAGTCTTTTGGAGATGTTCTTATAACACAAAATATATTAACAATTAATCATTTAACTTACCGATAGTGAATAGCTTGTATCACATCATTCACATGTATTATGAAAACATTGATTTAGGGTTAATCATTTAAAGTTTTTATAGTGGCTAACAGGTCAACTAGTTGATAATTTGATATTTTACGGGCATTGCAATTGCTAATTGTTGAATTAGGGATTCATAAATTTCAAAATAATCGGCCATGCCCCCATGCTCCAATTCTACGCTAATGATCAGTCAATTGTGGACATAAGAACATAACGTTATCTTACAAAATAATCAATTAGCCGTGTGCAACAAGTGAACGCGGCTAAAATTAATTGACGTTACAAGTAATCTAATAATGTGATAGAAAATTTTTCAATGCATTGTTGGGGAAAAAAAAACGATGTTTAACACCCACGATTCTTTGATGTTTAAGTACAGTGAATTTTTTTGTGTACAAGCTAACTAAATCGTAAGTTTGACTCTAATCAAGATGGGGACAGAATAATAAAATTTTAACCAATTGATTGAATTTGATAATCCGGCGCTTTTCTCTGCAAGTAGATAGAATTTATACCAATTAGTTTCCAATAAGAGAATAATCATTAAATTATAAAATAATATAAGGACACAAATGTATCAATACAAGTAAACTTTCATGTCTAGCTATATGCAAGCCGGCAACATCAAATACTGTTAATATGATGCTCTTTAAAGACCCTTATACGATGTTAAGGAGTCCCTATTTTATTTATATTTTTTTGGGGGGAGGGGGAATTTGGCGATTTCCACACAACTGGGGCTCATCTGCTCAATCAATTGCTCTTATATTTTATTTGTAGCGTTGTTCATATCTACTGGTGGGGTCCAAAATGTTGACTATTCTTTGCATTGACATTAATATATATATATATATATATATATATATATATATATATATATATAGAAAATCATTTCTAAGTGAGGACACTCTTAATTTTGCAGTCAAATAAAATAAATAGCTCAATTTTTCCATATGTTCACAGAAATTGCATGATGCTTTCTCGATTTGTTCAGATAATTTTTTCAACCAATGGCCTAGCAGCATGTGGCAAAAGTTCTTTTCAATTTAAGACAATCCCTAAGTTACATATCGTATAATTTATAATTTCACAGAATAATATAAAAAATGAATAATAAATAAGTGGGTTCAATATAATTAATTTCTTATTTTTACCTTTTTTTAGTGGTTGCAACTTACACTAAAAATAATTTAAAAAGATTATCGATTTAAAATTTCATAAACATAATTCTAATTATTTGAGGATAAATTGGAAAAACTTAAAAACAAAAGGGAAATTTACAGAAATAATAAAACTTTTCTTATTTTCTGATAACCCAAAGATTTTCCTGTCAGCGTTAGTAAACTCATGCTAAAATCTGCATAAAATCTCCTATATATATCTCTCTCTCTCTCTCACTTTCTCTGGAATTACCGCTGCGTGTTCCTCGTTGTCATTTCAAAGTCATTCGTGACGAACATCACAAAATTCATCAGTGAAATTAAAAGTTAGGTCAAAAACCCTCGATTTTTATTTTTTATTCTTCTACTATGATGATGTTTGTGTATTGTGTCGGTGATGGTGAGTGAAGATTGAAGGATTTATGATGGTGAGTGTATTGGTGAAATTGTTGGTGCGGTGCATGGGTGAGGAAATTCTGGTGGTGTGGTGGAGGATCTTGAAAGTTGTTTAGCGCGATCTGCGATCGTGCGACATCGCTTGTATATGCAATCGATAATGTCGCCTTGCGTTTTGGTCGGCGTCGCATTTGTATTTTCAGTGCGTCATGTAATCGCAAAGAGGAGAAAGAAAGTTGTTTTTGGTTTGTAAATAAGAGTAATTTGGGAAGAAAACCTTGTGTTTGGCTAATATTGATAGGAAAAAATTTAGAAGGTTAATTGTGAAAATAACAAAAGTTTTTAAGTTACTTTTGTAAATTTCCCCAAACAAAAAAGAATCATCTATTACAATTTTAAATTGCCTTCACTATGATACGTGGCAACAAAACTTAAAAAAATGGAAACTAAAAAAAGGCGCTCACTTCTTTGCAACCAATGAGCCAAAAGATAATTGTGAATTTGGTCTCCTGATTAGCAGACACTGATTCTGTGAATCATGGGTCATAGTTTTTGGTTTGCTAGCCAACATGCATGTGCATGAGCATCAAATTACTGTATATTTGTCAAATGACTAAGGTAATGAGCAGATAAATAACACGTATTAACAGCCCATGTCCAACTATTTATTAATAATTCCAAACGAAAGATACGACAAGAATGGACAATTTCTTTCTTCATATGGAATTTTAGTGTAATGGAAACACAATCTATGGGATAAGATACTGGGCAATTTCCTTTGTTTCAGTCAAATAGGAAATTGAGAAAAGTCTCCTGATGGATTGCATTTTCGTAATAGGAATTTTGTATATTAAATTCGTATGTTATGATCCACAAGAGAAAATTTGGCAGAAAATAACATAGCAATTGGTAGAATTAATTTTCAGGAGTGTAAATAAAGTAATTAAGTCAGAAAACAAAGCTGTATAAGCCAATGATAAATTGAAATTAATCGTTGACCTGAATTCAGATTTTAAAAAATATTCTCTGAATATATATATATATATATATATATAAATGTGGGCATATGCCATTGGATGCCGGAACTATTCTGCCCATTCACTCACTTATTAAATAGCAGGCCAACGCAACCAAATTCTCACCATCCCCCTTCCTTCCTTCGCTGCAAGCACAGGTCAGTCAGTCTCTCTCTCTCTCTCTCTTCCCCCCACCCCCCCCCCCCCTTCTCTCTCTGTGAGTGTCTCCGAAACTCACACAATATTACTTTTGTTTTAAACTTTTGATGCACATGATGAAGCCAAGAACTTCGTTTTGCTTTGGGGAAGTGTTTTTATTGGATCCTAGGACCACTTTTTAGATAATTACTTTTTAGAATATTGTTTGTTAAATCTATTGCAATATTATTAATGGTGGGTCACTCTTCATCTCTTTTGGAACTGCAAAGGCCAAAAATCCAGAATCATTACCAGAATCCTCATCTTAGATGCTCCGTACTCTCTGCATATTCATCTTTTTCGTTAGAAACTCGTTACATGCGTCACTTGCATACACATGTAACCAAAATCTGAAAAAAAACAAAATTTATACTAAGAGCACTTGCGAATTTTGTTTTTTTTTTCCAATTTTTTCTCTCATCCTTCTCTAGTGAAGCGGCAGATGCAAGAACTCCTTACTTCGACTTGCTAAATTCTTGATTAAGTATGTAGATATTTTCCTGTAGATTCTTGTTTTAGTTTCAGTATATTTTGTTTTATCCCCTTGTCTCCGAATTACATATTTGTACGTTGTGTATGGAGGATGCTCATAGTCATATGTTCATCAAATTAATATAATAATGTACAAGTAAATAGCTCCGACACCAGAAGCCGGCCGGCTTCTTCTTAGCCAATGTCTCTGCATTTATGTTTTGCGAGAAAACGATTTTTCCTTGAGCAACTGGTAGCTTCAGCTCTACTGTTAATTTCGACGATTTTTCCATTTTCTTTTTAAAAAAAGTAGTGTTTAAAGTCAACTTCAAAAATAATTATTAGGTCTGACTGGAGTACTTCTGGTGTAGTTTTATCTTCAAGTTGTGGTCACAATGTATTAATTATATTAGAATAAATAGCAATCAGAGAAGGAAAAAGAAAAAAAAAAACCCAATGAAATTCATATTTGACTAATAAAAGTTGAATGTGGAAAAGAGCATCAATAGTTTGTCATGAAACGTTTTGATTCCTTTGAAAAGTAAACATGTTACACGTCATTGTTATTCTTTTGTCCTCTGAAATTGGGTGTTTCACTTGCTTACACACGTAGATAATAATAAAATTGGAAACAACGTGCACAGCTTGTTGATTTTCAATTTGATGCATTATTGAGATGACTTTGCTCGCACGTGTATTGACGAATTGTACGTGTATGTCGGACTTCATTGCTTCTTGTTCGCAAAAAATTTAGGCTAGAACAGTAAGAAGAATGCAGAGTTCACTTGATTTTTTTTTTTCTTCTTTCGATTTTGATGCTGATAATTAAATCAACATATATAATTATGCAGGAAAGAAGGCATAGTATCTAGCATTCTAGCTAGCCATGGCTGGAGATCAACTGACAGTGCTTAATGCACTTGATGTAGCAAAGACTCAATTGTACCATTTCACAGCAATTGTAATTGCTGGAATGGGATTCTTCACGGATGCATACGACTTGTTTTGCATCTCCTTGGTCACAAAGTTACTCGGTCGCATCTACTACCACGTCGATGGGGCAAAAAAGCCCGGTACATTGCCTCCCAACGTGTCAGCTGCTGTAAACGGTGTCGCGTTGTGTGGTACTTTAGCCGGCCAGCTCTTCTTCGGATGGCTTGGCGACAAATTAGGCCGCAAAAAAGTTTACGGGATAACACTTATCCTCATGGTCATCAGCTCAATTGCCTCCGGACTTTCCTTCGGAAAATCCGCAAAGGGTGTCATTGCAACTCTTTGCTTCTTCAGGTTTTGGCTTGGCTTCGGTATTGGTGGTGACTATCCGCTATCAGCTACAATTATGTCTGAATACGCAAACAAGAAGACTCGCGGTGCTTTCATTGCTGCGGTGTTCGCCATGCAAGGATTTGGGATTTTAGCTGGAGGGATTGTGGCTCTAATAGTTTCATCAGCGTTTGATCATCAATTCAAGGCCCCTCCGTACTCAGTTGATCCTGTGGGCTCAACGGTGCCAGAAGCTGACTATGTGTGGCGAATTGTTTTGATGGTTGGTGCTCTGCCCGCTGCTCTCACTTACTACTGGCGTATGCGGATGCCTGAAACCGCTCGTTACACAGCTCTCGTTGCCAAGAACGCAAAACAAGCCGCCGCCGACATGTCGAAGGTTTTGCAAGTGGAACTTGAATCTGAGGAGGACAAGGTAGCAAAATTATCCCAAACGGATTCCAATTCCTTCGGATTATTTTCCAGGGAATTTTTAATACGCCACGGCCTTCACTTGTTCGGAACCACATCCACTTGGTTCTTACTAGATATTGCATTTTACAGCCAGAATCTCTTCCAAAAAGATATCTTCAGTGCAATCGGTTGGATTCCTCCGGCACAAACAATGAATGCGATTCATGAAGTGTACAAGATTGCTAGGGCACAAACACTTATAGCACTATGCAGCACAGTCCCAGGGTATTGGTTCACAGTTGCTTTCATTGATTACATGGGGCGGTTCGCCATTCAAATGATGGGCTTCTTCTTCATGACAGTCTTTATGTTTGCTCTCGCTATCCCTTACCATCACTGGACCTTGAAGCCTAACAGAATCGGGTTCGTGATTATCTATTCACTAACATTTTTCTTTGCCAATTTTGGACCAAATGCCACAACATTTGTTGTGCCAGCGGAGATTTTCCCGGCAAGATTGAGATCAACTTGCCATGGCATATCAGCCGCCGCGGGTAAGGCTGGGGCTATTGTTGGTGCATTTGGTTTCTTATACGCTGCCCAAAGCAAAGACCCCAAAAAGAGAGATGCCGGGTACCCAGCTGGGATTGGAGTCAAGAACTCGCTTATCATGCTTGGTGTTATCAATTTTGTAGGCATGATATGTACTTTGTGTGTGCCAGAATCAAAGGGGAAATCGCTTGAGGAGTTGTCCCGTGAGAATGAAGAGAACGGCGAGACAGACCAGACGGCGAATGCCACAGCTAGAACTGTTCCGGTGTGATTTGGACATGTCTAGTTACTAAAGATATTCAGATTATGTGAAAAATCAATGGTGCTTTTGATTTCTTGTTTAATTACTTAGGAGCGTAATAATGTAGATACATGTACTTGCTCTCGTATCCAAGTGCAACTATACTCTGTATGTGTGCGTTAAATTTATGATTTTAGTGTAATTTTAAAATATATACGTTTCGATCATTTACTTCATCTTTACCTTTTAAGGTTAATACCTAGCTTTTTTTTTTTTTTTAAATACGTAATAGCTAGTTAATTTATAGGTAATTCATTTTTATTCATGAATGGAATTATACGTATATATGGTTGTAATATTTTGCTTTGTCATTGATTTATTTGCTCCCACAAGTACTAAATCACTTTATTTTTTTAAATTTTACTCTGAATTGTTTTTAATACATGTCCTACGGAAAGTCACGATGTGCTTAGTTGAAGGCCAGTTTTGTATTATCTATCAATTAAATATAGATGTTTAGTAAATTTTATTGTTAAATTACTAAAAGGATGTAATTGATTTAAAGTGACATAATATATATGTATGTATTCTCAGGTGCAGGTGCCCCATTTTTTTCGTACGGGCACACTTTTAAGCCGTGAATTTAATAGAACCAGTTTTTAATATTATTAAACTGCACCATTTTATAGTGTATTAAAAATTAATTCTATTAAGCCACACGACTTAATAGTGTGTCCGCATTCTATGATGTTATTATAAAAATTACAACATTAACAATGTTCATAAATATGTATGTTATATTTAATCACTAGTTCATAATAGTGTGTCCGCATTCTATGATGCTATTATAAAAATTACAACATTAACAATGTTCATAAATATGTATGTTATATTTAATCACTAGTTCATAAAATAAGAAGTCAGTTAGGATAACATTTTGATTTCAATTATTTAAAATTTATTTTACCAGTTATCATATGGGTTAAACATGTTTTTACTAAGATTAAATAATAAAAAAGGAACAAGTATTGTTTATCTAAACTTCTATATTTAATTTTCTTTAAAAAGTATATGCATTTTAATATTAAACACAACTCAATCTTAGTTTATCATCATATTATTATCTTTTCTTCACCAAAAAAAATTGTTAGATCAATAAATATTGCAACAATCAATTCAACTCAATCCTAGCAAATGAGTAATTTGAAAATGGAAAATTAGCCAATGAATAAAACTAAGAACGCAAAACTATGTTGTTCCTATTATAAATAACAAAAACGAACAATATTAACACTATGTTATTGGAATATATATGTATGCATGTATGCATGTATTGCATATTTAATTTTGAATTTTGTTGGCGATTTAGAAAATATGAATCGATTAATAAAAGAAAAAATTATATCCATAAAACAATATTTTATCAGCAAATTGAATATTACATATTAATTATTCTACTAAATTAAATTAATAGTGATGATTAAAAAATTTAAATCTAAGGATCTATAACAACCTCATTATTAGTGCTATGAAAGTCATACAACATTAGAGAAAAATCAATAAAATAGTATTGGATCACCCACTCGAATTTAGACTAATATGAATATGAATGTAGATAATAGCTTGTATGATACTTTGCTAACAGTGCCACAAGTAAATTTTTTATTCTTTCAATCAAATATTAAAAAAATATTTTCATTATTATTTTATAATTTTTTTTAATTTACAGAAACAAATTCATATATCCAATCTACAGTTGTAAATTTGGAAATTTTCAATTGAATACAATCCACAAATTAATGGATAGGTTTTTTGCAGATTAAATTTTTGCGAATTGAGAAAATTCGATTGGATTTTGAACACCCTGACAATTATGCTCCATAGTTTTTTTTTTTTTTTCAATCACTTATTCAAGAAAGTACTTTGTGTTTGGTTGTGAATAAATGTTGTTTGAGGCCACTTAAACCCATCAAATTCTTCTTAGCACCCATTTACTTATATATACCCTTTATTAAATTTTTGCTTAATCAACCCATAAATGTCCAAAAATTATATCCTACTTATACTTTAATTATTTCACATTATTTTTTCCTTTAGATATACAATTCATCTTCGTTTCCTTATTTCTGTAGTAATTCTTTTATTTTTTTAATTTATATTGTAGATTCCATTTTAAAATCCTGTAGCCTCGGCATCTTTTAGAAATTGAAAGTTTAATTAATTTTGTAAATCGCTCTTCTGCTATATACTTGCTTGAAAAATGTGGCACCGGATGCAAAGTAATAAATTTTTCTATGCAAGACAAATGAAATCTCCTGGAAAATATTGCTATCTCAGTCTCTTGTGTTACAATTACTACAATAAAAAAATTATCTATTTAATTACATCAGTTCAAAGATAAGGAGACAAGTTTAATACGAGACTAGAGCTAGAGCTTTGTTGGTGGGTTCAAAGAGTGAGTCTGATTGATGAAATTAATTAATTTTTTTAAGAAATTTTGCTTCTGGACATTTTAGTAATAAAATGATTTATACAAAAGTGGGTGCAAAAAGTATTTTTCATGGGTTCAAATATCTTCATCCTTTGATATATTGTAAAATTTTTAAATTAATTATGATAAAAAAATTTGATTTCATAAATTTTATATATGATTATTTAAGAATAAAATTAATTATATTTTAAAAATTAAAAATAGACAAATCATATGTTGACACATTTCACCACTATTATCAACGCGTGGTAGTCCAACGATAACTAATAGTTGAATTATTGGACGTTTAAAATAATAAATACAATCAATTATCTAAAGAAAAAAAAGGGGATGCATTCCATCCAAACTATAACAAAAATTTTTGTTCTTGAATTATATATACCGCACGTGGTTATTCTTAGGGACAATATCTCATGTGAGTTGAGAATGAATTTTAGGCTAAATACAAAAGGCTCGGGCAACTATCAATTATTAAGTAAGCATTTGAGTACGAGTTTGGCTCATGGGCTTATATACGACATCATAGATGGATTTATACACAAGTGAGCCCACACTTTTTTACCACGTGACAAGGACTGAAAAAAAAAAAAAACTGCACTAGGAATGGTAAAAATCTCCATGAGACGGGGATCTTGAGGAACTTTCCTCACTCAACGAAGGTGCAAAGACAATTTTATATGCAATTTTTTATTCAGAGAAACGATGGGGATGATATGGAATCCTCATCCCCTCTCCATTTCTCAATTTTTATTTTTCTAGAATTACTAACGAACAAACAATAAAATATAAATTGTAAAATATTAAATATTTTTGTAAATAACAAGTATCAAAATATTTATGCAAATAATATAAATATTAGTTAATTTAAAGATTTTGATGTAATTTAAACTTAACCACAACCCAAAGCCCATAACTCTACAAGCGCGCAATTCACAAATCGAATTCTAAGCCACTCTCTCGTAGTCTCAATCATCCTTGCCAAAATATTCGTATTGCAGCTAGTACCCTATTAATCTTTATCTCATTATAGCCTAGTAGCACATTGCGTCCTCATCTCATTTATTTAAGTATCCGTATCAGTTTTATTTATTTTGTTATTGAAATTAAAGTAATTTCTTTTTTCTTTTTATTATAGGATTATGAATAATAAAGATAATTATTCTAATGATTTATATTTTCTAGTGTAACTTTTGTAATGGATTAATATTAATGCAAGGTATATTGCCAAACTTTATTTAAATCAAATTCATAAACTAAAAACATATCAACTAATTAGGGATCAAGGACCCTCGAGGATCAACTATTATTATTTGGGATCTTCATCCCCTCCTCTCAAGCAATTCTAATGGGGATTGAGAGGGTACGAAAACATATACAAAATATCGGGGATGGCTACAAAGATGTCGATCTCCTCCTCTCCCCATTATCATCCTTACCCAACATGTGCCAGGAATTATTAGGGATAATTTATCATATCAATTGAGAATAAATTTTGCATCGAGTGATTTACACTAAATTTTTTTGCTAACTTTTAAGCATGAGTTAGCCTTATGAAATTCTATAATTATCGGATGATGGAGGAGGAGCCCAATTTAGGCATCCACTAGGACCACTACCATTAAACTTGAGTGATTTACACTATTAAAGGTGCTTTAGTTAGGCCAAGAAACTTTTATGTTTGTCAATTTCTCCCCAATAATTATTTCAATTTCTTGTGATATTAAAAAAAAATTGCACTTTCCAATTATGATTTCTCATCATGAAACCTCCACTTAAAGACCTTAGTAATTATAACTCACGCACTTTCATTTTGCCGCATTTATCTATCTTAATACCTAACTCACCAAAATAATATTAGGAAAACGTAGCTTCTACACTTCATATCATCAACTAGCAAGATAGATCTCCCGGTTTCATGATTTCTTTGCATAATTTAGGGCCAACACGGCTAAACCCCCCCTTTGAAAACATATCTAAAATAAAAAAACTCCACACTGCAAAGAGTCACAGCTTGTGTTAAACAATTGACTTTTCACCATTGAAGTCATCCATCATTTGATACAATCCTTTGCTTCAAAAATGATAAATGCGTGAGCTGGCGGACCATACCTTGTTTGCATAAAGGGGCCCTAGAAATTACATATAATTTTATCAAATTTTTTGAAGGGCAGTGATCAATACTCAACATGCTTGGATGATGATAAGGATTGGCCAACTGAGAATTTGACATGGACTTGCTTGAGCCTAAATTTGAAGGGAGGCTCTTGCACTTGTGTCATTTCTCATTAGAGGACGGAACAAATAATAGCCAATTGTGGTGAAAATATTTGAACTCTAGCCGATCAAAAGGTGTCATATTTGATATTTCCCTTTTCCGAAGGAAAAATGCCAAAAACATCGTTAGCTATGGTTATAAAATCTTTCCGAGAAATTTTGGGTGGTTATAGTAGTGTGTACGCATTTTATTTATTGGATTTTTTGCCGCATGAGTATTTACTCCTATAAAATTAAGAGATACGCATCTTGAGAATCTAACCGAAATAATATATATGTATGCCGCGATGGAGTAACTAAATCTCCCTCTTTACGTGAACAATAGTATGCATACATGTATTTGCACTTACCCTCCTTGTAAGGGATGATGCCAAGTTGTCTCTCAACCCATTCCCATTTAATTTGTCTTCTACATTTTAAACAAAATTCCCATTGAAAAAAAAAAAGCATTTCAGATGATATCAAATTGTATTAATTTCATTGACTTCATTTTCTTGGTCCTGAAGAGTAATTGAATTCTGCTCTCATTGCGTCCTGACAAAGAAACCAGCAGGCTCATGCCTCCGTGGAGCCACCAGAATTGAAGTCTGAACATCACGAGCTTGGATTGAAGAGTAGAGGTCATCCATAACCGGACAGGGTGAACTCCACTTGCGTAGAGAAGCCCACACTTTAGGTCCACAATTAAAGATTGCAGTATATGCATCCGCAAGTCATACCCAGTAGGTAGAGATTGGATATTTTAACATTGTGTGTGTGTGTGTGTGTGTGTGTGTGTGTGCAAGAGTTGACTAAATATTAGTTTAATTAAATTTTTTAGTGGAGTGGTTACACTATCATGTATCAAAACGAAGATCTCGTGTTTGAATCATAATGCCACATATTATGGTATCATATATGGGAGCCATTAGCAAACTTGTAGCTCAGAGACTAAACGGCCTCGGGCCTCCCCCGTCTTTTTTTCATAATAAGACACATATGGGCAACCAAACAATACGATATAGAGTGGCTATGCTGAAAAGTTGAGTCTTGCTAAGTTAGGTTGGATAGTAATGGTAAAATCCTCCATAGATTTTGGGTTTTATGGAACTCCACTCTAAATGGGATAAATTTTGAATAAATTTTGTGGAATGTGGTGAGGGATGGAAGAAAAATAATCCTCAAATTCTTAATGAGGTGTGGTTTGATTTTGTACTCCCTACCCCTACCCCCACCCCCACCCCAATCTCTATTATATATAAATATTTTTTTAATTTTTATTTTATCAATTGCAATGTTAATTAATAAATTTTTTTTTTATTTTTACATGATATAAATGAGCTATAACTAAAACAAAACTCTACAATATAATTTTTATTCAATCTTAAAATATTATTATATTTTCTTTTCTCTCTGAAGATACAATACTCTTCAAACATTTTCGAATTTTGATATAATTTTAAGATATTTTTTCAAATATTTGGAGATTTTCTTAAATAATTTAAATACTTTATAATGTGGTAATAATTTTATTTAAGTCTTTAATTTTTAATTTATTGAAATCATGTGTCTATATCTATTATAAAATAAGTGAATGGGGAATGAGGTGGGGATGGGGAAATCATTCCCCACATAGGAATTCCCCATCCCCAACCCATTAAATTTATTGGGGAATGGCGTCGGGAATGAAGGCAAAATTTTTAATGCGATAGGTCTCGGGTATGTCTCTCATCCCACCCCACCCCATTGTCATCCCCACCTATTGACCGATAAGGTCACAAGTTCAACTCTATCAAGATGGTAGGTAAATTTTGCTAGCCTTTCATAGAACTTTGGGTACTCTCAAATGAATGATAGAGTATACATTGAAAGTATTTGAAATTATAGGAGTTTGGAATTTTTTTAATATAAAAAAAATGGAAAAATCCAAAATTGAGGCTTGAAATTAAAATGTTGATAATTTTGGGGAAATTTACAATATTAACCAAAAAACTTTCTCAATTTTCACAACTAACCCCCCAACAAAATTTCTATCAACATTAGCCAAATCAACTCACTCCTACCGAAAATACCCCTCTCATTTCTCCTCACCCTTGTCCCTCTCCTTCCTCTCTTCCTCTCTCTCTCTCTCGGTTTTTGTGTTGTGTTTGTGTATTGTTGAAGCTGTTGGTGTTGTGAAATTGGTGGTGTGTATGATGTGGTGGAATAATTGTGAAGGGTTTGGGGAGCCGGCGTCGCGATGGCCTCGCGGCAATGTGGCGTCTGCGGCGGGCGGGCGCTGTCGCCGCCCTGTCGCACCGGCCAGTGCGGCAGCCTCGCGCGGCGGTAGCCTTGGCCTCGCGGCTGTGGTGGCGTGCGGCAGGCGGGCGCTGTCGCACGCCCTGTCGCACCGGCCAGTGCGGCGCTCGCCAGCGAGGCCCAGCGCGTGACCAGTGCGCTGTCGCCGGCCAGTGCGCGCACCAAATGTGGTGCGACAGGCCTCCGATAATGCATTATAATTGTTTTTTTCCTGTATACATGAATATTAATGTTTTGTAACGTCGCGCAACATAGCCTCACTGGACTCGGGTCTGGCGGGCGCCATCCTGTGGCGTTAAGTCTGACAGGCGCCCGTCGCCCGTCCTGGGTCTTAGGCGCCGTCGCCTTGGCGCCCTTGTGCGCGTGACCTCCCATGCACTTATCGCGGTGTGGAGCCGTCGCCACGCATGTGTCCGTCTCACCATTTTTTACTTTCCGTCCAGTAAATAATAAAATAATTCTTACCGATGTCTGATGTGTCAAATGTTATTAGATGTGATCGAAGTTTATTTTTAAAATCGATATTTGTCGCTTTGCCGTCACAGTGCGGTGATTAAGAGTGTAGGGTTGTTTTAGTTGGTCTCAAGCGGAAGAGCAAGCGAAACTTTTGAGGGTAATTTGGGAAAGAAACTTTACGTTTGGCTAATGTTGATAGAAAAAAGTTAAATGGTTAATTGTGAAAATTGAGAAAGTTTTTTGGTTAATATTGTAAATTTCCCATAGTTATGACCAAGTAAATGGCTCAACATCTTCGAGTGCATTTAGAGTAGCTGCGCTGCCACAATCCAGCTTCTACATCTCCATATTTTAGAAGAAACCAAGCGCACCCTTCATCTATGCAAAGAGAAGCCGAATTTGTCACAAAATTCCAAATTAAATTCCAAGAAGTCCCCATGTTCACATCCACAATTAACCGTCTAGAAGCCCATAATTTGAAGTCAATAAAGAAAGATCCTTTTGTGATATATGAGAAATTGAAAATATGTAAGCAAATCCCGAAAGATATATAGTAGATAATCGTTTTTTTATTTGGCTGCCGTACGACAGAGTCTTCAATCTACACCTCATCTAAGCTTTTAAGATTTTCAGCCCTTCTTTACTACTTCCCTTTTTAGAGTCCATTTATTCTGCCCAAGAGTTTGTATGCTTTTTGGGTTTCTTAACAATGTAATGTATTTAGTATGATCGGTTGCCGTTACAAATAATTCAAAGTCAATTGCTAAAACCCCAAATGCTAGAATTGGATTTCCCTTCACGTCTTAAAAATGAGTTACAATTTCCATGTGATAAGGAAATTTTGGGAAAATATGCGGCTCAAGGCAATGCCTTAGCTAGCAATTACAGCTTTGAAGAATCTATTCGTTTCATCATCACTGCCCAAATGAGTAATGAGTCCATAGCACATTGTGGGTAATCTCGGCTTTTCGTGTCAACTTTTTGAATATGATATAGGGATAACCGAATGCATTTCATGTGAGTCATATATATCACATAGTATCCGTAGCTTAGTTTCATTCTCTCACTTAGGTCAAGTCAAAATTTTGACAAGGATCCGTAACTATTATGTTAATTCAAACCCCCATATAAAGAGTTCCAAAGTATTGAGTAACAGAGACCCCCATAACCCATTGACAACTTCAAAGGCTACCGTGAGAATCTAACTCATTGAAATATTACAAAAGAATTAACAGTATATAGAAAGAAGTACTAGAAGCTAATGAACTTGTACTTAACTTTTATTCTTTTGCTACTTTGTAGCAAAAAGAAAAGGCATTAGAATTTGGTAATGCCTACAAACATTCTCGGTTTAATGAGTGACAAGTGGTGTGCAAATGTACTGAGCTAGTGATTATTCCTTTACTTGATATGAAAATCTTGCAAGTGGGGAATGTAAATTATAGCCCTAAATTGCGGATTGATATTTGCTTAAGTGGAGAAAAAAGGCTGTGGAAGATTTTTTTAACAAAAAATCATAAATTGCTGCTACGAATTTGAGTAGGTTCAACGTTGAATTCTAGTCTCACTACGGTGGAGAAGAAAAGATTCATCAAAATATGTTTTTATATGTGTGTGTATATAATGATTGAGCGACTACATGTACATGTTATTCTTTAGTGTTTCATAAATGTTATTGCACGCAGCTGTAGATGAAGCAGCATTGTATGACAATAATACTTATTAGTAATACCGTTTGTTAAATCACTGATTATGTCCGAATAAGATATTACTACTCACTAAATCATTACTTGAATAAAGTGTGTGTATATTCATTCTCAAGTGAGGGTGCTCATATTTTTGTTTTAATGTGAACTCATTTTTAAACCGTAAGTTTAATAGACTTATGTTTGAATGAACTATAAAATTATGCAGTTTAATAATTTTAAAAAATTAATTATTTTAAATCGTATGGTTTAAATACATTAAAAAAAATATTCTTAAAAAAATTATATATATAAAATAAGAGAAAGTGCAAATGATGACGGTTTGAATAAAAATTTTGCACTTTAGAAAGTAATTGCATTGCAGCCTTAGAAATTGGGTTTAATTGAGTGCCCCACAATCCCACAATTTGATTTAGGGTTAGGCACATGGAGCATTAAGGGCACTAGCCAAAGAGATGAAGCATGTGACTATTGTGTAGGCAGGCACATTCTTGTAGACTTTCTGAAATGGACAATTGAAAATAAAATGATGTGACAAATATTGGGTCGGCATTTCGAGCCTATCTAACTTATTAAAGCCTCAAAGAACAACTTTTGTGGAGAATTTTTAGCTTTTACAACGAATTAAAATTAGCTGGACAAACATCTGCTTTTAAGAAATTCGGCAAAAACTTATCATTTGGACTTCTAATGTAACGGCTGAATCTACATGTTTAAAGATTGTGGTAATCTGAAAAAACCACTAGTGAAAACTGGCCTAAGGTTAGAATTTCGAACAATTGATGAGGACACAGAATTTATACACGTGGTTTATGATTCTCTTCCATCTAAGCGTTTCAAAATACAAATTTATAATTAGTGATAAAGGTTGATGGGAATATAATTTTTTCAGAAGACTTCAACGTGTGGTTCATTCATTAAATGGTTTAATAATAATTTCATAAATTATAAAAGTTTGATAAAAAAAAAATCAGATTTTATGAAATTCTACGATTTTGAATTTTAAATCCATATTTATGTTTTTTTTTTTTTTTTGGGATTGAAAATTTTTATGATTAAAAGTTAACTTTCTTTTTAAAGTAGATGCTTTATTGGACTTTTTGATTTGGGATATGCATATGTGATTGATAGTAAATAAAATAGTTAATAAGAGGAAAGATAATACAATAGTAAATTTTACTTGAAACTCATGGTACATACTTAATTTTACTCCAAATTCATAGTACATACCTTAAGTAGAGTTGGCAAAATGACTTATTTGTATTCATATCGTGTCAGTTTCGTATCGTGTCAAATTTACGTTAATTTAAACACGACCAATTTAATAATCGTATCTAAACGTTGAGATCCTAACTTAACATAAAAAATAAATGAGTTATCCAATAACCTACCTATATCGTATATATTTAAGAAAAAATTACATCATATATGTGTGTGTGTAAATTATTATAAAATATGCATGTCTATCAAAGCATTACACATTTACACCGTTAAAGTTTTAAATTTATATAAAATTTTATTTATAAAATATTATGTATATATTTATCCTTCTAAAAAATAAAAATAAAAAGAGAGAATTATTTCAAATATTTAAAATTTGATAACAAGAACTTAGAAATAAATTTAGAATAAAAAATATAATCGTATCATTAATTGAGTAAATAGTTAAAAATTTTAACTCTAATTTAATATTTAAAAAATCATATCAATTTAAACTCGATTCATCTAATGATTATATTAAATTTAATAATTTATATTTATTTATTTTTATGGTATTCATTATATCAAATTGTACCCACAACCGCGGTCGGCGGAGTCATTGTTATGTGTGATAAGGAAATTAATTGTAATCTTAAAAGCAAAGTCTACTCCTTCGTCACGTCTACCTCTGTCATCCCGTCTTTCATGTGACAGTCCTTTTAATTGTTGTCATATGATAACACACGTGTCTAATAAATAAAAGTACAAAGGTTTTTCAATTTTAAACATATCCGTTGACTTCAATAAAATCAAATCAAATTAACATGTATGATTTTGTACCATCATCCCACCACCGAACTCATCGTTTCTTTTATTTATTATTAGGCACGGGTTCACTTAAGGTGTCCGTTTGATAAAAATTAAACGATTGTAAAAATATAAAATAATAAAATTTTATTTTTTTATTATAATTAAATTTTTATTAAATTATTATAAAAATAATTATATATCTTACATAATAATATAAGGTAATAAGTTTATTATTATTCAAATAGATATTTAAACGTATAAGGTTTGTCCAATTAGACCTTTATTATTTTAAAAATTAACGGTTAAACTCTCTTTCAAATTTCTATCATGAATTTTAGTTAATTTAATTAGAAAATAACATTATGAATGTACAGCAATGCCACCAAAATTAACGTACACTTGAGTCATAAATAAACATAATTCTTTATTAAAAAATTCAATTGTAATGCATTAGCTTATTTGAATCGTGGCCGCGCAATTTTCGCGGCGACTCGAAATGGGATAATTATAATATTGTTTTTTATATTCTACTTATTGGCAAAAGAATTAATAAACGGTAATTCAAAGATGAGGAATAATCCAAAACAAAAAGGGAATATTCGCCAAATTACAACCTAATTAATCGTGTAAAAAGACCATCAATGTTGAATTCCAAAACAAATTAAAAAAGAGGGGAATATTCATGGTAAATTAAAAAAAAAGAACAACAAACGATGAACCAGATAAGCAAGGAAATCCGTTTAAGTAAAAATCTACCATAAAAAAAATGAAATTTAATATTTTATTTGAGATACCCAACGAAATTGTAGCAGCTACATAAATAACTTGACTGATTAAGAGAATGACACGTATGTATTACATAACAGAAATGAAGTATTTAACTGAAATTACAAAGAATATTCTAAATAAGAAAGTCTTAAGTGCGGCGGATGTATTATGTGATTTGTTCATTCATCCAATAATATTTTAAAGATTTGAACATTCATCCAATAATATTTAAGATAATACATTATTGATAAACGTGGTATACTTTTATTAGACGATATTATTAGTACAGTCTCATCTAAATTTTTCTCGAGTGTGGTAGCGAGACGAAGGGCCCCGTTGCCAATAAATAGGGAGCCGAAGTGCCTTCACTTCACTAATTCACTCCCATAATAAACACATAATTCACATGCTCTTACTCTTGTTTTCAGAATTGGATCAGAACTCTCTCTCTTTTGTTTATATTAACAGAGATTTTTAGTCCTATTACAAAACGTTACGTTTTGAACTCCTTTTATCACACGTGTTTGGTCTCTCTTACTCATCTCTGCTCCCGTTAAGGTAAGTTTATTTGCAGTTTCTGCTCTCTCTGGTCCCCTTTTTTGGATTTTTTTTTTTAAATGATTATTATGTTAAAAAATATAATCTTGAATGCGGGCTTTTAGTGTTTTTTTTTTAATCTTTATTTATTGAAGCTCGATGGAAGAGATCAAAGTTGAAGTTCTCTTTGCAGTTTTGCATGCGAGGCCTTGAAATGAGAGATTGTTTTTGGAGAAGAACTGTTCATAAATTTTGAGCACATCTGGCTTTTCTATCTACCAATTCTTACACCAAATATTTGGTGTATTTTTAGTTCTAAATTTTGAGACTTTTGCTGCACAGAAAACCCTTTATTTGCCTCGTGTTAAAGCATTATATTGTGATTTTCGCTGTGTTATTAAAAGCTTGGGACTAACTACTGTGATTGCTTCCCCTGCTATCACAAGTTCAGGTATTTGGAGTTGTTTAGAGCCCTGATCAAATTAATTCCTCTGAACTTTTTTTTTTCCCCGGTTATTTCCAATGAAACTTAAAACTGTTATACGCTTACACTGCTGAAGTTTTTGTTGCTGATTGAGAGAGTGTGGAGGGACTGTAGATATACCCTTACAAGGTATCTTACAAAATAATTAGGTATTATTATTATTTTAATAACACTTTATTGACCCATGGCTTGCTTTAACCCTATCTTAGTCATTGTCGCCTACTTCATAGTCAATGACCTAATAGTCCTCACTTGGACTCTTTAATGAGTTCATATGTATGTGGAAAAAACTGGCCCTCTTTTTTGTCTTCCTTCTCTTATGACCTATTCTTTTATTTTATTCTTTTTCTTAATTTTGTTTGTTGCAGCACAACAATCACAAGTCATGTGTTACTTTTTAATTGTGAAATAGTTGTTTTTCAGGGAAACGATCAAGCTCAGTGCCAAAGCTTGTGACAAGAGTTACTGATGGCCAAGGATCAACTGCAAGTGCTTAATGCACTTGATGTTGCAAAGACACAATGGTACCATTTCACAGCAATTGTGATTGCTGGCATGGGATTTTTCACTGATGCATATGATCTCTTTTGCATATCCCTTGTCACCAAATTGCTCGGTCGCATTTACTACTACAAGGAAGGTTCTGATTCCCCTGGCACTCTCCCTGATAATGTAGCTTCGGCTGTTAATGGTGTTGCACTCTGTGGCACCCTCGCAGGTCAGCTCTTCTTTGGCTGGCTTGGTGACAAAATGGGCCGAAAACGCGTCTATGGCATGACCCTTATGATGATGGTCATTTGCTCACTTGCTTCTGGCCTTTCTTTTGGGAAAGAACCCAAAGCTGTTATGATTACACTCTGTTTCTTTCGCTTCTGGCTAGGCTTCGGCATTGGTGGGGACTATCCACTTTCTGCTACAATCATGTCCGAGTATGCCAACAAGAAGACTCGTGGTGCCTTCATTGCTGCTGTTTTTGCTATGCAAGGGTTTGGGATTTTGTCTGGCGGCATGGTTGCGATTATAGTTTCTGCAGCGTTTAAGGCCAACTTCCCTGCCCCAATCTATTCAGCGAATCCAGTTGCGTCAACTGTCCCGGAAGCTGATTACATTTGGCGTATAATCCTCATGTTTGGTGCAATTCCAGCTTTGCTGACTTACTACTGGCGTATGAAGATGCCCGAGACTGCACGGTATACTGCCTTGGTTGCCAAGAATGCTAAGCAAGCTGCTGCTGATATGTCAAAAGTGCTTCAGGTTGAATTGGAAGCAGAGCAGGAAAAAGTTGAGAGGGAAAAAGGGAAGAATGATTTTGGTTTGTTTAGCGCAAAGTTTGTTCGCCGCCATGGACTTCACTTGATTGGAACCACAGTAACCTGGTTCTTGTTAGACATTGCATACTACAGTCAGAATCTCTTCCAAAAGGACATTTTCACTGCCATTGGTTGGATTCCTAAGGCCAAAACCATGAATGCAATTGAAGAAGTATACAAAATTGCTAGAGCACAAACGCTCATTGCTCTTTGCAGCACTGTGCCTGGATACTGGTTCACTGTGGCATTAATCGACAAGATGGGAAGATTTGCTATTCAATTGATGGGTTTCTTCTTCATGACAGTCTTCATGTTTGCATTAGCCATTCCTTATCATCACTGGACTTTGCCGGATCACCGAATTGGGTTTGTTGTGCTCTACTCACTGACCTTCTTCTTCTCCAACTTTGGCCCCAATGCCACCACATTTGTTGTTCCGGCTGAGATTTTCCCGGCGAGGCTAAGGTCAACTTGCCATGGCATATCTGCTGCATCTGGCAAAGCGGGGGCCATTGTGGGTGCATTCGGGTTCTTGTACTTAGCAGACACAAGTGGGGTGAAAAAAGCGCTCCTAATTCTCGGTGGAGCCAACTTCTTAGGCCTGTTGTTTACGTTCTTGGTACCGGAATCAAAGGGAAAATCATTGGAAGAAATGTCTGGTGAAGCTGAGGAAGAGAAAGAGACAGCACCAACAGTTCCAGTTTAAAATTAGGCCTTTGCATAGCTTGGTAGTAATATTTGTGTTTCTTGTTTAAGCATTTACTTTTTACAGCACTACAAAAAGCTTTCAGTGCTAGACTTTGTTCTAAGTTGCACCTACGATGCTGCCTTATTTTCATATTGCAATCGAAGAATAAGGGAGTATTTTGGTTGCATGTTATTTGTGATCTTTCTTGCCTCTTTTTGCAACTGTTCTTGGATGTCACATGTGTGTTTAATTGAATTGCAATGTATATAAATCATGAGGTCATCAAATTAAATAGAGATTAAATGGGTCCATTAATTGATGTGTGATGGACGAATTACAAGGACTTTTATGTTTGGTTCCCTCCTCTTAAGTAACTTTCATGTCCAGGACAGTCATGTTGATTGGATTTTCAGATTTAGGCTAAGGGCTAAGGTCAACTTGCCATGGCATATCTGGCAAAAAGCAGGGAAGCCATGGGTGCATTCAGCGGGTTCTTGTGTAGCAGACACAGTGGGTGAAAAAAAGCGCTCTAATTCTCCAGTGGAAGACCAACTTCTTAGGCCTGTTTACGTTCTTGGTACCGGAATCAAGGAAAATCATTGGAAGAAATGTCTGGGTGAAGCTGAGGAAGAAGAGACAGCACTTTCAACAGTTCCAGTTAAATTAGGCCTTTGCATAGCGGTAGTAATATTTGTGTTTCTTGTTTAAGCATTTGCTTTTTACAGCTTTACAAAAGCTTTCAGTGCTAGACTTTGTTCTAAGTTGCACCTACGATGCTGCCTTATTTTCATATTGCAATCGAAGAATAAGGGAGTATTTTGGTTGCATGTTATTTGTGATCTTTCTTGCCTCTTTTTGCAACTGTTCTTGGACGTCACGTGTGTGTTTAATTGAATTGCAATGTATATAAATCATAAGGTCATCAAATTAAATAGAGATTAAATGGGTCCATGAATTGATGTGTGATGGACGAATTACAAGGACTTTTATGTTTGGTTCCCTCCTCTTAAGTAACTTTCATGTCCAGGACAGTCATGTTGATGATACACAGTACCCTTTTTGTATGTTGAATTTTTCAGAAAATAACCGCTAATATTAGGACTAATTTATAAAGTTCTTCTATTTACTTCCAGACATTTTACTCTTTGAGATATCAAACTTCAATGAAATTTTGGCAAATTGACCCTAATTTTAAGTTATTTCCATAAATTCCGCTATGTGAAGTTAAAACTGAGGGGACCCTCTTGATTTTGGACCTGCTGCCAACGTCAATATATATATTTGCTACGAATCTTGATGTTTTGTTTGTATAAATTGATTGCAAATGCAAGGACAATTCCGTTGAAGACAAAAATGTCATTAAAGCGATAGTAACTAGGGTTTCTACTTGAAGAGAGCCTACTCAACTTGATTGTACTGCCTCACAGCAGTCCGCACCAACTCTTTCTTCTCAAGATAAGTGGAGGAAAATTAAAGAGCTGGTCGTGTGTAATTGTCGTCGAGAAATTTCGTGGAAAATTGCTTGGATAAGAAGTTGTTGTTGCTTGATGGCATTGTATTTGTTGGATTTTAATCCAAAAATCGATTGAATGAAATTAGATCTAACTAGTCTTTTGCCTCTTCAATGCTTTTGGCGATGTATGTGTGTATTTTTCTGCTTCGGAATTTTAAAGTGCAGAAACGTTTGTGAAAGATTTAAACCGTACGATTTTAATGAAATTAACACTTTAAAACAGCAGTGTTTTAAAGTTTTCTCACACTTTAAAATTATAGTCTTATCGTTATATAATTTAGCTCCCAGTAAACTATTGTTTTTGATTCGCTATTGATTACATTAACTTATGTCTTGCGTATACGAACTCTTTTATTATTATAGAATAATAATAATAATAATAATAAAATGTTGACATATAAGCTAGTATAAGTATGATTTTTATATGCGTTCATATATCTCTATCATTATTATTTTATTATTCCTTGTGAGAGCTGACTTCCTAATTTTAAATCAATTTGTTTGTAAGAAGATAGTGAAGCAAATGTCAATGGTGGGTGACATTAGGATTTCTTTAGGTTGTTTTTAAGGAAGTTCATTTGATTAGTCTTCCGAATTTGAATCATGGATGACAAGTAAAGGCCAAAACCTACTTTTTGAAGAAAACATTAAAAAAATTATTTCTTTAATCACTTTATGGGGTTCATTCAAAAGCCTTATTTCCTTTGGGTCTAGGATTTCATTAGCAGACTTGTTTAGCAGTATGGACTCGTATGGGCTTACGGGGTGATTATACAGAAGTACACTTCATTCAAACATAATGAAAAGTTATCTTGCCTTTTGTCTGGATTTGGATTATAAATGCTTTTAGTTTTGGGCCTAAAACTCATGTATGGTTTAAAGCAGGCAAGCCTCTAAACGCAAGTGTGACAGTTGATTCAATCAGTAAGATGTATTTTGGGACGGTGCAAAAGATTAATTAGTACATGCAATGGAACTAAAGAAGTAATGGGATTGTAAGAGTTTTAGTTTTCGTTTACGTTAAATATTTAAAAACATTGATAAAATAAAAGAGAAAGTAGTTTACCAGCTATCCAACTTAAATATCAACCAAATATTTTAAGATTTGTTCGATATTATGGTTAGAGAGCTAAAGAGAGCTAATGTTTAAAAGTTTAGAGTGATTTTATCCAACAGTCTAATTTATAACACATAAATTAATTTTGTAAAAATTAATATTTAAAAATCATTTTAAGAAAAGAAAAATTAACTTTTTTATTTCACAGTAACTTAAAATATACTAAATGAATAAAATCATTTATTTCAACTTGCTAACCCCATGTTGGATGGAGCTTAAAATATGCAAAAGATCACCCTTCAAACAGTGCATACAACTTTTATCGAATGCAGCTTTTCACATTGAACTACATGCATCTATCAGATTGAGTATAAAATTATATTTACTCTTTATAGGTGATTATCATGTGTTATAAGATGAGATGCATATATGATCTATTCAAAATTGCAAAATGGTGGTTAAACATCACATCTTCGAATGGCGTTGATCGAGCCACTTAACCAAACCCAACATGTACGGGGACCTCAAATACTGGCCCCAAAATTGTCTCTCAATGCCCCACAAACAAGATAGCAACAGAGTGCCTACAGGAACCCTAATACCCGTCACACTTGGCACCATGTGGACTGCGTTACCGTGCCTTTGCTGCCATCCTAACCCTAACTTCATATCTCTTTTAGGGTTCATAGATGATGGGTACAGGCACATGTGTATCTGCCAATTACATTATTGCAATGCCTGTAGCTATATAATTAACCAAATTTAAAGCATCACGCATCCTGATCTTTATGATTAATGATCAATTCCAGAAAAGGGCGGTTGAAAGGGAAATGGATAGTGAGAGCTTTTTGCACTCGATAAGAAATGTTTGGACGTAAGCATTCTATTTTGCATCGTAGTCTCCGTAATTTTATGATGTCGTTTTTGGATTTATAAATTAAAAAATGAAAAGCTAAGTTTTTTTTTTGACTTTATCATTGTTTGAGTGTTCAGCCACATGATGGATAAAATATGTAATTGGCCTTAATTAATGTATTTAGCTAAGCTGCTAATCTAAGATCTTTAATGTACTGTACATATAGTTGGGTTGTCAATTTGAAAATGTACATATAGTTGGGTTGTCAATTTGAAGCTTGAATTGGGTTTATAACTTTTAAAAAAGAAAAAAAAATATTAGTTACATAGTACTATTAGGTGTTTACTTAATCAGAGTCAAGATTCATGCCATAATAATACACAAAATTTGTTGTGTTGATGGTTTTTATTATGAAGGGAAAATGGGTGTAATCTTCCTGCTGTTTGTTTAATTCTATGACTAATATCAAGATAAAGAGTAAAATAGTAAATTAATTAATAAATTATTTAGTTTCATCAAACAACAAGTGTGTTATACTCATTTTTTCTTTAACTGAATGATAATATGTCACATTAGTCTGTACAATATTATTTGTATGAAATCATTTATAACTATATCACTATTATTTTTTATTTTCATGTATGATGAATTTTTTTAATTTGAATTCTGAAATTTAAAAAGTTATAAACTGTAAATCAATTTTAGGAAATTAAAGGTTTGTCATTGAAAAACTGATGACTACTAGAAATTGATATTATTGATGGTTTAATAACAAAATAAAAATAAAAATCAAATCAACGTCCCAATTTCCACAATAATGACATTACATTGATTATCTAACATCACAATTATCACGCCCCCAAGCCTCAAGAGTTATCTACTTAATTATCTTCAAAACACTGTCAAGTAATCAAACAATTTCTTCACTTATTTTTATATTATGTTATCAAAATTGATTAAATTAAAAGCGTTTTCAAATAATTTTATTATTTAACAAATAATTTAGAATGCATGCATGACCCACAGCTCAATTTTTTTTTCTTTTAAGGAAAGGAAACAATGACACTTTTGAAAAATAGAATTCCCCAAGATTCCACTTTCTTTCAATTTCATTGGGTAACCGTCTTAATTTTGTAACACGTAAAGAAGACCAAGTGACCACGGCACAAACATTTCAAGCAAATTAGAGTGACCCAGCTGCGTCACCTGATTATTTATTTATTAAAGACTCCATTATTTTGGGATAACGACCCTCGCATTCATAACTCAACTCATCCAAATTCAAAGCGTTATTTGTTATTGAAGTTTGACAGTTTTAATTTAAAAGTTATTGGTAAATATTAATTATTATAATTTAAAAATTAAATTGAATTAATTTAATATTCACATGATTAATAATATCTTAACTATTTTATTAAAGTTAATATTAAAGACTACATATATATATTATCAATATTTATTTTATAGTTATAATTTTTTTATAATAATCATGACTTAAAATTTATACCACCTCAATACGAAACAAAACCTTAAGCAATGTATTTATGTTTAATTTGACGATTTGATCAATTATTAAGTTGGATGGAATTGGCCGCGTTTGTGTTACGTAATTGAGAGGATTGGTTTATTTACTAATTATTATCTTTTTTGGCATCGTAATTTGGCAAACATAAACCAGATTCCATAAACCAGATTCCGTAAGCAGTCGCTAGTCAAGGATAATGAACTGATCCTAATCACTTCTAGAAGAATTAGCCGGCCATGCTGAACCGAGATTAGGGTTGGGAATTTAAGTCTTTGACACAATTATTCGACATAATTTAACATAAAAAATTAAAAAAATAATATTGATTTGAAAAAAATTGATACGACTAATAAATATTATGGAGCTTACTATGTTACAAATCTTGTATGTAACATAGCAAATGGAAAGCTTACACGCTGTTGCAGGGGAGAGGAAAAGCTGCTGGGACTTAGCTGATGCAAGACCATAAAAGTAGGGTGGGTATTTGGTTCGGTTTTTATCAAACTGAACCGAATTGATATTATTTAATTCGGGTCGGTTCGGTTTTGAACCGAATCGAAAAATCATTCGGTTCTTTTACTTAAAAAATAAAAAACATTTTAATATCGATATATATAGGTAAAGTGAACGAAACCTAAATAAACGCATCCTATTTCTACCATCGGCAACTGTTCTTCTCTAACACCATACATGCAGCTGGCAGCCGCTTGTCTCGCACCCCACAACCATCACCAACCCTTAGCACAGCCACCTATGAGCCACCAGCGTTCGTCACAACCCCACAACAGCCGTCCTTCAGTCGCAATCATCGCAGGCCGTCGGCCAGCACACAAGGATTCTTAGTTTCTTCTTGTTTCTCTCACAACAAATATTATAGATCTAGATCTATTTCTTTGACTAAGTAAATTTTGATTTTTTTCAGCTTCTTTTTGGGTATTTGTAACTGTTGCAGACTTGCTAGCTTTTGGTTTATTGTATTTGTTGCTGTTGCCGATTGCTAGCTTTGACACCCATGTGTTGGCCTTGTTTGGTTCTTGGAAAAATGGGGATTTGGATGGCCTTGTTTGGTTATTAAAAATGTTGATACTGAAACCCCATGTGCAGGCCTTGTTTGGTTGTGGGAAAATGGTGATTTTGAAACCCATGAGATTTTTGGTTTGTTATTATTATTTTGATAATGAAAAAATATATATTTTTTTGTTTTTGTCGATTTATAATGGGTCGGGGCTTTATTATTTAACTGAAATTTATTACGTTGTATGTAATGTTAATGCTGTGGGTGGTTTCACACTTGAAACCAAAAAGAACCAAAATAATTTGAACCGATCCGAAATTCAGTTTTGGTTCGGTTCGGTTTGATTTTAAATCTCGGGTTGCGATCGGTTCTTATGTGGGAGAATCAATTGGTTTCAGTTCGGTTCAATTTTCTGTCTAAACCGAACCGAATTAAACCGTATAGTTCCCTGCCCTACATAAAAGGTCTCAGCTGTCACTTTGCAGAAGCTGCGACTTAGCTGAGTCCAAATATTTATTGTATGACTCCAATCTATGTTGGCTGACATAAACATAATTTACTTAAAGGTTCGTCATTATACAGCCCAACTACGCCAATTGCCATCTTTTATCATTAATGGGAAGATCATTTTAAGATAAAAATTATTAATAACTAGTCCTTTTGAATTACCCAAAAAATGTATTATTATGACAAAATCTGATCTCTTTCACAGTCCATGTTAGAATCAGAACATGAGTTTTCAAATACGCAGACAATAATGTTTGTCATATTGGATTGATAAAATACTTTAGGTCGTACTTGAAATTGACGTGCTATAACTTAATAGCACTTTTTAAGTTATAATTGTTATTAAAAAAATATATAATTATAAAACAAAAGTTAATAATATGGATTTATTTATAGTTATGTATGGTATCATCTACAGGTAAATTAAATCGTTAAATCAGTTAGGGTGTGATTATTGAAATTATTGGTAGGTCTTGTTTATGCATGATGCTACGGTTGCGTTATAATTACAATTACAATAATATATAGTAAATGTAAATTTTAAATAATAATTTTTACAAAATTATTAAACATATTGTTGAAGAGGTGAAGCTCAATTTTGGATATGGGAGTGTATCTGGCATGTCAAATGCTTGTATGAGAGAGTGACGACATGTCAGCCATAGCAGTCCGAAGAAGCTGTGTGACAAGAATGCCTCGTCGACTGGATGAATTAGCTATACACACAAAACATTATGTGTTTTGCTAATTCAAACGGCAACCACATTTGCATTTTGAGTAGTAGATTATATGAACACTTGACAAGTGTCCTTAAGCAATTCAAGAGATAGTTAAATTCGTTATTTTGCGCGCAATGCAAATGGGTTAGCTCAACTGGGAAATCGAGAAGCGCGAGCTAGTCTCTTGGGTGTCTTTCTAGATGGTTTTATTGTTATATAATAAGTGTTATGATCTGTTATTGAGAGAGATTCATTCAGTTACACATACTCTTTATTATTGCATCCTGTAAACTCAAAAATCACTGAAAACTTGTTTTTCTTTTCACAATGGATGTAGGCAAGAACATGGCCGAACCACTATAAATCCTTGTGCATTGTGTGCTTGATTTAGTTTGTCTTTATCTTGTGATTGATTTCAATTACCAAGCCAAATCACTTTAAGTTCTGTTTAGAGATTAATCCGAGATCAAGCTCTTTAGAGAGATTCTTGAGGTTTTCAAATTGATCTTTGCTAATTAATTTGGTTTCAAAACATAAAATAGATTTTTTATTATACAAATAAAAAATTATATTAATATAATTTTTAAGTTATAATAATTAATATTTATTAAATACTTTAATATTATAATTTAAAAATTATAACTATTTAACTTTAATTTCAGATACACCCTTATTAGACCGCCAATATACCCCTAAAATCGTTGGAATTCTTTTATACAATTAATTTCCACTGTAATGAGTATTGGGAGTTTCAATTCCGACTCATATATCTTTGATCAATTAATATTGTCTTAAGTTATTAAATTATATAATGGGCGCACAATTATTTATGGATTTATTTAGTTGAAAAAAGAACCGCCCACATTTTTTTTACTTTTTAGGTTTTAGTTTATTTTATATTGAAAAGTGCGAATACTATGTGTGGTAAATACGGAAAGGTACGGAGAATCGTTTACGAATCCTGAAGATAGCCAGCGCAACACATAATATTAGCTTAGTCATTCCGACAAAACACAACGTGTCGAATCAGCGAAGGATATCGGGCCACTGTTAGTCAAGACCGTGCAGTGCCACAGTCTCCGCGCCCTGATTGAGTGACTGAGCGGGGTCCACATCCAGTAACAAATAATCGTGATGGTCCATGAAATTATTTCAAAGCAAACAAGGAAACGCCAGAGATTCTCATTATCTAACATTAATAATTAAAATAAAACCCATATATATCTTCAAAGATAAGCCAAAACATCAGTTGTGATAATTATCGGAAACTCCGATTTTTAATACCTTTATTTTTTCTTTTATCTTATCATATCATACAATAGATCGCATATCATCCATGCCGTACACGAAACCACATTCCGAAAAAAAAAAAAGAGAAAAAAAAGGGAAAAAAGAAGAAGCACTATCCTCTCTGTACTAAGCTTTACAAAAACACTCGCGCTCACTTCACTCAAAGCAGGAAAACTCTGCATCTCTCCCTATATGTAAATGTACACACTAGCATTCATCATCATCTTTACAACTCAAAACATAATTAATTAATAATAATTCCTCCTCAACGATAGCTTCATTCACTGCATCCATTGATGTCCTGCACAACAGAAACAAAATCAACACGATTATCTCAAGTAATTTTGGAAAAAAATGTGTATGAAAAAGAAATGGTGAAGTGAAATAAAATAAAATAAAATAAATTATTAGTTTACTTACTGAGAACTTGGTCGGCCGAGAATCTTCTGGAGACATCTTTGGAGAGCATCCTTCGGAGCAAATCCTTGGCCAGGGGAGAAACGGAGTGAAACGTGCGAGTCGGGAACCTGAGGTTCCCTCTCAAAACGGCGTCGAATATGTCCGTAACGGACTCCCCGTAAAACGGCGGAAATCCCGCTAACATTACGTACAAAATAACGCCGCAGCTCCAGACATCCACCTTCTCGTTATACTCCCTCCCCGCCAGGACCTCCGGCGCCACGTAATACGGCGTCCCGACCACTCCTACCATCGCGACCACCTCGCCCCCTCCTCCTCCTCCGACGATGTCCGCCGATCCGAAGTCCGATATCTTCACGGTGTTCTCCGAAGAGAATAGGATGTTGTCCGGTTTCAGATCGCGGTGGACGACGCCGGCCTTGTGCATGTGAGAAATCGCCTGAACCAATTGCTTCACGATCGGCTTCGACTCCGATTCCGAGAAGACGCCTTTGTCGATGATCCGGCGGTACAGATCTTGCGAGTCGCAGAGCTCCAGCACAATGTGGAGGTGGAACTGGTCCTCGTAAACGGCGAAGATTTGGACGATGTTGTGGTGAGGAGTGAGGAGTTGGAGGATTTTAGGCTCCGTTAGGATGCATTGGGAGTCGAGGGAGTCGCCGGAGATTAAACGCTTCTCGATGGATTTCACGGCAAAGGATTCGCCGGAGATCCGTGAGGTGCACCTGAAAACGGTGCCGAATCGTCCCCGGCCGATCTCTTCGCAGACTTGGTAGTCTTTGTTCAGGGCTTCAGTCATCAGAGCGCCTTTCTTTTTTTTGGGTGATTTGTTTTTGTTTATTTTCGTTTGGTTGTTGTTTGGTGGGTTTTGCTTAACATTAGGAGAGAGTGCAGGTGTGTTTTAATAGAGACTAGTAGAGAGGGATGGTTTAAAGAATGTTTCTAGGAATATTCGAGTGTGGGATCTAACGGATATAGAATCTGGAAATCAGGAGCCGTTGGATCTGAGATTATATGAAATTACGGATTTACCCTTCCTTCGTTTAAAGTGTTTCTCGAAGACTCAAAGGAGAGAATAAAATGGAGACGTGGCCTCCGTACGGTTGACAGTTGGGATCGGGTATTTGGTTGGTTATAGTGTCGTACAAGAGCGCGACTGTGCGAACTAAAACTGTTTGCCTAATTTTTCTCACATAAATTACGAATTTTGCCATTATAAGCTGAAATTAAGCAAGCACTACGACTTCAGTTCGACATGGTCAACTGGCCAAGTCAAAAATACGCATGCAAGTGAAAAGTGTAATAATATAGCTATAAAATTTTATATAATTTTTTTTTATAAAATCACGTGGCATAATTTAATTTATTAAATTAAATATCTTTTAGTTTACATAATTTATTTTTATTATTTCATATTTTTATTCAATTAATGAGTAAATCAGATTGTACAAAATAAATTTGTATAAAAATTTATTGTTCCATCATCATTTGAGTGGAAAATAGAGTCGGGTAAATCTCATGTTCTCTCTTAACAAGGAAATAAATTTGTCAAAGAAAGAAAATGAGAAAACGAGTAATACCATTAAAAATAAAAAGTATCATGATATTATCGGACCGAAATAAGGAAACCAACTCGATATAACGTCACTATATTTATTGAAGAATTTTGAAACGAGATGTTATAAGTCTCATTCTAATAAATTATGAACCTATTTGAAAGGTGTCCCACATTGTATTTTCGATCTTCTACAACCTCTCAACAAGATTTTTCTTCAATAGGTTTGAGTGATGAAATGATAAATTATAAGCCCAATTCTAATAAGTTATCCACGTATCTGAAAGGGTATCCGTGTCCCACATTGCAATTTCGAGCTTCCACAACCTCTCAAAAGATTTATTGGTAGCTTCTCATTTGGTACAAAAGGCTAAAACTAATACTTCTACGACATTGGATTTGTACGTTAGGCAGTCCAAAAGGGCACCGAATATATATATATATACAGACAAAGTAAGAAATTCAAAGAAAAAGAAAGGAAAAAAATTGAAACCGAAACGGGGACCCGATGGATTTAAGATTTGTATGGCAAAAAGGGAATTCAGGTTGGCAAAGACATTGAGGCCGAGATTTTCTTTATAATTGGCTTTTCGATGGAGCAAAGAGATGGTGTAAAAAGCAAACGAGCAAAATGATTTTGCTGTTGAGTAGTAGGGTTTAGGCCACGGAGTCCGGACACTGTAAGGTACAAAAAGCAAGGACAGCATGCATCATGCAAGTCGGTGAGTGATTTCAATACTCGGACCATTTTGTAACAAAAATATAATAATTGTCAAAGAGGAAACAAATATCTTGAATCATTTTCTGACTAGTTGACTGGCTGTCGTTGGTTTTGGGTCACTCAAACACGTGCAGTGCCTGAATTTAAGAGAGCGCAAGACAATGAAAGGTGATAAGAAACACCCTTTCTTCACCAACTTGGTCCAAATTCATTTCTAACAATACTCGGACTGTAGAGTGCAATATCTTTAAATATGGTAGCCACGTCGTCCCATAAATTTTTCATTGCATTTTCTAAGTTTCTCTTACCTTCGAAATGTAGTGAGTAGTGACCTCACCATGAAAGGTTTCAAACTGGTTAACTAAGTCAGCAAATTAAACAATTAAGCAAAGAAAATGAGTTACTCTTGTGCAAAGGCATGTTGTTTGGATGTCTTGCTAATATCACCAACTTATATGACAAGTCCAAGTCCAAGACTCCAAGCAATCTTCAATGCCGTGTTTGTTGGCTGCTTGTTCGCAACTAGTTTTGCATTTGCCTGCTTGCGCAAATGAAGATATCAGCAGACAATTCTTTGGCCTCTCAAATCATCATCACCCCCGCCTATCTCTTTGTTACCATAGATAGTGGTAACAAAATAATACCAAACTTTGTCGGATGAATCAGATCCCAATAAGTGAAGTCTTGGTTGGCCCAGTAACTTCGAGAAAGCAAGTGAAAGGCTTGAATTGTTTTTCTTTCTAATTCCTCGATTAAGGTCAAACGTCAAATATTTTTGAGATTAACAAAGGGTAATTAAATTCAATTATATTGTTAACGTTACGTTACCTTTATGAACGTTGATTACCATCCATCATGCCGCATAATAATATTAGTGCAAATCCTGACAGAAGCCACGGACACAGCTAACAGGAAAAATATCTGATCAAGTAATTGGTTTATTAAACAAACAATAATTTTTACGAGCAAGTGTGACGGTGACTCATGCCACCACTTATGCTGTATTAACTATTATAAATTTCTCGGTCATCACTACACTAAAACAATGTGCCTGCTGCGTTATCATTCCAACATTAGGTGCAAAATATCATTATTCTTCTCCTCATGTGCAAACCTTGGGCGGCTTTGTGTTAAGAAAACAACATCACAATACCTGATTCATAGGCAAATCACATGCACACGAAACAACCTAGGAATATAACATAACATAATCCTTTTAATATGATTATTTTGTCGACGCATAACCTGTCCTCATCTAATACTACACACACAAGGTTGATTAACTTATGGTACACTATTAACTTGGAGTTCATAAAGAAAAGGGTCCAGGATCATGCTTTCTGCGTATACGTAAGCGGTGTAGAAAATCTCCAGTGATCCTAGATCATTGTTCTTTTATAATTCACTCATTTTCAGGTGTACACTCAACCAATCGTGATAGTATTTATGTGCATGAGACAAATAATTTTTAATCACTGAAGATTATCACGTAAAGTGAATGCGTGCAAAAACATATTCACTTATGCAAAATATCAATAGGAATGTCAAAAATCCGGGGCAGGCCCGGACCTGGATCTTTTAAATCCGAGTTCCGCATGGCTATTCCCAGGTTTTGGGTTACAACTTACAAAACGTAGATAAAGTTTAAAAATTGCATTTATGGCTAAAATTTATCATTATTTTACAGATAAGTCTAGATTCCAATTTTGATAATTTCACTTTACATCCTAATTTATCTTAATCTTGCAGTCAGGTCCAGAAAAACAATCTCTATTCCACGTCCCCAGATATCATCAATGTGATCACATCATTCAAAATTAAATTCAGCCAATCATCGATCATACATTTATGTTTATGGTATGTACAAGTACATACGTACTGGATTTGATTCACATAATAACAGCTTTTCACAGCATGCTGAAGAATTTTTGTGAGATGCATGCACCCTTCGAGAGTAGGTAGAGAGTAGCACAGTCACTTCATTATTTCTCTACAAAGTGTCATATTTTGCTAACATATGTATAAATGGGTCCACGGAGAAAATGGACGTGTAATCACACATAGAAGGAAAAACATTCAACTTAAACGAGCTCAAAAATGTAGTATTGAACTGCAGCATTCATACACTGACCAGGTTTTGTTCTTGATAATAATGCAACTTCCGATGAATGATTTGCATTAATATCTCATAGCTCCTGCAAGTTTGACACAAAATGCAAACAGTCAATCTATTGGTAAGAGTCCCGAGAACCGTGCCAAAACAGGGATGAGAGAGCTTTCGAGAGTAATAAGAATTTAAAGGCTGTGACACCTGTATAGGTTCTACCCTTGAATGAAAACAATCCTAATTTACCATTTTTCTGTCTTGAGGGCTCATCTGAAAACTCTTAAAAGCGGATATCAAATACATTCACAAGAATGAGTTTGGCAGAACACTAAGATTTTCTTTTCAGGTAATTAGTGTGAAAATCCAAAATTTTCTATCAGCAACATCGAAGAGGCAAGTCAAGGGTAGTTGATCACGTCTTGCAACCTGATGGATCTTAACACTGAATGCAGCACATTAATGTTACAATGAAAATAATGCAAGTCTCCTCCAACATCATAATTCATGCATAATTCATTTTCCAACCCTTCTTTCCCTTTCTTTTGCAAGTAATTAGAACTTTTCATAGAAGGCAAATAAGCCAAGATCAAACGCTGTCTATAAAGAAGATGAAACAAAATTAGTAAAACGCTAAACATATTACAGTCATTCTCAGTAGCTACTATTGCCCAACTGGAGGAGGACAAAAGAAACTCAAAGGAAAAGGTACTATAAAGGTTTTTTTTTGGGGGGGGGGGGTGGGGGTGGGGGGGCAGAAAAGAAAAAGAAGTAAATGTATGCACTTTATATGCCTTGAAAGTTGCTTGATCAGGGATCAATCCTTGTTTTAAAATAACCAAGCAGCAGGATCAGGATTCAGTCAAATCAGAAAAGGTTCCAAGTTTTTGGCATACTATGAAATAATAGCAAAGGTGTGTAATTACTCACCATCATTGCTTGAATTCTGTTCTCTGTCAATTTGTTCTTGCCATGGCTGGTTGACATCAGAAGACTGGTACTCTTGCAAAGCCTTCCCTCCTGACAAAGAACAAGAGTGGGGAACAGAAAATGAAATGTTGGTCGTGGTCTGCCTCTTAGCTGCTGAAGATTCAGCTGTGGAGCACAAGTCGTCATGTGCTCCAGAGTTCCCAGCTTTGTTCTTGCAACTATACAATTCATCTGGGTATTGCCGTTCTTCTTCCACATTTTTTGGTCTCTTTCTACTAGGTAGATTATTCTTGCCAGTCTGAAACGAGGGCACCTTCTGATCATTAGATGAAATAGTTGGACAAGTGCTCTTTTCCCTCAAGACAACTTGTGGAATGGCTGGAGTTTGAATCCGATCAGAATTATCAATAACAACTTCATTTGTCCCATTTGAGTTCGTAGCATTGTCAGCAGCTTCAATTTCCCACATCTTGAATATAGCTTGAGTTAAACGTTCTCTACCCAAGTCTAAATCAATAATAGGTTTTGGATAGTTTAATCCCAACTCCACCCCAGCAGCTTTAAGAACATTCAGGGGTGCGTCCCAAGGATGATGTATCCATTCTGTTGGCATTCTTGCTAGCTCAGGTAGCCACTGTCTTACATACTCACCCTCCGGGTCAAATTTTGACCCTTGAATCTGGCTCCAAAAGTTCACAAAATAAGATGCAAGGAATAGACTGGTGTTTTAATTTACAAACTTTAAACACAAATCTGCAGGCACAAAATACTATGGAATTGAAATGCTTTCATTGTAACTCGGTGAATTGCATAAGATTATTACTAATTCAGTGGTCATATAAATTAGTAAATAAGGAAATCCAACATACCTCTGGGCTGTCTAATCGTTCAAGCTCATGGCCATCCGGTAAGCTCCCAGAGATATACTGCCAACCAAGAATGTCGCATTCCAGATCAGCATCCAAAAGAGTGTCCCAAAAGTACTTCATCCCCCATCTCCACGGAAGAAGCAGGACCTTCACCGCAAAACTTGAAACTATCACTCTTATTCTGTTATGTATCCAGCCCGTAGCCCAGAGTTCTCTCATTCCAGCATCCACCAGTGGGTAACCAGTTCTACCCTGTCTCCAAACCTTAAAATTACCTAAGTCAGCATGCCAAGGAAAATATTTCAAGTTGCTCAGTAATGGTCTCTCGTGAGTGAATGGAAAGTTAAAACATAGATATCGAGAATATTCTCTAAGTCCCATGGCCCTAAGAAAAAAGGTCACACTTGCTTTTCCTTCAAAGTTCTCTTCTTTTGCCCACAATATCTGCTTCATCCATAAACATTGAAAAACCTTCCTCACACTTAGCTCTCCGAAATGAAGATAGGGAGACAAAAGTGAAGTGGAGTTCCCTCCAAGTTTTTGCCTATTCTTATAATAGTGAAGGAGGTGCTGTTCAACAAATTCAGTCAGAACCTTATCGGCATTGCTCCAACCTGGAGACCATCCTCTTCCTAATAAGGCATTACTTGATTTTTCAGATTCATCTTCAAGACCTAAATCCTCAATAGAACATCCATCAATGGTTCCTGTCATTTACAAAGAAGATAAAATTCTCAACTATTCATTCTTCCTTCACACACACACACATATATACATACATACATAAAAAATCAGTCATCTGTCCACAACAATTCAATTTACAATTATAGATTCGTCATAGGCGAATGCACATCCTTCATTCTACACTTATACTCATGTTATTATACAATCTTGGGGGTCAAGTTTAAATTATAAGATGAATATCAGGAGAACCATGCTTCCCTCTTCTACAGGTCAGAGGATAAAGAAGAATTTCTCAACTACTTATACTTCCTGACCTCCATAAATAAGCAGACAGGAATATGTTGATGTGTGGCCTTCATACTCCCTGTCATTATCACAAGAATGAATAGGCTTGTGCATGCTGCATGCATACATGAATGTCCTTCATTTAAAAATGGTGCTGCCAAAAATGTATAGTTGGCGCCAGGTTAAATAATGAGCTGAAGACCTTGATGATGATGCATCCTCCATCCAGCCCACAGGACCATACAGTTTACAGCATGAAAATTTTCCCAAACAAAAGCCCATAATAGATAATATGCATTCCCAAAGGATAGCCCAATTGGATTGCTCTATTGCAGCGGAATTACAAGGTCACGGGTTTGATTACAAGGAATACATTTAATTTGGACCATGGTATAAAAAAGGAAAAAGCCCCATAACATGCATGAATACGTATCACTAATGAGGGAATATTAAAATCTGGGCGAATGAGCAGGGCCATCTTCACCATGGGGAAGGTAATATTCAGAACAGATAACAGGACCTTGATACTGGAACTAAATGTATTCTCCAAACAAAAGCACATCTGCCTTTCTTATATCAGCATTCACAGGTACTCAAATAAATAGTGGATTAAGCTACAACAAATTCAGCAACCAGAGTAAAATACTTAACATGCTGTTTAAATTTACCTGCAGCTTGCAGCAAACGCCATGGAGGAAGAATTGAAGCAGGTTCCATTTGCATCTGCAAACACTTATCCCAATATGCGTCAAAAGTTGTAAAAGCATGTCCTCTCTCATCATATATCTCCCAAGGTTCATATAACAAATCTCCATTATAACTTTGCACTGAAATACCAAGCTCCACCAGCTTTTCTTTGATGCTGTGATCACGAACAAGCGACACAGGATCTGCAATATGGTAAAAAGTAAAAAGTTAAAAATGTTAAAAATGTTAAAAAATCAACACTTACCCACGTTATAACAATGCAATAACAGGGAGCAGTCCTTGACCTAACTAGAAAGGATGTTCATGCAACGATGAACCAAGTTGTGGCTTAGATTTTAAGAATCTTTAAACACATTTTAATCCACTTATTCCTATCTCTCATTTTTTTCAATGAAAGGTACAAGATACCAGCATGTTTCCATTTTGCTAATTTATTTATATATTTATTTTTTTATATAAAAGAAGGGCACAAAGTAAGGAATATAAAAGCTCAAAAATAATCCTCTCCTTTGAAGGGACAAAATGAAAGAGAGGGAATAAACAATACACCATGGATAATCCTTTACAAGTTTCAATGAACGCATCCCTTGCTCTGCCATATTAATAAATTTTCTTCAAATTTACTTTTCCCATGTCTAACTCAAGAGTTGCAGACATTTTTGTACAGGAACACTTTGTTAACACTTTCATACCATGTTACCAACTTCTTAAAGAAGAAATATGCTTTGTTTAAATTTCGTTTTAAGGACAAAATCAACAATATCATATGGTTGTAACCGGTGTTGGGTTAATATTCTTAGGTCTTTCATTTTTTATTGAGCAGATTTTCAGTATCACCATGATACCCTAAATTATTCTGCAATGGCAACCGTGCTTCTCATATTCTTTCATCCATTTCTTTTTCCTAAACCAAATGCATTTTTGAATATTCAGAAATCGAAGGCCATATTTTTCTCATTAATTTACTGAAGTTTCTAATAACTCGCATTTAGTGGCAGACCTGACAGATCTCTTACCAATTATTTAAGCACTCAAAAATAAATAAATAAATGAAATAAATCGCAATTATCTGCCAGAAGCTTGTAATATGATTATAAGCTCATCATCTCCTTAATTTAAACGGTAAGGATTTCCAATTCAACAAAGCTCAATACGGAAAATATATTAGAATGACAAAAAAAATGTGCAGGATATGGCATAAAAATTCAAATTTAAATTAGATATTAGCAAAATGAATTCACATCATTGAGATTTGAAAAAAGTGTAGAACATACCATAAAGATGGTTGAATACTACTTTTGTCGCCTTAATGGCACTGATACACTCCAAAAGAGTAGCAAGAGTACTCTCGGTTTTGAACAGCACAAGTTCAGCACCAAGAGATTTTAGTGATTGTCCCAAGTAAGAAAGAGACTGCTTCAGCCACCACCTTGATACTCGACCTGGATAGAATTGTCCTTCTTCTTTAGGGCACCATATATAGACAGGAAAAACGCTACCATCCCTTGCAGCAGCAGCTAATGCAGGATTGTCCTCAATCCTAAGATCCCTCCTAAACCATACTATGGTCCTATTGCTACCCATATTCACTGATTCAGAACCCTTCAGTAACAAAACTAAGTATTAAAATATCACTATGCTCCTCTTGTATCACTACCCTCGTTCAGTCCAAAACTAAGAACACCAACAAAGAATTACTTTTGGTTAACCAGTTCGAAAGATACCTAACCAAAAAGTTAGCTATGGGACCTGGGATTTGGCTGAAAGATCAAAAGATATATTTGGGAAATTGATGGTTAAGCTTTGGGAGTCAAAATTAGTTCTAAACAATAAATTCCCAAAGAAACAGCCCTTTAAAGCTCTTCCACAAATTCAACGAAACTCTGTGAATCAAAGATATTTCAACCTATAGATAAGTCCAATCAAGCCTTCCCTACATGTCTCAACTGTCCAAAACCCCACAAGACAATCCCAGCACTTCACAAATATCTCCAGTTCATGGACCCAGAACCCTGATATACTCTGCTAAAACAAAAAGCAACCAGAAACTCACAAACAATTCCTCCAAAACTCACAAGATATAATCATTAAAAGCATGAGCAGCAAATTTCTTTGTACAACCAGAAGACCAGACTTCATGTAAATGAATAATAATACAGATCTAAAACCTACCAAAATGATTCCGTAATAATTCACATTAAAGAATGATATCCACTAGCAACTAGAACCGGAATATCAACTATATGAACACTGGAAAATATATCTGTATACCCAAAAATAACCAAAGAGACACAGAATTGGGTATACCAAACTGAAAGGGTTTTCAGTAAATTGCACCAAGTCCTAATGTTGACTATTTATATCAGACACAGTATAATGCCAATTTAGCTAGTGAAAAAACACAGCAGCCCCGCATAAAATTACTGAGGTTTTGGCTCCCCATAATATTATTATCTATTTACATTATCAACAGTGAATTCCTTAGAACAAGTGGGAAGTGCAAAAAGATGTGTCGTTGTCACGTGGGCTAACCGGCTAAGGTGATAGTGATGCTGATAAATGATAGTGGTGGGAGACAGAGACATATCTTGTCTGCTTTGTGGATCCGATGTGAATCTTGAAGATAAGGTCTCCTCTGTTTTTCTCACTTTTGCATGGAGAGTAAAACAAAACAACCTTAGCCTCTGGAATCTGTCTGTTCACCTTTACATTATTATTTTATTGTTCTTTGCTTCACTTTCTATTAGAGATTTTATTTTATTTTTTTATTATTATTATTTTAATGATATGATTAAAATTATATTAAAATATCTCTTCGTAATCGTATGATTAAAATTATAATGAGTTTATTATTATCCATCACTTTGTGTCTGTAGTTAAGATGTGCTCTATTATAGATCTACTCAACATAATTATAACCTTACTACAATTGTAAACGTTTTCCTCATTCTGCATGCAGAATGTTTAATTAAACAATAGTTTAATTTACTTACGGAGTTTGACGAAGTGATTTTGAAGATTTGCCGACAAATTTGAAACTCTCGGAGAGAGATAGACTTTTTAAATTTTTTTATCTTAAATTTAATCTTAAATAATGTCATTAATTAGATGGTTAGTAATACTTTATAATCTAACTAATTAATTGATATAATTTTTTAAAATAAATAATTTAAGATATATAACATCACCCATCTATAAATTTGAACTTCACCAACTTCCATCTTTCAAAAAGAAGAAAATTGAAAAAAAAAAATTTGATTTTACATGCTGAGATCATTGCAGTTTCACAAAAGATCAAAGTGACTTGAAAAATAAATTCCTAAAAGGACAATTACCCACTCTATGTTCACAATGCTCAAAAATTAATGGTAATAATAGCAGTTCCTATTCTTGATTTATTTTATTTCATTTTTTACTAGGTTCAATTAGGGAACTCTATGTTTACAATCCTTAAAAATCAAAGGTAATGATAGCAGTTCCCATTGTTGATTTTTATTCTTTGACTAGGTTCAATTAGGGAACTTTTCCGGTCCTAGGATCCCGAATTTGATAATTTCCAAGTTAACTATAAGTATGAAAGGTTACGCGGGAAGTTCGACCTCACATGCTTTTTCTTTGCCCAGTTTCAGAATTCAGATGTTCAAGAAATGGCAGCTCATTTTTTTTTTTTTTCATCCTACAACTTATTTATGGACCATATTCACAGATAGCCAGAATTTTGAGCACAAGGCTACTTGATCCTTCTGGAATGATGTGACCCAGAACTCCCCCGCGTGGCAATGGGTCACCGTTATCTTAGTACGAGCTCAAGGATTTCAACAACTGGAAGTTCTAAAGAGAATACCCATTTCATTAAGAAACAGCATAAGTATCCATAACCATATCCAATTTTACCTGAGAAGCATCATGGCAATAGAGAGCCCGTGCCCTAGGGCATCAAGGTGCCTCGGCCATGAGCTCGTTATCAGCCTTCTCAGGTGCTGATTATTTAACAATAGCTATATGTACTATGTGCCACACAAATACTGCAACTAATTGGAGGACAGTTTGTGCCTTCAGACCGCAAATGCAGTCTCAAGGAGACAAATTCTTTTCCTTGGGTGAATTCTCAGCGTGCACGGTCTCTGATCACCTCAAGATCCATCTCAGTTGGGTCAGTTGCCTGGATTTCATAGTGGATGCCTTCCAGCTCCCTCCTGAACCTGTCCTTTGATGTTGCATATAGCATCTTAGCTCGGATTCGGGACACGTCAGGAGACCTGAAAGGAAATGTCAAATTGGAAGGCATAAACTATACGTATGAGGGAGGTGCGATGATTCTTGATTCCAAGTAAAGATTATAGAAAATCTTATAAGTAGAATAACAAATATTTTAGTCCAACTGTCCATAGCAACTAAGTTTGGAAAAGTTCATTTAACACTTGAGATCAAACGAAACAAAAAAGAAGCGATTCCTTTCCTTTTCTTCCTAGTCCTGGCCTTGCTTCATATCTCACCTATGTTAAAAAGAAAATTGAGCTCCGCACAGACTAAAAAATTCAAACTCCTCCAGTTCCCTCCTTTAATTCCTTGTCCTACCAAAGACTAGTTATAAATTCCACTAAAAAGAAAAAAATGAATTGTAGGTAAATACAACATATATTGTCAACATCTTTAACAAGCAGTATTTCTCATAAGGAGGTACATTTCAACTAATTTAATCCCCTACAGAACTCATTAACAACGGAAACAGAGTTGTGATTAGAGCTACTGCAGAAAAACCATTAGCATAAGAATTTGACAAAAAAGGAACATAAGGTATTCACGCTGGAAAGAAGCTCAAATTACTGGGCTTTCGATTAAAAAAATAATTAAAATCATATAGCTTTTAGAAACATGATTAATAGTACATAAACCAGAATTCACCAAGCAAACACGAAGCAAATTTAATGAGTTAAATAAGTTGAAATGAATACATACCATGCAATGAAAAAGATCTTGCTTTTCTGACAATTCTCTGAGGTCACAAAATCAAAGTCATAAACTGCATAACGACAGTCATTATCTGGCAAAGATGCAGTGAAATCCTCATAGCTCTCAGCTGGGCCTCCAGTCTTTTCAACAACTACCTCCTTTTTCTTCTCATCAATCTTAAAAATCACATACCGGTGTACTTTCTTCCTCTGCAACTCTAGGTAGGTGCTCTTGCTGTGATCAGCAACTCCCATTCCAGAAGATGCATTTGTCTGACAAATAAATCCAAATGTTATAAACAAGAATATCACCGGTAAAGAAATGATCTAATGAGTTACTTTGCCCACCATATGATGAGCAACCATATACAAAACACGGCACAATTCTGTAACTATCAGTGACAGTGTAGAAGCTGTGAATTAACAAGATGTTGCTCACCATGAAGTGAGCAATGCCACCGTCAAGATCATTACCTTTAACATTAATATCTTTTAATTACTTCAAATTTTGCAAATCCCAGATCATAATAAGTACACAATTTGCAGCCCAAAAACTAGAATTGCAATCTCCGAGAAACGAAATGAGAAAATTTATCATGCAAACACATGTTCAAGTTATATGCTACTGTAAACTCCATCAAATCGAAGAAGCAAACTTTATTGGCTAAACAAAATTGAAACTTTACTACTACCCAGGAATCAAAATGCTGAAAATAATATACAAACAAAATAAAATACGAAAAAGCATCCTACAAATTCATATATGTTACCAGCAAATCAAACAAAAAAAATATAATAATAATAATAATAACAGAGAAAAAAAACTACTTGAAAAATAAATTAACGCAAGTGAAATCAGATCTATAGAAACAGTAATCAATAATTAAAAAAAAAAGGGAAAAAAGACTTACCCCTCTAAAAGACATGGCTGCTTTGAACAAATTGTAAGAGAAAACGAAGGAGGGGCCAGGTAAGAAGAAAAAAAAAAAGCCCACCAAAGAGAGAAAATTAAAAATTGTTTTTTATTTTTCAAAAACCAGGTATTAAGAAAAATATTCACTAACGAGAGAAGAGGTGAAAGTCAAAAAGATTCGTGTTTTAAAAGGAAAGAACAAGAAAATGCAATGGAAAGAGCCGTGTCGTGTCAGTTCTTTTCTGACGGTGACCGCCATTATTCGGTTCCGGTGGGTCACCCTCACGGGGTTCTAATTTTGCCGTCAAATTTTGTTGGGACCGTCAGATTGGAAAGTACGAGACTCAGATGTGTTGTATGCGTTACACGTGTTGTGAAGATATTACATACGCGACAAGCGGTAGCATGCGTACAAAATAAAATTATTCTCACAGCATGATGTATATCAACGGTGATTAGCTTATGGAATTTAGAAGGTCCAACACGCAAGTATCGCATTGCCCTCTCCCCTCTCCCCTCTCCAGTAGCTTAATCCATTTTGTTCTTACAGTTACGCCAATCCAAACACAGCCTAATGACCCGACATCCAACACTCGTGCGCTGAAGCGAAATTTTCACTTTCAATTATCCCAAATTACAAACCCGTATTTTTGAGTTTTTATTTTTAAATTACAACGTTCGATTCCGTTTTATCGGAAATTCAAAATTCCCCGCGAAAATGGATTACCCCTTTAACTTTTGATTAAAAAAATAAAAAAATTTTAAAAAAAACCCTAGATTTCCTATCTTTGCAATTCCTTAGATAAAAATAAAATTAAATCCACTGTGAAATTTTGAGTCTTGTTAGTAGCCGTCGCTATAAAATATTTTAGGATTTTCTCATCTTTAAAAAATAAAATAAAAGAAAATGTCTTTAGGGCAGCAAAGAGGGAATTCAAATCCCGCGGCCACGCTTGCAGCTCTCGTCAGCAAGAGAAGCAGGTTCCAAGATGAGCTGCGTAATATTGAAAATCAGGTAAATTTTTGCTCTGTTTGGTTTCCAGGAAAATGAATGGAAAAGGGAAACTAAAGAAAGTTTCTTGTATTTTCTTTTTTTTTATCTTGAAATGAAGATTTCTTGTATTTATTTATTTTTTCTTTTGGTTTGTGATAGGTATATGAGTTAGAGACAAGTTACTTGCAAGATATAGGCCAATTTGGAAATGCATTCAAAGGTTTTGAAGGGTTTCTTTCTTCTGGCAAGAACACTTCAAAGTAATTGCCTTTCATTTTCTTTTACTTATTCTTGTTGCAGTTTTATATTTGTGACTGTGGATACATGTTTGATGGTTTTTTATGTTTTGTTAATTTGTCAGTATTTACACTATTACCTGGGAAACTATAGAAATTTTGGATGTAGTGATGTGTATATTGAGAAGCTTGGCTTTTAAATTTTTCTAACTGAATCGTATAAACCAAAGCTGAAACTGAAGTTTAATCCCTTTTATGTGCATGTAGATGATGTGGTTTCTAAAACATGCTTCCGTTCTAATTTAAATTTTAATTTAGATCTAAGTTGAAAGTTTTTTTGTTGTCGCACAAGTGATGGGAGGTTAAATCTCGGAACCTCATCAGATTGTGGAAGGGAAGGATTATAGAATAGCGAAACCCCTTGACTTACAATAACTCTTGGAATCATCAGTCAAGGGGGTGCCCAGACAGCCATAAGCTTCATTTTGATAAAAAGTATGTAGTTAAATGCACCGGGGAAGGGAAGAGAAGGTCTCTGTTGATGAAATTTACATCAATTTAAATTTTCATCGAATTAGTAGGATGGCTGTTGGTAAGTGCACAAATGATGAGTGTTTAATCATTCATTTAGTTTCTACAGACATCTATTGAATACTATTGATTTCCTCTATCAAATTTTCTGGACTGGCTTTAGTGGGATTTCTTTTATCTTGACAAATCTTTAATTGGTTTTTGTAGCTTCAAGAGGCCTAGGAAATTACAGCCTGAAGATAGAATCTTTTCTTTGTCCTCAGTTACTTCACCTGCGGTATGTACTAAATTGTTGAGTGATGATTACTTGCCTTGGAACGTTGGTTCCTTTTCCAATGATGTATGATACCTGACAGAAACATTTATTCTGCTGGTGTTAGAAAGCCTCATATTTTCCTTTTCTTTTGCAGATTCACGCAACCAATGTTCTGTGTTATCAAAAATTTTACCTCACAAATGTATTTAACCCAAAAGGGATATTTTTCTGCATAATTAGGACTCTCCAATTTATGACAACTGGCATGTTAGAAAGGGATAGCTATATCTTCCCAAAAAAAAAAAACTGCAGTGTATGCAGTTTGAACCTTAATAGTTATATAACTTAATATCCATTGTTTCATTAGTGGGATTTTTTACAAAGGCATTTGGCGGTGTGTGGGTTATCAGTTGCCATTCACAAGGGCTGAAGATGACCGTACATTCCTACCAGTGTCTTCACTATCACACGACAATTATCTCCATTTCTAGAAGCTGGTATTGTTATTAGAAAACATGTCCACTTAATATCTTAATGGAAATTATTTTGCGGCTAAAACACCATTATCCCAGCAGAATTCATTGAGTTCAGAAGATTTGACTTTTCTGGAGTGGATTCCATCCTCTGATGGTTTATATTTGATGCTATTACTCATGTGATTGATGATAGACTAATATTTTCATATTAATTTAACAGTACTGAGGGATCTGATGTTCTTGTTTTCAACTGAAAGACTGATCAATGGTTTATACTTGATGCTATTGCTTATGCGATTGATAATAGACTAACATTTTCATTATAAATTTATGGTGCTGTGGGATCTGATTTTCTCGTGTCAACAGCAAGACTAATCAATGGTACTAACCGTGTTCCCTTTCTAAATAAGTGTACTAATTGTTGTCACTTCCTAATTTATATGTAACTTGCAACACTTTTAAGCTATATTAATGTGAAACCTTCCGTACTACCAGACGTAAGCCTTACATATTGAAATCTGCTGCTATAACTAACTATTTAAGACGTGGCCATTAGCCTTTTTTCTGCTTTATAATGTTCATTCTCCATCTTTTATTTATGTCCTTTTCTCCTATCAGAATTTTTAGTTGTGGAGTATTGTGATAAGTAAGCTGCATCTCACATGTAAATGTAATTGACATATCCAGATTTAACAAGACTGGTTTGTTCACATTGTGTTCTTTGTGTTTAGGCTGAAGAACTTGGAGTTAGGCATGATGGTAAGTCCGTATTTATTTTCTTACAATTTGCATTTCCTTGATAGCAGTAAATTGATGATGGTATTCCAATACTTGGTTTATTGCAGATGGAAGATCCGATTATGGTGCTGGTAGGTCTAAGGGTGGAAACTTGCCTTCTAACGGACAGTAAGTGCACTTTTCATTGTGACTGCTGTTTTAACTGGATTAGGGTCAAAGCTGATTAGAACAAACAAATTTATATTATAGAATGTAGTTGCGTAGGTGAATCTGTAGTATGCTTTGCTAATGGAAGGAGGATAACTGGGTGAGTTTGGTGGTAAGTGGAGATGAGAATTGGCGAGGAACAAAAGTGAAACCCGTGAGCCTTCGAACTCCTCGAAGCGTGCAAAAATGGAGCAAACTGAGGTTAGAGGTGGAGCCAGCAGTGGCTAACGATTTTTCCTCCATTTTTGCTGGCTTCGAGGAGTTCAAAGGCTCGTGGGTTTCACTTTTGTTTCTCACCTATTCTTATCTCCACTTACCAGTTACCATCAAACCCATCTACTCATCCTACTACCATTAATAAAGCATGCCTCAGATTCACCTACGCAACTGTACCCTATTATATAAATTTATTTGTTCTAAACGGGGTTTGACTAAAATCCGGTTAAAACAGCTACCAAAGTTTTCTGAGCATTTATCTTGAAGAACAAAGATAACTAGGGACGAAGAAATTTGATATGGCTGTTAAGAATGTGGGTGCTAGTGGGTTCTACTAGTAAAACTTGGGTATCAAAGTTCAAATCTTGCTAAAATCAGGGGTGGTGAGGGGTTGAGTTTTTAGATTGATTGTGGGTGTTAGTTGGTTCATTCAACTGGCAAAACCTCTTTATTGTCTTTTCTTAAAAAAATAATTATAATAATAGAATTGTTTAAATGTGATTATATCTCACAAACTTGATAATCATTTATCCATCCATTAAATTATAACTAATCAATCGAACAACCATTTTTAGGGGTAAACCGAAGAGGGGAAGAATGGCACCCACACCAAGAGATGGGAAGAGAAACAGGCCAACAAGTGAACCAGATTTTGATGATGAAGATGACCCAGATATGATCTCGAGATGACTTTCATGGGACCACTTGTAGTGTAACGTGAGACTAATGATTGAGAGAGAATGTGTTGTTGTAGTGTAGGTAGATTTAGTGCCTAGGCCACTATGATTAGCATTTCTTTAGATTTGGTTAGTTGTATTGCATATGCACCATGCCATGAACCTTGAGATTCTTAATTTGTTTTGGTACTTACTTTCATCCATCTGTACTCAAATGTTCAATCGAAATCATCTTTCCATTCTTTTGTAATACCAGTTTACTAAACTTTAACTATATGATCTTTTTTTCCAATGATTATGTAATCCTTTTGGTCTCAAAGAAAGTTGCTTATTGAGCTCCATCTGCATTTTCCCTCTCTTTATGTTATAAATATAATTCTTGAGAAGCCAGCTCCCTTGTTTTTAGTTGAATATATGCCGATCAAGAAGATGGGCAACATGAATTTTGTAAAATAGTATAACTTGATCGGCTGATGTTAACGACTGATCAAGGTAAATATTCATTTCATTTTCTTCTTTAGAAACATGATATGATATCTTATTCCGAATTAATCCTCGTGCTTTTAAAAATGAATCAAAACCTGTCTGTCGTTGCCTACAATTCTTGATTCATTACTCTTCTTTCCTCCTTTCTCTCACGATTAAGAAATTTTGTTTGCATTGAGAAAAATGATAGTGAAATTGATGCATGCATGTGGACTTATTTTGTGATATGGATTATAAAGTCTCCCTTTTTCCGGCTTTGGACTGCTGAAAGTGAGTTGCCTAACAAATCCCTATTATTAATTAATGATGACTAATGATTGTTAAACTCATTTAACAGTGTATTTTAAATATATTTTAAGGAAAACATCTGCTAACCACGGGATAGTTTGATGTTTAAGTACAAGTAGTCTTTAAAAAATTTCTGACAATAGCTTTGTATCACTCGGTCCTTTTAATAACTCAATTAAATTAAATTAGGTTTTAAACCCTAATATATAAATTATTATATAAATTTTGATATTTATATAAAAATTAAAAAAATATAAGTATAAAAATTTTGAAATGTTGGATTTGTTTTAAAGATTTTAATATTTATATTTTTTTAGTTTATGTAATTAATTAATTTTTGTTCACTATTTAATTAGACTATAAAAATAAATTTTTTTAAAAGCTCAATCCAATCAACCTAACCCAATCGAATTATATAAAAATTATTATATAAATTTTGATATTTCATAGAAAAATTAAAAAATATAAATATAAAAACTTTGAAATGTTGGATTTGTTTTAAAGATTTTAATATTTATATTTTTTAGTTTTTTTAATTAATTTATTTATTTTTTTACTATTTAATTAGACTATAAAAATGAATTTTCTTTGATCAATGACCCAACCCGCAAAAATGCGGGTTGAGATAACTTGAATGGTTGGGCGACTGTAAAAATTTCAACCTTTAGAAGACATGTCGGTTGATATTCAACCCGACCCAACCCGACCCGTGCCCACCCCTACAAATCACACAACTTAACAATATTTTTACATTTAAAAAATAAGAAATTGATGCACATGTGGACTTATTTTGAATGCTTATAGCCTTTTCGGCGCCAAATTTAAGATTTTAATTTTTAATTTTTTTAAATTTAATTGATAATAATTAATTTACTTTAAATAAGGTAAATCATATTAAATTAAAACTGATGCTTCTATAGAAAGAAGTTTTTCAAAATTAAAACTAATAAAAAATTATTTCAGATCAACCATGTCACAAGAAAAATTAAATGAATTAGCTATATTTTCTATTGAGAAAGATATACTAGCAAAATTAGAATACAAAAATTTGATTAACAAATTTACATCTCAGAAAGCTAGAAAAATTAATTTTAAATAGTTTTATTTTCGTATAATTCATTCATATATATTTTTTCTTTAATTTTTTGTAAGAGACTTAATTTTAACAATTCACCTAAGACCCCCATTTTGGTTAAGTCGGCCTTGCCTGTCGGCACATAACGATAGAGATTTGCAACGCTGAATCGTGGGGAATATGATTTATGCTGTTGCCATTGAGACCTCACCCTAGCAACACACATGGGAATCATTTTTAGATTTCCTTTCAGCTTTTGTGTTGCTTTAAAAAAGCCTGACCTGCCGACAAATCCAAAGATCTAATGTTCCAATTCCCAAAGAAAGGTAGATAAAATGATAATTGAAAAACTATCGAACTTAAAACCCAGTTTAGTTAATAACTAATGACATTAAATTTAAAGAGAGACGAGAGCAGCTTCAAGAGTGTTAGATGAATTGGCTAATTACTTAGTTATTAAAGCTCATTAAGATAATGCTTAGAACTTTCTAACCCCCATCTGCTCATAAATTTAGTGTGAGAGAAGCCACACAAAACATTCACAAAGTTTTCAATGCGTACGATTGAACAAATACGCACGGTATGAATAGTATGTGATCAGGACAAAAGTCGCAAAACGCATGTATAAGAAAATTTCGTACACACAAGGATTATTTTATGAAACATGTGTTTAAATTTGTCTGCTTGACACAAAAAGCTAGCCCAAAAAATTGACTCGGACGAAAAGTAAATGACCCGTCATATGCATTACAGTTCGAACAAAAATGTTGACTTGATTTCAATATGTTTGACAGCTCACCTCCAATAATCATTTTCTATCAATAATTTCTTTTATTATTATTATGAAAACGCATATTATTGGTTTTTTTTTTAAAAAAAAAAAACTTTGGCTGGAGGCTGTCTGTAAACAAATCACTAATGATAGAAATTAATTGTATAAAAATGCAATTTGCAAGGCAACCTCATTGTATCCTTGCCCAATTGTAAACTTTTTGATGGTCAATGGGTGATAATTTTCTTTTTCAAGCAGCAATTAATTATATACTAAACAATATCGATAATATTCCGTATGTCGATCTAAGAACAATCATGCATAAGTCTTCAAATTCATTTTACATTGGTGAAACCGAGCAGCCTTATTAAATTATATTGCAAGGCAATCTCTTTGTGGCTTTACCCAATTGTAACTTTTTGAAAGGTTAATGAGTGTTGATTTTCTTTCTAAAGCAACCATATTTTCATATAAGGAAAATTATCATTGCCCCACATCTCTTTTGTCTTATGAGCATGTTTGGCACGCAGTAATATATGGGATAAGGACTCCGCATTGCATTAGAATTATACAATCTCACATTTAGCAGTTACAACTCATTGCATTAATCCCACATTATTGGCTCAAGCCAATGCGGCATGTGCCGCTTGTTTTTTTTTTTTTTTTTTTTTCTTCTCGCCCTTTTTCTTTTGCAGCAGCTGACTTTTGTTTTATTATAATAATAATAAAAAATAAATAAATAAATATAACTTTTAATTTAATATAACATTATATAATATTTTTATTTTTATTTTTACATTATAATTATTAATATAAATTAATAAATATATAATTCATTATTCAATATTATAAATAATATTTTTATTTTTACATTATAATTTATTAATAAATTTATGATTTATTATCACTAATAATAAATATTTAGATATCAATAAATTTAAATAATAATAATATAAATAATAATATAAAATATTAATATAATAAAATATATAATTTAAATTAATTACAAAAAAATTAATACAATACTGTGTAGCACCAAATATTGTACAACATTATTATAATATTGTCTGATCTGACAAGATAATACAATACACCGTTAAAATAATGCAATACTGACATACAATCTGATACGTGTCTTGACGCCTTTTATGTTAATCACCATAAAATTTTAACATTAACTTTTGCTTTCTTTTTAAATTTGTATCGATTAAGCTTTAAACAAAATGATAATTTTATCCCTAAATAAATTAAAAGATCATTTTATTTTATAAAAGATTTAAAAAATAAAAAAAATTATAATTATAATTATAAAAATACTTCTAAATTGAATAAAAAATAAATCTCAAATAGACGTGCTCAGCTAATTTTTATTAAATTTAGATTTTGTAAAATTTTAATAATTATTTTTATTAAAAATTATAATTTTGTAATATGTTAATAAAAATAAGTGAATTTATTTATTAAAAATTATAATTTTACAAAATTTTATTAAAATAACTGAATTTATTTATTAAAAAATAAATTCCAAAATTTTAATAATTTAAGAGATTTTTATTAAATCCCAAAATTTTATAATTATTTTTATAATTATAATTTTTTATTAAAATAATTTTATTAAAAAAATAAATCTTCTAATTTTTGGATTTATTTTTATTAAATTAGGAGTATTTTATAATTATAATTTTATATTTTCAAAGTTTTTATAAAATAAAAATGATCTTTTTATTTATTTAGGGGTAAAATTGTTATTTTATTAAAATTATTTAACGATTGTTAAAGTTGGTAATCTGTTTAAAAGAAAGGTGATCAACGTGTTAGAATTTAGTTGAATAATAGCTTGAGTTCACATTAGTTGAAGAATGTTTCCATTTGAACGATGAGACCGAATAAAAAAAGAGTAATAATATAACCACAAACTCTTATGTAAATTTATTTTGTATGAACTGATGTGACATAATAAAATTAGTTGAATTAAATATCTCTTGACCCACATGATCTATTTTTATTATTTTATATTTTTATTCAACCAATAAATTAATGCCGAATCAGTTTGTACAAGATAAATTTGTACAAGAGTTTATAATTGTATCATCACTCTTAAAAAATCTTCAAGCAAAATCGAGCAGCCTAGTTAAATATACTTAATTTCAACACGGATTTCTTGTTGACCCGTTGATGATATTGTCTCTATGTGGTTGGATAATCATATTACATTCATATGATAATGGTTTATTTTCCGTCTAAATCATGTATTTTAAAATAATATATATCTTCAGCACGGCTGAAATTATAATATTCTAAATGTGTTTGAATTGAAAATAACTACAAGATGAGTTGACTCATAAATTGCATACTTAAAAAATTAGCTGTAAGTTGACTCATAGGTTATAAACGAGAAATGTAAGTGGTATTTATCGAATACACATTTTAAACTTATAAAATTTGAGACTAGTTTTTAGCTTTAAATTAATGTATGTATCAAAATTAAACCTACAAAATATAAACGCATGTCTACATCTGATATTAATTTTCATGGTCCATAATGGGTGCCATGTACGTTCAACTTGCTATATTTACGTAAGTTATATGTACGAGATTATATTTAGTTTTTCTCAATTTATTATTGTAGCTTACATCACATACACGGAAGGGGATCCTCTCATGATTTGAGCACTACTGAGTTTTTAAAGATTTCTTACAATGTGTCTTTTAGTGGTAGTATATAGATAAGATTTAACTTCTTTTACTTTTTTATTTATTAATAGGGAAAATATCCACGTTTTTAGCTTTTCAAAATCTGTGATTCTTTATTTTTTGGTGAATTCCACCAAAGTTCTGATTCTTTGCACATTTACACTTCGTTTGAAGTCATTAAAAAATAATGAATCTTAAATAAATGATTTTGCCCCAAAAATTATAATTTCACCCTAATTAAATACAAAAAAAATAATTAGATTATTTTTTTATAATCTATAATATTTACTCTAAATAAATTAAAAGGATTTTTTATAAATTTTTTTTATAAATTTGCCATGTAAAATCAATTTTATGATTGGATTAAATTAGATTATGTTAGATTATATAATACTATTTTGTATTTAGTACAATACCGAGTTGGGCTATAGTAAATTATATTCAAATAAAATTAATACTTTTTAAGTTGACATTTAAATATAAGGGAGATTATTCACCGACCACCCGTTTTATGATTGGATTAAATTAGATTAGATATATAATAGGGAAAATTTTATTTTTAGAGTAAAATTTATTTTTTAAAAATTTATAAAAAATCCTTTTCATTTATTTAGAGTAGAAGTTATAGATTATAAAAAAAATAATCTGATTATTTTTTTTGTATTTAATTAGGGTGAAATTATAATTTTCGTTTGGGGGGCAAAACAGTCATTTATTTAAGATTCCGTTAGTTTTTTTAACGGACTTCAAACGGAAGTGTAAAGGTGCAAAGAACTGTAACTTTAGGTGAATTGATCAAAAAATAAAGAATGTATTTTGAAAAAGTTGGAAAAAGCAATTGATATTTATTAATAACCGTCGATAATTGATTTGTTCTTTTCGCTTTAATTATGATCATAATCACTACTTACTCTTAATTTGGTTGAGTAGTGAGCATTTATTATTTGTCTCATTCTCGAGGTTGTTCGTTAACGCCTTCTTTTATGAGAATTATGGAGGTTGATTCTCATACTACGCCATCACAAAGCTGATTTTGAAAGTTATAATTTTAATATATTTATGATTATAAATTTCAGTATATCATAATGTAGAATCCTCACATGCGTATTATGGCGGTTGATATAATATTTTATATTTTCAAGAATACGTAATGGGTGTCATATTCAACAGCTTTTCATTGTTACACCAAGAGTACACACACACACACACATATATATACAATTAATTTATATATTGCAGCTAGCATACGTCACGTTTAGACCTCAACTCATCTCCTTTGTGAGCATAATTTAACACTGGCTAGCTGAAATGAATTACAATCGGAGCTGTTACAAGGGAGATCGACACCTAAACTGAATTTGTTATACTAGATTATCTTACCCGTAAAACTGTAAATTTTTTGCATATCACACTTTCGTTTGAATGGTGGGCATCCACTGACCTCATTCTTGAGGTTGATGGTTAGAGTCCTCTCGTGTGTAATAATAAGAATGATACATTATTAATGGAAATAAAATGATAAATCAAATGATTGATTGTCTCTATCTTAATTAGTAATAAAAAAATATAGGCAGTTAATCAACATGAAGATTGATTGACTCAATCTTTGCTAATCAATCATTATTTCTAAATTAAGTTAATCAAAATCATTTCTTTTTTTTTTTTTTTGATGTTTTAAATACTCTATATGAATTGAGTATATGTGCTAATGAATAAACAAGAGTGAAGTTTATATTTTTTTTGCATTCTTTTTAAAAAAATTTCAGTGTGCAATTGACTTCCCCAAATAACTAATGGTGGATCTATCTCGCTCTAGCCTTGAATTTTCATATCATGTCCTCACAAAACTAATTTAGAAGGTTTCGATTTTAGTGGATTTATAGTTATATTAAAAACCAAATGTTTACTATTTAATTAATCTATATACTATTATGGCATGACAAGTACTATCACATGATACAATCAACTTTTAAAATATGTACAAATTTTTGGTCTTTAATTATAGGCCATCCATAGCATAATAATAACAAAATAAATCAAAAAAGGATGATACGTTATTTCATAATTACATATAATGTAACTTACAACAAATTTAACTGTGGTTATTGATAAACTCTTATTTATTTCACATATTATTATTCTCTTGTATTGAGTGATTATTTTTGGATTGCTGTTGGTTATATACAATGTAGGAAAGTAGCTGCCAATATTCATGATATGCGTCGGCCTCGAATTGCATGTGTACGCACTCCACCGAAAGGCAATTGGCATTCAAAAAACTACATTGAAAGAAACGACATTGTTTTTTCGGAAGTAGCATATGCATTTTGAATTGAAATTACTATTGGTTTCCAACTTGCCATGATTACGACATTGTCTATCCAATACGATTACGACTACGCATTGCAACCTGGGGAAGGGCTCTGAGTTGGAGCATCTCTTATACCTTTATATTTAAAATTAAAATGACTATTGGTTAGATTTAGTGGCTGCAAGATATATTATACTCCATGCTATTACTGATACAATCAAATCATTTTAAAATTGTCCAATTTTGACTTTTAAGGTGATGTATCTGATATGAAGTATTCATTAAGGCTTTAGACAAAAAAATTAAATTAAATTAAATAGGTTGAAAAATAAGAGTTTGAAAGCTAGTATAATTGAATGAGTTCACGAGACGTCAACTCTGATGTCATGTCCACAGAATAAATCCATATATAGGTGGCGTTTGAAATTTGATTTCTATTGTTAATAATTTAGTAATTATTGTTAACTTAATATATGTAAGAGCATGATCAAGATGTATAAAAGAAGAAATATTCCAAACAACTCTATCAGTATACTTAATTTTATTTAAGAGTATTAAGTTAACTTGAAATTTCTTCACACACATCAAGAGAGTCATTTGTGCACACACATCAAAGGGGTCATATATATATACAATGAACAGTAAAATATTAATTTTCTGCCTTGCTTAATATTATATGCTTGCAACAATTTTGAATGTGTCCTACTGAAAATATACCTTGTTATCATAATTATGTCAACTGCATTCATGTTTTATTTTTTTAAGTATATAATATAAAGTGTTTTTTTTTTAAAAGATCTTAAAAAATAAATAACACATAATAATTAAAATTTAAGTTGTAACTTAAATATTAAAATCTCTAGGATTATTATTTTTCAACCACATGCGACATTAGTCTATCGTAATTGATATTTTAAATCCAATTTGCATAAATTCTGTTGAATAGAATTTTTTCTTCAGTTTTTGTCCGTTATGTGCATAATCAAACCGTGTGTTTTTTTTCTCGTAAATAATCTTGTAGCAACTTGCGATCTTTAATCTAAATTTTTTGTTGACAGAATTGACCAAGTCAATCCAGTCCACATACAACTCATTAATTAATATTTTATGCCATATTAAAGTGGACAGTCTCACTCATTAATTTTTTTTTACTGGTGATATTTCATGGTCCTATTAATTTCTTATTATGATCACGTTTACTTTAAGGCCATGACTATTTTAAAATTGTTCTTAAGATAAAAGTACGAATTATTACTATTTATGTAGAGTAATAAATAATAAAAAAATATATTATAAATTTAATTGTGTTATTATAATTTATATTTTATCTTGAAGCAACTTCAAAATAACAAGGTCATTTACTTTATTTTCCATTTTTTGTATATGTATTTAGTAAAAAAATAGAGTTATCACAATTTTTCTCTCCACATCCCTATTATCCTCTTCATCCCTTCTTTTTTCTATGAATTCTTATTAATTTTGTCTTCATTTCTTTTTGTAAATGTTTGGGCGAGCAGCCGGCAAATAAACATCCACAAGAATTAGATTCCAATCACGAAAGCTCGTACCATGCATCATAATCCACTTGAAATGACATTTAATGGAGTAATGAACTCCTCCATAAATTTATTTTATATAAATGAATGTGGTATGAATAATTCAGTTGGTTGGATTTAATATTTTCTTAGCTCACGTGATTTATTTTTATTTATATTTTTTATTTAACAAATAAATTTTTATCACATTAATTTACATAAAATAAATATATAAATATTTGTAACTCCATCAACACCCATGACTTATTATCAACGGTTATCATTATGATTCACATCTTGTTACGAGCTGTACATCCTCTGAGAAAAATTTGACAAACAGAAAGCAGCTCACATGTATTCATGGTTATAATCTATTTACACACTTTTATAATTTGCACAAAAGAAGAAGCAAGTACAATTTTAACTCTTGGTTTTAATCCAAGGTGAAAGAATTCAGATCTTCTTTCGAAACTTTTACCCTATTAAAGACTGTTATCATACCACCATTTTATAAAACGAAAATCCGGAATTTTATGAGATTTATTGATACATAAAAAAATATTTTAAAATTTTCAATGGAGTTAATTGAGATTTGAGAATTGGAGACAGTGATCGTCTTACAAATTCTTATACAAATATTAAACAAATGTTATCATCTTTAAAATAATTTTTTTTTTCAGGTCATAAATAAATATAGAAAAATCAAGATAGCCTATTTTGAAAACATGAAAGACTTTTTGTCGAGAAGTGATATTTTTTTTAATCTTTTTTGGCGGCTGTGCTGCAGCAGCATTGTCATTTAGCTTACTTCACTCACTCATATATAATAATAATTTATTGAGACCAAAATGCATGAGATTTTTTTGTCCATGATTGCGTTGGTTCACTTTAAAGCACTGAGGAAATCTTAACTGGGACGGATACATCGTACCATCCATGGGTCTATTCAATCAAATTTTGACGCCTGTACACATGTTTTGGACACAGGATATCATTTACAGTGATTTCGATTGGCTGCAAATAATACTCGAGTAAACTAAATCCCATTTCTAGGAACCTACGTATGTCGTGTTGAATATACGATGAAGATGATTTTTTTTAATATTTTTGCCCTGGACTTTTCAAGCATAAATATGCAGCCACCCCAGTGAGGCATTCAAAATCTTTATATAAGCAGATAAAGGGACCAAGAGAGTACCCATTTAATCTCTTCTTTCATTAGTAATTCCACTACTTTGAAAGAAATTAATAGGATGGGGAGGGCTCCCTGCTGTGAGAAGATGGGATTGAAGAAGGGGCCATGGACTCCTGAAGAAGATAGAATTTTAATCTCCCACATCAAGAAACACGGCCATCCCAATTGGCGTGCGTTACCAAAGCAAGCCGGTGAGTAGCATATGCGATCGAATTCTAATATATGAAGAGATCTACATACATCTAGTGTTAGTTGATTTTCCTAATTGGCTTTCAATTGTGTTAATCCTTCAGGTTTGTTGAGATGCGGAAAGAGTTGCAGGCTCCGATGGATAAATTACTTGAGGCCTGATATTAAGAGGGGAAACTTCAGCAAAGAAGAAGAGGAAACTATCATCAACTTGCATGAAATGTTGGGGAATAGGTATGCATCTATCATTCCATCACATATCTCAATTCCATTGTTAATTAGCCTTAAAACTTGAGGGACTTGGCGGAGAGTAACCCTTCATTTATTCTGCCAAGCTGTAAATAAAGGCGATCTCCGTGGTGCTGGCCTCTGGAATAGAGCCACGGAGGGGTTATGGCCCTCAAGCTGGAAAAACCAAATTACGTTGAGGCCCTTTTTTTAATAATTTAGATTCTGGCCACCTCAAGTTTGTGACTTTTTCATTACGGTCCAATAATTAGTAGAGCATAGAGCCAAGAGCGTAAATGTTTCAGGTTTCTTATAAACTTTGCTCCATTTTCTAGGTGGTCAGCTATCGCAGCAAGGCTACCAGGAAGGACAGATAATGAGATTAAAAACGTGTGGCACACGCACTTGAAGAAGAAAGCAGCAGCAGTACTGAAGCAAAACCAGAAGGCCAATAATAATAATAATAATGATAATAATAGTTCGGATGATCACAAACAAAACTCTAAAACAACAACAGCTCATGATCATCGGTCTGCAGAATCTGCAATGTCTCCGCAGGCATCATCTTCCAGTGATGCGCTCTCGTCGGTCACTACTGGAGAAACAAATAATAATAGTAATAATAATAATAGTGATCGGTACTGCATGGATAAGTGTGTGAAAGGTGATCATGAGCAAAATGTTGACTCGTTCGAAAGCTTTCCTGTGATTGATGAAAGCTTCTGGACAGACACCGGCTTATCTGAAAATTCAAGCAATTTGACATCAGATTTCGGAGGCGGCCTTAATGAATTGGCGATCGGTCATCATGATGACGGTGGCGGCATGGACTTCTGGTACAACATTCTTGTCACGTCCGGGGCAGACTCATTAACATTACCATTTTAGAAATTTATAAATACGACAAACGGTGTTTTGATTATTAGTCCAGTCTTTTGTCGAAAGTATACATATGCGTGTATCATTAGAAAAATTGAGAAGTAGTTAGCTGGAATCATTCTTTTCGGTGACTCAAATAAGGGAAAATTTCACTGACCTGTAATTTTTGTATAGTAATTGAAGAAAAGCTAATGCTATACAGTCATATTCTTGTGTTTAGAGTTGTGTGTAATCCTTATTTGTCCAATACGCGTGCGTGCTCATTCTATATTCTACAATTAATGAATGCGTACGTAATATATTAAATGTATCTCGCCTGATTGATTCTGGCCGCATCTCACGCCTGAGCGATGGTTATTACAAAAATATTGATTCTTCCACAAAAATATTGTGGGGATAAATATTTTAAATGTGTCTCTCCTTTATGAAATGCGAGCAGTTGTAAATATATGCAATAGAAGAAATGTTTACTTCCTATAAAAAAAAATGCATAACATTTTTTAGCTTTGTTTATTCATGCAGTTTTTTTTTTCTTTTGCTCATTTTTTAATATGGACAGAAGACTACTGCTATTTCTTATAGGGACAAAACGTTTAGTTGTTACTCTAATTTCAAATTTGTGAAGTTGACAAGATAAAAAAACAAGCCTATTGTTTAGTGGTCACTAGATCCCATAATATGCTCCAATGAGATTTGGGGTTTCTATTTGTTACGTTGAATATTCCCTAGATAATAAATTATAATATATTCTCTACGACGTCTTTTTTCATTATTGATAATAAAATAATCGTTGTAGGTATAATTTGTAACATAATTAATATAAATATGCACTATAAATAATATTTGTGATGCGTAATGATACTCTTTTGTAGGTTCTATTCAAATCCCGTATTTTCAAAAGACTTCACCATTAAATATCTATCATTTTAAACTTAAAATTACCTAAAATTTTCAATATATTTCACTTAATTCCATAATTATCATAGATAAAATGAATTGGTGAATTTTGCATCTCTTCTCTCACTTTGTCTTTGGTTCCTCTCTTTGATCACCAAAATCAAAACTAAGAATGAAAGCAAACCCATGATTTGAAAATGATTGGAAAATTTGGCCAAACTGATCAGGAGACTGGGAGTCTTCTTTTGTTATCTTAAAATTAGATTCATCATTTTTTTTTTTTGGGTCTCATATGTAACTAAAATATCAGACATTCTTTGTGGAGAGAAAAAAAAAAGGAATATAAATAAAAGAAAGTGAATTCTTTTTTTGGTGTATTAAACAATTTGGTATCCAAATACCATATTGAATCTCAGCTAATTTAGATTTGAGATGGATAGAACTAAAAGGATGGCAAAGTGAGTTCTTTAAAACTTAACAAAGACTGGTTGTTTATTGCATATACTTAATAAAATAAAGAAACAGGATTTTAATTATACATACAAAAATTTTCAAGGAAACTCACTTGTGGTGCAAGTGACCTTGCCTTTCTTTCTTTTTCTATTTTTTGGGGGCTTTCTTCGTTGTTTCAATTGTCCCTTCTTACTGTAATAATTTTCCAAAGACGAATCAAGATCTAGAAAATTCTTTCGCATTGTATATACTTGAGAGCAGAACACGAACTACAAAAACTTTATCAGTCAAGTCAATAAAACAGAAGCACAAAATAAAGGAGTGCTTTGGATTTGGAACATGGCCCTTATTAGTTCTAGGTCTCACTTTCTTTAGTCGTGAGAAAAATTTCCAGGTTATTGCTAAATGCTAATGCCACTTTATGAAGTCTTCGTGGATGTGGGGTTTGCTTGTTCAGGCTCAACTTCCTTTAATAGTCATTGGATTTTCGGTCATCGTCAACAATTATTTTGTTGTTGGCAAAAAACTTTTCCCAATGAATGTGTTCGCACAATATGCGTTGCGAAAAATATGTTGCATGTGATAATAATAATAATAATAAAATCATTACTAATAATGAAAAACTTGTTTTTGAAAAACGAAAAGAAAGAAAGAAATTGGGACAGCTATCCCATTTTCGTGTTATTGCACTGCAGTTAGGCCGTAATTTCTAATCTCTCTCGTGTGAATGGTGGAATTTGTACCGCACGGTGATCTCATTCACATACGGCGAGCCTGTCAAAGCACTTGTTGAGAAAATTCTTGACTCTTTAATTTCATAAGCTGCTGAACATGACTTTCAACAGTCATGAAAATTGATGTGCTCATGGGTACTCTTAATTTCGTGACACGATAGATGTTGATTTTGGAATACCACACCTTACCGCTCGGACGCTATCAGATTATCAGATTTTACCGAGACTATGGGCTATGCTGCCATTAGAGCACCGTAATTGGACCATTACGTCAACCTTATCGGTCAAGAGTTCCTCTGTTGACCTGAGGGGCATTTTTATGGAGCTGAAAATGATTAAAAATGCGTGGAAACAAATAAGTTAGATAATATCCCCGGAAGATGGAATGAATGCTGAAAATATCTCTAGTATATTCCTGCGAAATTCAAGAGCCACCCCATCAAAATGATTCCAGAAATGCGATCCTTTTCTCCTTTTCTTGTCTTCTACTCCTTGGATAAAAGTAGTCTATGTTCCCACCAGCAGTTTAGATTTTAGTAAAATTCTGAGTCCTCATAGACTGGAGCACATGCAATACAATTGCATTGCAGCTACGATTATATGTTGGGATTGAGGTTGAGGCCATTAGGCTTATCCAAAATTTCTGTTAAAGTGTTTAAAAGCCAGTGTGAAAAGCATGTTGACCTGATTTTCACATATCGTGAAAATGTTTTATATTTTTAATAATTTTATAAAATTATTATTTAAAATTTATATCTCTTTTCTTGTATTCCTTGGATAATTTTGTTCCCACCAGCAGTTATAATTATAGTTTTGAGTCCTCATAGACTGGAGCACAAAGACCTCAATCCTGTCTAAGTAAAAGCAAAAGCGAGTATCAGGTACCCTTCCTCGAGCCAATCATCGTGTGCCCAGCGCCAAGAATTTATCGTCGGCTTAAAGAGGATTTCCCAGATGGCGTCTTTGAATTCGATTCTTTGATCAATTGAAATAAATAATCAAGAGATTCAAAAAAAGACTTCGGGTCAAAATCAGCTACCACCGTATTTTTTCAGTTAATGTTGAAGTCCAGGCAACAAATATCCATTGCAATTTGAGTAGAGAGGCGGCTGATTATCACACTAATTTTGGGGGATGCAAAAACTAATAAAAGAAAATGAAAAGCATTCCCCACTACTTGTCATATTTGGGATGCCAAATTTTTTGTGGTGACCGCATGAATTCAAGCCGCAGCAGATTTATATCCTTTAGTTAAGAGTATATATCCCCTAATAACATTAACGGGAGTAAATTTCCCAAAACAGACAACCGATTTGTAAAGCAATATCCACATATACCCAGAGCCCAGTAACAACTTCAGAAACAAAACAAAATTCCAAAAACAAAAAAAACAAAAAAATTGTTATTGATAGTTTGATACATAAATCACAATGGGCCTTTAGTATCCATTTATCCAGGAAAAGTAACAAAACTCCAACTCCGGATATTCAAAAGCAGAAATAGCAACATAAGATGGAAAGATACAGCTTCTCCATCATCAATGGTTCCTCCAGGTTTCAACAATGGTTTTATTCGAAACTGTAACTATACCAACTAAGCGGACAAAGCTAAGGGCCTTAGTAACACACTATTGAAGGGAAGAAAGCATTTAAGAGAGACATGAGTATGCGAGGGCCTTCTCCTCTGAGAGCTCCTCTGCTGTCAAGTCCAATTTCTTCCTTGATAATTCATCAATGCTGAGTCCTGTGTCAAGTTGAAAAATAAAATGGAGTTCGACGTTATACCAAGGATGTCAAATATAGAAACAAAATAATTTGAATAGGATAAAGTCTACATCGCTTGAAGGAAGCTAAAATTGCACCTACATGTCAAATAAATGCAACAAAGTCTTCAAAGGCTGAAAATAAAACTAAATCAAATATCCAACTCCATATCCCTTTTATCAGAATCTTAGCAGCAATAGTCCAGTTGCTCACAAGAAATTTTCAAAGAAAAAATATCAAGGGCCTGCTTGGTATGCAGGATTGGCTTGGGCTTGATCACATTTGAGTAGCTTAAAAATAGGGGATAAATGTTGTGGTCCTAAGCCCAAAATTTCGAGATGATTTATCCAGTGCCCCCATGGGATAAGTTGGGATAACTTTTTTAATTATCTAAATCATTTAAGTACTAAGTCATCTTGTAATTACAAACAAATTTATTTAATTAGTATAGTTTATAATAGTAGTTCTTCATAAAAAAACAATTTATAAATACAAATAATAATAACAGAGAAAAAATTATTTTATTAAATCTTTCCACTATAATATTTAATTTTTTTATTTATAATAATTAAATAATCTGATTTCTAACTACAAGATAATTGATTAAATTAATAATTAAACTTTTGGAAAATTAGATAAATTATCCTAACTTATTCCATGTTGAGCCGTGGGATGTTGGACAACATGAGAGCTCATCCACAAAATTGGGAGTTAAATGGTGGGTCCAGAACCTTTAGCTTCCACTTCTTAAGCTACCCAAACATGAGATTGGATTTGTCCAATCTCCCAGGCTAATCTTGCATACAAAACAGGTCCTAAATGTCCAATACCATACATATCATAGACAAAGACAGAAATACAGGAGAAAATTGATAAAACTACAAGTCATTTCAGGGTCTCAAAATAAAACACAGTATTCCATGCGTCTTAGTTTATGATAACCCAAGTGAACGTGAAAATAATGAATACAGCCTATGTAGTGAAACCAGCTACTCTATCTATCAGCAAGAAGGTATTTAACAAATGAGCCAAAAGGCATGGATGATCAAAGACCTCAACTATTAAAAGCAAAATGCAATGGGAGAGAGAAAAGACATTGGATTCAGGATCCCATCTGTACCTTGAACAATTGTCCATTCACCGTTGCGGCAGGTTACTGGGAATGAGTAAATGAGCCCAGCTGGTACATTGTATGAACCGTCAGAGTATACCCCCATGGAGACCCAAGTGCCCTACAATTGCAGTCCACAGTTCAAGCAATGACACCAGTTCAGTATATATCATTGGAGTAAAAATGAGAAGACTACCAACCTCAGGAGTTCCAAGAACCCAATCACGGATATGGTCACAAGCAGAGCTAGCAGCAGACAGAGCACTCGAGAGCTTTCTGGCTTTGATGATTGCAGCACCACGTTGCTGGACTGTGGTTATGAATTCTCCATTCAACCTTTCAATCAACGTATGAAATCATTGCAAAAATTCAATAACTCGACCTAAAAAATTCACCAAACTTTACTATTAATCAAGGGGACAAAAATATTTAAGTTTAATACCATGCATCATCCTTGACAAGCTCACGGACAGGCTTTTCCCCAGCTGCAGTATTGACAGTTGCATGGTTGACATCAGGGTACTGAGTTGATGAATGATTTCCCCAAATAATCACATTCTTAACATCAGATACTTGGACATTCAGTTTCTCAGAGATTTGTCCCAATGCCCTGTTATGATCCAATCTGGTCAAGCATGTAATGTTCTTAGCAGGGATTGATGGCGCAAATTCTTTCAGAATCAATGCATTGGTGTTTGCAGGGTTAGCGACAACTAGAACCTGAAATAAACAAGAGGGTCCAGTCAGTAATGGCACCAACAGTTCAGGAGCTTCATCAATAAATAGTTACAACAAGGAATCTCCATCGTCCTATGTACACATAAAAATCACAGTAAAGACTCATTAGAATTTGGGATAAAACTCCTCCTAACCATTAAGTCATTCAAGCATTTGATTTTAATTATCAAAATAGAATGCTGATCAAACCAACACAGACGCAGCTATTTTCCTAGAACAGTCTCTGAGTGAATAATATAGTTGAACCTAAAAAACAAAGCAAAATTTAGGGGAGCCACTAAAACTTCAGGGGGGTCAACAAAGTTTTCCAGAGCATTAAACATAATTACAATGTTTGAATTGCAACTGAAGAGTTGCAGCCACAGGCACATTCTCCAGTTTTCCCTAAACGATAAAAGGGAAAATGGATGATACTTTCCAACAAATCTGGCAGGACCGAAGGTTTATTATCTATACATCAAAGGAAAATTTTGGTGTCATTTAAATGCATGAGCTTTTCCTTTTAAACAAGTCTACCACCTTGCAGTTCGGAGCTGCGTGCTGCTCCAGGGCAGAAGCCTGAGCCTTGTAGATTGAAACGTTCTTTGACATCACATCTTTTCTCTCCATTCCTTCTTTTCTTGGAAAGCCACCAACCATAACGGCAATATTGACCCCAGTGCACGCCTCAACAGCATCGGTTGTAGCAACAACACCTGAAACAAACATGACAAGAGGTCAGTCTAATATGATCATAAAACAGAACCAACAGGTCCAGCACAAATCTCACACACAGAAATAATAATTATTCTCTACATCTACATGCGATATTTTTTCACAACTATGAAAAAAACGACCGTCACCTTTAAGAAGAGGGAATGCAGCATCAACCAACTCCATCTTCACACCATTCAATGCCTCTGCTGCAGGTGGGATATCAAGCATGTGCAGAATCACAGGCTGGTCAGTACCCAACATCACTCCCCTAGCAATCATGGGGACAAGTGCATAGCCAATTTGCCCTGCAACCCCATCAACATAGCAAAACACAGTCTCAGCACATAACAAAATACATCGACGTATAAACAAACAAGCATTAGAATAACTTAGCTAAATTTGGTATTAAAATAATCAAATTGGTATGAAACATAGGAACAGAAAATTAAAAACCAAAGTATATCTAAAACAGATGAAAATTTCTTTTTTGAAAATCTGTGAATATCACCAATGGAAATACAAAAAATCATTTAGTCTCAATAAACATTACATCAGCTCAAAATCATCTAACTAACAGGGTAGCCGGATCGGGTGACAAACTTCGGGCATTAGACCAAAATATTCAAGTGGTAATTATCACACAAGTCTAAGAAACAAACATTGATACTCAGATCGGTTTAAAGCTAACATTTTTAATTCCCGATCGTGTACAGTACGTAATATAATTATTTCTTACAATTATAGATCTTCATAAAAACAGATCAAAGCAGTGATCAGTTTAAATAATAATAATAATAAGACTTCGCTAGATCTCCATCGACGGAGTGAGAGATTACAGTACCTGCGGCGCCGGTGACGAGAACGCGAACTGGTTCCTTGGCCATTGATTCGGATCAGAGATGTATCACAGGAAACGAAAACGTTTTTCGAGTAAAGCGATAAAAGGAGAGCTTCGATGGAGTGATAGTGGATGAAGTGGGCGATATTTATGCTGCAAGTAGATGATAAAAAAGGCAGGCGAGGCGTGGTCGTCCTGCGAACGCCAGGTGCAAAAACGACGTAGTTTGGAGTTCTTTTGATAAAGAAATTAGAGAAAAGGACGCAGACATCCTTAATGTTTAATAAAGGAACACAAAACTCCTTAATATTTTAAAAAAATTATTTATACCTTCAAATTTTATAATTTTATTATTATATTCTTTTAGTAATTTATTAATTATATAATTTATTTATATATTATTAATAAAATTAAAAAAATACCCTCATTATTTAATTTTTCTATTTAAATTTTTGTCAATTTTTTTTTCAAACTAAATAAATTTAATCCATTACTTAAGAATAAAAATAAATAAAATTAGTTATTAATACCATAAGAATAACAATTATTTGTGATTATTTAAGCATGATTATTTTTTTTTATTTTGTTGATTATAAGTTTAAATTATTTTTTTTAAATAACAATTCTCTACATGTCAATTATTTAAACTTATATAATCAACAAAATAAAAAATAATAATCATGCTTAAATAATCACACAATAATTAATTTTATTTTTATTTTTAAGTAATTGATTAAATTTATTTAATTTAAAGAAAAAATTTGACAAAAATTTAAATAGAGGAATTAGGTAATGAAGATGTTTTCTTAATTTTATTAATAATAACAATATATGGACAAATTACACAATCAACAAATTATTAAAAGTATATAACGGTAATTACATATTAAAATTATAAATTTTGGGAGTGTAGATGTATTTTTTAAAATATTAGGAAATTTTATATCCCTTTATCAAATATTGGGAATGTCTATGTTCTTTTCCCAATAAATTACTTGACTACGGTGTCGTTTTTTGGCTTTAAAAGTCGAGAAGGGGCGCGGGTGGGTGCGTGCGTGCGTGCGTCCGTCGAACGAATACACCGTTGAGACTTCAGATGCGTGCTCTGGTGTGGGGCCCGTGAGTGAAGTGGACACCGTAACGACCACACATCATGCGTCACGTAGTGCCGGGCGGTTAGCGCTAGGGTCAGCAAACAACCAAAAGTATAACGAGTTGATGGCCGTTGATAACTTCGAATACTGTCACAACATGTACACGTGACATATATACAAGAGCATTGCGATTTGACATACTTATTAAATTAATTATTATTTTTGATAGTATAGCTTTTATAAATAAAATTTTTATCTAAATTTTTTTAATTATTTTATTATCAATAAAAATTATTTTATTAAAAATCATAAGATTATTTTAATAGATAAACCTTTTTAAATTATAAAAAATGAAACAAAATAAAATAGTTAAATAATATTTTAAATATCTTAACATTTAAAAATGATTTTTCAACATGTACTTTAAAAAGTCTAAATTTAAGTTTTTTCAGTAGAGACAAAATAGTTATTTAATTTTTAAAAACTCTACCAAAAATTAAACCGATCTAATAAGATTTTGATAAAAAATTTACTTGGTATATAACCTAAACTAGATTTATTATTTAGAGGAATATCAAACATAAAATCGGTGAAAATAAACAAACACATGAACCAATAGAGAAATCAACGAATTAGGAAAGCTCTTTAACGAAAAATAAAAGTTTTAACCAAAAATTATTTTACAATTTGTCAATATCAAACTTTTAAAATTAAAAATTATAAAATTACTTTAATAGAGAAATTTTTAAAATTATGAAAATAACTAAAATAAGATTGTCAATATAAATATATGATTTTAGCTATTTTAATATCAAACATAAAATCAAAAAAATTCAACTTTACTCAATAAGAGAGAAATTTGAATCGATCTAACGGAAATAAAAATACTTTAATATAAAATTAGATTTTATTTAAATATCAAACATAAAAAAAATAAGTTAAACACATAACCAATAAGAGAAATTTTTATAAAAATTTATAATCCGATCTAACTAAAAAAAAAAGCTTAATAACATATAAAAAAAAATTTAACTTAATTTTTTTTTTTTTTTAGATTTTTAATTATTTTATTATCAATAAAATTTTTTTTATTAAAAATCATAAGATTATTTTAATAGATAAACTTTTTAAAATTATAAAAAATGAAACAAAATAAAATAGTTAAATAATATTTTAAATATCTTAACATTTAAAAATGATTTTTCAACATGTACTTTAAAAAGTCTAAATTTAAGTTTTTTCAGTAGAGACAAAATAGTTATTTAATTTTTAAAAACTCTACCAAAAATAATCAAACGACAATAAGATTTTGATAAAAATTTATGAGATAAAATAAACACTTATAATTATTAGATAAATCATACTAAATAATTACTAGGCTTTGTTTAGTACAGCTTTTGAAATAGAGCTTACTTAAGTAAATCTTTTGTTAGGAAAGCTCTTTACAAAGTAAAGTTTTTACCAGAAAAAATTTTAGTTGTGTGGTTGTCAATGAGAACTTTTATTAAAAATTATAAAATTACTGTAATAGATAAAATTTTTAAAGTTATGTTATGAAAATAATAAAATAAGATTGTCAAAATAAATATATGATATTTTAGCTATTTTAATATTTTTAAAAAAAATTCAACCTTTACTCACAAAAGCCAAATTTGAGCTATTCTTAATAGAGGTAAAATAGTTTATTTAAAGTTCAAAAACTCTACTAAAAAATAACTAAATAATAACATAATTTTTTATAAGAGCTTATAGGATTAATAAGTACTTATGACCATCAGATAAGTTATATTAAATAGCACTAACTTTAAACATAATTTTTTTTTATTATGCCTCTATTAAGTTATAACCTATTCATAGTAATAAAAGTAGTGTAGTCCCAATAATATGACTATAGAAATATTTTACTGTATGACAATAATTAAGACCATTTTGTCATACATATATCCATAACTAAGACCTTTTTGTCACACACATATGATAAAAAAAAAAAAAATTAGAATGTGCATGTAAATTTGGAAGATGAATTTCTCAATTATGTTTGATTAGTTTCTTTTTTTTTTTTGTATAAATTAGTTTTTGAGCCACTAAAAACATAAATGGGTGTTTACAATTTCATTATTCTAGTTAGACTTGCCAAAATAGGTAATTGGATAGTGTTCATGTCTTGTTAACTTTGTATCATGTCAAATCTAAGTTAACTCAAACCCGATTCATTTAATAATTTAAGTCAACTCAAACATGATTCATTTAACAATTGTGTTAAAATATTAAAACTCAAGTCAGACACAAAAATAAATGGGTGACACAAAACAGTCTATTTAATAACTAGCTGAACTCGTCACCTAACACGACACAATCTAATAACATGTTTAATACTCACCTGACACGATTTACACTAAATATTTTGCAGCTATTTTGACAAAAATTGCACTCTTTTATATATCTGAATAAATTTATAAATTAATATTATATACCAAAATATCATACATATATATTATTGAAGTTTTAAGTCTTTCTAGAATTTTATAAAATCGAACATTATATAAATACTCGTCATTCACAAGTAATCGTATCATTAATGGGATAAGGTGGTTAAGAACTCAAACCTTAACCAAATATAAAGAAAATTATGTTACTCATATATGACTCATTTAATAATCTTTATAAAGTTAGATGATTCAAACTTACTTATTTGTATGTGCATCAAGTAAATAGATCGTGTCAAATTTTACTAGCCGGTGAGACAATTAAGGAGCCACGGTGTCACTTAAACGACCGACACGTCAAGAAATAAATACAAATTTTTTATCCGACTTTTGTTAAGAAATGAGAAATAGTGCTTCGAGGACATTTGGAGATTACCAATAATGTTACGTGGGCTCAATGGGCAAAGGCCCAAAAAGAGAGTTGTAGTGGCAGTGTTTGGCAAGCCCAAAAGTAATACACGCTACATAAAATATTTGAGGAAGTTCTAGAATTTGTTTTTGAAAATAGAGAAGTTACTGGAATCTTGTCTCCGGCTTTGTTGCTTATAAGCGGACGTAAAAATAGAACGGTGAGAAGGAACAAGTTACGAGTAGCAGGAGGCGGTCGGTCACAATCTTTTATTTTAATTCCCTTCGTCGTAGCCCCTCGCCGACTATTGAAACTGTCACTGGTCTCTCCATTAACCATCTCCATCGTTTCTATTGCATTCCAACATGACTACTGCGTCAGGTTCATTACTCTCTCTCGAGTTCTTTATTTTTATTTTCGAATCTTTCTGCGGAGTACCCAGTTGCTTACATTATGCTTGATGCCTATAGAATAATTATGGTAAATTAATTCTAAAGAAAAATTGACTTAAGAAATGGATGATTAAAGTGTACCCATATAAATTATGTCATCAGCTTTCTTTAAAAAGAATGAAAAAAAAAATTAAGTGAATTGGAAGGATTGTGTTATATTCTGACAACTTTACATTTGTAATGACGAATTTTACATGGTACATTGTTGTTATTAAATTGGGATAAGCCATAGAGACGAGGAGGGCTGAAATTTTTGTATTTGGTAACATCTGAGGCATTCCGGGCGTTTATGCAAGTTTATGTCTGGTTTTCTTTTGAGTGTATAGTTCATATGATAACTAGAGCTTTCTTGTATTCTTAAATTTAACTCATTGCTGTGGCGATTGTAGTGGCGTTCAAATCAAGGGAGGATCACAGGAAGCAGTTGGAATTGGAGGAAGCACGAAAGGCCGGGCTTGCACCGGCTGAGGTTGATGAGGATGGGAAGGAAATTAACCCTCACATTCCTCAGTATATGTCTTCTGCCCCTTGGTATCTTAATGCCGAGAGACCTGTAAGCATCTTCCCTTCCGGTTGCCTTCTTTTCCATTGTATCATAGTTTAAAGGCTCTGTGTGTATGCTGATTGAGCATCTTCATTTTTTTTTAATATAGAGCTTAAAACATCAAAGGAAATGGAAATCTGACCCAAACTACACTAAATCCTGGTATGATCGAGGTGCGAAAATATGTCAGGCAGATAAGTACAGAAAGGGTGCATGTGAAAAGTAAGTGGATGTTGTATTACTCCATATTGTTCCACTTCCTACCTTTCTTCCAGATTATAATTCTTAAATTTGGGATGCTTGTTGGAGTAAGTTATGGGCTATCCAATTCAGAAAAAGTAAAAAGTTATTAGAAATCAAAACCATGCTTATTGTTATTATTATTTTTGTAATCTAAAAGATTCATATGATGATTATTGTAGTGGTGGTGTTATTTTGAGGATTTTACGGGTGCCTATGTGTATAACCGAGATGAGGGAAAATAAAGTTCACTGCACGGAAAAGATTGTGGATGCTGAAATAAGAAATTACCTCTGTTGGATTTTCCATGTATTTTTGTATTTATTTATCTCAGCACCTTTCTATGTGAGGAATCTTGGAAATTTTTAATCCAATTATAGATAGCTTTTCCCAATATTTCATTCTACTGCATATTATCTGAGCATCCTTTATATGTACCAGGAATCTGAGAAGTTTTTTTGAATCTAATGCTATCTATGTAAAACTCTTATTATATCAGAGAAAGAAGAAAAATGCTAGTGGTGCTGTAACAATCTTTCCTGTGCAATAAGTTTGGGATGAGTGGAAAGAATGAGAGAGCATGGTAAGAATTTCCAGACTATTAACTGTCAGTGTTTGGCCCAGCTCCTGAGCTTTGCAGCAGTGCCTATGTTGGAATTGATTTTTCGTCCTCTTCACTTAATTTCTATAATATGTTCTGTTTCTTTCATTTTTGTTTATTGTGGTAATAATTTCCAGATCATCTACCTTATGATTCTTTCTTTACCATTACCCTATGTTATGTTTCCTGTTCATTATACGACTTGAGGACATATAGCAGGTACTATATAGCTGGTTTCAGGAAGGAAAGGAGTTTAGGGTTATGTACTGTTTAAGGAAGCTGAAAAGCCTAATTGCTGCTACAGTGGCTTGACTCCACTTATGGGGATTATACTATTATTATTATCATATTAAATGACAAAAATTTTAGTTTAGTGAAACCTAAGAGGACCCAATGAAGTTATTTTACGTGGCTATTAAAAAATTGAGTCACCTCATTTACCTGCCTTTTCTCCTTCTATGGGAAATGACAATGTGGGCCTTGAGAGATGTAATCTTCTCTCTGATTACAAGGGGGACTCTTCCTCTTTGTTTAGCTTTTTGTAGTCCCCTCTACTTCCCTCAATCCAACACTACCATACTCTACTCAAATAAAAGTAATAGTTGACCATGTGATTTTACATTTGTTTTTTTTTTTTTGGGGTTACTAATTATAGTAAAGTTGTGTTTCATAAGTGACCTAAAATCTCCATTTCCATGTTTCAGCTGTGGGGCAATGACGCATAATGCTAAGTCATGCATGGGGAGGCCTCGAAAAATAGGAGCAAAATGGACAAATATGCACATAGCACCCGATGAAAAAATAGAGAGTTTTGAACTCGATTACGATGGCAAACGAGACCGATGGAATGGTTTTGATCCAGCAACATATGCACTTGTTATTGAGAGGTATGAGGCAAGGGATGAAGCTAGAAGGAAGTACCTAAAAGAACAGCAGCTGAAAAAATTGGAGGAAAAGAACAGTAAGCAGAATGGAGAGGGCGGAGTTAGTGATGAAGATGATGATGAAGATGCTCTGAAAGCTGATGAAGCTAAAGTTGATGAGAGTAAACAGATGGATTTTGCTAAAGTTGAGAAGCGTGTCCGCACTACTGGAGGTGGAAGCACAGGAACTGTCAGGTGTGCTTCTTAATATATATGCTTCCTCACCGTTGTTATTATTGTTGCTGTTGTTGTTATTGTCATCTGCAATGTGATGCATTTGTTCTTTAATTTAACATTGTTTTGTTTCCAGAAATTTGCGTATTCGGGAGGACACAGCAAAGTATCTTTTGAATCTTGATGTTAATTCTGCTTACTATGATCCTAAAACACGGTCTATGCGTGAAGATCCTCTTCCTGATGCTGACCCTAATGAGAAGTTTTATGGAGTGAGTTCCTTTGAAACTGCAACTTTATGGTAAATGCCTTTGGTATGCTTAAGCTGAAGTCACTAACATGGTTTTCATTTGTTTATTTGTTACGTTTACAGGGAGATAACCAGAATAGACTTAGTGGGCAAGCATTGGAGTTCAAGCAACTCAATGTTCATGCTTGGGAAGCCTTTGAAAAAGGCCAAGATATCCATTTGCAAGCTGCTCCCTCACAAGCTGAATTACTGTACAAGAATTATAAGGTCATCAAGGAGAAGCTGAAATCACGTCTTAAAGACACCATTGCAGAGAAGTATGGAAATGCTGCGAGTGAAGAAGAAATTCCAAGGGAGCTTCTAGTTGGACAAAGCGAGAGGCAGGTTGAATATGATCGTGCTGGAAGAATTATTCAAGGAGTGGTAATGTCGTCCAAAGTTGAACTATGGCCTTATATTCCGCAGTTATTGGTTTTTTCTGGACCATATCTGCTTGTGCAAATAGTTATCTGTTTTTCAAGTCTTGCTTAATAGTTGACAACTTCTTAAACCATAGAAGTGGGTACAGGCCTGAGGAGATATTAAAAAACAAATTAAGGAATTTCTTTCGACTTTGAGAAACTAAATAATTTATCTGTGTTAGTTTATTTGGTGGAGTTCTAAATGTAATTTCTTATGGTATCATGAGTGTCTAAAGATACAAAACATATGTAAGATTGTTTGTCGAATAATTAGATCAATAATTGTGCAAGCAATTAGCAGAAGTGGCTAGGTCTATTTTTCTTCCATTGAGTGCCGGGAAACATTCTTCTGGCTTACTTTTTTCCCTGGTTCTTATGCAGGAGTCTTTTCTTCCGAGAAGCAAATATGAGGAAGATGTTTACATTAACAACCACACAGTGTTTGGGGCTCATGGCGGAAGGATCATCAGTGGGGCTATAAATGCTGTAAGCAAACAATTAAGAACAGTTACTGCACTGGAGCAGCTGGAATTGAAGCTGCTGAAGCAGCCGCAGACTTGATGAAGGCTAATGTTTCTCGTAAAGCTGGCTCTGAAGGTATGGACTTCTACAAGTTCATATGATCTCGTTCTAGTAGCTTAGATGCTTATGCCAACATTTCTGCGGTAGTTAATTTCAAAATAATACTTGGGTTTATGGGTTAATGGTTAGCATCAATGAGTCCTCTCTTTTCTTTTGATATAAACCTTTGAAAATATATATGTCACTTGTAATGTTCTTTGTGATGGGTTTCAATCAATTACTTTAATCATTGTGTTTTAAGTGCCTGTTTCCCTCTTCTGATGGAACTGCTAACTTGAATGTCAGACATGCGTGCCCCAGCTGAGGAGAAAAATCTTGCAACCTGGGGTACTGATGTGCCTGATAGCTTGAATCTGGACCAGAAGCAACTTGCTGAGGCACTTAGGAAGGTGAGTTTGCGAACCATTGATTCCTGGTTTTGTTACAGTATATAAATAGCGATTTTCAGTCCATCTGATTACACCATAGAGTAGATTTTCTATCAGCACTGCCTTGTACAATTTTATTGTTGCTTCTTCTTATTCTTAGTTAATTGCTTATTTGTCATAAAAATTTTGGCAGGAAGATGAAAGGAAGAAAGAAGAGAAGGATGAAAGAAAGCGCAAATATAATGTTAGATGGAATGATGAGGTATGATTTAATGCTATTCCAAGTGTGTTGGTATAGCCATTAACTATAGAGCTTAGTCCAATTTCCTTATGTTCTTAAATCATCTAATGCTGTTGTAGGTTACTGCTGAAGAGATGGAGGCATATCGAATGAAGAAGATACATCACGATGATCCGATGAAGGATTTCCTGCACTAGTTTTGACTATATTCTTTCAACTAACAGATGCAGACTTGAAAAGCATAATTTGCATTGTTATCAATGAAAGTTGAGAACCTTGCTTAGAACTGCTATGGTTTGAATTCTCCAATTATTTGACATCTTAGTTGTTGTGTAAATGAGGATTGGAATGAGAAAACTTCCATTGGATGTGGTCTCTATGGTGCTGTAATTGACTTTGTTTTAATGGAAGATCTCTCTGGGCTATAAATTACTGCATTGATGAAATGAAAACAAAATTTCAGAAATAATCACCAATAATGATGACGATTCCTTTCGCACTGAGTTCTTGTACCCTCAAGTTTTTGTGTCATTTCTCGTTTTAATAAGTATTGTTCTTTGGGCTTTGATTGCAAACTTTGTAAATAAATTCTCATGTTCTGCGATTGGAATTGTCTACTAATTGCAATTTAAGGAACATTCAAACAAGCTTTGTGTACATCGAAAACCAAAACGTATACAAAATAAATTTTACAAAACCAGTCTTCTCTGTAGAATCTACATATGCGAGCACACCAAAAGACGGGACCCAAAAAAAAAAAAAATTCCCTATTATCAAACAATTGTGTTCAACCAAAAAAGAAGAGAGAAACCCAGAAATCTGTAAGCTAAAATCTGAAAGGGCCCCTGTAATTTTATATGTTTGTGTGTGTATGACTTCCGTGCGTTTCGTTGAAAAAGAAGCAAGCATGAAAGCTAAACAAAGATAATTAAATAAACGAAAAGCTATAAAATGTTTAAGCGCTCCTGGCCAGCATCTCTTGGAACTCAAGAAGCGATCTCTCCCTTTGGATCTTCATATCTTCACGAAACTTGTAAATAAATTCATCAGCTCTTTCATCCACACATCTCAGCTGTGGAGATGAAGCAACAACAGCATTCCATGCATCTTCAACGCTATAAAAGCTCTGCTTATTACTCTTTTCGTGGGCAGTGACTTCCTTTCCTCTGCTGCTTGTCTCTGCAGCATGATGTGCGTGGTTAGCAGTCTTTGCATGTGCTGACGATGATGAAACAGGCTCTGAGTAAAGATTGTCTATGAAAATTGCTTCAAAATCTCTTCGATGTTGCTGGTAGTATTGGCGGTAGAGGTAGTTGTATCGGCTGCGGCGATGTGTGGTTTTGGTGAGGAAGCGTTTCTTGAAGGGAATGAAGAGATGGAGGGAGCAAAAATTGATGAAGCGATGAGTGGTTGTTCTGAGGGTTTTTGGTACGTTGAGGCTTTGGAGTCTTGATTGGAGATTGCTTGTGAAGCTCTTCCATGCCCTTTTGGCGGGCTTAAGCTTCTTTGAAAGGCTTGAACGATACATCAAATCTAAGCAAATTATGATTTGTTTGAAAGAGCTATGAGTTTGAGGAGGCAGACAACGTTGGATGGTTCTTATGTAAAGGAGCTGCATACCTTCTTTGAGCCTCCTCATTGGTTTTACTTTCTCTCATGTTGTTGGTTGTACAAAATTGCCCATGTATCTTCACTAAATTGCTGGACTGCCATTCTCTAGCTTTCATTATTGCAAAAGGAGTTGAGAAAGTTTTTAGGAGGTGTTTGGTTGGAAGGAGAGGAATGGAGAAAGTGAAGTAATTTAAATTCTTTATTTATTTTCTTTGTTTGATTTACCATAATTTTTATGAATTTAATTTCCACTAGAATTTAATTTACATTATAATGTGGAATTTAGATTCCACCCTAAAGAGTGATGAATTTGAATTCCTCCTCTATTGGAAACCAAAACATCCAAAATTACCCTTTCAATTTTTATTAACTTGTTTAATATTATCAAATAATTTTTATTTATAATTTTATTTTATCAATTTAATATTGTAGATAATTAATTTTATATTAGTAATTTAATAAAATTACTTTATTTATTTAATTTTAAAAAATATAAATACAAATTATTGGTCGGCCGGGACATCATCGTTGCCATGCCCGGACCGCCGCCAGGCTCGTAGCGTGGAGCGTCACCCGCCTATACGTTAGATGTGACCGGCAGATCAAGCGTCATTATACCATCATATAAATGAAAAAATGAATCTATCTTCCTCAAATCCGGTAAAAAGAAATTGGAAAACTTTCTAACTATCTCAGATCCGGACAAACATCAAGTATTTTGGCCAAATAAGTTGTTTCAATCCATAGATCGTCAAGTTCTAAGTATTTTCATATAATTCTTGAGTTGAAATGACATGGTGGAGTTTTTTTTTTCAAATAAAATTTTAAAATTATAATATATTAATTAAGAAATTATTTGTATTATGTCATAATTTATTTAGAAATAAATTAAATTAAACTAATTTTAAAATAAAATTATGTTAATAAACTTTTTAAATGGAGTTTAATTATAAATATAATGATATTATCTAAAATAAATTTTTATTAGGTATTTATATAATATATTAAATATAAATTTATTGTTTAATTTTTTAATTATATTTATGCTAAATATTAAAAGTTTAACACTAAAGGGTGAAAATGTCCAAATAAAAATTAGGACATTTCCTTTCTTTGTATAATTTTAGAACAAATCAAACATTAGAAAATAATTTCAATATACTCTCCTCTCCTTTCTTCCACTTTCCTCTACTCTCCTCTCCCTTCCTTTCTTAAAACCAAACACCTCCTTAGGTCCTCCTCTTGCTGTATACTCCTTTCCGTTTGATTATTACCACACATATCTATCCATAAATCATGTCGCATAAATAAATATGCACATAACAAAGAATTTAATAGATGAAAAAAATATATAATAGAAGCCCTTTGATTATTTTCTTTTACTATTGTGTGGGTATGTAACTAATTTTTCATTTTAGAATTTGTGGAGAATAGTAATTCGAGTCATCAGTTTTCTTAAAATAGTATAAGAAATTTGAGGTTATCATTTTGCCCAATAAGATTAGAGAGTGAATTTTTGTTTGTGTAGAAGTTTATTCAAAAGGGATTTTTGAAGTTCTTTTATGATGGCAAAGCAGCAATTGTAAGTTTTTGTAACAGAAAAAAGGAAGTACTTTCTTCTTGTAGCAGCCTTTAACTTTCGGCAAACTTGGAGGGCCGGCTAGGGCCCGGGAGCAATCTTGCTTGGGTCCTAAGTTAACCTAATTTAGTGAGAAATAAAAGCGAAATCCTGTAAAGCGCAACATTGAGTTGAGTTGAGTTGAGTTGTTTGGTGGATTTCCACATTGGGTTGAGTTGTCGTGGGCTCCATGTCAATTATACTAAATAAGCTGGGGGTCAAATACAATGGTGCAATTATATTTATGCAAAAACAAAATTTTATAGAGAAATGAGGGTTATAATGAAATTTCACTCATTGTGTACCCTATTTTTATGCTATTGCCTCATTTACCAAATTCTTAACCACTATATTATTAGTCATTATCCTAGTTTTAATTAATTGAGTTTTGGGGAACTCTTTTACTGTTTATTCCTAAATCCTAATATATTCTGTTGTTCGTTCCTAGGTTTTCAACAACCACCTAATATGTGTTAATTAGAGAGTGGAATTAGATATACCTACCTAGTAAATTAATACCCTCCATTTATTATAATTATGATCCCTATTTTTATTTTCATTTTTTTTCTTCCAGGTACATGATTACAAAAGGAGACTTGTTCTATGATCAAATATTCTTAGAATTAGTAAGCACAAATCATCTTTCAGTTTGATGAAAGATAACTTTTTCCTATGTAATTGGATTAGAGTAAACTAGAATCAAAGTATAAGAATTCTACATGAAGATGAAAAATTTTTCCTTCTATGCTTTTAATTGGATTGTTTTTGGAGCGTTTATTTTATATATGTCTGTACGTTGGCATTTTATAAAATACAGACTCATTGCTTTTAGTTGTTAAGGAGGACTTTATAAAATATGAATCCATTATAAAATCATTTATACTTTAACTAAAGAAAGAAACAATACTGACCATATCAGAAAATACTTCAGAAGAAAACTCTAGATCTTCAATTGTATTGGCAGAAGGTATCATGTCCTAATCATCTTCATTACAAAAGACAACAGCAGTTGAATATTATATAATTAACTGACTGTCATTCAAACAATCAAAATTATCTAAACATTAATCTAGTTTAGTCTTAACTTAATCTTATAATTGACAGATTTCGAGGGGACCCAATGGCCATGTGATATCGTGAATTTGTGATGGGTTGTCACCATCCTTTTAAAACTTTTAAGTAGTCCATTCAAATCCACCATTTGCGGAGTCTAGAGGAAAGCAAGGCTAGCTTTCACCTTTCCAAATTGTAAAGATCTCGATTTTATTTTATTTTATTTTATTTTATTTTTATTTTCCCTCTTATCAGAAAGCAATGCTTTTATTGTCTTTGCTTCACAGATAGCGGATTCCAGACCTCAATTAAGAACATGAAATATGAATGAAGAAGAGTGAGATAATATTTAACTAATTAAAGAGTAATTTTATTACAAAATTGAAATAAAGATGCAAAGAAAAAGGAAAATACAATACAAGTCATTGCACACCACAGCACCACCTTTATTAGCACAACTATTATTTGATCAATAATTCTTGGATGCTTTATGCTCGGAATAAGGTAAAGAACTCTTCACTGACTTTGCGGAAATAGACGAGCATCTGGTCCCTGGCTGGCAAGTTTTCTTTGATGAGAGGGTGATTCACAAACTTGGTGCTCCATTCAGTGATGACTGGAAATTTCTGAGGGTCAAGAATTTGAAAGGATCCAGCTTCTTCCCAAACAGGCAGCCAGTAAAGAATCCAACCAAATGCAAGTTCCAAATACCCAATATTGCTCTCCCCTTCAGCAAACAACAAGCCGCTCTTTCCTTTGAACTCCCCTTCTATCTTCTCCAATCCTTCTGCAAATTCTTTCGCATTCTTCTCCTTTGCCTCTCCTTTCAAAACCAGAGCCATAAATGCTTTCGTCATCTGAAACCAACAATACGGGAAAAGAAATGATTTACGAAATCTCTATTTGGCGCTTCTGGCACAATTCGATCAGTAAACACTTGTTAATGTAGTTTGACTATTTAAGTTGTTTGATGAAAAAACAAAAAAACATATGATAGTTATTATTTTATCAAAATTATTAAATTTAGAAGTCATTTATAACACCAATATCAACTTCTATTTCAATTATAATTAGTCTGTAATTTTTAAACTACAACACCATAAAACATATATACAACTAAAATTGAGCCTAGAAACAATGAACAAGTGTGTAGAGGTAAGTAAGCAGTACGCAAGTCATATTTACCAGTTCTTCTGAATATTTAGCCCAGAAACGAGCCATGGCTCTTTGGTAAGAGTCTCGAGGCAACAAAGGATTTTGCTCCCATGTCTCATCGATGTACTCAAGAATAATAAACGACTCATTGACCACTTTCTCGCCATGAATGAACACAGGAACCTTCTTATGAACTGGGTTCAGTTCCAAGAGCCTGGGGCTCTTGTTAAAGATATCTTCTTCAATGTATTCATAATCAACAACACCCTTCTGCTGCAGAGCGACTTTTACTCTGAACACAAATGGGCTTGCCCAAAACCCCAAAAGCTTCACTTCTTCGGCCATATTATTTTCGCTACTAATTAATTGATCTCTGTAATGGTTTGTGATGAGATGATTTATTTCTTGTGGTGGTGGTGATGAGATGATATTCTCTGTGTAATAATTAAATCCTTTAGACATCTTACAGTGCAGCGCTGCATCTTACACAGCGGCTGCCAAAAACTTGAACAACCGGTATTTTACCGGTTGTTCATTGAATAATTTTTAAAATTTGTTTTTAATGCTTAAAAAAATAAAATGAAAAAAATGAAAATTTTAAATTTGAAACATAAAGATTAATTAAATGAGAAAAAATTTTAAAATTTTTTAACATAAATAAATGTTAAAAAATTATAAAAATAATTATATTCTGATTTTTTTGTTAAATATCAATTTAATGGGTGGATTTTTCAAATTTATTTTGCGTGTCTCTAATTTTGGTTAGCTTTCTCATTTATTGGTTCATTTATTTCAATTTTTCAATCCATTGATTTTGTATTTAATGTTCTTACTAAATTCGTTAAATACTAATATTTTAGGTTAAATTACAAGTAAGTTTCAATTCTAGTAGGATAAGTCCTTAATTTTGGTTAAAACTTTCTCCTTTATTGGTACAAGAGTTTCAGCTAATAATTTCAGTATTTTTGTGTTAGATGTTCTTATTATCTATATAAAATTTCAATTATTTGGGTTAATTACCAAACTACATCGTAGCGTTTAATTTTTAGTTGGATGTGTATCAAATTTTGGTTAAACTTTCTCAATTATAGGTTAATATATTTCAACTTTTCAGTCTATTAGTTTTACATTTATTATTCTTGCTAAAATCATTAAAAATCAATATTTTGGGTTAAATTCTAAGTGAATTTCATTTCTCGTCAGAATAATTCCTTATTTTAATTAAACTTTTTCCATTATAGGTTCATGTATTTCAACTAATAATTCCAGTAATTTTGTGTTGAATGTTTCTATTATTGAGGTAAGATTCCAATAATTTGGGTTAAATTTACCTTGTAAAATTTTATTTTTGATTCTATCAGTTCAGTTCCTGATTTTCGTTAATTTGTCTCAACTTTTTAATCTACTAGTTTTGTCCTACTAAAATCGTTGAATACCAATATTTTGCGTTAAATTCCAAGTATATATCATTTCTCGTTGGATAATTTTCTTAATTTTGGTTAAAATTTCTCTTATGTAGGTTCATTTATTTCAACTAATAATTTCACTAGTTTTGTATTGAAGGTTCCTATTATCTAGTTAAAATTCCAATAATTTGGGTTAAATACTAATTGACTTTGTAAAATTTTATTTCTGGTTGGATTAATTCCTAATTTTAGTTAATCTTTCTCAATTATAGGTTTATATATTTCAACTTTTCGATTCATGAGTTTTGTGTTTAATATTTCTACTAAATTCGTTAAGTACTAATATTTTGAATTAAATTACAAGTAAATTTCATTTCTCATTGGACTAGCCCTACTTTTGGTTAAACTTTCTTCTTTATTGGTACATAAGTTTTAACTAATCATTTCACTAGTACTATATTGAATATTCTGATTATTTATATAAGATTTTAATAAATTGGATTAGATACGAAATCTACTTTTTAGATTTTATATATTGTTAGATTAGTCATATATTTTGATTAAACTTTCTCACTTATGGGTTTAATTATTTTAGTTAATTAGTTCAATACTTTTGTGTTTCAAGTTCTCAGTGCCTACGTTAAGTTTCAACATTATTGGTTAAACTCCAAGTTGATATTATAAAATTCAAAGTAAACATTTATTACAAAAAACAAATAATAATATTATTAGGAATTTCATTTTACTCCTCTTATTTCAGTAAATATCAACTTGCAATATATTAAAATTTCATTATTGTAACCCCTACTCAATTTTCTACAAACTACAATCAACATTGTAAGTTTAAAAATTAGGAACTACCTAATCTAATAATGTGGGAATATTTTTTTTTTCTCTTTTTGATCTTTTTGACTTCATGAGATTTCTTAAACTCAACTTATTTATACTTGATCTTTTGATCGTTATAAATATGCCTATTTTATTCATTCAAATTAATTGTATCCATTTTCTTTCCAAAATTTAAATTCTTTGATATCTCGTCACTTCAACCAAAATTTCATTTTTAACAATAGCATATGCAATCAGCATAGCTCAAATTTTTATTTTTCAAATGTTTATGATAATACAAATTATTTATTTATTATATGATTATCCCAGGAATAGTGAAAATTAATTTTATATTGAAATTTTAAGATTTGGAAATTAGTATTTGCTTTGAATCCAATTCAAACGAGTCACCATTTATTTATTTTAATTAATGCTTTAAGTACAGTAAATGCAATTCAAATTAAACAATATTTTGTAAAAAAAACACATTCGAAAATTAATGCAATCAAGAAAAAGAAACTATATTAAAACGTTAATTTTGCTTCCTATAATAAGTTCTGAAAGGAAATTTTTTCTTATAGGTAAATTCAACATTATAATTTAACAATAATGTTGACTGCTATTTAAAACTATTTATTTATTGCTTCAAATTGCAATCGTTTTTTATAAGTCATAAAAATTACATTTATTTAAAAATATACATATATAGTTGGATACTTAATTTATATCTTAATTGATGTTATTTTATTTTTAATAATTATATTTCAGTGATAGTTTATTTTATTGTATACTAATAGTGTAATAAATTTGTGATAATTGATCATACATCATATTTTTCATTGATTACTACACGAATTATATAATATCTATTTTATAAGTGAGTATTACTCAAATTAATATATTATACTTTACAATTTTAATTATCATACTTAAATCATATAATCACATATGCAATTAAGCATAAATTATGAAAAGTCCACTTCCCAAGGATTGGGAAAATGATCAGTAGATTCTTGAGTTTTTACTAGGAGATGCTAAAACTCCTTTTGACTATAATGTCTTTTAACTTTATTAATTCAAAAAAATTGACTCTAAAATTTTATAATAAATAGAAATATAATCTTAAAATAAATGTAACAATATATACATTTTAAAATAATTCAATATATAAAAAATATTTTAGTACTTTACAATCTCATATTATATTAAACTAAAATTTTTAATAAATAGAAACATAATATTAAAATAAATATATAAAAATTTAAGTTATTTTCAATATTGTATAAAAAATTTTAATACTATTAATACATGAGATATATTTTATTAATTATAAAATCTATTTAACCTAAAGATTTATCTAAAATTTTTATAACAAATACAAATTTATAATTAAAATAAATATCATATTTTACATTTTAAGAATTATTTTATATAGTAAAAAAATATTTTAATATTATTAGTTGCTTAGACAAATTAAATTATTTAAATTATATCTGTATTTATTAAAATTTTAAGTCAAATTATATTAAAGTCAAAGGGGTCTTGGGGCCACTTAGTGAAGATATGGGGGTCCACATGATCATTTTTCCAAAAGTTGCACATTATTTTTAAAATTTTAAAATTTTCAAATAAAGAAGAGCTTTGAAGAATTGATTAATTAAATCTATGTTATTCACTTTTTTGTGACTTAGATTTATTTAGCATATTTGATTAAAAAAATTGCTTTGACATAAGTTTAAATTGATTATTTTATTCTTATAAAGTAAAATTATTAAGAATTTATTTTTACTTCACTATTTTTCTAATTTTTACCAAACTTATGGTTTCTAATACTACTTTATTGGTATGATTATTATTTTTTAATTAAACTAACATAGTTTCTTAATAGCACAATTCTCATGTAAATTATTGGGCTGTCAAATTTATATTATTTACATGCAAGGGTAGTGAAATAATAATTAGGTTTTATTTAAAAATATTAAATTATAACTCACAAAATTAAATACCTAAATTATTAGATAGAATAACTCATGTTTTATGACTATAGTTTTGTCTTTTTATATTATAATAATAAAATAATAAAATAAAACTTATATTAAAGTTTATGATCAAGGATGGTCAAAAATCATAAGAAAAAAATTAATAGAAGGATTTAATTAATTAACAGTATAAATCTTTCATTAATTTGTATTTTTTAAGAATATTGTGAACTCATTGTAATTATTTTTTAAAAGTAGAGTGGATCTACAATAATAGTGGGCTGGAAATATCCCCATCCATTACTTAATTCTAGGTGTTGCACTAAAATTAGAGTTGTCCAGTTACATTGTTAATTTGGTTAAGGGTACAATACAATATCAACAACAATTTTGTAATAATACCTAAAAAAAAATTATGCTTTATATTATTAAAATTTTAATTTTTAACAAATTGTCTCTTGTTGACTTGACCGAGCGGTTTTCAAGGCTGGTCAAAAAATAAAATCAGACTATACACACTTTAGAAAAACAAATTCAATTAGACTATATATAACCATTATTAAAATTTTTTATTATTATAAAAAGTAATATCATATAGACTTTACAAGACATTTCATTAAAAATATATAATACCATAAAAAATATGACAAGCTAAATTTAGTTTCATCATAATAATAATAACTATAATGACAGTTATTAACAATAAAAAAAAAAAAACAAAGATTATCCTCTATTGTTTAGAATAACTAAAAACCCTCTCATGTTTTTAAGTAGGTCGAAACTCTCTTACAACTATAACAATGTTAGCTTTATATATCATTGTACTATTTGACACATAGTTTTGATGTTAGCCATAAAATATAAATATTTTTAAAGTATAAATAAAGTAAAATGACTTATATACCCCAATGATTAAATAAATTTAATAATAAATTATAAATTATGGAGAAAAATTACTTGATATACATACATATACATATATATAGTGGTCATATATAACCAAATGTTATTCCAATTTAAATGGATAATTTACAACTATCAAGGATATTTACGACATTTTCCCTACTTGTAATTTTCTCTATAATTTATAATTCTTTATAAAATAAAATTTGATCATTAAGGGTATATAAGTTATTTTACTTGATTTGTATTTTCAAAATATTTAAATTTTATAGCTAACATTAGGATTAGGGGTATAATAGTAAAATGATATATAAAACTAACTTTGTTATAACATTGGGGAGAGGGGCGGTAGGAGGTAATTCTCATTTTCCCTTAACTATCATTAACTATAGTACTAGTAATAACTCAACATCAAATACATGCGATAATTTAATAACGTAGCAAAAAAAAAAAAAACAAAGTATGCAATAATTTAATTAATTTGTGATAAATTTATATGAAGTAATTTGTGTAAGAGAATCTTTGTGAGTATAATCCAAATATCAAATATATGGTACATTATATATGCCTTGTATACAGTACATATTTATATCATTAATATTAGTCACTAGTTCAACCAATATTGAGAATAACAATATTTGATGATTAATTACAATATTAGTAATTTTTTGAAAGCTATCCAATGGTTAATGAAAAATAAGAAAAAAATACTTCATTTACACTAATATAAATATTATTCTCACTAATATAGACATTACATGTTTCAAAATAATTTTTTCAGCCATAAGAAAATGTAAATTTTTCTTGTTGAGGAGGGGGTCTTTAACATTTTCCTTATTTAAATTGATGATTTTGATATTTAGATAAAATTGGGATAGTTATGTGATAGTTGCTCCGGATATTTGCCAGTTCCCACTTTCCAATTCTTTCATTCGGTAACCAGTTTCATGTATAAAATATAAAAGCCGTTGATTACTTATAAAAGCAATCCAACGGACAATAAATTTTAAAATAAAAATAAAAATGACTGTAAGGCATGCAGGCTGCAGCGGCTGTATTATAAGCGGACCCTTTTTTATAAACTTGTTGGGCACAGGTTGACTTTAAAAGCTTCAAGCCCTCAACTTAATTACAGGTAACATCGAGACGCCAAGTTTGACCTTAATTGAGGACAACAGAGAATGCATATGGATATTACAATAATTGATGATTGTATGTACACAGCTGTCTGGTCCCCCAACGCCGCTTGACACTAATTAATTTGTTTAAATATGCAAATTTCCGAAGAATTTTCATTTTAGTTTTATTATAACTGAACGGTCATCCAATTTATTCAGAGCTCAATTCAAACTCCTGAATTGCTTGTTTCTCTTATAAGAAATTTTTATCAATTTAACCAGATTGTACCGACAAATTTCTAGAAGATTCTTTATTTCTCACCTATTGCACAATTTATGTCTTCAAAATTCAAATGGGTAGGTACTATCTGGTATAGCTCTAAAAAAAAAAAAAAAAATTAATCTCACTGTAAAGTAAGATGATAATGAAAAAAAATCCCCCAGCAAAGCAAATATGGCGAAATCAACACCATTATATGATGCACATATAATAAGCATCAAGACCATTATTTGATGCACATATGGTAATGGTCTAGACCATCATGACATGCACATATGACAAAAATCAGGACGTTAAGATAAAGTATATTATGGCAAGCACAATTGAAAAGTATCTAGCTAGTCCATTTACGTTATACACATGTGAAAAAAATCATGACCATTATGAGCATAGAAATATGGAATTGGTGGGAAATGATCTTCATGTGATTTCTAATTTTCAATTAAAAAAAATGTTACATTGCCATTATTGTTACGGCGTAGTTAAAGTAATAAGAAGATAATAACCCTGTAATAAATAATCTTAAAACCACTTCTACTTTAACTATTTTGTGAATTTTCTAAATCTTACGTTTTCAATTTAGGCTTTTGTTAAGTTATATTATGTAACGATTCGATGAAATTCAACGATCGCGAAAATAATACGATTTTTCATACCGTATTTTCACACCGTTGGATTTCATAAACGTACGTCGTAATATACGTGATGTAACAAGCTCCTTCAATTTAAGGTGATGGTGCATCTCACAGCTTGCATTAAATTGTATTGCATTACATTAAAAAGTTTTTATGCCAATCTATTTTTTGTTGTAATTTTTGATTGGATTGCATTGCATTAGAAAAATTTAAACTTATTAAATATTAATTTATATTTGTATTTAAATAAAAAATTAATTTAAATACTAATACAAGATATTAATAAAATTAAATATTCAATAAATAAATGATAATAAATTATTTTATTTTCATTAGATAAAATCATTTTAATTCTTTTACTTTAAATTATATAGTATTATGTTTTTACACTAAAATATTAAATTATACTATATTATAATATGATTATACTATATTATAATAACTAATATATAGAAATAAACTATATTATAATATAATATTATGAATATTATTACATAATATTGTAATATTTTATTGTTCAATAATAGCATATTATTAAATTATTTAGTATTTTTAAGAGTAATATATAAAATAATTATTTAATATTTAATTTCAAAATTAATAATAATATTTTAAAATATCAATAAATTTAAACAATATTATTTTAATTTATTACATTCCAACTTAATACAATGATACTAGTACAATACAATATAATATAACCAAACTAACACAGTGTAATAAAATTTAGTATATCATACACACTTATGGTGCGTTTACTTACCGGATTGGGGAATCGGAATCCGGAATCGAAATTATTGACGCGTTTACTTCTAAAAATTGAAGCGGGAATCCAAATCGGAATGGTGGGACCCATAACTATTTTGGAATGGAGAATGGGAGATTGATTCCCATGCATTCCCAGGAATTCACATTTTGCCATCACCCAAAACTAAAAATACCTATTTTATCGTAAGTTATGATTAATTAATATATTATAATAATTAATTAATATAATTATTACTTTTAATTAATATATTATTAACTATAATTATTAATAATTATAGTTCTTGAATAAATAATCACAATAATTAATATATTATTATTATTGTTTATTAATTAATATGCTATTATAGTAATTATTAATATTATTACTATAGTTAATTCATATATTATTATTGATTAATTAATATAATTATTACTTTTAATTAATATATTAACATATTATTAAAAATAATTATCAATAATTATAATTTTTGAATAAATAATCACAATAATTAATTCATTGTTATTGTTATTATAATTAATTAATATACTATTATAATAATTATTATAATTAATTCATATATTATAATTAATTAAATAATATAATTATTACTATTAAATAATATAATAATATATTATTAACAATAATATATTAATAATTATAGTTCTAGTAAATAATCACAATAATTAATATATTATTATTTTAATTAATTAATATATAATAATAATAATAATAATTAATTCATATATTATTATTAATTAATTAATTAATATAATTATTACTACTAATTAATATATTAATATATTTTTAACAATAATTATTAATAATTATAATTTTTGAATGAATCATCACAATAATTAATATATTATTATAATTAATTAATTAATATTAATATTATTAGTTAATATATTTTTATAATAATTGTTAATATAATTATAATAATTAATTAATAAAATTTTACAATTAATTAATATATTAGTTAATAATAATAATAATGGCAATAATCCATTAAGTATTTTTTTAATAATTTATTATAATCTAACTCATTCCGATTCTAATTCAAGATAAAGTAAACACATTAAAGACAATCCAGCTCATTTCGATTTCAATTCCTATAGTTCAAGTAAACAACTTAATTTAATTCTCATTCCCTATTTCAATTCCAGCTCATTCCTATTTCTATTTATTCTAATTCTAACCCATTTCAATTACAGTTTAGTAAACGCAGCATTATTGTAAACTTGCTTAGAATGATTAGCTCTCGATCTCCGGCATTATTTTATATTTGCAAAGCTCAGCAAACGTAAGAGATCTCGTCACTTCTCAAGCTTTTTGAGACTGTAGTTTTTATAATGAGAAAAAAGTAATTAATTAATATTAAAGCAGTATGTGACTCAGAATGAGTTGTTATTCAAAGTCTTCATCATCAGAATAATATAAATCACGGGTTTTACTATAGTGCCTCACGCAACTTCCGTAATTAAAGGGCTAATTATTAGATCCTAATTAAACAATAGTTAAATTATTTGTTTAGCTGTATATAAACAGATATCCATGAATTAATAATATTATTAAATCTCTTTTGGAACAGTCGATATTGTTCTTATTTTATAGTCAAATTGGCGTATCAATCACATTCATACCTTGTAAGTTGAAGCTTTCAAAGTCTACTCTACTCGTGCCTTCTGCAAATAAATACAAGAAGTTGAAAGACAAAATATCATCTCATCATCAGATCAAAATCATATCATCACTGAAAGATCAAGATCAAGCAGCGAAAACATGGCTACAGAAGTCAAGCTCTTAGGGATTTGGCCAAGCCCGTTTGCGTTTAGGGTAAAAGTGGCACTGCAGCTGAAGGGTGTTGATTACGAATACTTTGAAGAAGATTCCTTCAACAAAAGTCCCAGGCTTCTGGAATCGAACCCAATTCATAAGAAGGTTCCTGTGCTTATTCACGGCGAGAAGCCGATCAATGAGTCATTGATTATTCTTGAGTACATCGAGGAGACATGGCAGAATAATCCTTTGTTGCCTCAAGATCCTTACGAAAGAGCCACGGTTCGTTTTTGGGCTAAATTTGTAGATGATTTGGTAAGTATTTCTCAATTCAATAAGAATTCTGTACTGCTTACTTATATACATACATTAATACTTACCATATATCTTCAAATTAATATAAAAATTTTATCGTATAATCTAAGTAGTAGCTTACGAGATTGGTTGAAAAGTAAAAATAATTAATGAAATTAATTATATGAGTTTGCTTTCAACCAACCAATACTTTTATGTCACGTAAGTAATTATCTCGGATTATACAAAAAAATTTATACATGTATAGTAATCTATAGATGCATCATTATTGATAGACATATGTTGATGTTTGTGGAAATCTATTATATATATACAAGATTATTTGGTACTGTTGTCTAACAATGGTAATTTTTAGTAAATATTTTCTACTGTACTTTACAAGTAAGATTGTTCTATACATTTGATGAAAAATATATTTATACTACCTAGATTGTGTTAAAATTATTATGTTAAAAGTTAAACAATATCAAACTTTTATTTCACGACTAGAGTTTTTATTCTATAGCAATTTTAACTTGAAATTCACGACATCACAATACCAAAGGGATGTTTAACAGAACCAAAGGGATGCTTACGATCTGTTAAACTTAACTAGCTGTTTAGCAACGGTGACTTATAACCCGGATCTTAGAAGATAAAAGAAATTTTGTTCCATAGTTGTTTGATTTCTTTTTTTAAATCATATTATCTTTTACTATTTTTAGTTTTGGAATAAAGCATTTGCGGCATTCATTGCGAAAGGAGAGGCAAAAGAGAAGATTGAAAAAGAAGTAATAGAAGGATTGGAAAAGATAGATGGCGCAATCAAAGAGAAGAGCAGCCTGTTTAATAATGCTGCCGGAGGAGAGAGCATTGGTTTTTTGGACATTGTATTTGGAGTGATCGGTTACTGGCTGCCTATTTATGAAGAAGCCGGTTCCATGCAAACACACACTCGGAAATTTCCAGCCATTGCTGAATGGACCACCAAGTTTGTCAATCACCCTGTCATCAAAGAAAACTTACCATCCACTGAGAGCTTGCTTCCGTTTTTCCGCCAAGTCCACGAGTTTGTATCATCAGCATCCAACAACTAATTCTTTTAAGCTTGAAATGAAGTTAACTAATAAGAGACTCTTTTGGAGATCGCCATCATGTTATGTTATGTTTTGCTTATTAATTAAGGTGTTCAGTTGGTAATGTGATGTTCTGTGGAAAGTCTTGTACTGTATTTTCCTTTTTCTTTGTATCTTTTGTTTCAATTTCATCAATACAATTACTCTTTCGATTAAATTATCTTCTTCATTCATATTTTATGCTCTTAAGGGTTAAGGTAAATTTTAAATTACCTCTCTTGTGAGTTGACAATCTTTAAATCACCTCTTATTTCTGAAAAATCTCAAGTTATCCCCCTTTTTTTTAAGATAAGGAAAAAAATTAGGTGGATTGATGATTTTCCTTTTTTGGCCTTCATAAAAAAAAAAGGTTACATTGAGATTTTCAAAAGTAAAGAGTTTGAAGATAATGATTCACGAGGGGCATTCCAAAATTAAACTAATTATTAATTTGCATTTTCCTCTTTTGGCGTGCACAATTTAATTATGATAGAATTTGATTATGACGTGTAGGAATGTAATTTATGGGTTTGGCCAGATTTTTTAAAGTTTAGGCCCAAGCCTACATCATCACACCAAGGTTCAGGCCTTTCAAAAATTCGTCCAAATTAGACGAGCCAGGCTTGGGCCTGGGTTGAGTTTGGACTTTTTAAATTAATTATAAAATATTTTTTTAATTAAAAATAATATTTAAATTAAAGATAATTATCTAATACATAATAGAATAATAGTCAAATACATAAAATATTAATAATATAACATAATAAATAACAAATACTAATATAAAAAATTAAACTAATTTGATTTTTTTACTTTTTATTTATAAACGCCAACTTTTTGTTCTTTATCAGACTCCAACCTATATGGCCGGCTTTAAGCTCACGGGCCACCTAAATTTTTGCCACCCCTAATGACGTGCAATAAGGATTTAGGCATGGAAGACCGTGATTAATTATGTCTAGTTAAGCTGAAATAATTCTGAGATTAGATTTTCAAACAATTGCTCAATAGATTTCTAGAGTGTGTTCTAAATATATGTATAGGCCTGTTTGGTATTGATGTACCATAGTTTAAAATTAAACGATAATTTTATGGGAAAAAAATTATAACTATAAAATAAAAATTAATAGTGTACAGTAAATATGATTTTTGAATAATAATTTTAACAAAATAGTAAAGATATTATAAGTTTTTTAATTATATAAATGATGGATTAAATCAATTTAGCTTAAAAGTCAGAGCCACTAATGTTTATCCAAAGCTTAAAACTGAAAATTTCATATCATCAATTACTGATAGATGTCTGACAATTTTATGAATAAGATTTCTTGTGATTAGGCCCGAAATCGATGTATAAATTAGAAATACATATTATTCTTCATAAATTTGAAAGTCTTCAAAGAATTAAGAAAGGGTTTAATTCATAATGATGACATAGTTAATTAAAGTCTTCCCTCTTTTATCAAAATTTTTCAAGTACTTTTTTAAAATGAACCTCAACTACTTGAGTGGGGGCCTTCTTAAGATTCAAATCTTGAGTTCGAATTTTAAGCTCCGTTTGGTATAACTTTTCAAGTAGAGCTTATTTAAGTAGAGTTTTTATTAATAGAGCTTTTACTTAAAAAAATTTTAGTTATTTAGTTGTCAATAAAAATTTTTATTAAAAATTTATTAAATTATTTTAATAGGCAAACTTTTTAAAGTTATGTTATGAAAAGAATAAAATAAGATTGTCAAATAAGTATAGGATATTTTAACATTTAAAAATAATTTTTCAACTTTACTCCCAAAAACTCAAAATTTGAACATTTGCTAGTAGAAGCAAAATAGCTTATTTAAGCTTGAAAATCTCAATTAAAAAAATAACTAAACAATAACAAAAATTATGATAAGAATTTATGAGATTAAATAGGCACTTACTTATATCAAACATGCACTGTGTCAATTATTAGTAAAAAGAAAAGATGAGACTGTAAGGTGGTTTGGTGGACCATGTAAGTAGCATTTTTCTAACAATTAGCTGGAGTCATTTCTATGAAACAATTCAAAGAAACAGCCTAATCTACAGAGTCAAAATTGTTGTTTTATCTTGTCTTGTAATTATTATAAAAGACTAGTTTTCATTTGTCTATATATGCATAGAAATATCATCTCACATTCACAGTAGAAGAAGCAAAAAAATTATGGCAACAAAAGTGAAGCTTTTAGGGTTTTGGTGTAGTCCTTTTGGGTTTAGGGTGGTATGGGCACTGAAGCTAAAGGGGGTCGAATTTGAATACGTTGAAGAAGATATCTTTAACAAAAGCACCGAGCTTCTTGTGTTGAACCCGGTTCATAAAAAAGTTCCTGTGCTGGTTCATGACAAGAAAGTGATAGTTGAGTCGTTTGTTATTCTGGAGTACATCGATGAGACATGGCCACAAGATCCGTTGCTGCCTCAAGATCCTTACGAAAGGGCCATGGCTCGATTTTGGGCGAAATTTGCAGATGAAAAGGTGATCGTTAAAGTTTATACAACTTTGAATTCAATTAGAAGTTCGATTTGAATTTTTCAAAACAAATTTGTGATTTTTTTTTTAATTAAAGTTCTCTCGAAGTCCAATTTGAAATATTGGTTCCGCCCCTAATTTTGGATTGCCCCTCAAAGACAGCTTTACTATTGTTTACTGAGTGATATTACTAATATTGTCTATAGAAATATGTACAACTCTATTACTAATTTTGCTTTTTTCAAATTGTTTATTTAGAAGAATAAAAAAAATGATTCTTTAGATTTGTCACTTTAACTAAATCAAAACATATAGAACTTATCAAAAAAAAAAAAAAAAAAACATATAGAAGAATATCAAAGCAAAAGCTGGATTTGTCACTTTAACTAAATCGAAACATATTTATATGTTTATGGCTTTGGTAAACTAAAATGATGGATGTAACATAATGATGAAATTTTATGGGCTTAAAAAGAAAATGATTACTTATTAAAAGAATAATTTTAGACTTTTTGGTATAGCTTTTAAACAAAATTTATTTAAGTAGAGTTTAAGAGAGCTTTTGTTATCAGATATTTTATAAGTATAATTTTTATTGAAAAAGGTAGTCAATAAGAATTTTTATTAAAAATTATAAAATTACATTAATAGATTTTTTAAAAAGTTATGTGATGAAAAGAATGAAATAAAATTATTAAATAAGAAAAAAATATTTTAGATATTTTAATATTTTAAAAAAAATTTTCAACCTCTGTTTTTAAAAATCTAAAATTTAAATTTTTTTAATTAGAAGTAAAATAATTTATTTAATCTACAAAACTCTATTAAAAAAATACTAAACAACAATAAAAAATTTAAAAGCAATTTATGGAATTAAATAAATATTTATAGTTATTATGTAAATCATACCAAATGCTTAATAAAAGAGATGTTTCGGCATTTGTAAAAGTATATGAAGTAAAATTTATATTTTCAAGTGAAATGAATAAGTGTTTAGAGTATAAAAGTGTTCAAAATAACCTCACCCTTATAGTTTTTATGTTGCAACCTCTCCAAATTTCGTAATTTTTCCGTTACAAATATGTCAAACTGAAATTCTGATTGAAGTAATTGAACTGTCCCTTAAAAGGCAACTTATTTACTGCTCATTTCTATCACAATTCCAGAACTAATATATAATTCTTTAGATCAATTGTTTTTCTGATTTTGTCCCCCGTTAGTTTAAACATCTAACACTTTACCCTCGGATACTTTCAATTCTGTCTCCGCCCCGGCTTACAAACAGCACATTTACAAATTAATAATTCTCATATTTCATTCTACAGAAACATTCCAATTTACTAATTTTTGCAATTGTTTGGTCAGCTTTTGGAATCAGCATATAAGGCAATGTGGAGCAAAGGAGAGGAGAAACAAAAGGCTATGAAAGAAACAATAGAATCCCTGGGAAAGATAGAAGGAGAACTCAAAGGAAAGAACTTCATCGGAGGAAATAGCATTGGTTATTTGGACCTTGCAATTGGATGGATCAGTTACTGGCTCCCTGTTTGGGAAGAAGCTGGTGGATCCATGCCAATTCTTGACTCTCAGAAATTCCCAGCCATTGCTGAATGGAGCACCAAGTTTCTGAAACACCCTGTCATCAAAGAAAACTTACCACCCAGGGACAGGACGCTTGCCTATTGTCACAAGCGAGCAGAAGAAATATATGCTAACTTTTGTGCATCGGAGAATTGAAGTTGTGATGTTGTGTGTACTATATATTTCATCTTTAAAGAAATAATTCGAAAGAATAAGCTGATTTTCTGCGATCAGGCCTCGATTCTGTAATATGCAAGAACTGCCTATTATGTCTCCATAAATTTGGAAGCCTACAAAGAATTAGAAGCGTCTTTCCTTTTATCAGTATTTAGCAACTCATGTGAGGTCTTTGATGGTTGTATAAATGGAAGTGATGAATTTTATTTAGTAAAATGATGAGTTTATTTAGAGTCAAAGTTGCCGTCTATCTTGTCTAGATATGCGACTTATTCATTAAAAAAAAAAAAAAAAAGATTAGGGGTAGTTTGGTGGACCATGTATATAACAATGTTCTAACAATTAGTTGGAATCTTTTCTAAGTGAAAACTCAAAAAAAAAAAAAAAAAAAAAAACTAACCTATACAGTCAAAGTTGCTGTCTATCTTGTCTTGTAATTATTATAAAAAATTAGTTTGTTCGTATAAGTTACTTCCTCCAGAATTCTTTTTCTGGGTTGAGTCGGTCGTCGTGCTTTGTTGGGAGGGTTGCGCCACGGTCGAACTGAGAGCTCTGGGCTCGAGTGACTTGGTTTGCAGAGCTTAAAGTCACACAGTTGGGGCCCTTCCCAGAATATCTTGTGGTTAAGACCCAAAAAAAAAAAATTAGTTTTGATTTGTCCATAAATCCATAAAAATATCATCTCACATTCACAATAGCAGAAGAAAAAAAAAATTATGGCAACGAAAGTGAAGCTTTTAGGGTTTTGGTCTAGTCATCAGTAGTATGGGTTATTTCTATGCAGCAGCCTTGACCACTCGGCCAAAAAATTGTGCAGGCACCACTCATATAAAAGAACATATATAGAGGTAAAAGTTGGGTTTGTGATTAAAACATCCTTTCAATCTTCATTGTACCTAAATTAAAATGTATTTATGGCTTTGGTAAACAAGAACGATTCCATAATGATGAAATTTTATGGGTTTAGAAAGAAAATAAGTATGTATTTCTAGAATGAAGGATTGTTTTGGCATTTGTAAGAATGTGATAAGTAAAATTTATTTTTTTAAAATTAAATCAATCAGTGTGTAAAGTAAAAGAGCTTTCATAGTATATTTTATAGTGAAAATACAACAAATAAATAATATTATGAAATGTGTGTATTTATTTTGAAAGATCTTCAAGCAAGTCGTGGTTATATTAAATTAAATTATATATGTTATACGTATATCAATTGATTGTATTACCTTCGATGTATTATAGAATTTCTCCAATTGGACTGTCCCTCAAAGGCAACTTATTTATTGCTCGTTGAGGAGCTAGGAGTGGAGCTATTGGCACCCCTCTAATATCCTTTAAAACCCCTATTATAAGTACACCCCATTAAACAAGGTTAGAAAATTTATATTTATTATTAACACCCACTTTAATTTCAAAATTACCCTTTTCTAAATTTGATTTTCTCTCCAACACCCTACAATAAACTGGCACTATTTTTGCCGCTTATCTCATGTCGTGCTTTTCGTCCTTTATTCATGCAAACTATATGAATGGATGTTATGACATGTGTGCATTTATTTTAAAAGATGTAATATTAAAATTAATTACACATGTTATGCATGCATCAATTGATTATATTATCTGTGATGTATTGTACAATTTCTCCAATTGGCCTGTCCCTCAAGGGCAACTTATTTACTGCTTATTGACAATATTATAATACTGATATTTTCTATAGAAATGTTACAATTCTACTACTAATTCTTTTTTCTTTTCAATTGTTTTTCTGATTTGGTCCGATTGCTTCAAACATGAACACTTTACGTACCCTCCGTAACTTCCAAGTCTGTCTCCGCCCCTGCATAGAAATAACAAATTTACAAATTAGTAGTACTCATTTTTTATTCTACTGAAATATTCCAATTTACTAATCTCTGGAATTGTTTGGTCCGCTTTTGGAATCAGCACATAAGGCAACGTGGAGCAAAGGAGAGGAGAAACAAAAGGCTATGAAAGAAGCAATAGAATCCTTGGAAAAGATAGAAGAAGAACTCAGAGGAAAGAACTTCATCGGAGGAAATAGCACTGGTTATTTGGACCTTGCAATTGGATGGATCAGTTACTGGCTTCCTGTCTGGGAAGAAGCTGGTGGATCCATGCGAATTCTTGACTCTCAGAAATTCCCGGCCATTGCTGAATGGAGCTCCAAGTTTCTGAAACACCCTGTCATCAAAGAAAACTTGCCACCCAGGGAAAAGACGCTTGCCTATTTTCACAAGCGAGCAGAAGAGATATATACAGACTTTTGTGCATCGGAGAATTAAGGGTGTAATGTTGTGTGCAATGTATATTTCATCTTTAAATCAAATATTTAGAAAGAATAAGATGATCTCCTGTGATTAGGCCTATTTTCTATAATATGCAAGAACAGCCTATTATGTCTTCATAAATTTGGAAGCCTACAACGAATTAGGAAACTTCTTTCATTTTATCAGAATTTTGCAAATGACGGTTGTATAAGTGACTTCAATGATGAGTTTATTTAGTAAAATAATGGGAGTAGTAAATTTTAGTTAACGGATAGAGAGTGCATTAGGCATCCTAGTGGGTGCACAAGTAAAAAAAATTATTATTAGGCATCCTAGTGGGTGCACAAGTAAAAAAAATTATTATTTTTATATATTTAATAATAGGTCTTTTGAAAAGATGGGTTTGTAGAATAGTTTAGTGGATGACATCACTGAAATTTTAACAAATAATAATAACAACAACAATAACGGTCTAAAGAAAATCAAGGAAAAATAATAATAGCTTCAAGACTTAATACCACCAGGAGGAGCTGCAAGCAACATGAGATAGGATAGCCTCATGCCCTTGACCATATCTTGGGGCCTGTGTAAATTATAAAACTGATGACCAACCAAGATCATCATACTGCAGGCCCATGTCAGACAAGAAAATTCTACGGGTTTACCAAGGAACTAATTTGATCCAACTCAATCTAATTAAACTAATATAAGTTGATTTAACTTATAATGGTTTGATTGGGTCAATTTATTAAATGGTGATAATAGACTTCCTTATTTTGTCTCACTAGTCCCTACTTTTTAATTAATTTCATTAAAAATTTTAAATTAATCTTTATCTCTTAACATATCTCACATAATCCCAAAATTATCTTTATTATAATTTTTGTTTTTTTGCAACCACCCTTCATATAAATTATAAAACTTATGAAATCTATTTTAAAAAGAAAAGAAAAACTCTAAAATCACTATGATTTTTCTCTATATTTTTAAAGCTTTTATCTATTATTGCCATAACCATGAAAAAAATATTTGATACTTCTTCATCATCCTCTATTAAGTACTATAGATTAATTTATTTCATAATTACAAAAGTAGAGTATACAATATTTGAGAAGAGATAATTTAAAAAGTTAAAAGAAAATAGGGTTTAAGCAATTAGATTAGCTAAATTAGATATCAGTAGATGTGGGTGCAATTAAAAGTTATTTACTCTTTTAAGCCATTTTATATAAGGATAAAGTAAATATTAGTATAAAAGTGATTAGTGGAGATTCATGAGATATAATGAGAGGAGTCAAATATCATAACTATTTTTTGATTAATTAATAGGTTAGGTTGGGTTCATGTTAATGAACCCATAGAACCTAACCCACCCCAACCCAACAATAATGAGATTTATAGAAAAATAATATCAACTATCAATTGTTAAACTTTAAATGATTAAATCTGATTTTGAATCCTTTTATTTTTATTAAAAGAGACTCTTTTCAATTTCTCTCTATTAAACCTAACATTGATTGAATTCTCAAGATTCCAAAATTAAAAATCAAACTCAAATTTTAATTAAAAGCAAGTTGATAGATATTCAAATATAATATCATGTTATTTATCGTTAAATGTTGGTTACAATGGACAATATTTAATTTTATGATGGAGAATTATGTGCTTTTTTACTATTTGAATTTGATTTTAAATTCCAAATCATTTTTTAAATTGTAAATTTGAATTTTTTGTATTTTTAATTTTGATCAATTCGATCAACCCAACCTAACCATTACAATGATTTAAGGGTTGGATTGGATATGTTTATTTGTTCAATTTATTAATTTTTTTCAACCCAATTAATGATGGATTGAGTTGGGTTTTCATAAACTGAATTCAATTCAACCCATGTCCACCTCTAGAAATTAAATTCTTTTGTAAAATAGTCTTAAAAAAATATTTTAACGAGGCACTATTTTAAAATTAAAAAGGGGGGAGAAGTTCTCATTTCTACATAGGATATTATTGAATGTAAAACCTTGAAATGAAAAAAAAAAAATTAGAAACTAGACTTTTGAAATTTCAAATGTCCTCATAGAAGCCAACATCGTCAATGGCAAAAACACACACGCAAGTTAATTAAGTCATGCCTTGCCTCTCAAGAAGTGTCGCATTCTCGAGAAAAATTCCACATACATTAAAGGTCATGTGTATGTAGTATTAAAGTTGGAATCTTTAATTTATATGTAACCAATCGAATAAACAAATAAACTACAGTTGTCAAAGTTGCCGTCTATCTTGTCTTGTAATTATTATAAAAATCTAGTTTTCCAGTTATCTAGAAGTGTAAGAGTGTGTGTGTATAGATCTCACCTCACATTCACAATAGCAGAAGATTATATGGCAACAAAAGTGAAGGTTCTGGGGTTTTGGCCTAGTCCTTTTGTGTTTAGGGTAGTATGGGCATTGAAGCTAAAGGGTGTTGAATTTGAATACATTGAAGAAGACATCTTTAACAAAAGCACCAGGCTTCTTGGGCTGAACCCAGTTCATAAAAGCGTTCCTGTGCTTGTTCATGATGACAAAGTGGTAGTTGAGTCGCTTGTTATTCTGGAGTACATCGAGGAGACATGGCCACAAGATCCGTTGCTGCCTCAAGATCCTTATGAAAGAGCCGTGGCTAGATTTTGGGCTAAATTTGCAGAAGAAAAGGCGAGTGTTAATGTTTTTACAACTTTGAATTCAATTAAATCTTCGATTTGGTTTTTTCAAAACAAGTTTGTGGTTTTTTCTATTAAAGTTCTCTCTGGACTAAAATACTGGTTTGGCGTCCTAACTTTTTATTTTTAGCTGATGCAAACTGCATGAATGTAATGATATTTGTACATTTATTTTGAAAGATTTTATATTAAAATTAATTATACATATTATGCATACATTAATTGATTGTATTATTTTTAATGTATTATACAATTTTTCTAATTGGTCTGTCTCTCAAAGGCAACTTATTTACTGCTTATTGACAATATTATAGTACTGATATTTTTTTATAGAAATGTTACAATTCTCGTACTTATTCCTTTTTTCTTTTCAATTCTTTTTTCTGATTTGGTCCGATTGCTTCAAACATGAACACTTTACGTACCCTCCGTAACTTCCAAGTATGTCTCCGCCCTGCTTACAAATAACAAATTTACAAATTAGTAGAACTCATTTTTTATTCTACTGAAATATTCCAATTTACTAATCTCTGCAATTGTTTGGTCAGCTTTTGGAATCAGCACATAAGGCAACGTGGAGCAAAGGAGAGGAGAAACAAAAGGCTATGAAAGAAGCAATAGAATCCTTGGAAAAGATAGAAGAACTCAGAGGAAAGAACTTCATCGGAGGAAATAGCATTGGTTATTTGGACCTTGCAATTGGATGGATCAGTTACTGGCTTCCTGTTTGGGAAGAAGCTGGTGGATCCATGCCAATTCTTGACTCTCAGAAATTCCCAGGCATTGCTGAATGGAGCTCCAAGTTTCTGAAACACCCTGTCATCAAAGAAAACTTGCCACCCAGGGACAAGATGCTTACCTATTTTCACAAGCGAGCACAAGAGATATATGCCGACTTTTGCGCATCGCAGAATTAAGGGTGTATTGTTGTGTAAAATGTATACTTCATCTTTAAATCAAATATTTAGAAAGAATAAGATGATCTCCTGTGATTAGGCCTATGTTATATAATATGCAAGAACAGCTTATTATGTCTTCATAAATTTGGAAGCCTGCAAAGAATTAGGAAGCTTCTCTCATTTTATCAGAATTTTGCAAATGATGGCTGTAGAAGTGGTTTCAATGATGAGTTTATTTAGTAAAATAATGGGAGTAGTAAATTTTAATTAAGGGGCAGAGGCTGCATTAGGCATCCTAGTGGGTGTACAAGTAAAAAAAGTTATTCTCTTTTATATATTTAATAATAGATCTTTTGAAAAGATGAGTTTATAGTGATGGCATTAATTCCCGACCGCATGAAACCGGAGTTCGGTCCGGGTTCAACCATCAAGATTAAAATAAAATCCGGATGCGGATTTAATTTTTAAAACCCGTATATGTCCGGGTCCGGTTCCGGGTTCAGATAGACCCGTATATCCGGAACCCGGACCCGGATATTTATTAATTTTTAAAAACTATTTTTAATATAAATAGGAAAATGAAAAAACCCAAATGTTGCCCTAGCTCATTACACTTTCCCAGCCGCAACATTTCCTCTCTCAATCCATTTCCAGCTCGTCTTCTTCAAAATCAAATCATCGTCTTCATCACTTACCCATCTTCGCGGCTATTCTTCATCATCATCGTCAGCCGCCGTTCATCATCGTCGTCGTCGTCAGCCGCCGTTCATCATCATCATCGTCGTCAGCCGTCGTTCATCATCTTCATCGTCAGCCGCCGTTCATCATCATCGTCGTCGTCAGCCGCCGTTCATCATCTTCATCGTCAGCCGCCGTTCATCATCATCAACCTCCATCGCGACCAGTAACAAGCTCTAATATTTTTTAATTGTTGGCTGTTGCTGTTAATAGATTAGAGTGATGGAAACGTGATCGAAGATTAAAGTGCTGGAAACGTGATCAATTTGATTCAAATGCGAAGCAGCAATAATGATGATGATATCGTTGCTTATAAGTGGGAGGTTCGAACCAAGAAACAAACGAGCTGATTTTGTATTTAGTTTGTTTACAAGTTGGATTTGTATTTGATTTGCTGAAATCTGGATTTGTATTTCTATTTGATTTTTAGTTGAATTTAGGTTTTTGTTTCAATGGGATTCATCAATCCGGGTTGGAAACCCGCATTCCGGGAACCCGGATTTTTCCGGGTTGAACTCGTCCCGGACCCGGAGTGAAAAAAGACGGGTTTATTTCCGGGTCCGGTATAGAAAATATTCGTCCGGGTCCGGATCCGGAACGGCTAAACCCGGACCCGCACCCGGATTTTGCCATCCCTAATTTATAGAATAGTTTAGTAGATTAGATCACTTAAATTTTAACAACAAATAATAATAACTCTCTAAAGAAAATCAAGGAAAAATAATAATAGCTTGAAGACTCAATATTACTAGGAGGAGCTGCAAGCATCATGAGATAGGATACCCTTCAGCCCTTGACCATATCTTGGGGCCAGCGTCACTAGACCACTACCCAAAATCATCGTACTGCAGGCCCAAGTTACGCAAGAAAATTCGATGGGTTTATTAAGGGCTATTTTTAGCCAATACCCAAATCTTTCAACATATTTTATCCCACACCCACTTGTTTTGACAATTATCACTGCACACCCATTCCGTTACTTTTTGCGTTAAATATAACGACATTACTGTTATAAAATTGAAAAGACTAAAATGCCCCTAAATTGAATTGATTTGGTTGTGCAGATGCTAAAATACTCATTATAATTTGTAAAATTTACAATAAAAAATACAAATATGAGAGTATAATATAATTAAAACTAGACAAAAAATAAATAAACAATTTACCTATAATTTATTCAATTCAACATCTCCATAAAAATCTTATTTTCAAGTAAGGATGATTGGACGAAGCAAAATTTACAATAGAGATCATACTTCAATATATTTAACATTTGAAATGGGGAAGAAAATAAAAAAAAGATAAGATAATGGAGAAGGAAAAGAATGTAATTATTATTATTGTAGTTCTTACATACTTGTATTTCCCGTTTTACCCTTTTGATCATTAAACTAACATAGAATTTTAACGTTTTGGGTGTGCAGTGATAGTTGTCAAAACAAGTGGGTGTGGGGTAAAATATGTTGAAACATTTGGGTATTGGTTAAAAATAACCCGTTTATTAAAGACCCACATTAATCTAAATTAAAATAATATAGGCTGATTTGGGTTATAATGGGTAGATTGGGTTAATTTATTAAGTGATGATTATTGACTCTCTTATTTTGTCTCACTAACCCCCATTTTTTTGTTAATTTCATTAAAAAATTTTAAGTTAATTTTTATCTCTTAACATATCTCACCTAATCCTAAAGTTATCTTTATTATAATTTTTGTTTTTTTTTCCAACCACCCATCGTATAAATTATAAAACTTATGAAATCTATCTTTAAAAAAAAAAACTCTAAAATTCACTATAATCTTTCTCTTTATTTTTAAAGGTTTTATCTATCATTGTCATAACCAAAAAAAATAGATTTGATACTTTTTCATCATCCTCTATTGAGTATTGTAGATTAATTTATTTCATGATTACAAAAGTAGAGTATACAATATTTTAGAAGAGATAATAATTTATGAAGTTAAAAGAAAATAGTGTTTAAGAAGTTTGATTAGCTAAATTTAATATTAGTGGAAATTATCATGTGGTGCAATTAAAAGTTATTTACTCTTTTAAATCATTTGATATGAGGATAAAGTAAGTACTAGTATAAAAGTCACTAGTGGGGATTCATAAGATATAATGATAGGAGTCAAATATCATAACTCTTTTTTCAATTCGATTAATTAATATGTTAGGTTGGGTTCATGTTAATGAACCCATAGAACCTAACCCAACCCAACCCAATAATAATGAGATTTATAGAAAAATAATATCAACTATCAATTGTTAAACTTTAAATGATTAAATCTAATTTTGAATCCTTTTATTTTTATTAATAGAGACTCTTTTCAATTTCTCTCTATTAAACCTAACATTGATTGAATTCTCAAGATTTCAAAATTAAAAATCAAACTAGAATTTTCGATAAAAGCAAGTTAATAGATATTCAAACATAGCATCATGTTATTTATCATTAGATGTCGGTTACAATGGAAAATATTTAATTTTGTGATGAAGAATTATGTGCTTTTTTACTATTTGTATTTAATTTTAAATTGTAAATCACTTTTTAAACTTTTATATTTAAATTTTTTACATTTTTAATCAATTCGATCAACCCAACCAAACCCAACCCAATTATTACCATGATTTAAGAGTTGGATTGAGTTAGATTTGACATGTTTATTTGTTTAGTTTATTAATTCGTCTCTACCCAATTAACAATGGATTGAGTTGGGCTTTCATAAATTGAATTCTATTCAACCTATGTCCACCTTTAGAAATTAAATTCTTTTGTAAAATAGTCTTAGAAAAATATTTTAACAAGGAACTATTTTAAATTAAAAGAGGGGGAGAAGTTCTCATTTGTACATAGGATATTGTTGCATATAAAGCATTGAAATGAAAAAAAAAAAAAAAAATAGAAACTAGACTTTTGAAATTTCAAAACACCGTCAATGGCAAAAACACACGCGCAGGTTAATTAAGTCATGCCTTGCCTCCCAAGAAGTGTCGCGTTCTCGAGAAAAATTCCACATACATTAAAGGTCGTGTGAATGTAGCATTAAAGTTGGAATCTTTAATTTATAAGTAACCAATCGAAAAAAATTAATAAATAAATAATCTACAGTAGTCAAAGTTGCCGTCTATCTTGTCTTATAGGTTGTAATTATTATAGAAATCCAGTTTTCCACTTACCTATCAGTGAGTGTGTGTGTGTGTGGATAGATCTCACCTCACATTCACAATAGCAGAAGATTATATGGCAACAAAAGTGAAGGTTTTGGGGTTTTGGTTTGGTCTAGGGGTGTTTAAGTAGGTAAGTAGTTACTTTGAATACATTGAAGAAGACATCTTTAACAAAAGCACCAGGCTTCTTGAGCTCAACCCAGTTCATAAAAAGGTTCCTGTGCTTGTTCATGATGACAGAGTGATAGTTGAGTCGCTTGTTATTCTGGAGTACATCGATGAGACATGGCCACAAAATCCCTTGCTGCCTCAAGATCCTTATGAAAGAGCCATGGCTCGATTTTGGGCTAAATTTGCCGATGAAAAGGTGAGTCTTAATGTTTCTACAACTTTGAATTCAATTGAAACTTCGATTTGATTTTTTCAAAACAAATTTGTGGTTTTTCTGTTAAAGTTCTCTCTGAACTAAAATACTGGTTTGGCCTCCTAATTTTTTATTTTTAGCTGATGCAAACTGCATGGAAGTCAACGTGGACCAAAGGAGAGGAAAAAGAGGATGCTCTGAAAGCAACAATGGAAGCTTTGGAGAAGATAGAGGGAGAACTCAAAGGAAAAAGCTACTTTGGAGGAGAGAACAAATACGCGTACTTGGACATTGCAATTGGATGGATCAATTACATGATACCAATTTGGGAAGAAATTGCATCCATTCAATTTCTTGACCCGAAAAGATTTCCAGCCATTACTGCATGGAAAAGCAAGTTTCTCGATAACCCTTTGATCAAAGAAACCCTGCCACCAAGGGAGAAATCGCATGTCTATTTCCAGGAGCGCATCAAACATCGGGAGATTGACGCTACAATCCATGAACTGGCGGAGACCAAACTTGAAAATTAATTAATTAATCGAATTATCATCTCTGCACGTGTCTCCTTTTTGTAAGCTCTGTATGATTTCATTGTTTTTTATTATTATTGTTATTATTATTATTATTATTATAAGCACTTTGGGTCAAGTTGAATCTGTATTGAGAAATAAAGAAAGAGGTATGACCTATTTATTATACTTTGACGGGACAAAAATTGTACGTTACTTTTATGGGACAATTTTTTCAGATATATGGAATGTGTAGCTAGATCAAGAGATAAAAGAGTTACAGAGTTGAGATTAGCTTCAATCTTATGAACATAGCCTAAAGTTCATCCTATATTAATGTAGGTTTTTCCCTTAATTAACATCTGTTATGTGCACATCAATTTTTTTCTGTCAGATCCTTGTCACATAAAAAGATAATTTGGATCCACTCATAGGTGAGTTTGTCCATTATACCATATTGAAATCTATGAGTTTAATTCATGTTCAAAAACTCATTTAGATCTGGAGATTCTCCCATGTAATGAAAAATTGTTTTATTTAAATTAAATTAAGCAAGAAAAACGTTTCATCAATATAATAAAATGGAAAGAGCATTTGGTGCACTTGAGCATTAATTACATTATATCCATTTACTACTTGTCATGTATGTATAAATATTATCACGATTAATTGAAGCATGCATGGGACAAGGATCAAACGAATAAAAGAAAAGCAGTTCTCTTAGAATTCTCAAAATTTTTCTGTTACAAGAATCATTCTTTCAGTTACATTGCCCTCATTCTTCTCCAACCCCAAATTAAACAAAATCCTACTTATTGTTTCTGCTAGAAAAATTAAACCATTTAAATTAACATATAAGGATAAAATCTTATTTTACCACGTGTCCAACTCTTAAATAATGAAAAGGATTCAAAAGGAATAAAGGAAAAAAAGGATAAAGTGTATTCTTTAACCCCAAAAATAAGGATATAAACAAATAATAGCTAAAAAAGAAGGGACTTCCCTACGTTTCACCTCTACTCACAATCCACTAAGAAAAATGGAGGTGATTACATTTCTCTTCTCTCTCCAGATAGTAAAAGAGGAATCTCTAAAGGAGTACTAATGCTCCTCAGGACTACTTAATTACTAGTTTCTTACTTTTTTTTAACAATTCTTCTATGATCAAAACGCTTAGAGATATTATCATTTTCTCACTAAAGTTATTCAGACATATCAATCAATATCATAGTTTAGTGAAAATAACATTTTACCACCAAATGTTTACCAAACGTTTACACTATTAGTATTTTTCCACCATTCTATTAAAACATAATTAGTATTTACTATAAAATACATAAAAAGTTGATTTTACCCCTGAAGCATAAAAGATGATTTTATCCTTTGAGAAGAAAGAAATAACAAAAGATATAATTACAAAATTACCCCCACAAAGTAGTTGTTACATTCAAATAATGGCTACTTTTCTGCTTATAAAAATTGGTTGCTGTTGTCTCCCCAAGCAATTTCAACACCACTACAACAACTCCAATTCAAAGATCAGCAACCTTATTTGAACATGAACAACCTTATTTGAAAAAGAAAGATAGAGGCAAGCCACGAACTCAAATTTTAACTCTTTATCATTCAAAAACAACAACTAGAAGCCACTGCAAACATTTGAATACTACTACATCAACAAGCCCAAGCCATTTTTAAACACCAGCAAGCTCATTTTAACACCAGCAACTAAGCCATTTCAACAGTAGCAACCTTATTTCAAAAAGTAAGAAAACAACATGCCAAATACTAAAAAATTAACACTTTATCATTCAAAGACAAAAATAATAAGCCACTGTAAACACTATAATTCATTTAAGCTAAAAAAATCTAGCTCTTCTCAATCTTAATTCAAAACCAAGCATACCTTTAGCCTTCATACATATAAATTTAAACAAAATAATAGTCTCCAGTAGTAACTTAAGTGTTAATAGTAAGGGTCGAGCTAAGAAACCTACCGAAATTACCTGCTACCCTAAATACTACAACTGTAGAGTGCAAGCATATGCAATGGTATCTACTACATTGGAAAATCCTAATAAACTCTTTTGGATATGCATGTTTAAAAAGTGTAATTTTTGGCAATGGGCAGCAAAAGAACATATAGAAATGTGTAATACTACATTTGGTCATGACATGAACCTAAATGAAGATGAATGAAATACTACGATGCATTGAAGCAAAGCTAAAATTGGTCATAACTTTTATTTGTGGCCTTATGGTAGGCTTAATTATAGCAATCAATCATTGTAGTTGAAGATGTAATGAATCATTATAGTTTAAGATGTAATGAAAATCAAAAGTAATCAAAACAACTTGTACATTCAAAATACATAATATCCTAATGCACTGATAACAATATTTAAGAAATATAACAACAGTCAATACACCAACAACAGTTTGTGAATTCCAAAAACATAATTGCAACTTAATGCACTAGTAAAAGTCTGTGCATTCAAAATGCCTAATGCACAAAGAAAAGTTTGTGCATTCAAAATACATAATATCCTAATGCTAACATTTCACAAACCATCTAATATCTATGAAGCTTGTGAACCTTGAGTTGGATTCGAAGAAATATTATCGGCTTTATATTGGCCTGCACAAAAAAACTATCACTCATTAATATAAAATGAGTCTATAATGACAATTTTAAATAACATAAAATGACGGTTTTAAAATCTTCATAAAAAAATCTATTTATAATGATGGTTAATTTCTTTAACCGTCATTATTTGCCAATCTCCATTGGTTTTTAATGACGATTTTGGTATAAGACCGTCATTAAAAAGTGACATTTAATGAAAGTTATTTAGAAAAACCTTCATCAAATATAAATTTATAATGACAGTTTGATACCAAAACCGTCATTATTTACCCCATGTGCATAACTTTGAATGACGATAGTTATAACAAAACCGTTGTTAAAGTTAATATTTAATGATGGTTTATTCTAAAAACCGTCATTAAATATTGAAATAACATTTAATGTCGGTTTTAAAAAAGAACAGTAATCTTTGTTAGAGAACACTACATTTAATGATGGTATTTTTCAACTAACCGTCATCTTTGTTGTTGATTTAAAAAAAATAAATATAGCAATTTTAAAACCATTTCAAACCTTAATTCTAATTTCCTTTTAAGTTCTTTACAATTATTTTTTAACAAATGTTTCGTATACAAAAAGATAGCTCCACAAAATGCTTTAAAAATAATTAAACTTTAAACTAAATCTTCATATAAGGATCCACAACAACTTTGCTATTTATTTTCTCCTTAGCCTTAATCTCCTAAGCTCATTGTACACCTTTATAATTTTAAAGTCTTTATCACCATCACTTCGCCTAGCACATATATGAAATGCTCAACATCATCAAAATAAATCTTATAACCTCAAGCTATGCTTACTATTAGGCCCTGGCTTATATGCATGCATTACAATATAATCCTTCAGTTGAGTAGTGCTTAAATCATAATTTAAATCAGATATGTTTGCCAACAGTTCAGGATCTATGTCAGTTGTTTTATCATCAGAATTAGATATCGCATCTTCCACAAGATCTGCATCATCTACAAGATATGCATCTTCAGCTATATTTTGGTCATTTATACAACTCCATCAATACTAAATTTCTTGTCAAAATTTGACAACCAATCATCATCATCATCAGTCTCGTGCCTAAAAGTTTGTGGTTCATTTGTCTTTTCAGTCGTAGAAGGCACTTGATCATTGTCATTAGTCTCATACCCAACATTCTCATTCAACTATCTCTATGGCCCATGTATGCCTCCAGTCCTAAATGGTGGTTCATTTCCACTGTCATTCGCCTATGTAATTTACTCTGCAGATAATTGCACTCCTAAGTTATGTAGCATGGCTTATAGCACTCCATTAAGTGATAAATTAAGACGTAAGGTTAGCAAAACTGTGGCTTTAAACACTGTCACTTCCAATGAATCATGTATAGTGAACTGAATCCGCAAGGCTATCTCAGAATCTATAATAAATGATTGCTTGTTCTTTGCGTTGGTAACTGATAACTGCACACTTTCAGGAGTGGTCAACCCGTGTTCACTAGCAATCTTCACTACCTCATTCTTCGTCTGCTGCAGTATGTATTCATCAGGTTCAATCAATCCTATACGATGTCTTTCACCTTTATACAATATATGTAGTTGTATTGCTAACATCATCTACAAAATAAAAAAAAAATGAGAAAAAATTATGGCCAATAACCAAAATTTACAGCAAAATGGCAAATGCATGTAAGCTTGATGATTACAAATAAAACGCCAAAAATTAATGAACAATAAGCAAGTAGTAATCCTAATATATTAAAATCATAATCTATTAAATTCAAGTTGTAATAACAACTCAAAGCAATTTAATTAAGTAAAAAGTAATGAACAACAAGCAACAAAATAAAAAGAAAAAAGAAGTCAACAACTCACAGTGGAGAGAGTAGAAGATAGTGGAGATGGCAACGAGTCTGCTGTGAGAGTGAGAGAGATATGCGTTGGTGACGATGGGTGAGAGAGGTAGGAGATGAAGCAAGAATAGTAAAAGAGAGGCACTGATTTTGATTTCTAGGCTGCATGACTAATTGCTTGTGTATTTTACAATTGCAAAACCCTAAGTTTTGGCTTCACAAGAAATGTCCAAAATGCCCTTATGACGCCAGTAAAATTTTTAACTAGTTAACGAAATGGTGGGAAAATACTAATAGTGTAAGCCTTTAGTGGCAAAATGTCCAAAATGTTATTTTAACGTTTTATGGTGGGAAAATCGTAGTGAAATGCAAAACGATATACGTCGGAATAACTTTAAACAGAAAATGATAATATCCCAAACACTTAACTTGAGTGTTCAAATATCTTTTGCAAGTACTATACCAATACTCAAAACTTTAAAAATCAAGAACGAAGTGAAATCCAACAACTTCATGTACAAAGAAAAATGAACTTCTTCACGAGTCATGCTATATTGTATTCTATGTAACATACAACAATTCTTGAGTTGTCACTTAAAATTTAAAAATTACGGTATACAACGATTGAGGTGTCATGAGTGACATACAACTCATAAATTTACTATATATTAAATTATATGTAATATACTCTAACCCTTTTCTGAGGTTGATGTTTATAGACTGAAGAACCTGCACACAATTTCAAGTAAATTCATTATGAAATTAATTTCTCCCAGCATGCAGGTACTATACATCGACCTTAGAGACACATTAAAACAAACCGCCAAACTCAAAATGCCAAAGACAATCGCTGCATCTCATCGCCACATTATTCTGGACCAAAACCAAAATGATATATGTGTCGAAGGCTTAGGCTGTCACATGCATGTTCAACATGCAAAGGCAAACAAGTGTGCGAAAAATGTTGCCGCAACAACATTGAACAATCAAAGAAAATAACAAAGGCCCTAGATATGGGCATCAAGAACCGTCTGATCATATAATCAAAGTTGATCATATTCAAATCCGAGCCTCCACTGAACCGTCTGATGCACCGCTACTCACCAAACCATTCTTCCAAATACGAACAGATGCATAAAACTGCCTGCATGCTTGTCTTAGTCGATCACAACACGCACACGCAGAATCTTATATTTGTAAACACTTGAGGGAATTTGCAGCCGTGCTACACTTAATGCCACTTTTGCATGCAAAAAAATCAAAACATTTAAACTAAGCCATCCGCCACGTCCCAAACCGTAATTCACTTCTATGCATCTATAAATACAACCGCGCTCTAGCTCACTCTCTTCATCACACTGCAGAGTTTCAAAAGCTTTTCTTTTCTAAAAACAATTTTGGGCTTTTTTTTTCTCAAAATGGCTTCTTTTTCTTTGCTCTGTTTTGGCCTTTGCTCTCTAGTTCTCTTTAACGCCTGCTTTTCTCAAATAGAGCAGGTAACAGACATAACTAGGGAAGGAAAGCAGCAACGCTTCCAAACCCAGTGCAATATCCAGAACCTCAACGCCCTTGAGCCCCGACAGAAGGTCGAATCCGAAGCTGGCGTCACAGAGTTCTGGGACCAGAACAATGTGCAATTACAGTGCGCCAATGTTGCCGTATTTCGCCACCGTATCCAGCAGAGAGGGCTGCTCGTGCCTGCGTACACCAACACTCCTGAGATTTTCTATGTTGTTCAAGGCAAGCAAGCAAGCATATCCAGTCTTCAATATATATCAAGTTAAATTATTTTAATTGTTCTCTAAATAACAAAGTTAGAAATAAATTAATTAATAGGTAGAGGCATTCATGGAGCTGTATTCCCCGGATGTGCTGAGACATTCCAAGATTCACAACAACAGCAGCCGTTCCAGAGCAGTAAATCCCAAGATCAACACCAAAAGGTCAGACAACTACGTGAGGGTGATATCATTGCATTGCCTGCTGGAGCAGCTCACTGGATTTACAACAATGGCCGGGACCAGCTTGTTTTGGTCGCCCTCGTTGACGTTGGCAATTCTCAAAACCAGCTTGATCAGTACTTCAGGGTAATTAATTAACAAAACATTTTTTTGATCCTATTAGAATTTACATAATGTTTCTCTGTCAATATTAGGAGTAATTATTCATATCAATGTGCTTGTTGCTAGAAATTCTACCTCGGTGGCAACCCGCAACCACAACTCCAAGGTGTCAGTCAAAGTCAAGGTGGCAGATATCAGGGAAGGCAAGGCGGCGACGACAAGAGAGGTGGCAATATCTTCAGAGGCTTTGACGAGCGGTTGTTGGCTGAGGCCTTCAACGTGAACCCAGATCTAATCAGGAGACTGCAGAGGCCACAGATGCAGAGGGGCATTATCGTCAGAGTCGAGGAAGAGCTGAGGGTACTGTCTCCTCAAAGAGGCAGAGAACAAGAACAGGAAGAATGGAAAGAAACTCCGTCATATGAAAGGGACAATGGCTTCGAGGAAACTATCTGTACAATGAAACTAAGGCACAACATCAATAATCCATCACATGCTGACGTCTACAACCCCGGGGCCGGACGTGTCACCACCGTCAACAGATTCAACCTTCCTATCCTTCGATACCTCCAGCTTAGTGCTGAGAAAGGAAACCTTTACCAGGTGAGAAGAGGGCAAGAAAAAGGAAACACACACACAGCATCAATGTCACATTATTTTTTTGAAATACCAGTATAACATTTGATTGATAGATTATTTTATTCGTGCATGTAGAATGCCCTGACGGCGCCGCACTGGAACTTGAATGCCCACAGCATAGTCTACATAACAAGGGGCAACGGCAGGATACAAATTGTGGCGGAGAACGGGGAGAACGTGTTCGACGGTCAAATCCGGGAGGGTCAGCTGATCGTTGTTCCGCAGGGCTTCGCCGTGGTGAAGAGGGCAGGCAACCGTGGACTGGATTGGATATCATTCAAGACAAACGACGTCGCCACGACAAGCGAGCTGGCCGGAAGGGCTTCGGTGTTAAGAGGGCTTCCGTTGGACGTTATCCAGAACTCGTTCCAAGTGTCGAGAGATGAAGCTCAGAGGTTGAAGTACAACAGGCAGGAGCTGACTGTGTTTTCTCCAGGGCCTAGGTCACTGGAGCTTAACCGTAGCCTAAGAGAAATTATGTAAATGGGTACGTAATCAGGAAGTAAGCTATGTAGTGTAGTGTAAGTAGTTGAGATAGGGACGACTATGTATGAATAAAAGCCTTAATGGGCATGAACGACATGACTGCTGCGGGACTGTATGTAAGTTTAATGTGCGAGTAAAATAAAAAGTAATATTTCTTTGCGCAGATAATAAAAAAATTGTTGTCTTTATATCTCTAATTTTTTTTTAAGATTTTTTTTTTTAAAGGTAAGGGAATTGTCAAGTCTAAATATAGTTTTTATCTTCTTTACCACTCTTAAGAATCGAATTTGAATTTTGATAGATGTTACAGCGCCACTGTAAGTAATCCTACCACACTCTTGGAGACATTTATATCTCTAATTTAGCTACACCCACACTTCCTGAATCCACAATTTGAATTTGAATTTCTTTATTTTTTTTTTTGCTGGATACTTTAATTACTGAATGACTTGATCACCTCACTCAAAATCCAGGAGCATCTGAATGAATTTAAAGGACCCGCTCCGAACTCGTTTGGCTTTTTTGTTCAACTTGCTGCTGTTGAAAGCAGTAGGTGTACACATATGAATCCTGCAAATCAATGAGCAAATTTGTATTTTTGTATTTTTTTGTCCCTCTCTGTTGTTGGGTATTAAGCATACGAGCAGTTTTCGTGTAATTCATCATAAAAAAACTGTACGCGGTATTCTCCGCAAAAGAGGTCTCACTTTTTCTTTTATAGTTTTTTTTAATGGTAGATGAAGTATAATTACTGGACGTAATTATAAATGCCCCATAATAAACATTTAGGGAAAAATAAACTTGGATATATATAATCATTTTTTATGAAGTCTCGTTTAAATTTATGTTTGAAAAATGCTAAAAAGAGAAAAAGATCGAGAGAAAATATGTTGAAAACGACGAGAGAGAGAGAGGGCTGGAGAGATCAGAGAGTAAAATTCTATTATCTTTCTCTCTTACTCCGTATGTTTTAAGTAGTCAAATGGGTCGAAGGAAAAAATTTGTATGGAGCTATCCCATAAGTTCGCATGGATAGTTCAGTGGTTTAGAGCGTGGTTCTCACTTTTAATATTAAATTTAATGGATTTCATACTATTATGAAATTTATTGTTAGTTCCATCAGTGGGAGTTATTGCCCTGTCACATGTCAAAGCTAGCGTGTTCATCCAATAATAACCTGCATCTGCTATTTTACAGCAAAAATAGCGTACGTTCCTCCAATAATGACCTATTCTCTAACTTCGCGATCGATATATCAGCCTATTTAAACTCTTGCCTCATTCTGAGTAATTCACGCACTTGGCCCATTCATTCTCCAAATCCTGTAAACCGTTTCTTCTCCAAATCCTGTTTCTTCTCAAAGAAAACCGCTTTGCTTCCCTAAACGCTGGTTTCATTCCTTCCATATATTCAGATGCGCTTGCTTCTTTTAAATTCTTCTTCCGTTAGCCAAGCAGAATTTTATCTTGGCATTAAGCATTGCAAGCATTGAAAAATAAAATTTGTAGCTAGCCGTGTTCTCAATGGGCTGGAGGAATCGCCACGACACTAATTGTTAAAGTGATCTTAAATGCGGCATCCGTGCGCATACATTATACTGTTGAACACAATATATTTCCTGCAGCTGTTGCATTGAAGATCTCTTCAACAATGAGTGTTATCGGACTATATGTATAATTGAAAGCATCAAAACGAAAATATCATGGTTGAACTAAAGACTGATTTTGACAGAGTACTCGTTTAAGTCTGTGAAGTCATTTGATTCCTTTTGACAGCCATCTTTTCACTTTAATTAATGGCTGATCTGAAGATTTTGTATGAGAAGGGATTTGAATTAACAAACTAATAAACTTAATCCCGGGATTTTGAGGCTATACCCTCGGGACACAAAGACCCGCACAAAATACCATATATGAAGTAAATACCTAAAATGAAATTTCCCATCATTTTTTTAGAGGAATTTATTGAAAGCAAAAAAATCCCATCGTTTTTTCAGCTATACTATGTGTCCAAGAGTTGGTAAATTATTTCCTTCCAAAGGCCTAAATTTTTTTATAATTTTATTTTTAAGCCTAACTAAACAGTAGATGCTTAAGCCTAACTAAACAGTAGATGCTTCAGTTAAATTTACATTCCATTGTTTTGTCTTTCGTATTTGGTGGAAGATTTTCTTAATTTGTCAGTTATCTCGTTATGTTTTCAGAAATCATTATTCGCAAATAGATAAAATCTATTCTTGGAAAAAAAGAAAAGAAAAAGGAACGAAGGGCTGATTGTGAGAAGAAGAGGAAAAGGAATAAAGATGAAGAATAAGAAGAAGACAAGAAAAAGGTGGGTTCAAATGGAAAATGGGCTTTAAATTAGGACTTCTATAGAGAAATCTACAGATGTAAATTTGATCTGTGAGAAAAATTAATTTGACGTCGAGTTTTTATTGAGTATAAGAACAGAGAAGCATGAAAGAACAACTTACTAAATCTAAGGTAATTAAGTGATTATCCTTTGTACTCCACGCCATTTTGTGAATATATGTGTGATTTTTATTTTTTATTTTTTGTTGGGGGAATGCGTATAGGGTAGTTATGTAATTCTTTGGCTAGGTTCACTTCTAAATTAATTGATAAAATACTCTGCAACCGGCCCATTGGTTAGGTGCTTTGAGTGAATTTATGAGAAGGATCTTATTTGATAAGAGACTGATGAAAAGGATTTGGGAGAAATACAAGTTAATTTTGATACTACAAAAATAATTTGTGAGTTAGTAAAGGATGGCAAATACGGCAAAAACATCTTATTTCACCAGAACAAAAACTTACAGCAGTAGTACACTTTCGAGCCACAGCAAGGACTTTATTCCTTATGTACATACATATATGTAAACCCTTAATATAAGCTCATTACTTTGATCACACACTAACTAATTACTGTGACCTAGGCCCTGGAGTAAACACAGTCAGCTCCTGCCTGTTGTACTTCAACCTCTGAGCGTCATCCCTCGACACTTGGAACGAGTTCTGGATAACGTCCAACGGCAGCCCTCTAATCACCGAAGCCCTTCCTGCCAGCTCGCTTGTCACGGCGACGTCGTTTGTCTTGAATGATATCCACTCCAATCCACGGTTGCTTGCCTTCTTCACCACGGCGAAGCCCTGTGGAACAACGATCAGCTGACCCTCCCGGATTTGACCGTCGAACACGTTCTCCCCGTTCTCCGCCACAATTTGCACCCTGCCGTTGCCCTTTGTTATGTAGACTATGCTGTGGGCATTCAAGTTCCAGTGTGGCGCCGTCAGGGCATTCTACACGCACAAGCAAAATAATACGTTTCAAGATCACAATTATAAATTTGTTGTCTCAAATGACGTGATATTTAATGATTTTTTTTTTTTTCTCACCTGGTAGAGGTGCCCTTTCTCAGCACTAAGCTGAAGGTATCGAAGGATAGGAAGGTTGAATCTGTTGACAGTGGCGACGTGTCCGCCGCGGGGGTTGTACGCGTCAGCACCCGATGGGTCATTGATGTTGTGCTTTAGATTCATTGTACATATGGTTTCATCGATGCCATTGTCTCCACTTCCTTGGAATTCTTGTTCTTGTTCTCTGCCTCTTTGAGGTGTCAGTACTCTCAGCTCTCCCTCGACTCTGACAATAATCCCGCTCTGCTTCTGTGGCCTCTGCAGTTTCCTGATTAGATCCGGGTTCACTTTGAAGGCCTCAGCCAACAGACTCTCGTCAAAGCCGCTGAAGATATTGCCACCTCTCCTGCTGCGGTCGCCACCCTCCCCGCCTTGGCTTCCCTGATCTCTGCTGCCTTGACTTTGACTATAACCTTGGCGTTGTGGTTGTGGGTTGCCACCAAGGTAGAATTTCTGGCAACAAGAACAGGGACAATACCAAATGTATTGTTACAATATTGAAAATATTGCTTCATTATCTTACATAAAACAAAAATGTTTAGTTAATTAATGAATTAATTAATTACCCTGAAGTTCTGATCAAGCTGGTTATCGGAATTGCCAACATCAATAAGAGCTACCACAACAAGGTCTGATGGGCCATCGTTGTAAATCCAGTTAGCCGATCCAGTAGGTAATGCAACCACATCACCCTCACTTATTTGTCTAACTTTTTGGTGTTGATCTTGGGATCTACTTTGACTCTCTGACGACCTTTGCTGTGATTCTTGGTATGTCTCGGGACATCCGGGGAATACAGCACCGTGAATGCCTCTACCTATATTAATTTAATTAATTTCAAACATGTTATTTACAAAATAATTAATCAAAACAATTTAACTAAATGTCGTGTGGGTGCATGTGCATGCGTGCATGCTTGCTTGCCTTGAACAACATAGAAGAGCTCAGGAGTGTTGGTGTATGAAGGCACAACCAAGCCTCTCTGTTGGATACGGTGACGAAACACAGCAACATTGGCGCATCGTAACTGCTCGTCGTTCTGGTCCCAGAACTCTGTGACGCCAGCTTCGGACTGTACCCGTTGTTGGGGTTCGAGGGCGTTGAGGTCCTGGATATTACACTGGGTTTGGAAGCGTTGCTGCTGTTGCCGTGGCTCCCGAGTTGCGTCTGTTCCCTGCGCTATCTGAGCAAAGCAGGCGTGGAAGAGAATTAGAAAGCCAAGCCCAAAACAAAGCAAAGAAGAGGAAGCCATTTTGAAAAAAAAGAAGAAAAATAAAGCACCCAAAATTGCTGTGATGACGAGAGTGAACTAGATTTGGGTGGTATTTGTAAGAGAAAAGATTGGGATCACCAGGTTATAGCATGCCTGCAAATGCCCTGAATTGCTTCCACATAATGAGATTATTTTGTGTACGTGTTGGTGCTGGACTAACACGAACGCATGCAGAGGCAGCCAGGCGCATGCAAGTTTTGTACATTTCTGTATTTTAATTGCATGTTACATGCATAAGTAACACTATTCAAATCTTCGACACATAGATCGCTTTTGTTTTGGCTCGGAGAGGTATGTGGCGATCATGATGTGAGAACTCATAATTGGCTTTGCCATCTTGGTGTTTGTTTTTGGCGGCTTGTTTTTAGCGTCTCTACTCTCTGCAATCGATGAATCCTACTTGATGACTTCATGTTGTGATGAATTTATTGTGGATTGTGTGTTGATTCTAGTCTAGGTACATCAATTTTGTAGTATTCTCCAATGACACATCCCGAAAACTTTCAAATCCAATGAAGACTAGTACTACTACACGTTATAAATCTTTTTATTTTAAAAAATTATCTTCAATAATATGGTATTCATTAATTAGTTAATAATAATTCAAATAATTCACTTAGATTTTATAAAGAATTATCAACCACTTAATGAATGACACATTATTTTAAAATGAAATTTAAGATATTTATCATTAAAATGACATTATAATTAAAAAGAAAAATATACACCGTCCACCCATTTTTTCTGACTTTTTCAAAAATACACAATTCCTTTTTTTTTTTTTTGCTAGAATCCACTTAAAGTTACATTTTGTTTCACTTTTCCACTTCCGTTTAAATTCCGTTAAGAAAACTAACAGAAACTTAATCAAATACCATTTTACCCTCAAAACGAAAATTACAATTTAAATTTGATTATTTTTGGCATTTTTAGGGTGAATTTATAATTTTCATTTGATGAATAACATTATTGGTACGTTAATGAAGTACAAAAAAATATTAACTACTGGAGATTATAACTCAATGAATAATAAAACTCTACTTATCTTAAATTCAATTGATGGTTTGCGAGATTGGGCTATTTCTAATACTATTGTTATAATTTAGTATTCTAATTATAGACATATTTAAAAAAAAAAAAAACCATGCATTTGATGGTTGTAGAATTAATGTTATAATTTAGTATTCTAATTATAAACATATTTAAAAAAAAAACTGCATTTGATGGTTGTGGAATTAATTTATTTGATCTGATTATTTTCGTTTTGGGGGGTAAAATGGTCATTTGTTTATGTTTCCATTAGTTTTCTTAACAGAATCTAAACGGAAGTGGAAAAGTGAAATAAAATGTAACTTTAGGTGGATTCCAATAAATAAAAAAAAGAATTGTGTATTTTTAAAAAAATTGAAAAAAACGGGTGGACGGTGGATATTTTCCCTAATTAAAATTTTTAATCTAAATTTGTGGCTTGTCAGAGAATGGTAAGTTTTATAATAGTTAAATTTAAATTTAAAATAATGGAATCATTCATTATCTCACAAATGATAAACTTAAATTACACAATTCCACATAGTTTTTTTTTATTTTTTTCCTCGAAAACTTAGATTAAATAAAAAAGTCCAGATTCCAGAGATTTATGGGAGTGAGTAAATAGTCAATATGTATGTATGTATGTGTGTGTGTGTCTATATATATATATATATAGAGAGAGAGAGAGTATAGTCGAATTGTGCAGCCAACTGAAAAAAAAAAGAAGGAATTTGAGGCCGTTGGACTTCAATCCAATGGCCACAATTCCTCCCCGGATGCTGTTCCAATCCAGGAGTACCAAATTGGAACAGCACTCTATATATATATATATGTCTTTCAATTTAATCGTGAAATCCAGCGTATTAAACAAATATAAGGAAAAATAAAAGATTACGGGTAGGGAAGAAGAGAGTGTAGTAATGCGAGGCATACCCGTAAGCAAAATTATAAAACTATTATTGTTATAAATTTGGAGATAATTGATATTATTATGTAAGCAATTATTTAATGATGATATCTAAGTAAAAAATATTCAAGTGGAGATTGAAGAAAATAAGTAAAATAGCTTGAGCAAGGAATTGAAAGTAGAGTTTTTTCAAAGGAGATCAATAGACAAAGTAAGGTAAACTCATTTTCAAGTTCTCATTTTGTTCACAAATTACATCTATATATAGTAGATACATTAGTGGAGTGGGTGACAATATATGTCTATAAAAATCAAAATGGTGAATCCACTTTCATAATGGTGAATCCATTAATTATAATGGTGAACCCATTAATCATAAGTGGTGATTCTATTTACTTGATGGAATCCACAATAATTCATAATAATAATAACAATGTTTTTTTTTTTGAAATGTTTAGGTGTATATATAATCTAGAGAGCACAGCTATTAACTTTCAGTGACTAAATCAATTCAATTTACAAATTCTGATTTACGTAAAGGATAATAACAAAAGAAAAATAATATTTGGCCACCAACAAAACACAATAGAATTATAAGACAGTATAAACAGTACTATCATTTCGTGCGCAACGATAATAGCATAACATGAATATTATGCATTTTTTGTCATGATAGTCTTTAAATATCAATACTCATAACAAAATAAGTGAATATTTCTATTATTAGTTGGAATTGCGTTCCTTCACAAGCCAAATTCAATCACATAAAGATTCCTTATCTAGGCTTAAGGCCAATGGAGGATAGGAGATCAGGCCATCTTTTCATACATTTTTGTATTTCACATCTCAGCCAAAATTTCAAACTTCATGAGAATGACTTGGATCCACTTATTCACACTTTCATCCGTGAATGTTGCAAGCTTGGACTTGGTATTGATTTTTAGGAGAGACAAATTTCAAATTGAAATTAAAACTAAGTTCACTTTTTATTTTTACACAGGTATACCATCAAAAGTTATTATAAACTCGATTTTTTTTTTTAACCTACTTGACTTGTTAAACTTATGACTCAACTTTCTAAATTTTTATTACGAAAATCGAGAGTATAGTCGAATTTTTTCTGTGTAAATGCACATTTTTGACAAGGGTATTTTCTTCTTAGTTATATTTATATGAAGTGGATTGTATATTGTTGGTATTTTCAAGGGATTGGGGCATTATCGAAATTAAAAGGAAAAGACACATAAATTAACAAATATAAACGGGTCAATCCGATTTTGTACAGCCCGGATTTAGGGTCCATCAGTGTTGGGGCTATAACTTCAATTCAATCGGGAGCCTCGCTGGACTCAATTTGTGGCTTCAAAGCACTCTTCCGCACCCCTAAAAATTTCTCATAGAACTCCATTTCAATTGAAAATATTCAAATAATTTAATACAAATTAATTCATTTCTATTTTCAAATAAATATTTAATTAAACATTTAGATGAATTAATCTTTGAACAATTTTTTTACACCTAATCCATTTCATAATTTATATTTATATTTTAATTTTTTATTTGAAAAAAGTTTTTTTGAAAATATTAGAAATTATATAATAAAAAATTTTAAGATAAATTTAATATTTTAGCACTTGTATGTAATTTTAAAAGAAATATTTTTTTTAGGTGAAATTTATGAGAAGATAATTAATTTTAATTTATAAATTTATTTTTTATCAATTAAACTGAGAATATTTTTGGGAATGTGTATTAAAACCAAAAAAAAAAAAAAGGCTGTTATAAGCATCTTCGAGGGGTGTTAAGAGCCCCACTCTAGATTTTGTTGTGATAAGGCCACCAGTCCTGTCTGCACTCTTCAGTTGGCTTCACCCAAGACTCTCAACTGCTAAAGCTCAAAGCCACGGTTACGCAAATGGCCACGTCAGCCACATTCACAACAACGGGAATCATCTCTCAGCTTAACCTAACGCGCCACTCGATACAGCCATTGTCAAACATGACGGGAAGAAGTAGGAAGCTTGTTGTGAGAACAAGTTCTTTAAAGACACCCATCAGTGCAAAACAAGCAGAAAAGAACGCAATGCAGTACAGGAAGCTCGGTGACTCTGATCTTGTCATCAGTGAAATCACTCTTGGGACTGTAAGCAACTTCGCTTTCTTCTAAATCGGTGTTATTTATTTTCTGTATATAAACTGTTTTTAGTAATGGGGGTTTTAATTTTTTTTTAATTTTTAATGTTTTGGGTGAGGAATTGTTTGTTATTTTGTGTAATGTGGCCGGAAAAATGAAATATACACTGTATTTATTTAATACTAATCAAGCAGTTCCTAATTATGTTGACTGCTCATGGAAAGTGATGTTATATGAATGGACAGTATCCTACTTCAACAGCTTTTTTCTTTTGATATGTTATATTGCTTAGATTTTGGTAAACAAATCATCGGTCATTAACAAAGGCGAATGCGTTTAATTACCTAGTTATTTTGACTGCCATTTGAGAATTGAAAACCCAAGGCACTTGAATTATCCATCCTTCTAAAAAGTATTTACCATATCAAACTGATGTTGTTCTTTTGAACAGCTTTTAAAAAATTGTAAATATTTTAAGCCTTTCTGTCTGGTATCATGTTGGATCCTGAATTGTGGAACATTAAGTTGTTTGCAAGTCTCGAGAGCCGTTTGAAATTTTTTTTAACTACTTGGAAGGGCATGTGATTCAGGAATTTGCTGTTGAAAGTTTTATTAAGTTCATGTGATATTATAATATGGAAGGTCAGTATTCTTCAGTTTGGTCTTATATCATTATTTTGTATGTGAAGCATGATGCCTCTTCCTATATTTTGAAGGATGGAGCATTACTAGTATACTGTCTGCTGTCAAGTTTTATTGTGTGTGATTAAGTCTTTCATATTTTTCAGATGACTTTTGGAGAACAAAATACGGAGAAGGAATCTCATGAAATTCTCAGTTACGCATTTGAAAACGGCATCAATATTCTTGACTCTTCAGAGGCTGTAAGTTCAGTTACACATTACCTATAGATACCTGCACATATGCCCTGATGTACATGTGCCTGCAAACCCTCAGAATCTCAACTTGACCAGCCACACACCACGAAGAGAATCTTAAAGTATATGAACAATGTTGTTTTGACTCATCTCTTTCCTTCAGTTTCAATTTTCAAATTCACCTTTAACTTAGTTATCAATATTGCAACCGTTGTTTTAATGTCAAAAGCTTCATTGACTCTGCCTCTGCACTCCAGAGGAATTAAAAAAAAAAAAAGAAGAGAAAAAGAAAAAACAGAAGGATTGTTTCTTGGTGTTGTCTCCAAAAATTCTATCTCCTTAGCTGGTTATGTCTTTATCATCTTAAAGACTTCTATTCGTGAGTTATTTAGTAGGAAGATCCTTTGTTTGAGTGGTCTTGTCTTAACAGCCTTAAATTCATAATGCAAAATATTATAACTTTTGGTTTCATGAGATTAATATGTTCCTTATAACCAGATCTTGGTAGCTGCAAGTTCTTTTTTCTCTTGTATTCTCAGTGAGTTTCGATGATTCTTTGCCTTTTGTCTTACAGTACCCCATTCCAATGAAGAAGGAAACACAAGGAAAAACAGATCTGTATATTGCTAGCTGGCTGAAGTCTCAGCCCCGTGATAAGGTTCTGGCCTATTCACTTAATGCGTCTTTCTTCTAAGCACAAGCATAACAAAGATTTTGATCATCTTGGGTAGCTTGTTTTTCTTTGATTTTACAAACAGGTTGAAATTGTATATTTTAAGCCACATCATTTACTCAAATTTGTGGGATTTGACGTCAGGCAGCAATGAAATCTGAATTTATAGCTATTCTCTCATAAGGGTTTAATTTATAAATTCAAAAAATTAAATTTCATCTGATCTAGATGTGGTAGAAAATTGAATTATGATTTGGAGCTTACAGCTTGAAGCAAACTTTACAATTCTGAAGTTGATGTAGCAGTTATGTCAATTCCTGAAATCATTTACCTTCTTACACTTTCTTTAGATTGAATGGTGCTTTTTGTTTCCAAAGTAGTGGAAGAATTTTGGACAAAAGAATTTTAAATTGTATTTAAAAGTGATATTAAATTCTTGTCATCATATCGAATCTTGTGGGTATTTCTTCTTGTTAATTCTCATACCAGATATCTGAGTAATGGGTTGATATGCATGTTTGCGAAAATCCACTGTTTTGGGAAGATGATGTGAAGATATTAATCATGTTTTCTGAAAGCAAGAATCTGGTTATCTGATACTTTCAGATTATTGATAAATATGTTTATCTCAATTGTGGATAGGTTATCATTGCAACAAAAGTTTCTGGTTATTCAGAACGATCAAGTTATTTGCGTGACAATGCAAAAGTTTTGCGTGTCGATGCTGCTAACATAAAAGAAAGTGTAGAGAAAAGCCTAAAACGCCTGAACACAGATTACATCGACTTACTGCAAATTCACTGGTATTTTTGCAGTCTCCTTATTACTAATTGTCACAGAATACAAGATCTTGGAAGTTTTATTTCTTCAGTCTGGTTGTCCTGTGACATATGTTGCTTGTACATATCTTAAAATGCTCCTTAATTGCTTGTCAAATTGTGGATGCAAAACTGTTCCGTTTGTGTATCACATTCTGTCTATCAAAGTCATTTAAATATTACACAAGTTCCCATTCAACATAATGAAACATATTTTTCTCTGATTACTTTCTCTCCTCGAAGTGATTGTCACTTGGATTAGATGCAAACATGATTTTGAAGCTGATGTGATGTCCTAATGGAATCCTATTAAGTAATACTCTATAACATGCTATGCAGAAAATTGTTATCGTTTCACAAAACTACAGAGGTAGCTGTCAGTGCAGCTTGCTTGATGATGAGTAATGCAGGCATTGCTTTCCCAGGTCCACTTTCCTTCTGAACAAATAGTAGTGTACCTCTTCTCAGGGGATTTAGGCCTCTCCCTTCCTTACAAAATCCCCTCCCTGATGTATTTCAGGTTTCTGGTAAGACAATCAGGAGATCATAGCAGTTGTACTAGATGGCATCTTGCTTTGTAATGTACTTTAGTCTTAGCAGATCAAGTATTAGATGTCAAACGTTAAGGAGTGTCATAAGGTCTGCATTACATCAGATGTTTGAACTTTTTTTGGGGGGGTTGGGGGCTTAGATTCCTACCATCTTTAGCACAGATTCCTTTTGCAAAATAGTTTGATTGCCTTGCATACAAATGCCTTTTAATGTCTAGTTCTTTTCTTCCTTTTTTTTTTTTCTTTTATCTGGGTGTCGTGTGTGAGCAGTTAAATAAGCATGTAAATCTTTTCTAAAAGAAATCTCGGAGTCAGAATAGTCAAATAAAGCACTCTGAAAAGTTCTCTTTCAACTTTCATTCCAGGCCAGACCGTTATGTGGCATTATTTGGTGAATACATGTATGATTATTCAAAATGGAGGCCAAGCGTGCCAATTGTAGAACAACTGAGGGCATTTAAAGAACTTATTGATGAAGGGAAGGTAATATCTTCTAGATCACGTGGACTCTAGCTTCAGGTGGTAACTTATTGTCTTTTAAGCATTAAAAAGAAAAACCATCTGATTTTCTGGACAATACAACTAAACTATCCCTCATTTGTTATGATGTATTAAACTACAGCATGTTAGCTTTTTTGGGTGTCCTTTAGATTTTTCTATTGATGAGAGCAGATGGTTGATTGCCTTGAACCTCAAAGGAATATTATTTTGGTATCTGGATATGCATATATAAATTGAAAAAAAGAATAATTAATTTCAAAAGCTGTGTGTTCCATTGCATCTCAATTGAAGTTCTATTTGTGTCGCAATGTCAAAGACATTATAATATCTATAACTCATACTGGATACTTTCAACTTCATAGGTACGTTACATTGGTGTTTCCAATGAGACTTCGTATGGGGTGATGGAGTTTGTTCATGCTGCTGAAGTCGAAGGACTTCCAAAGATTGTTAGTATCCAAAATAATTACAGTTTGTTGGTTAGATGTCGTTTTGAAGGTAAGTTCCTTTTTATTCTATATCATTGCATCATTATAAATAAAAATTTTATCAAATTTCAGGTTTTTATGCTTTCAAGTACTCATAATTGGTGGATCGCTTTAGACAGATGCTTAGCTAAATTGAAGTGTCCATCTAATCTCCATTTTTTCCTTTGTTAATGTACATCTAGCTGTCTGATGAGTAATTATATTGTTTTAGAATTCAAAAGCAGAGTGTTCACTGAACTCTCTTGAACCACTTTGGCCGTATCATAAATAATTATACACAAATAAAATTCGAGAGTTGTGTAGGTTTTATCCTGAAATATCAGCTTAAGAACTAGAAGTTTTCATTATCGAAGGCAGTTTGTAGGCTTAGTTGCTTAATTTCAGCATTATAAGCCTGTCCTTTTTTTTTTTTTTTTGAGAATTATAAGCCTGTCCTATTGATTCTTTGCAGTTGATCTTGTTGAAGTTTGTCATCCAAAGAATTGCAATATTGGCTTACTCGCTTATTCGCCACTGGGTGGTGGATCATTGACTGGAAAATATCTAGATATAAATTCAGAAGCAGCAAGGAAAGGAAGGTTGAACCTCTTCCCTGGTTACATGGAAAGATATAATATATCCCTGGCCAGGGTACGTTGGTCATCTAAATTTATTTGGTTGTCGTTTAGTTATAAGAATCATTGAAGTTATGTCTGGAATTGGCTTACACTAAACACCCCCATCGCTCTAGCCTGAGAGGTGAAGGGCTAGATTAGGAATCGTTGCTTCTCATTTACTTGTAATTATCTTCTTTTAGCTTCCAACTGTATATCAGTAATGCCAAGCTAGCCTCATCTGTTTACTTGGTTCTGAATTCCAGGAAGCAACCATAAAATACATCGAGATGGCTAAGAAGCACGACCTAACTCCAGTTCAACTTGCGCTCGGATTTGCTCGAGACCGTCCATTTATGACAAGTTCAATCATCGGAGCAACCTCTGTCGAGCAATTAAAAGAAGACATTGATGCATTTTTAACGACTGAGCGGCCTTTGCCGCAAGAAGTAATGGCAGATATTGAAGATATTTTCAAGAGATACAGAGATCCAGCAATCTTTTAAAGAGTGACAATTTAGACGGTCCCCCTCATCTTGGTTCTTTTGTCAATTTTATTTTCCCATGTAAATTACATCATTTGTCATCAATTAATGTATTTATCTTTCTCATGATCTTCATATTTTTGCATCTTATTCCTAAAAACATCCAACAGTAGAAATGTTTGTAACGGTTGGACAGAAAATGCTTTTCAATGTCAATTTGTTTTAAAAAAATTTCTCAGCAATATGGTTGGAGAAAGTATGCAGATCAGATGGTTTAAAACTTTCAAATTTTTAATTTTAAAATATTTATTAAATTATTCTTTTAACCCCCCATGCCACATGGCAGAAATATATATTGAAAAAAAGAAAAAGGAAAATTATAAAGAGGAAGTTTTTTTTTTTTTTAAAAAAGATAAAGAGGAAGTTTAGTTAGTTAAAAAAGAGAGTGAAAACGTGGAAGCAAGAGCAGAAGCGCGCCAATGTCTGAGCACAAATGCATTTTGAGCTGCAAACACACCGCTTACTTCTCCCTTTCTCTCTCTCTTCACATTGCGTTCATTTTCTTCATCAAGAAAAATAATAATAATAATAATTTCTCTGCATGCACGCATGAATGATCTTCATCTTCTTCTTTGAAATTTTGAATCAAATCATATTGGTTTGTTGAAGGGATTAAAATTAGATTACAATTCCTTTTGATCGATCTGCTATTGTATTTTTTTGGGTAATGAAATCTTGATATATTGTTAGTGTTGCTGTTGGGTTTGTTTGTTGTTGTATTTGATGAGAGGAGGGAAAAGAAGAAGAAGAAGAAGCAGAAAGAAATATCTATGAAGACAGGGGGCAGGAAGTCGCCGCCACCGCACCACCACCTGATGCAGTTGTTATCTTCGGCGGTTTCCTTTCGAGTTTTTCACATGGAATGGCAGATCTTGCTAGTTATGGAAAATCTGAGCGTGACATTGAACAGGTTAGTACTCTACCCTCCTTTTTATTTTGATTTAGTACTCTACCCTCCTTTTTATTTTGATTTTTGGTTTCACTCAAATTTAAGCAGCTAAAGTGTGGATTTTTAGGAAAGATTTGGTCTCTGTGTTTTAGGGAAAGCCGAGGAAATTTGAATGCAAATGGGGTTTTCAATATAATGCAATGTTGTTACTTGGACTAGTAATCTTTGGGCTAAAGGGGTATCTAATGTAATCAATCGGGTTACTTATGGTTGAATGCTTGGTTGATGGTACAAATCTTGGCAAAATTTTTGGTCAGTTACGTTAATTAATGAATGGCATGAGCTAGGAATGAGTTAAAAAAAACAAGAGGTCTGTTGAGCTAGGAATGAGTTAAAAAAACAAGAGGTCTGTTGAATAAGTAAGGGATACATTGATAAATTTAATTTGGTGGTTCAAGCAAAGTGTGTTGCAAATGAAGCATCTTGTTTCCATCAAATTAAAGACGCCTTAAGGGAGGAAATTGAGAACAAGAAATCATTGTTTGAAAAAAGAAACAAATTGGATGTTCAGCTATCCATACAATATTAACTCGAGATGATGCTGGAAACCAATAACTAGGTCCTGAAAATTTTAATAGCCGAAGTAGTTACCAGACTTTTGAAAGTAGGCATAAAAAAAAAAAAGAAATTTAAAAAGTACTGCTCCATTAGTTATCATGTAATCTGACATTATGTCTGAGGAATCTTTGTTGTTACCTTTTTACCTTGTATCCAGCTGCTTGTATTTGGTTTTTGTTTTTTACTATGCCTCACTCTTTTGAAGGCACTCATTGCTTTAAAGAAAGGCACTCAGTTAGTCAAGTACAGCCGGAAAGGAAAACCTAAGTTTCGTGCATTCAGGCTTTCGTCGGTGAGTTATTTTCTTTCAAAATGGGATACTTAATTTCATTATAATTAATATCTGTGGAACAACTTTGGAAAATGTTTCATGAAGTCAGTCCTCTGGGAAGGATATAGTTTAATTATCTTTTTTGTCTTTTGACTTGGGACTTCTGTAAATATAAAGTTCTAATGTGCAAGTGCAACTCCTCATACAGCTGTTTGGCAAAGTAGACTCTGTTAGTACGTCAAGTACATATTCTCACAATTTGTCAGGAGATGATGCTTCTGTCAATACCCCCAAGTATATAAATGATTACTTTTGGTGGTTTTAACAGGATGAAACTTCTCTTATCTGGTTATCACATGGAGAAGAAAGGAATCTGAAGTTATCTACAGTGTCAAGGATAATCCCTGGACAGAGAACTGTGAGTTAATCTCCTATTTCTTAAGCTAATTGAAGATATATTTTCTAGTTCAGTTGACCTCCTTTGTGTACTAAGGTGCCAATATTTTTCTTACTGACATGATTAGAAATAACTAATTCTTTGCTACCTCTATACAGGCTGTATTTAAAAGATATTTGCGTCCTGAAAAGGATTACTTGTCATTTTCACTTGTATACAGTAACGGTGAAAGATCCCTAGATCTGGTGAGTGCTACCAAAAAAATTCATTTTACCTTCTGCTTGACAATATGCTTATTATCCATTGATATACCACTTGGTTGTTAATATCCACAGATCTGCAAGGACAAAGCTGAGACAGAGGTTTGGTTTGCAGGCCTTCAGGCATTAATAACGAGATATTCTAATAGACGTACCAGGAGTGACATTTCTGATGTGAGTTTTCATTTCATCATGATTTTTTTTTTTTAAAATGCGGATGAGATAGCAAATTCTATATTTGTTTTGTTTTTAGTTTATGAAGACATAATGTACTTCATACTAATTTTATTTAGTTACTTTTACACCAAAAGATGGTAAATCGATTCCTGCATGATTTCATAATGGGTGGGGGGAAAAAAAAAAAGGGAAATGGCAGAGCTACAATAACTGCTGAACAGAGTGTGGACCCCATAATAATAGCTAAAAATTTAATTTGACTTAATCTTTTTGTTGTATTGGCAGGCTGGACTCATTATTGATTGCAAATGAATCTGCTTATACTAGATGCTTTTCCATCTATAAACTTGTTTGCTGTTACTGTTTTGCTTGACAAAGATTCTAGTGCACTGACTAGATAATTGAATTAGAAAAATGGTTTGTCTAGTAATCTTACCTTGAAATCAGGCTCTACCATTCTAGATTAGAGGTCCAAAGATGTTACAAGAGAAAGCTGCGTTTGGAAATAACCAAACTGCATAATTTGCACAATTTACATCATTGCAATAATTTCCTCAATGCAATATAGAGTTACTATCCTGGATAACTGAACAATTGTATTGATGAAAGATTTTTTTTTTTCGTAAGCTCGTCAAATTAGGATTGATGATACCCTTTTAACCATTGATGTTGTGTGCATTGGTAATCATTAAAAAATGAGGATTGCAAGTAATAATTTTTTGGCTCTGTGTTATATCAAAAGTTTTCCAGTCGTAATATGTTAGCAAAGTTTTCATGTTTTTATTTCAGCTAACTGATATCAGTGCACGGCCATTTGGGGCAACTCTAGAGTTATCGAATAGTATTGCCTACAATAGGACATCTGTTGATTCTCGTGATTCATTTTCGACTTTTGCAAGCTCAGATGTGGCCTCAGAACATCCAAATATGCAACTAAGAACAAGTACTGGAGATGGTTTCCGTATTAGTGTTTCAAGCACACCTAGCTGTTCAAGTGGAGGATCTGGTCCAGATGACATAGAATCATTAGGTGATGTTTATGTATGGGGCGAGCTTTGGTCAGATGGGGCTTCTCCTGAGGGAAGTTTTGGCTCATTGGCTACGAAAGTTGATGTGCTGGTTCCCAAGCCCTTGGAATCCAATGTAGTTCTTGACGTTCATCAGATAGCCTGTGGTGTTCGACATGTTGCTCTAGTAACAAGGCAAGGAGAGGTTTTCACCTGGGGAGAGGAATCTGGAGGTAGACTTGGTCATGGAATTGAAAGGGACTTTAGTCGTCCTCACCTCGTCGACTTCCTGGCAGTCAATAATGTAGATTTTGTTGCATGTGGTGAGCATCATACGTGTGCTGTATCTACATCCGGTGATTTATTTACTTGGGGTGATGGTACCCATAATTCTGGTCTTCTAGGTCATGGCACTGATGTTAGCCATTGGATACCAAAAAGAGTTTCTGGTCCTTTAGATGGACATCAGGTTTTATCTATTGCATGTGGGACATGGCATACAGCTTTGTCTACTTCAAATGGAAAATTGTTTACATTTGGAGATGGATCATTTGGCGCTCTCGGACATGGAAATCGAGAAAGTTTTACATATCCAAAAGAAGTTCAAGTACTGAGTGGACTAAAAACTGTTAAAGTTGCATGTGGAGTATGGCACACTGCAGCTATTGTCGAGACTCAGAACCAGACAAGTGCAAATATTCTACCAAGAAAATTGTTCACCTGGGGTGATGGTGACAAATATCGTTTGGGACATGGAAACAAGGATACTTATCTGCTCCCCAGCTGTATCTCCTCTCTTTATGAGTACAACTTCCACCAGCTGGCATGCGGACATCATATGACTGTTGCCCTCACGACATCAGGTCACGTGTTTACGATGGGTGGCACTGCACATGGTCAGCTTGGCAACCCTCTTGCCGATGGCAAGATTCCTTGCCTGGTACAAGATAAGTTGGTTGGTGAATTTGTTGAAGAAATTTCTTGCGGGGCATACCATGTTGCTGTCCTGACTTCAAGAAGTGAAGTACTCACTTGGGGAAAAGGTGCAAATGGAAGATTGGGACATGGGGACATAGAAGATAGAAATACACCCACGATGGTCGAAGCACTCAGAGATAGACATGTGAAAAATATATCATGTGGTTCCAATTTTACTTCCTGCATATGCATCCATAAGTGGGTCTCTGGAGCAGACCAATCAGTTTGCTCTGGTTGCCGGCAAGCTTTTGGTTTCACAAGAAAGAGGCACAACTGTTATCATTGCGGACTGGTGCACTGCCATGCTTGTAGCTCCAAAAAAGCACTAAAAGCAGCATTAGCTCCAACTCCAGGAAAACCACACCGGGTGTGTGATGCTTGTTATGCAAAACTTAAAGCAGCTGAGGCTGGTACTGGTCCTAACATTGGTAGGAAAGTTGCTACTCCTCGACGTTCAACAGATGGAAGAGATAGAATTGAAAGGGGAGAGACAAGATCTTCAAGGATTTTGCTGTCTCCAGCTACAGAAGCAGTCAAATACCTTGAGATCAGGTCCGGAAAGCCCGGAGACAGAGCTGATTCTTCTTCTATAGTTCGAGCCTCCCAAGTACCATCACTTACACATCTAAAGGACGTAGCTTTTCCAAGTTCATTGAGTGCTTTTAATTCTGCTTGGTGGCCTGCTACGGCACCACAGACCCCGCCACTACCACCGTCAACGCAACAGTCATTACCACAGTCCAGTGTCAACTCAAGACCTACTTCACCATACTCGAGGAGACCAAGCCCTCCACGCAGTGGATTTTCTAGGACCGTTATTGAAAGACTCAAGAAATCAAATGAAGTGTTAACCCAAGATGTAGCAAAATTTCAGAATCAAGTAATAATTATACACTGATGCAAATTTACCTTGCTCGGCTACATTCAGCCATTGATTTGTCTATGCAGGAAGCCAAAATCTAGAGTCTTACTGACTGATCTAGGCTAATTGTTTTCATTTTTTTTAACTGCCTTCAGATTAGAATTTTGAATAGAAAGTGTGACGCTCAAGATCTGGAGATTAAGGAACTGCAAAAAACAGCTCAAGATGCTGCTTTATTGGCTGCAGGGGAATGTTCCAAGTTAAAAGCCGCCAATGAAGTTGTCAAGTCCATCTCAAGACAGGTACGCATTCAATATTTCAGTCAACGAAACTAATGTGGATGCTTCGTATAATAGCAAACTTAGTATTATGATGATGACAATGGTGCTGGTGCTGGTGGTGATAATGGTGGTTATAGTACCACTTTTGCATAACAAAATTAAACTATGTTCTTATTCCATGACTATGTGAAGAACATGATCGTGTCAATGAGCAGCTTTCTCTTTCTTTCTAATTCTTGCTAACATTTGAACCTGAGACCAAAGTCTCCCAAATCCGTTATTTGGCCATTAGACATAATCCATAGGCAATGCCAAGAAGTTGCTATTTGCTAGTTCATTTGCTCAGAAGATATATGCATCTTGCTGATATTTTATTACATGAATACATCAACTCTGGAAATTAAATCCTGATATTTGAATTCCTGGTACTAGGAAAAGAAAATATGTTTAAGCAGATCACTCTTGATATCATGTAGGAAATGCAAAAATGATCTTTCCATTATTGAGTACTTTATTAAGTGCAAAGTTTGCTTCTTAAATTTTTACAAAGTTGCCATCTTTCTTATTATTCAGTTGAAAGAGTTGATACATCAGTTGCCTCCTGAGTTCCATGATAGCGAGAACTTCAGATCCATTTTTGCTCAAGCTGAGGCTTGTTTAGAGACTAACGCAGCATCTGAAAGCTCTTCTTCCTTGCCTGCAATCATTGACTCCAACCAACAACCTGCTGAAAGCTCTTCTCACCAGTCGGCTGCTGTAGATTCTGACCAACAAAATAAACGTGAAACGAGTTCATTGGAAAGTGAGCCTTGTAACATAATAGACAACAGAACAGAAGATAGTAATCTGCAGGAATCATCGGTTTTGTGTACAAGAGAGGCTGCACAACCTCAGCCTAGCTCGCAAAACAACTCCAGACCACCACAGATACGTGGAGACAAAGAAAGCATTGAACAGTTTGAGCCTGGTGTTTACATCACTTTTGTTGAACGTCGAGATGGTGCCAAGATCTTCAGACGAGTTAGATTCAGGTACTTAATTAAATGGTTTATCTAACTGAGAATCAACAAATTCATCTGCAGAAACATGCATGGATCAGCATGCAGCCTAAAACTTGTCATCGTACATTCCTTTCATCGTTTAAACTTCACGGGGGGTTAGAAATTGTATAAATCTTTTTTTCATTACTGCTTGAATTTGCCCGGAATCCGGATGCACTTACTGAATCACCTGCCTCCAACGTATGTGCAGTAAACGAAGGTTTGATGAGCATCAGGCGGAAGAATGGTGGACTAAAAACAAAGATAGGGTGCTGAAGAGATACAGTCCACACGCAAGCGGCTCTGTCGCATCATCAGAATCAACATCTAGTGCGGCCGTAGCAACTAGTTCAGCACCCGTGCCTGCACCCTCGCTGTCTGATCCACCAGCACCTCCTCCAGAGGAAACTGATAATGCACCACCACCTCCTTCTTCTTCTTCTTCTTGTTAACCTTAGTTGACATTCGTTTTAGTCTCATACCACCACATAATGTAGACAGTTCGGTAAGTAGGATCAAGAAGCCGCTCGCCTTCGGCATCGTTAAATGATTTGTTCATCGTAGAAACAAAAGCAGCCTTACAAGATTATGCTTCAAAACTTCACAATGCCAGTGGAGGAATATATATACATGGGTAGTCCTTGAATGTTGTTTACGTACCAGTAGCGGCAGAAAAGCTTAAAATGCAATTCTTTTTACTGATTTATTTTTTAATTTTTTTTCTTTTTTCTAATCTTCTTTGTGCTGTAACCTGCCACTCAAACCATTCTAGCTGTACAGTAGATGAAATGAACTTGTTAGAGCATTGGTAATCAGCTTGTTAGAACATTACTTTTTGACAAGGGCAATCTTTAATAGATAGTTTTTTTTTTTTTTCTTTAGGCAGTAACTACACCCAAATTTTAAATAAAATTACTAAATATGTGTAATGCTTCTGTTGCCACGGGGGTTCATTCATTCCAGTGGGAGGGTGACAATTGTTGTTCTGCAGGAGGCGGCCTCCAAATTCAGCAGACCAAATCATGTCAAAAATGGTGTAAAATAAAATGTGAATCTATTACTCTCTCACACCATCGGCCTTCGGAATTTGGGGAAGCCCCCATTTACGAATGTCGGGCAATTTGAAAGAAGAATTTGAATTTTTCCCAATAAAACACATCATCATGTGTACTCATGACTTAAACCCAGAAAAAATAAAATAAAATAAAATAAAAGCCAAACAAACTCCCTCAGAACAATTAGTCATCAACACCAAATAACATTCAGACAAGGCTGAAACTTATATTATACATGTGTGTTGTTCAATCACTGGGAGCATGAACCACAAAACAAATCGAAATTGATAAGCTCAAATAAAAAAAAAAAGGGTTAGAAAGGGGGTAAAAAACAAAGGAAAAAAAAGTCAGCTTTAGAAGAGAGAGAGACGGGTAGACTCCTTTTATAGCAAATTATTAGGGTTCCAATACCCCATAGCCCTCAAACACACTTTCCTTTTGTGATTAAAGAAAACAAAAGCCAAGGCCCAACAGAAAGGAGGGCCCAAACTTGCTTCCAAGGTCCAGCTCATAAACTCAATGGGCCTAAAGCAACCTTAGAAGCGCGGGAAATTCAAATATGTTGGGTCTAATAATTTAATGATTGATGATAACCCAATAAACCAATTTGAATTGAGGTTACAAGCTGATGATCAAAGCTTTGTTGGAGCATGGTCTAGGGTTTGATGGTGGTGCTGACGAGGTTACTTCTTTTGCAAGGAACAACGAAGGTGAAGTTTACGTTGCTTGACGATGAGTTAAGAGCCCTTACTGCATATTGGTACTACAAGATTGGAACCTTACGAGTTACGATGCGCTCGAAAAATTTTGTTGTGGATGATATGATTATATTGATCATGTGGACGAGAGTGGGGTTTCAAGTTCAATAGATGATGCAAATTATCTGCAGCACGATGAAAATGAAGGTATCGTGATGCTTGAATGTTCAGGGGATTTTGGATAAAAGAATGTGATTTGATGATGAAGGAGGTCCAGCAACCCGCAGTTGTACTCCAAGAGAGTGAAGTTGATGGGTTTATTGAAGAATTATTAATGCATGATGTGAGAAACAACCATTGATATTTAAGACAGTGAAGTTTTTGTGCTCCATTCAGATTCATTATCCCAATCTAAAGATGGGAGTCAAAACAGCCATTAACTCGTTCTCTTATTACAAAATTCTGATAAATTTTAGTATAATTTTTTTTCTGTCTTAAATCTCAATGACATTTTTTTTTTGTTTGGTTAATGTTTGGACGTAAGTGTTAGGGTGTTTATTTGTACTATTTCAGCAAACATGGGCAAATTATTGAATTTGTAGAACCAAAAAATAAACGAAAAAACTAATTACATAATTTGAGTATAAACTTTTGTTAATTTCTAATAATAATCATGATCACAAGTGAACCTCGTTAAATTTTTACAGATGATCTATTTATTTACTTGCAGCTAATAATTTTTTATGTATCTTTAATTTGAAAGCAGGTAAAATTCAATAGTATGAAACCTGCAAACTGCATCGAATTCTTTGCTGGCAAGACATCATGACTTGGCACCGGCCTCCGGCATCCGGCAACAAGCAGCCATCCCTTGCAGGCTTGCACATCACCCAGTAACTCTGTAACTCTACCAAATCAAAAACAAAACAAGAGATTAATTTCTTTCTAGAAGCAAAGGATATGAAAAGGAAAAGCTCTTATGAATGATTTGTGCTCTAAATAGACTAACAATGTGAAGTTAAAATGAAAATGGAATCATAAATTAATCACAATACTATGCACAATAAGAATAATACCTTCACACGTTTCAGCAGATCCTTCGCATCAGCATTATTGTTAAAATGATCACGAACAGGCTTTAGACAATTAAAAAAATAATTAAATAAAAGATTAGCAAAAGGAAAAGATAATTTATAGCGAGAGAGAGATCAAAGAATTCTCAGTAAGTCTCATGAACTCCACTGGAACCTCATGCATACCAGAAGATACATGCAAGACTGTCATGTACAGCAAATACTAAACCAGTATATTCCATCCAAAATGATTACTTGGGATTCATTGGCTTCCCTATGTGTATGTATGCCTTCATGCAAATCATTTCTAGTCACCTTAACATAAACACAATCTTTTGAAGCAGGTTTTACTTCAAAGGATTTACAAGCACAAATGGGTAATATTTAATAAATTGCATTAAAGACCAGCTCATAAAATATGGGGAGAAGCCTCTCTAATATTGTTTTCAAGTCCGGTCAACAAAGCAGCAAAGTCCAACAAGGGAAAACTTTCCATGCCTGTGGCCATTCTTTAGAAAAGCTAAAGAGAGAGGCTGAGTGCTGAGGATAAACAAACTATTCACCAACTACTTATTCTTTTTTAAAATTTCACTTCTGAGTATGGGAGAAGAAGAGGGAAACAGGGAGAGTTTACAACAGCTTCAAAAGAGCACGCAGAATATTCAAACCCCTAACAAAAGCAACACAATTCATGAAATCAGTCAGCCCGTGATAAACAAGCCCATGTAAGATTTCACTCACATAATTCCAGATGAGCCAAAGAACTGAGTGTTGATTTCAACCAGGATCAGAACTCGGGGGGACAAATAGGACAAGGGTCGGCTATGTCAAATTCAACTCTTCCTATCTTAACAAGGACCCAACAAAAAGAAAAAGAAGATTTCATGTCCCCAGGATGTAAATTTCCTTCCCCACAGCTTTCGTAGGTCCTGTATTTCAACAGAGTTTGTGATTATTGGTACTATATTTCAAAATACCCTGTCTCTTCCAAATCCCATAGTGAAATGCTTCATGATGAAAAAGGGCTAACATTAGAATAATATATAAAATTGTCGGAGTGGGAAAAATAAAGAAATTTATATTTGGCAATGTAAAATCCATCCGGATTCACTTCTTGCAACCACACCACGAATTTATTGAGCCGTGGAAAAACGACGTATTTTATGTACTCTAGACACGGATTTCCTTCAACAATCTTTGGAGGGCAGTATGCTTTCTTTATTTTCACATTCACATCAGCCTATGACATTGGACAAAGATAAGATAAAAAAGGCAGCATACTGAGTTAAAGTAGAACTTAAGATGGTGCTTGCAATACGGTCATTGACAACACTACTATTTTGACATACCTCCACGTATAATTTACAAACTACAAAAAAAAAAATCATTCCTCCTCATCCTCCATGTAGATGGAAGATGATGGATCACTCTTTGACATCTTCTCTTGCCCTTGCTGAAGTCCAGAAAGCATATCTGTATATCACATAATCCAAAACTTTAGTAAGAAAATCAAGAGGAGATAAAAAGGACAATATGATGCGAGAAATGATGGGCTTGTTTTTCCTCTTGATGTCATCACAGTACTCTCTTGCAAGTACATTTACTTTCCGCTGATCCAAGCCCAACTGGCAAATGTCAGCCTGTTGAGATAAAATACAATTTGTCAGCAGCTACTAAGCTCAGTCACAAGGCAAAATGATGATTGACAAAAAGCAATAACCTAGAATCAGGAGATAAGAACCGGCATAATTATTTTATGACCTTAATTGATAGCTTCGACATACTGATACACAATAGTGTGTCGAAATAACAAATTGGCAACAAAACAGTAATTCATTCTCCTTTTTGCTCCTACTTAAATCTTCAGATTCATTTAAGAGCCTCAAGTCTCCAGTGGATTTGATGGTGAAGTGGCAGCCTCAATTTTTCTTTGAAAATTCTTACTTGATGTGAGCTATTCTGTCACTTCTTAGAGATCACGACATGTTTCTTAGGACAAATGTGCATAATGCATTATTAGCTGTGACAATTTCTCAGAAAAACTAAATTTAGGGCTCTTGCCTCGTGAGCATAGGAAAAACATTAAAGAGCATGCAGGTCACAAGTTCAGATTCGATGAGAACATAGGACGAAATATCCCAACTTATTAAATGAATACCATTAAAATTCATAAAATGAATAAATAAATAAATAAAGAGACACGATAGGACACTACCAAAAAGTGATGGAACAGAAACTAGGTGAATGACTCAACATTTTCCAATTCAACAGAAACTAAATTTAGTTTAACCATGCCGTGATTAAAGTCACAAGACCTAGAAGAAAACCTGAAAAATGAAAAGATGAGCACCTTAAGGAAAAATATGTCAGTGCATTGCATGCAGGGGTAGAGAATCTGGGCAGCAGTCAACTCGTCTTGCTCACCATGACCCATTATCTTAGAGCACCTAAATCAGACAGATAATCCATGTAATAAGCCATCACCTATGTGACAATCCAACTTACAGAGAGACAGATAGTGAGACAGAACCACGAATGCCAAAACACACAGTGTACCTCATTATTCTAGGAAGCTTGTTCCTGTGAGTCATATCCATAACAACAGGCCAGTACTCATGTGCCCTGGCGTTAATCTCTTCTCAGGACCACAAAAACTCAAGTCCTTCAAGCTTCATCCCAGCAGCTTTCCATATCTCTAACAAATAATGCCCGACTATTTGAATTTTCTTCAAGTCACCTCCCATTTTGTTGTTTAGCTGCGCAAACCAATCAGCTGCCCAAATTTTTACCTTGAAACCAGCAGAGGTCAGTTTGTTCACACTTTTTGCCTTCATTACACGCTGTATGGCAACCAAATAATGAAAACAAGTTTTCAGAAACTCCTCCAGAAAGGCAAAAACATGCTCAAACCACAGCATCTATTATAGAAACTGAGAGTTGGTGGCAAAAAAGCATCCGATCACCACATAGGCAGAATTAGATGTGAAGTGTACAAAAGAATAAATGTGAAATTTAGAAGTAAGGCCAAAAAATAAATAAATAAATATAGGTTAAGGATAATTTAGATGATATGAACTTATTTATTTTAATTTTTTTAAAAAATCTAGCTAATCATGCTCCATTAATGGTCAACACTGTATCTGAACAATCACAGTTTTATTATTTATCTAGGCTTTATATTACTTACAAAGAAGTACATTTCTTTTGATTTTGAATTCCTGTTTTATGTAGAATTTGGCCACTGAAAGAAGATTGTTCTTCATATTTAAAGGAGACTTTCACGTATTGATGATCATTTGATAAACTTTATGATGTTCCCTTCCTATTTCTTCTAAATTTTCTCCCTTTATGGCTATATCCTCTAGCCTTCTGTTTCCTCCAATAATCCTTCTATCATTCCTCTCTTTCTTCTCTGCTATTTCAGATTATATTCCAAGCTACATCACATTAACTCTTATTTTTCCTAGAGGGGCTGATATCACGCACTTACGCAAATGGCCAGCACCCAACTACAAGGTCAAGAAGTCATCTCAAAAGTACCACACCTCAAGGCACCGGCATTACAAAAATTTAATTTGAACGGTATGGAGTTTCACCCCAAATCCTAACCGTATCTAGAATAATCAGTAATTCGCACGACCAATACTAGGTAAAGTAAAGCTCAACTTCAACCATGAGGAGTGATGCCAGATATAGGGGATGCTCAAGAAAGTGGAAGATTAACGATCTTTGACTACAATAACAGCGTTGCAAACAAATCCACACAACCAAGCAATGCACATTCTTCTGGATGGTTCAAACCCATTATAGCAAATGGGTGGAGGCTTCTTATTGAGAAGATTCAACAACTCATCCTCCTGTATACACTCTTCCCCAACACTTCTCACAACCCAAAACTTCTCTTCTAGACTCATCCTAAATCCAATCAAGTAATATAAACATTAACACAAAAAAATAATAATAACAATTACTCAGACATGAAACAAAAAATTTGATTTTTACGTAAAATGTATTCAGAGTAAATTGTAGAAATTACAACACAGTTACTGAGGAGTGGAAGGGGAGGAGGCTTCATTATTCTGAGAGTTGATGGACAGGGAGTTGATTTCGTCGGTTGGAGGCTGCCGGCTGTGGTGGCTATACAGTGGATGTTTTTGCTGGATTAGAGTTTCTCTCTATGCAGAATTGAAAGGCTGTACAGAATCACAAGAAAAATCACAACGAATCCCTTTCATATGCTGTCTTTTTTTCTTCTTTTTTTTTTTCTCTTTTTAGTCCTTGGAAACGCGAGAATTCAAATATAATTAGGAAAAGAAACAAATTGGAAACTGGTTACTGAAAAATAAGATATTTTGTCTCGTAGTAATTATTTCCTAACAAATTCGGAAATATAACCTAAAGAATGTGTAATCAATATTCAGACAAAGCCCTACTTTTGCCCCCCATTTATATAGAGTTGAGTAATTTACAATGTTCAGTTGAGCAGCCAGTGCTAGCAAAGTTAATAATGACTACAACAATGAAGAGATCAATTATCAGCTGCTTCTTGCCAGTAGGGTTTCGATTTAACCCAACTGATGAAGAAATTGTGAAGCATTACCTTAAGGGAGATGCTGCTACGCTGCCATGCCTTAAAGATATTGAGTATTGTGATGTTTATGGTGACAAGCCTCCATGGGAGATTTTTCGGCTAGATAAAAACAATCCTGAAATTCATGACGATGATTATAGAGAAAACATATTCTATGTTTATACAAAGTTGAAGAAGGCAAGCCCTAATCGGATTTCGAGAGTTGCTGGCTGTGGAACTTGGCAGTTTCAGAAGAGGCCTGTTCAAATATATGATGATGATGATCCTAACGAGAATGCTAATGTTGTTATTGGGTATAAAAGAAAATATTCTTTCAAAGCTAAAGAATCAGTTTCTAATAAGAGAGATCATCATGGTCAGTGGATAATGCATGAGTATTCTTTGGCTGCTGGAAAGGAAAGATCATCACCATGTGGCGATGATGATAATTTTGTCTTTTGTAGGATAATAAACAAAACCGGGGATGATCATCAAGAAGCCGAAGTTGAAGCTGAAGCTGAAAGTTCTGGAGGTTATGTCGGGTCTAATAATTTGATGACTGATGATAACCCAATAAACCAATTTGAATTGGGGTTACAAGCCGATGATCAAGCTTTTTTAGAGAATGGTCTAGCGCCCGACGATGATGCTGAAGAGGTTACTTCTTTTGCAAGGAACAATAAAGACGACGTGATACTGCTTGATGATGAGTTAGAGCCAATATTGCATATTGATACTAAAGATTGGAACCTTACGATGCTTCAAAAATATTTTATGGATGATGATATTGATCGTGTGGACGAGAGTAGTAGGGCTTCAAGTTCAATAGAGTTTGCAAATTATCTACAGAATGATGAAGGTGTCATGACGCTTGAATACTCCGAGGATTTTGCATATAAGATTGAAGAAAATGATTATTTGATGATCAATGAGGTGCAGCCCGCAGTAGTACTCCAAGAGAGTGAAGTTGATGAATTTATCGAAGAATTATTAATGAATGATGTCTGCTACAACCAGTAATTAATATTTTTTTCACCCGTGACGTTTTCAGATTCATTATTCCAATCTAAATAATAAAATTTTGGTAGAATTTCTTAAAAATCATAGAAATCAATGACATTATACTGTTTTATTTCAATGTTCGAATGCCAGTGTTAAGATGTTTATTTGACTGCTAATTCAGCAAATGTTGGCAGACTATTGAATTTGTACAACAAAAAATAGACTGAAAAACTAATTAAACAATCCCCAAGCTTAGAATAGTATAAATTATAATTTCAACAACTAATTTTTGTTAATTTCTACTAGTATTCATGATCATAACCGAACGTCATATTTAACTTCAATTCGAAAGGAAGTAAATTCAATAGTATGATTATAGCAAATTGCAACGGATTCTTCTCCGTTAGCAAGACACCAAAAGGCAACAAGCAGACATCCCTTGCACATCTCACCTGGTAACTCCGTAACCCTACAAAAAAAAAAACAAAAGCAGAGATTAATTGTTTTCTAGAAAAAGGTTACCGAAAAGTGGGAACAGCTATTTATGCTCTGAATGTACTAATAATGTAGTGTTACTCATAGTACGATGCAAAATAAGAATCATACCTTAACACGTTTCAGCAGATCCTTGGCGTTAGCATTCGTGTTGAAATGATCACGCACAGGCTTTAGAAGTTGAACAAGTGAAATATTAGCACAATGAAAGAATAATTTTCTTTTAGAAGGGATGAGAGATATCAAAGAATTCTCAGAAGATATGCATGATTGTCATCTACAACAAAAAATAAATTAGAATGATCCATCCAACGTGATTTCCAATTACAGCCACTAATAGAGAATCAAAGATAGAAACATCGTCATTCATTTGCTTTCATATGTCTATGCCTACCAGCAAATCATTTCTAGTAATCTTAACAAAAGCACGACCTTTCAAAGCAGGATGAATTTTACTTGAAAGGATTTGCAAAGACCACAGGTAAAATTTAATTAGTGGCACTAATGAGCCCTGTCCAATCTGTCCCTAAGTCTGGTCAACAAAACAGCAACGGAAAACAAGGGAAAAACTAACTTTCTATCCTCAACATTATTTAGAAACATTACGAGAGAGAACGATTGCTAAGGATAAACAAACTATTCACCAGTAGCTTCTTATTCTTTGTAAGCTTTCACTTCTGGGTGCAGGAGAAGAATAGGGATACAGGGAGAGTTTACAACAGTTCCAAAAGAGCACAGAGAATATTCAAACCCCAAACAAAAACAACACAGCTCATCAAATCCGTCAGTCTCTAATAAAAGAGCCCATGTAAGATTTCAATCGCATCATTCCAGATGAGCCAAAGAACTCAGTGTTGATTTCAACCAGGTGCACAAGATCAGGGAGCAAATTGTACAAGGTTGGGCTACGTCAAATTCAACTTTTCCTAGCTTAATAAGGACAGAAAAAGCAATTACCTGCAGTATCTTATTTATTGCTTTAGACAGAGAAGGTTTCAGGTCCCCAGGATGTAAATTTCCTTCTTCATAATCAGCAACAAGTTCTTCATAGCTTTCGAAGGTCCTGTATTTCAACAGAGTTTGTGATTAATGACACTATATTTCAAAATATCCTGTTTCTTCTAAATTCCATAGTGAATGCTTCATGATAAAAAAAGACTACTAAATAAAATTGAGGGAGTGGGAAACATGAAGACATTTATATTTGGCAATGTAAAATTAATAGGGACTCACTTGTTGCCACCATTGGCTTCACTACGCTCCACCACAAAATTATTGTCCCATGGAAAGATGATGTATTTTATGTACTCCAGACATGGATTTCCTTCAACAATCTTTGGAGGGCAGTATGCTTTCTTTATTTTCACATTCACTTCAGCCTATGACATTGGACAAAGATAAAATTAAGCAAGCAGCATACTGAGTTAAAGTATAACTTAAGATTGTGCTTGCAATACGGTCATTGAAAATGCTACTAATTTCATACAATTCCACATATAATTTACAAACTACAAAACAAATTGTACCTCCTCATCCTCCATGTAGATGGCAGATGATGGATCACTCTTTGACATCTTCTCTTGTCCTTGCTGAAGTCCAGGAAGCATATCTGTATGTCACATAATCCAAAACTTAATAAGAAAATCAAGAGAATATAAAAAGGGCAAAAGTTTGTAAAAAGGAAAAAGGACAATACGATGCGACAAAATGATGGGCTTGTTCTTCCTCTTGATGTCATCACAGTACTCTCTTGCAAGTACATTTACTTTCCTCTGATCCATGCCCAACTGACAAATATCAGCCTGTTGAGATAAAATACAATTTGTTAGCAGCTACTAAGTTCAGTCACGAGGCATCAGATGATAATTGACAAAAAGTGATAGCCTAGAATCAGGATATAAGAATCGGAAAAGCTAGACATGTCCAAAAGGTGATGGAACTTAAATTAGGTGAACGACTCAACCTTTTAAAATTTGACAGGAAATAATTTAGCCTAACCATGTCACGATTAAAGTCACAAGACCTAGTAGAGAATCTGAAAAATTAAAAGATGAGCACCTTAAGGAAAAATATGTCAGCACATTGCATGCAGGGGTAGAGAATCTGGGCTGCAGTCAACTCATCCTGCTCACTACGACCCATAATCTGGCAACACCTAAATCCGACAGATACGCTATGTCATAAGCCATCACCGATGTGGCAATCCCATTAAGAGAGAGAAAGAGCGAGAGAGACAGTGAGAAAGAACCAAGAATGACAAAACACATAGTGTACCTCATTATTCTAGGAAGCTTGTTCCTGCGAGCTATATCCATAACAAGAGGCCAGTACTCATCTGCCCTAGCGTTAATTTCTTCTGAAGACCACAAAAACTCAACTCCTTGAGGACGCATCCCAACACCTATCCATATCTCTATCAAATAACGCCCAATTGTTTGAATTTTCTTCAAGTCACCTCCCATTTTGTTGTTTAGCTGTGCAAACCAATCAGCCACCCAAATTTTCACCTTGCAACCAGCCATGGTCAGTTTGTTCACACTTAATGCCTTCATAACACCCTGTACAGAAATCAAATGATGATAACAGGTTTCAGAAAGGCAAAAACTTGCTCGAACCACAACAACTATTACAGAAAATGAGAGTTAAAGCATTTGATCATTGGATAAGAGCCTATGATGTGAAGTGTACAAAGAATAAATGTGAAATCAAGGAGTAAAGGAAAAAAAAAATATATATATATATATATATATATCAAGGAGCATATAGATGATTATGAACTTATTTATTTTACTTTAAAAAATCTAGCTAATCCTGCTCCATTAATGGTCAGCACTGTATATGACCAATCATAGTTTTGTTATTTAAGCAGGTTTTATATTACTTATTATGAAGTACATTTCTTTTGATTTGAGTTACTGTGTTGTGTAGAGTTTGGCCACTGAAAATAGAGATTGCTCTCCATGTTTAAAGGAGACTTCCATGTATCGACGATCATTGGATAAAGTTTCTGATGTTCCCTTCCTAGTTCTTCTAAATTTTCTCCCTTTCTCCTCGAGTTTTCTGTTTCCTCCAATAATACGTCTATCATCCCCCCCCCCTCTTCTTCTATTTGCTTCCCATTTCTTCGTCTGCTATTTCAATGGACGTTTAGTGCTACATCACATCAACTCTTTTTCCTCCTAGAAGGATTGATATCGGGCACTTATGCAAAGGGCCGGTACCCAAGTACGAGGTCAAGAAGTCATCTCATAACTATCAAATGTCAAGCCACTGGAATTTTAAAAAATGATAATTTGAATGGTGCAAACTTACAACTTAGACCCTAAATCATATTCAGTTCAAACTAACAAACTAGCGGTAGATAAAAAATAGTAGGTTCCACTAATTAACTACTAGGTAAGTAGAGCTAAAATTATATGAGTGACGCAAGCCGTAGGGGATGCTCAAGAAAGTGAAAGATTAACGGTGTTTGACTACAATAATAGCGTTGCAGCAAAATCTCATACCTGAGCAATGTGCATTCTTCCGGATGGTTCAAACCCATCATAGCAAATGGGGTGAGGCTTCTTAGTGAGAAGATTCAACAACTCATCCTCCTGTATACACTCTTCCCCAACACTTCTCACAATCCGAAACTTCTCCTCTACACTCATCCTAAATCCAATCAAATAACACAAATCATTAACACAAGAAAATAATAATCACAAGCACTCAGACATGACACAAAAATTTGATTTTTTTTTTTTACGTGAAACAGCTTCAAAATTAATTGTCAAACTTACAACACACTTACTGAGGAGCTGAAGTGGAGGACGCTTCGTCGTTCTGAGAGTTAATGGACATGGAGTTGATTTCGTCGGTTGGTGGAATTTGATTGGCTGAGTTGTCCGCCATTGGATGACACAGCGACGTCTTCGATCGGAGGCGCGCGGCTGTGGCGTCTGTGCAGTGGATGCTTTTGCTGGGCTAGGGTTTCTTTCTAAACAGAATTGAAAAGACAGTAGTCGCCAGAAATCATAACGAATCCCTCTTATATGCTGTCGTTTTCACTCATATTTGGTCCCTTAAGGGGCTATTTGTAAGAACCTGAAACAATCATGGATTTGGTATTATGAAGTAGAAGTTTTGGGCTCTTTTCATTATTTCAAAGATCAGCAAGGACTCTGAGTTAAAAAAACCCAAAGATAGGCGACGTTATTGTGGTAGGTCAACAGCCACCTGTTTTATTCGGCCCATTAACTAAAAGAAAATTTTCGTTTAATTACAAAGGAAATTCCAAGAACCTTCTTAGAAATTATAATTTCTTTTTGACTTTGTTAAAATACTTAGCAATTCAATCCTTCTCTGCTAAGAAACCTTTCCTAAAAAATTTTAAATAATTATAATAATAATAATAATTTTATTTATTCTTCCTCTATCCTGTCCGTATTTATTTACTCGTTTTCCTTACAATTAATTAATTTGTGAACCAAAAAGTAAGCTGCATTTTCCCGGCAGATTTTCATTTTCCTGGGAAACAGACAGGATGGGGCTGCAACAATCCAAGGAGGAGTTGCTGTACCAACAAGTTAATTACGGGAATGTCGAAGGCATCAAAGCTCTTTGCCGAGACGGCGCTGGCCTCGAGGTTAGGATTTTATTAAATATCAATTTTATGAGAAAAAATAATAATAATATTTTGTTTAATTTATTAGATGCTTGTGTTTTTGTTTAATGTGAGAGAAAATTTGTGGTTGCAGTGGATTGATAAAGAAGGGAAAACGCCGTTGATTGTGGCGTGTATGAACCCAGGGCTTTATGATGTGGCCAAAACTTTGATCGAGCTTGGGGCTAAAGTTGATGCTTATCGTCCCGGTAAGCGCCGTGTTTAAAATTTGGTTTTGATTAGAAATGTGATCAATTTTGATCAATTTCCTGTGCAAAGATAAAATGCATTGTTAAAAAGTTTTTTTTTTTTCCTTAAAAGGTGTCAAATTAGAGTGTCACTTCCTGTAGTATCAGCGAGTAGGAGGATTAGCTGATATAACATCTGATTTAACTTTCGTATTTGTTATTGTTTTCTTTTCGGGTGTGTTTTAGGTCGTCATGGTGGGACTCCTTTACATCATGCAGCTAAAAGAGGCCTTGAAAGAACTGTGAAGTTACTTCTTTCGCATGGAGGTGCGTTGTGCGGTTGAGTGTACCAATTAAATTCTTTGAGCTACAATTTGTTCCTTTTTCTGTTTTCCATGGTCCTCTGGAGTTTAATAAGTAAAGTGATCAAATGGCCAGCGAATGCATTAGTACTGAATGATGATTGTCAAACTCCTCTTGAGGTTGCTAGAGCCAAAGGGTTCACCAATGTTGTACGTGCAATTGAGGTACTTGATAAGAAAATTACGTAGTTCTTTGTGTGCTCCATATTCCAATGCATTGATATTTTTCCCTTTTCTTAAGTAAGGTGGTACCTAAAGCTGGACATTTCTTTGATGATTTACAGAATCACGTCTGCATATTCTCTGGCTGGTTGCGAGAGCTTTATGGACCAGGATTTCTTGAATTATTAGCCCCTCAATTGCTTTCAAGAAAAATGTGGGTATCAAGTTCTATATCCTCTTTTTTTTTTTCAGTTATATTAGGATATGTGCTCATCGGAGCCGAGTTAGATGGGTCGCGTTGATGCAAATCATGTGACACTTCTAAGTCCTCTTTTGTTAATCTGTAAGCTAATTAGTTTTTCTCACAAAGGAGTACTTGATATTGCATTTTTTTTCAGTTGGGTTGCTGTTTTGCCAACTGGTTCCCGTAACCCTACAAAGCCTTTCAAGTTGGAGCTTGCAATATATCCTAGTTTGCAGGTATTGGAATTTAAGTTCTCTTTCACTGGTTGAGAATTGAATTCTGATTAACAATTCTAACATTCGATATCTATATTGTTCATTGCGTTAGAAGGCTATGGACGGAGTTATAGGGATGCTTGACAATGTTAATGCAAAATTATCACCACCGAGATTTGTATTTATCATTAAAATTCCTTTTGCATTTCATCACCGCCTGCAAAGCTACCCTTTCCCCAACTGTTTCGATTCTGTCAGTATCAACTCTTCTACTTGGAGTTTTACCAGATTACAACTGTTGGTTTGGTTAATGTGACAATATGTGTGAAAAAAGTTTGGTCTATGTGTAATTATCGCATTTGTTGAAAAATATTTTGAATCTTTTCTATCCCAAGTCAAAAGTTTTAAATGAATTTTTCTCGTCAGTTGTCTGTGTTAATGATTCATTGTTTTAGTTTACTGTACGATTTGACTAGGGCTTCTTTAAACTATTGTATTTTGTGCTACGGAATTTCTTGTGATAAATTTAGATGCATTTCTTAGGATCCTTCTTGGTATGCCTTAATATTTTCCAAGGCAATCAATGTCTCTGAAATGCAATTTCTTTCTTCCTTTTTTTTTCCCCTCTTTTCTTTGGGTGCATTTTTAGCTACTTTTACCAGTTTGGGTGGGGTGCCATTGGTCCTCTGTTATACTTCATTTTCCTTAGGAAATTCTCAGTGTTACTAGGAGAGGAATAGCCTCATCTATCATGACATTTTAGCTGTCTCTGTCTGTTTATCTATACTGACCAAAACCACAGACCTTTGGTTCAGAATGACATGTATTAAAAGACTGGCGGTGGCAATGATTCAGCCACCATGTGATGCCTGGTTATGTGCTTGTAGTCAGAGTTTGCACCTACTGTCACTTGGGTCTTTGTGGTTTCGGTAGTTTATGCATTTTGGTGTCCCTATTTGATCCTCCTTACTGGTTACGTCTTGGACTTTGTGCTCTGTATTGAATGAAGTGTTTATTTTATATGAAATTATGCCAAGTTGAGACTCTTGTTGTATCACAATGTATACAGTGTTCTTTTTTTGAACATCTACTGCTGTTTATAGTATCCCTGAAAATCCACCGTTCTTGTTGTGAATGCTGGACAAATTTAACATTTGGTATTCTGAGTTATTATATCTTTCTTCTCCTAAACTATTGGATGACAGTGACCAAAAAGAGAAAAAGATTATGTGCTTTTGTTTTGCTTTTGTTTACTTATATGCTACTATAAATGAATGTGCAGGATGCCCAACCACGTATGGTTATTGCTCTGTGGAGAGCCAATTTGGAAGAACCAAAATTTCAGCATTCTGATCCATCAGTGACAATTGTTGACAACTCCACCAGTAATTTCTGATTCTGAAATATTTATTTTGCAAACCTGTTGTTTGGCATTTTGGAAGTTACTATCCCCTTCATCCAATTCTCTACATTTTGATTGAATTTTATATTCATGAATAGTTCCAAGAGGCAGGAGGCGGAGACGAAGGTGTAGAACTCAAATTATTAGGCGTAAGTATAATAACTATGGAGTTATTTAAAGTTATTTATGATATTATCTAGTGAGTAATAACATTAGAAATTAGTTAACCATAAATTGTACCTCGCCATGCTCCTGCCTCTGTTTTGAATGGATCCATCAGATATCCATGGATAAAGTAATGATTGCCTTTACACTAAAAATTAACTTTAATTTTAAATTTATTTGACTCGTTACTACAATTTAGACATGCTTTTATGAAATATTTGATTTGAATTCTTCCAGAAACACGCATTAAGCTTGCAGCTGCAAATGAAAGTGACAAGCAACAACTTCAGGCTTTCTGCAATGCTTGCAAGGGAATACCACAGGTACAATATGTTGCCTTATGATAGTATCATTCTTCAATTTCTTGTCCTTAATAAAATAGTTGCTTTATAAATGTATTATGGCCTCATGGGCAAAGTTACTTGTCAAGTACTTTTCATCAGCAAAATTATAAATTCCAATTCTGTTGAGATTATAATGCTGACTTGTATCACTAATATGTTTTCTTAAGTGATCATCCAATGCCCTTCAAAAAAATAGATACTATTGTTCCAATAAATACTATTGTTCCAATAAATTGTACGTTAATGCCTTGGATTTATGTTTCCTGAATTAGCTATAGTTTATAACATGAAAGTGTGGAATGTTAGGTAAATCCTGCATTTCTGCATAATCCTCAGAGTCATGCTGTTCAAGCTACTGCTCCAACTCCACCAGAAGATTTGGAATTAGCAATGGCAATTAATGCATCCATCCAGAGTGCTATTGCTGAGACACCAATTTGTGATCCTCAACCCAGCAGTGGACCAACTGCTGCCTCCACCAGTTGGAATAACTCAGGTCAGGGTGCACCAGCAGCACCTTCTCCTTCAAAGGCAAGTAGCAGTCAGTGGGTAATGCATGAAGCCAGGCTTAGTGGCCACTCATCTCAGCAAACTCAGATTCAGAACAACAACATGCCTGCCACCAAAACAATGATGCATTCCTTGGACACAATCCCATCAGCTCCCCCAGTTACTGATGAGATAACAGAAGATGGTCCAATTCAGTACCCATCTATTGATGTAGGTCCTGTTGATGTTTCTTCCCCAAGTATTGAGCAGTTGCCTGGCGGCAAGAGTGAAGTGAAAGATGGCAAAGATGCTACCTCATCGTGTGTGATATGTTTGGATGCTCCAGTTGAGGGGGCTTGTGTACCTTGTGGTCACATGGCTGGATGTATGTCTTGTTTGAATGAGGTCAAAGCCAAAAAATGGGGTTGCCCTGTTTGTCGTGCCAATATCAGCCAGGTTATTAGGCTGTATGCCGTTTGACTACCAAAGCAGAATCCGGTGAAGCTACGAAAGGTTAGTAAGATTCTTGCTTCACAATGAACTATTTTCCAAATGAAGAGCAATGAATTGTTGAAGGTTTTAGGTTCACTGTTCACTTCTTCTATCCCTTTTGTAATGTTATTATTCTGCAGCTTCAAGGTCCTGTGGAAACTGCTCAGATTTTACCACTTTTCAAAGTTCTGCAAAAAGTACTTGCATCTTTCAAATTTTGTAAAATCCTTGAATTTGGGAAACTCTTTTTCAAGTCATTTGAAATTGGTAAAATTGATGCCTATTGAGTAAAAAATAGGACTCAAGTACTTTGGGGACTGCAGAGACACATTATCTCATTGATTTTTGCCAGAGTAATCATTTAGTCAAGGATTTAATGGAATACTACAACGCCGCCACATAAAAAAAAAAAGAAGGAATAGAAATCTGCATATTTCCTTTTCTTCACAGTTTAAAACCTACTGCAGAAAAATGACTTATTGATCTTTTGTGCAGGCAAAAACAAGATGGGAGGATCCAAGGACTCCTTGGCTCATGGGTGATTGTGACCAGTGAGAAGCAATATGAAAAAGGATGCCAAGTAATATTAATATTTCATATTTATAGTTGTATACAGTGTTTTGAACTGCAACTCAACATGATAAGGTTGAATCATGATTGGAATTGTCATTTGTAATTACTCTTATGTAAGTCTACTGTATAGTCTTTATGAAAGTACTTGGAATTGAAATATTAGCAAGTTAAATCAGTAGTACGCATGCTTGTTTTTTTCCCCCTTCACTTGGATTAGTGGTTTTTTTCTCTTTTTTTTGTGAGGTCTCACTTTTAGTAGTTATTAACCCATAAGAGTTATGTGACAGGACTCTAGCCAAGTGATTGGAGGAGCTGCTGCTAGTTTGAGCTCCATAATACTTTATGGAGGCTTCATGTCTTCCTCAATTTCGAAATAATTGAGTGGAGAATATTCTCTTTTACAGAATTGAGTAGTCGTACTTTGAGTAATATTAATGAGAGTAAAAGTTTAGAGTGTTTTATAAGATTAATTTGAATTAGTCCAATATTTAAATATCACTAGGAGTATCAGTGTAAAAAAAAAAAAAAAAAGAACACCCATAAGAGCTAAAAGACAAGACTTACTCATGATGTCTGCTTTTTGAAAGGTAGGAGACATACCTCGCTGATATTTGGATTTTGTTGTTCTTTTATTTTTATTTTTTCACAAGTATGACTCTGTTGCTTTAAGATCGCAATATATATTCTATTTACCAATAGAGCCTGCCATGTAGCTTTGTCAGCCACTGAATTTATCTGAGTTGAATATTGCACAAGGAACCATTATCAAACCATTATTAAGAGATAGATCTCCTGTTCCAACATTTTAAGAAATTAAATAGCTTATTATTAAGAGATAGCTATCCTAATTTTTAGAGCACATAGGAAACAGCTGAAATGCCAACCTGGCCTTTTGCTATTTGCCATTGCTTGTGCGTTCCGGTTGTGAAAACAGCCTTTGGTAGGGTAATGTGATGGTGTGCTTTTTAGCTCAGCCTGTACCTGCCTATAATCCTTATGCACTTTATGCTTTTATGTAGATCTTTGCAACCTGAGGATCCACTACCCTTTACAATGTCAACCTGCTTGATTTTGTATGTTTAGATTTTAGGCATTGAGATGATTGAATCTGGTCACGGCTGCCAGTTCACAATCTGGTGCAAGGTGGCAAGTGTCTGCTACATGTTTGTGAAATTGCTAGTCAAGCAGCCCTTTACTGGGTTAAAAGTTCACCCCCGCAGGTCACGAGTTGGTGAAAAAGCTTCTTACAATTGTTATTAATCTCAGTTTAAAGGTTGACATTTCTATGGATTTTTATCTTTGTTCCTAAAAATTTATAACTAAACTAAACTAAACACTTTTTGAGATTCGCTTTCACTGATGTGTTAATTTTCTTCTTGGTAGTATAAGTTCGTTCACTTTGTCATAGTTTGGTTGATAGAGTTCATTAATGGGTAATTATATTATTTCCTAAAAACGAGTATTAGTCAAATATGAAGTGTTTGTTAATAAGCAAAAGGGTTCTGAATGTTAAAATGATCATACTTATTCTTCGTTAGCAGAAATGGCCAGTCGTAGTCATAGTGTCAATACGCTGCATCTCATTTCTCTACATGCGCAAAGACGAACTAATAATTTATTAACAAAACCAATTTTAACAAAATCTGATTACAATTCATTAATCATTTGGTCCTTTGCAAAAGCCAGTTTAGGGATTCTAAATAGTTTGACATTAACTCTTTTTTTTTTTTTTTTTTAAGTAAGGAGAAGCAAAGAATCATAAAACTTGAACAAGGCACATAGCATATGTTAATTACTGCACAAACTAGAGAGAGAATTAAAGGGAACCATGTACAAAGTTGATAGATATGTATGGTAACAATCAAGCCCTTACCCTTAACATAAGATGTGACTTCTCCTTAAATTCTTCTAGTCGAATACTTACTGGGGGGTTAAAAATTAAATTAAAAAAAAAAAATTCCATTAACTAGTTGATTACAACCACACACAATTCTTATGATTTTTAGACCTCCAATGAAACTTTTTATTTGATTCTCCTCTTTAAATTTATGTCTACTGCCCATTATCGAATCAAGCAAAATTTCATATTTAACATTTTGGAGTTAATTCAACTTTCACTAAAGCAAAGCTTTTTAATTAAGCACATTAATCATATATCTATATATACAGACACACACACACATATCTGCTACTTGTAAAGTTTGAGACATACGAAATCTCCGCCCTACTTTGCTTTAACTTGTCAATCAAAGAGAAAATAAAGCAAATGGAAACAGATGCCTGTATGCTTTGCCCATTTGCCTGCTCCTTTTCCTAATGATTTCATTCTCTCCTGCTGTAAAAATCAAGGATCATGATAAAACTTTAGTTAAAGCACTAATTTGAGATCATATTTCGTAAGGAAAACGAATAATGTGGATGATTAGGAGAGAGTGATTAATGTACGATTAAGGATTAATATTCCGTAGACGATTTGTCTTTAAAAAGAACAGACGCAAATTTTGATTTTTCAACGTTGTGATATTGTACCAAAACATTCTACAATCCACGCCAATTTATCGTGTTTGCAATTTTATTAATTGCTGTAATTAGTCGAAAAAGACAATTATGTCATGTTAGATAGAAAAATTATGATATAAATTTCACAATTTGCCATCTGATTTTCCCTGGATTAATTGATGAAAATATTGATCACCACTTCCATTTTGTTTGATTACAGTAAATTATATTCACATCACATCATTACAATTTTGTAGCATTTGTTTGGTGTCAGTGCGAGGTTACTATATGTAGGATGAATTGTCGGTTGGTTCGGGGAATTATTGGCATATTTAATACAAGACAGCATTGGCTTTCTTTCTATGGGTTTAATTATTGTTACATCTGACTTGTTTTGTTCAAAAATTAATCAAAGGACTCTGGGACAATATTGATAATATTCGAGATTAGTCCTCTTCAATATTTTTATAAATTTGGAGACCATTTCTTTAGAAATTGTCAAAAGTCTTTCGATCTACGAAAATAATCTCTTTCAATTTGGAAAGGTATTCTCTGAATTTCCAAATTTTTCTTTGTTCATTGAATTCTTATCATGTGTTAATTTATTATCTAATGATTGACTAAACATACACAAGGCAAAAATGCGGCATGCCGATTGGAGAGATTGTCTCAAATTAGTTAAGAGTAAATCTTAGCTTAAATAGATGTGTCTAGTGTAATATTCAACCGTTGAACTAACTTGTAATTGTGAGTTGATATATTGAAAAAATATTACACATGTAGTTATTTGGTTAAGGTTTAAGAATAAAAGTTTGAGTATAAGTTAGGCATAAACTTCTATATAATATGAGAGTCAAACTTATATACAAGTAGACCTACAAATCTTATAGAATACACAAATATGAGTAGGCATATGGACCGCCATATATGATATTAGAGCCAAACTTATACATAAGTGTGCATTCATGCCTTATACAATATTTTCAAGTGACAAATGACATATCAGAAATAATAACTAACACATGAAAAGATAATAAAAAAAGCATCCATCATTGACTGAGAATCGTTACTAAACTAAAAACATAAGTTTCTACGTTTCCATATTACCAGAGTTGATATAGTTACTAAAATAAGAATATAAACATGCGCAAAGAGTAAATCGAAGATTAAATAGATATGTTTAGGATAATATTCAACTCTTGAACTAACTTGCAATTGTAAGTTGATATACTGAAAAAATATTACATGTATAGTTATTTGGTTAAAGTCAGAGAATAAAATTTTGAGTATAAGTTAGGCACAAACTTCTATATAATATGAGAGCCAAACTTATATATAAGTAATCATACAAATTTTATAGGATACACAAATATGAGTAGGCACGTGGACCGCCATATATGATATTAGAGTCAAACTTATACATAAGCGTGCATTTATGCCTTATACAATATTTTCAAGTGATAAAGGACCTATCAGAATATCCATTATTGACTGAAAATAGTAACTATAGATTAAAAACATAAGTTTCTACATTTCCATACTATTGGAGTTGATAAGATTACTAGAATAAGAATGTAAACTCAAGAGAGTCCTCCATTTTTGAATTAACTTTTGAAATCAAACAGTTCCAATACCCAGAGAAAGAAAAAGAGCCCAAAGCATTAGGAAAAATATCAGAATTTAATGAAACCAACGCAATTATTCTTGATATGTAATCAGATTGCCATTGTACAAGAACTTTGCTTATCACAGACAGGCGTTTGGAGCACGACATTAACCTAATTCTCAAGAAAAGAAAAAGAAAAAACAAAAGTTGAAAATAATATAATTAACAAGTTAAAGTCAGTTCAAGCACCTGCTGTTTGGCATCGGCAGTGCGAAATTTTGTGGCCAGACGCACTGTTTCCAGGCCAGAGGAACAGTGGCTTGATGGACGCATCCATGCTTCAATTCAGGGTTGAAATGTGCAAGAAAAAAATACAAGGCGTGTTTGAATGGATTATTACCAGTGATTGGTCGAAGGGTAATTCGGTAATTTCATAAATAGAACTGTCAATCGACGGCAATTGCAAATGCGTACCAAAAAAAAGAAAAAAGAAAAAAGAAAAAAAAGCTGAAGCTGAAGTTGAAGGAAACAAAATCATGTTATTCCTTCACAAATTTAACCAAATTGTACAGCTAACTTTATCCCTGTCTCCATCCATCACCTCAAAGCATGTCGACCTCCAGCTTTCGTTGCAAATGGGTACTTGCCATCTTCGTCCACTTAAAAACTAATTGCCAAATTGCTATTCGTGGAGTCAAAAACCCACCAATAATGCTTCACTCACCCAGCGTCTGCGTCTCCATTCACGTTCACCACCTTCAATAATTCTTGCAAAAAATAGCTTTCATAAAATCTGATACCGTTACATTGTCAAAACAGTCAATTTAATAAAATCAGATCATCTAACAGTATACTGATTGCGAGATGCGGCACTTTTATTATGTTCATGAATGTAAGAAGAAACTTAGAAATATAAACCTGTGGCCGTTTGCAAAACATTTGTGGTTTTTTTTTTTTCAAAAAACAAGTTAATTGTAAATTAATATGTACTTATAGTTTTTTTATATAAATATACACGAATTAGCACCAAGAGGGTAAATGGTAGATTATAGTACTCCAATAGGAAGCTCTTAATTTTGTATAAAACAACTAAATAACTCAAAGTAAATCATATTTAATGTTCAGTAAAAAAAAAAAAAAAAAGCAGCCGCTTAATCAGAGTCATTTATGTAACACACCTCAGAGATTTACAAGATCATATAGATTTAGTAATTAAATAAAAAATTAAGATTTACTAAACTCATTTCTAAGTGCAACTTTCTGGTTCAGCTCGAGAACACATGATCAGTTACATGTTTTAATAAAAATTTTTCAATGCCTTGAAAACTTAAAATATAGTACACATGTTGAGAAATTTAATAAAATAATTTAATAAAGTTTTTAAAATATGTGACAAAAGTTTTGATAAACGCAATTATAACATTAGAACTGTTAGATTATTCTAGTTAATTATCATATGAAAAACATTTGTACTAGAGAAATGCTTTAATTTCTGCTGGTTGAGTTTGACATTTGAAAATTAGCACCAAGCACTCGCTAGTCGCTACTATGATGCTTAATCATTCAGACGAAAATGGACAATAGGATGCAACCATCAAATATGTCTAAAAATATACATGTTAGGTATATTTGAGAAATTAAACTTAGAATTTTCTAACTTCATATTCGGAAGATTTCAGGATGCAAACAATAAATATTTTTATAAAATCTGCCATCGTAGCATTAATTGGAGGGGTTGAATCTAGAAACGGAGTGTTATGGAAAGAAACAAAAGAAATATTCTCACTGTAGCTTGAAGTCGCATGTGCACATCACCAGATTAATTTGCATTATTGTTTATTGCAATGGATTATCTATAAATTGATATGTGCAATTAAATCACAATTCAGGTAACAAATTTAAGTTAACAGAATCTAATAATTTACGTATACAAGCAATCGTTGTCTTATCATATTTAGGTCATGTTAATTTTATTACGACACAAATCTATTTATAAGAGTGCCTTATTAATAATCACTGAATTTTACTAAAAAAGAAATTCTAATGCAACAACAAATTTAAAGTGTTATAATCATAAATCACGGTGATCGAATTTTTATCAAATTAAAACTTTAATATATGCATGATCCAATAGTACAAATTGAGATCCCTAGCTAAAATCGACAAAATGTCCGGACAAACAAAGTCTGGTGACCGGAGGAGTAAATTAAATAGTCGAAAAAAAATATTTCTTGGTTTTTTTTTTTTCTGTTTTTGTGCACCTGCCACACACAGGGACTATAATTATTGAAAGAAGAATAGTTTGACTACTGACCCCGGGAATTTATTGTCTGATAGCTTAATGTTCTTTTACTACCATAAAAAGCCCTAGCCTATTTTCTCCTCACTTACCCATTTACTTACTCTTTCACTAACTATGCTTAATTAGTTAAAGAGTATCCCCTTTGTGTGTTTGTGTGTATTTAGGACTAGAAGGAACTGAGTTGCTTCCCCCCTTTTTCGGAAGCTAGCTCTAAGCACAAAAGCTAACCAATAAAGCCCACCATCACCAACATCATAAGCCTTTCAAGATTTTCTAGGATTCATCAAAAACAAAGATTCATCAAATGTGTTTTTTATTTTTAAGAAAAAAAGAAAAAGAAAAAGGAAACTTGTAGGTAGCTAGCTAGCCAGCCATACCGGTATTACCCATTTGTTTGCGCTTCCTATAGAATATATATTTATACACAAGCACAATCTAATATCCTCATCAGCATCTCCTCCCAAGCAAAATCTCTCTCTCTCTCTCTCTCTCTCTCTTTTTCATGGCATTATTGAATGAATCCCAAGAAAGCTTTTGCAGCGGCGGTGATATCACATATCAGAACAAAAAAACTTATGTGGTATCATTGTGCGTATTGATCCTCACTCAACACTTCGCATCTCTAAAACTTATTTCGTAAAAAACATAATTCTTGTTGTGCTCACTTAACTCTTCTCTATATATTCTCACATCCTTTCTTCTTCTTCTTCTTCTTCTTCTTCTTGCTTTCCCATGCCGCTACTGATTGATTCATCAAACACCTCAGCAGTCAACAGTATCTTGCTCTGTCTCATCAACGGCTTCATCCGCTGCTAGCTAGCCCACTTTCTTGATCATTTTGACTATCATCAACAAAACGAAACCCTTATTACTTATTAGGGGAAGAAAAATCCATTATCTTCAGCTACTAAGTACTAACCCCAGAAAAAAAAAAATGGATTCATCATCAATTCATCATCACGAGTTCATTGGTATCTCAAATAACACACCCAGCTGTACTCCTACAGCAACCCTCACAATCACCACCAGTTCCGGAGCTGCTGGTGCAGTAGTTGCCGCCACGTCATCACCCTCCCCATCATCATCGACAACAACCCTAAGTCGGTACGAGAACCAAAAGCGGAGGGACTGGAACACGTTCGGGCAGTACCTGCGGAACCATAGGCCGCCACTGTCGCTGGAGCGGTGCAGCGGGGCCCACGTGCTGGAGTTCCTGCGGTACCTGGACCAGTTTGGGAAGACGAAAGTGCACACGCAGCTCTGCCCTTTCTTCGGCCACCCGAACCCGCCGGCACCTTGTCCCTGCCCGCTCCGGCAGGCGTGGGGCAGCCTCGATGCCCTCATCGGCCGACTCCGAGCTGCCTTCGAAGAGCACGGTGGGAAGCCAGAGGCCAACCCCTTTGGCGCCCGCGCTGTCAGGCTTTACCTCCGTGAAGTTCGTGACTCTCAGGCTAAAGCCAGAGGTATCAGCTACGAGAAGAAGAAGCGCAAGCGCCCACCACAACAGCCTCAAGCTCAGCCTCAGCCTCAGCCTCAGCCAACACCTCCTAATGCAACTGCATGATCAGACGAGAAGAGATGAAAAATGGAGGTTTTTAATAAAAGATCCATCTTTATATATGGGTATGTATGTGCTTTTAAGTTTAATTATCTTTATTATTTAATAAAGTATTAGCTTTAAAACTCCGTGATAGAAGCTGTGGTATTGTTAATGTATGTAGTGATTTATGTTGCTGATGACCATTTAATAGATTTTGCGGATCATGTTGTGTGTCTGTTTTCCCCCTCTTTTTCTTCTTCCGTTGATTTTGATTTAATTTCTTATATTATATTATAATATGGTATAATAGATCATTCAAAATACGGAGTGTGCAAGAATCAACAACTGTCTGCAGATTTGTCACTCACTGCAAATTTGTTTATTTTTAGTATCATCCATGTTTTCTTTCCTTTCCTTGTTTTGCCTGATCTTGTCACTATTGGCTTTAAGCTTGCTTCTACAGTTATACCTTGACTGAAGAAAGAGAAGAAAGTAAATCAGCCATTATCAAATTTTGACCTAACACTGAATACTATCTTAAGGTAGATCAATGCAGTTTCTTCAATTATAAAGTTCCTTATTTGTTGAGTGAGTCCAGCTATGGATGGCAGTTGTGTGTTGAGCTAGCCGTAGGATGGGGCTTTGTCTTGAATGACCAATATTGTTATCATCTCATTTATCCATTGTGTCACTTCAGTCTCCAATGTTCCCCAAAGAGGTGATATATTATCAAATGTAATTGAATAATTGGGAGTGTCATATACATATCACCACTTCATGAACACCCCGGCTAGTTATATATTCAGTGGCCTCCTCTTAAGTTTTCTACTAAGCGCATTAGGTTAGTTCTGAGAAGATAAAACAAGCAAAGCCAGTACTACTATAGCCGTACAAGATCATAAATGTGCTTAAGTAATTAATTACCATTATTTACAGGATATATATAAATGTTATTTGTGATTCAACAGGCAATATTTACACGAAAATTAATATTCTAATTCTACCAAAAATTAACCCTCTACCAAATATGTTAATTGCTTCCCATGCCTTGCTGCTAATTATTGACTCATATATTTTGTTTTCCATTCTTATGCGAGCCTTTTTTTTGTCCCCCCCCCCCCCCCTTCTTCCGTCCTGGCGCCTATATATTGTATAATCTCCATCAAAGAGAGAATTGTTTACAATATCTTTCGACTGGGTTGGTTTTGAAAATGTGTTTACGGTCAAAAACCTTTGAAGGGATTGATATACTCTTTGATTGATTGTTTAAGTTGAATGTTCTCTTGAAATCATCTCTTTGTTGTTTTTCCTTCTTATTCTGTATTTATTTTCATAAAATATAAGTATCTACCCTTAAATGGATTGATCTTTGAGCTTTGTTTGTTTGATTGAAAAGGATTAATTACTCTAATCAATTAAATTTAGATACTAAAAATGATTTTCTTTCCAAGTAATATTTTGATTAATTATTTTCCCTATAAGATGAGTGGCTGTAGCTATAGTGCAATCGATATTATAGCTACCACTACATGTCAAATAATTGAGGATCTATTTCATTTAGGATTACATCAATAGATGTTTCCAAATCTCTTAATGTAATAACAAATAAATCAAATTTTTATGATGCCTTGAAATTTTATAATGCTTCTTGTTGGAAGTGGGCATACACCTATCAATTATCTTTGAATCTCTATTACAATAGGTATTATTTTATCAATTTTTTGTTATCAAAACATATCATCAATTTAAGATTTTGATAGGGACGCGTTGATGCTACTGGACCTTCCTTTTTATCTTCCTTAGCAAATAATTATTATAGAATCATACTAGCATTATGAATAACATCATCAAGTTCTTGGATGCAAAGAAATTATAATTGATCTAGCATGTGGTTTAATATTTATATTATTCCCTTTACTTGGGAAAAAGGCAAATGTGGGCAACAAGTAAATTAGATTCTATAGAAAATGGAATATGTTTTGATATCCAGCTTCCTTCAAATTCTGCTTATAATTAGCTAGCTGAAGATGCTTTAATTTATTGCTTTTTGGTTACTGTATATATTGTGCATCATATGTTTGTTTTATGCTTCATTATTTAGTTGCTTGTATAGATATGTCCCCAATTAGATTAAGAATCAAGGGCGAATCTTGTTGAAATAATGTGTCATAGGATGCCATCTTGTTTGAACACAAGTCGAAATTACTTTTATTTAATCGCACATGCAAAATTTATTATCTTGACCAACTTATATATGCTTTTATTTGAACTCTCAGTTGAATTGAAAATGTCTAGAAAACTAATTTATAGGAGCTAATTTGCACCCAAGAGAGAAATTAGATTACAGGCTAAGGCGTGGAAAATCTTCTACTTTTAGGTACACGTTCAATATAGTGCATATGTATTATTTAGAAGTGTTAGAATGACTTGAAAATATCTGTAAAATGAAAAAGAGATTAATCAATCATATTTAAGCTTCTATTACATAACTAATCCTCATCATCTTAATTTCACTGTTATTTTAGTTTTTTTTTCCTTTTTGGGTAATTAATATCTGATTTAGAATGTCACATCAATTTGGGTGATCTCCTATGCCAGTTGCATGATTTTTTTCTCTTTTGATAGGCATTATTATTATTTTTTTTTTTTGGGAATTCAGCTTGATGTTATTCGAAGCTTGAATTGGTTCTAACAACATGAATATACTTTTTTTAATTAAACTTTAAAATGTCCTCTTAGGCCACCTATACATAATCTTATTGTTTTATGAAACATTACATTTATAAATGAGAAAATAGAAAATAAGTAGAAAATATTACTACCTCAATTACTAATTTGGACATTGTGACTAATTTAATTTATTGCTTGAGGATATATGCTTTTTACTAGAATAATTAAGTAATATATTGATCTCTCCTCAAGCTTTTCCTTATGGCTAACACGATAAAGCTAATTAAGATGAATAACCTCGTCTTCTGTCTTCTTCTTACAAGACCGCTTGTCATAATTAATAGTGGTTATCCAAAGACCTTAATTACTTGTACCGATTAATTAAAAAAAAATCATCCAGTTGAAGAAACTGAGAATAATTAAGCATTTAAAGCCACAAAATAGTAAAAATGATTTTGTTTATGTTGAATGATAAGAATAATGCTGCTGCTGCCGCCAGCAAAATTCCAAAAGTTGCATGCATGTGAAAGCAAAACTGACGAATCATATTTGATATTGATTTATTTTTCATGGAAATGGAAACTAAAGCATTCATTAAGGGTTAAAATGGGCTCAATTACAACATTTAAGATAACTTAAGATGCGAGACTCGTTTACAAAAGAAAAGTTTTTTTCATGACTAAAATGAAAATCAGTTTCATGAGTTAGAGCATTTTCAAAAGACTTTTTAAATAAGATTTTATCACTTATTTAAAAAGTTACATCAACATATAAAGTTTCAAAAGGTATTCTAATTAAAATTTTTTAAATTAAAAATGATTCTCTCTCTTTAAATTTGGAGAGTTATTTTTTCATTCTTCAATTTATATTTTATTACTTTTTGTTGGAGAAAAAGAGAAATGTGCTTTAATTACTCTTGACTTTTCCTTTAAAAAAATAGTTATTTGATTAAAATAATATTAACGAATTTCTATTTGAAGAGTCTTTTGAAGAATAATATATTTTTTCACTCTTCTATTTACCACATAGGCAAGTAAATAAATATTTAAAATGTAAAATTTATAAAACCTTTTAGAGATGTTCTTATATCTCATGAGTAGAGATGTTCGTGAAAATTTGTGGATCCATATATTGATGTTGATTGTTCTTTACAACTGCACCCATGAAGTTTAATTTTGGAAAATGCAATGGTTGTGTTAAATTATTTTAAGGTAGAATATTTTTTAATAACTGCTTAACTAAATTGATAAATAATAAAAAATACGTTATCATTTTAAACATGTACGTACATATAAGAGTATTTTACCGGCAGAGCAATTATAACGTAATCAAACTCTTTCGAAAAAAGTAACAAAGAGAATTTGTCCCATCTTGTTGCTTGGCTGCCATAAAAATAAATTTAAATTTCTTAAGCTACAAGCCTACACAATTCAACGCCTAGCTCTAGCTAGCTAGCTGCATTGCTGCACTCATGTTCAAATATATACAGACCCACGAGTTAATGAAGACTTAGATTTTAGTGTTTCAAAAGTCGACAACGGCATCTCCAGGATCTAAAAATTCTTTATCTCCATGTAAATAATTGGGATTCGCTATCGCTAACGAAATGGGTTATAAATGTATTACATTTCTAAACCAAGCAAGTTTAACTGTTTAATTCTAAAATATGACCCTCCAATTATATATTTATGGGAACAAAATCTTGAGAGTTTAAATAAAGGGTATGTGTTTCCATTGCACCGTTCATTCTCATTCATTGGTGGTAATAGAAAGGGGGGAAAAAAAAAAATTTTTTTTTAAGCCTTTAAAAAGAGGCAAAAGGGTGATACTCTACATAAAAAGATGCTAAAAATAACAAAAGGGTACGAGAATTACAAAACACAAAAAACCCCACTCGCGTCACTTCACGTCCCCGCTGGCCCACATGGCCCTTTCACATTTCAAACACTGAATTGAATTTTTCGTCTGCCCACGTGCTCTGCTGTCATTCATGTCTCCTAGTTTTTACCGATGATGATATGGAATCCCCCTTTCAATCCGGTCAATTCCATGATCTCCCCTCTCGACGCCCGCCACGTGTGTTGATCTCGGCCGTCGGATGGGCCGCTGTATCTGTTGATGTGTGACCAGACGTGGCTTAACTTGTCTTGTCCCTGTCAGTGCCTTTTGTTTTCATGTCTGTCTCTCACTCACTCAGACTCTTCTTTTCGGTGCTGATTTAACTCCGGCTCCCGTCAGGACAAGGCCGTGTCCTGGTGGAGCAGCTGTGAGTTTACGGTGCTCAAATTTTTTATTGATCTCGTGTTTATAGTACGGATCCACTTATGTTATATGTAACGTAACATCCCAATTCACAAGAATCATATAAATTATGAGATCCATATAAATATATGGTTCTTATAAATTGTATATGTTATATTATATGAAATATAGCATTTATCTTATATTATACGTAAATAAAAAAATCATAATATTATTTATTATTTTTATTAAAATTATTAATTAAAAATTATATTTACTCCGGTAATACTTTGATATCAAACATGGTGTACAAAGGTAATTAATCCATTAATAAATACTTAAATGTTTAATTTAGGAACTTGATATCTTGGATTAATTAATTTATTTTATAAAAATTTTAACATGTAAATATAAAATAAATGTAATTTTCATCGGATTAAATTAAAATATAATAATTTTTATATACAACCAAAAGTGATGGTATCGAGTCGGTTCGAATTCCTTGCGCTTTTCTCGAACAATATTTTTGGTTTAGATGTGGATTCTCTTCGTTACTCTTAGTTGGTGTCAATTTTTGGTTTATCTTCAGTAGGTCTTTAGATTGTAATATTAAGTTTCAGATTAAGTCAATGGGCCCGTAGCCCATTGGCCACCCATGCCCTTAATGTTATTGAGGGCATGGGTTCAAGTCCCAACGTAGAGGCAGCGTTGGGACTTACTCCCCAGTATAATGGGATAGTTGGCTCCCACAATTGGGGTAGAATTGATCTCCCTTCAGCTTAAAGTGAGGGTTGATATGTGGGCTGTGCTGTAACAGGATTATTTAGAAGAGTCCCAAGTGATTTCTGATTGTAAACATTAATATTAATAAAGCTTTGAGTGTAGTATATTAAAAAAAAAAAAAGTTTCAGATTCCCTCCCCACAGTAGGTAACGAATAAAATAAATACTGGTTTACATTGTTCACATGTGACTTTTCAGTGGCAAGTTCCGGGTCCGATAAACCTAGGCTCCATATCTCGTTTGTTGAAGGTAAGATCCAGCCCATTCCAAGTCTGTGATGTGTTTATTGGGCTTCGGCCTTTTCTAGTGCAGCCCAGAAATGATGGCTTCGTTTGATATGGCTGTGGATTATGGTTTAAAAGTCTCATTCGATTCATTGCGGCGTGACAAATAATTTGTAACTTAAGAGATTCAAACTGATGTCTCAATACACTGTTAGTTTTTTTATTGATCTAGCCAAGAGTGTACTGAGTTTAAAATGAATGGTCTAATCAAGCGTGTATTGAGTTTAAAAGGAGATAAAAAGTAGGGTTCGAATTGCCCTACGGCCTACACCATAATAAATCCATATCACCAAAAAAGGCTTGGGTCAACCCATTATTGGAACAACCATTGGCCCATTGATCCCAAATCCAAGGCCCAAAGACCACTCAAACTGTCTCTTGAATTTCGAAACTAAAATGTGACTGCCCTATATTCAAACAGAAATTTAGGGGTGGATTCAATTCGGTTCGACCTGATTTCGGTTCGGTTTATGAATTTTTCAATCAGTTCGGTTTGAGAATTTTAAAAAACCGATTTGGATGTTTGTATTTGGTTCAGTTTGGATATTAATCAATTCCTTTTTTTCACTTATAAAATACCGAATCGAATTCAAAAAACTGAACTGAACTAAATTTTTTTAGATCTTATTTTATCCAACCAATCTCTAAATGCCGCATCACATTACTTGAATTTGAAAATTATTTTTTTTAATTTTTTAGTTGAGTATTTCTATTTGAAATTTTAAACTAAAACAGAACTGTAATATTTATTTTTTTTAAAGAAAGATATCAAACTGAACTGTCAAAAAATCGAATTGAACCAAAAAAATTTTCCGATTTAGTTTAGTTTTGCCCATCCTTAAACAAAATCGACACATTCTGTCCAAAAAAAAAAAAAAAATTATTTTGAATATCTTAACTATGACAATTGTTTGTAAAAATATAATAAGCTTTCACGTTGATTCCAAATCTATATATAAATAACAAGACTTTGTATACAGACATGCATGCATGTATATTATATATTATTATTAATAAGAAGATGCAAGCTGCAACATGTAATTAAAAGAAAGCCGCGTGATGTCTTAGTGGAGATGTTGCTTCTCATTATTATTCTTGTTTAAAAGCAAGTTGGCATGCCCGGCTCTTTGGATCTCTTTTTTCATGAGTGAAAATTGGACATCTTATTTGTGTTTTAATTTTAAATAACCCCCCAAAAATGAGAAATATCACGTAATGGCATTTGAATTTTGAAGTTTTTATCGATAATTTTTTATTGGATTGGTTGACATCTCTTTCCGCTGACTTTAGAGTAAAGAGTTTAAGTTTTCTTAATAATTATGGAAGTAATTTTATATGCTAAAGGACTACAGTTGTATATTTTAAAATTAAGGGTGAAACTATTTAAACTTATTAAACTATTCGTTAAATTTATTTGTTAAACAAATTTATCCTCAAATTTTAACATTTTAAATTTTACTTAATAAGCTCATTTAAATATCTAATATACCCTTATTAAACACAAATTTTATGATAATAGTATTTTTACTCATTAAAAATCTAATATACCCTTATTAAACACAAATTTTATAATAATAGTATTTTTACTCATTAAATTCATTCATAAACTCTAAATAATTCATTCATAAACAGAAATAAGAAGGATTTAAATGATGAAATGTCTTACACCATCGCTTTATTTAATTTTAGGCAAAACATCTGGGAATTTACTGTAAATCACCCATTTCTATAATGCTTTATCAGCTAAAAGACGGGGCAAGGGCACGTGTCTTTCCAAATCCGCCATTGCCTTTATGTCAATCTTGCCACTTCATTAATTCTTTCAATCAATTATTTTATACCACAATCACAAAAAAAAAAAAAAAAAAAAATCATCTCCTGTCTTAATCACCTGACCCCACACAGTAAAAAAAATAAAATAGATATTTTTGTTATCAATTATTAAAATGCGACCGACAAGAAAATAAAGGCAAAGAATTCATGTTCACATTTTATTTAAATTTCCGAATAAATTTTAGTGGGATATTATCAATTAGATTACGATCCCCAACAATTAAAAACAATTAAAGCATTTAATAAAAACGATAAAAATAACTAGTTTTGTTTATTTATTTTTTAACTCCCTAAACAACAGTAATAACTAAATTTAGATAAATAAGTAATTAATTAATAACTACTGTGATTTTGACAAAACTTAACGAAAGGCTCCTTCATTTATTGGATGGAATCGAGCAAGTTGCAGATAGATCTTGGAAATTTATTTATTTTAACGGCCTTTGCCCGTCGTAACAGGCTAACAGCGAGAGTCTTCTTGTGTTTGTGTGTGTGACGCGCACACGGCGAGCAAACAGAACACAAAGGAAAAAAAGCACACGCTTACTCTTCGAGTCAAGTGTGTGTCTGGCTGTGCTGTCTAGGTACATAAGCAAAAAAAGCAATCACCCAAGATCTAGTCCTCGCGCTCTCTATATCTATCTCTTCGTGCAGAGAGCAGCAGCAGCGTCAGCAGCCGTGGCTATTGCATTTTGTGTCAGATCCCCCCCTGCCCATTTCGTTATTTTATTGAAATTTTGGCACCCAGTAAGCTCTTTCCTCTTTTTGTGTTTGTCTATTCATTTTTTTTTTTGTAAGCTTTTGTTTCTGTGTTTTGGTTTAAAGATTGAATCTTTACTGGGATCTGATTTGGGTTGCATTATCTTTGTTAGTTTTGATATAGGTTGAAGTTATTGTTGAGTTTAACTGTGATTTGGGATTGAATCTTCTTGAATGTGTGTCAAGTTTGTGGATTCTTAATTGAGTTTGGAGTTGGATGTGAAATGAAGTTGCTGATTGGGATTTTTGATATAGATCTGTGAGATTTATGTTCATTGAGTCAGTTAACTCACAACTATGGAAGATAGTTCTTCTTTCAAGTTTCATTTTTGTTGTCAACTTTCTTGGATCCAATCTTTTTCATTGCTTGCTTGTTGATTAAGCTTGCTAATTGCAATTGTTTCATATCATTGAACATTATTGCTTGTTCTTTAATTTATGTAATGTTATCTTTATGGCTTTTGACTCGGCACATCCATTCATTTCTTGTGATACAAGCTTCTGCTTCTTTCTTCTGGACCTATTATTATATGTTAAATAAAACTAATCTTTAACGGTTGTCTGCCATTAGGCATGTTAAGTCGTTTATATATATATATTAATTTAGTTTGGGCTTGATATTTCGTTTTAATAGCCATGCTTCCATTGTTGAAGACTTGAAGTAGTCAGATTTTGAAATCAGTGGTGGTCTGACTGTTGAAATGTTTCTTTCCAACAGCTTGATTGTTGGGATCCAATAATGTTTTGCCCTCGATGCCCTGATCATGCATTAAGCTGTGATTGTTTGTTTGCTTTTGGGGAGTGTTACATAGTTGACATTTTGAGAATTTCAAGAACTTGGATTTGATGTGTCGCATTTCAATTACTTAATTTATAAGGTCGCAACTTCTTCAGCTTTAAGGATCTCATGTCTTGAGAAAATATCTGGATTTTGTCTGGACTTTCTGTTGTATGCATATTTACACAACCTAAGATAACTTCTGGGAATTACAGGTTGTTCGGTTTGCCTGATCACTGGTGCATTCCTGTCTGATAGATCTTCAAGTGTTTGTATTCTTGAGGTGGTAAACACAAAGGATTATTTGGATATTGAATCTGAAACTCAGTGATTTTAGTGTAATTTTTTAGTGTAATGAGATCCACATTGTGATATCGTACTGTTCTGAGTAAAATTGAAGACACTCCTTGAAGATTTCAAATCTAAACTAAAGATGAGGGGAAGACCTGATGGAGGCCAAAAGAAGCGTTTAATTACCTCTGTGTTTGTTGTTGCAATCTTTATTGGTTTTCTATATGCATATTATGGATCTTCAAACCACGGTTCATCAGCTTTAGAATATGGGAAATCTTTGAGAAAACTTGGGTCATCCTACTTGGGTGGGGAGGACGATAATGATGGAAAGCAAGATGAAGCTTCAAAATTTGGAGATGTTGAGGATGATGTTGCACCGAAGAGTTTCCCTGTAAGTTTAAACTGCTAAGCTCATCTGTACCTCTGCCTTGTTATTCTTTCATGCTGCTCTATGACCTCTAAGTCCATATAGTTCTTCCAACTTTTATGCTTTTCCTACTTCAATTTGATTTTATTTAGTAATGGTTTTATTTTTCTGCTATTTATTTGAAGGTCTGTGATGATAGGCATTCAGAATTAATTCCCTGCTTAGACAGGAATCTCATATATCAAATGAGATTGAAGCTGGACTTGTCTCTGATGGAGCACTATGAACGTCACTGTCCTCCTCCCGAGAGGAGGTTTAACTGCTTAATTCCTCCTCCATCTGGGTACAAGGTGAGAATATAATGAAGCTGATTCTCAGAATTCATTGACCTTTTTCTGAAAAGAATTTCGTTATGGCTGTCACATTATGAGCAGATATAGTATGTATTTCTCTGTTGTGGTAGATAAAGAATGAGATTTTACTCACTATCAACTGTTGCATGTTCATGTAATGGTTCAGGTCCCAATTAAGTGGCCAAAAAGTAGAGATGAAGTATGGAAAGCAAACATACCTCATACTCACCTTGCACATGAGAAGTCTGATCAGAATTGGATGGTTGTCAAAGGTGAAAAAATTATATTCCCTGGAGGAGGCACACATTTCCACTATGGAGCGGATAAGTATATTGCTTCAATTGCTAACGTAAGTATGCTTGTCTTCAATCCTAAATCTCTTTACTAACTCCATGAATCCTGGGACAATGGAGTCGTGGGCTTCTTGTATCTTCTGGCATCTCATTTCTGTGGTGTTCTCTCTTTTGTGTATTGTCTTTACTACTGTTCTGGAATTTATGCTCTTTAGATTCCATGGATCTTCTTAAACCTTCTTCTGCTGCATAGATCACTAAATACATCTGTGGTTTTAATTGGCAGATGCTCAATTTTTCCAATGACAATATAAACAATGAAGGAAAGTTGCGAACAGTTCTTGATGTTGGATGTGGAGTTGCTAGTTTTGGAGCTTATCTTCTTTCATCTGATGTCATTGCCATGTCTTTGGCACCAAATGATGTGCATCAAAACCAAATCCAGTTCGCCCTTGAAAGGGGAATTCCTGCATATCTTGGTGTTCTGGGAACTAAGAGGCTCCCTTACCCAAGCAGATCTTTTGAGCTCACTCACTGTTCTCGTTGTAGGATTGATTGGCTCCAAAGGGATGGCATTCTTCTTCTTGAACTAGATAGGTTACTCAGACCAGGGGGCTATTTCGCCTACTCATCTCCTGAAGCTTATGCACAAGATGAAGAGGATCTGAGGATATGGAAAGAGATGAGTGCCCTTGTTGAACGCATGTGTTGGAGAATAGCTGCAAAGAGGAACCAGACTGTTGTTTGGCAAAAACCTCTAAACAATGACTGCTATATGGCAAGAGCACCTGGGACTCTTCCTCCTCTCTGTCACTCTGATGATGATCCGGATGCAGTATATGGTGTCCAAATGGAAGCTTGCATTACCCCGTACTCTAACCGTGAGTATCTTTTCTTTTCTGTTGCTTTTGTCTCTGTGTATGCTTTTGATATCAATGACTTTGTTTTGAAACAAAGCAATTTAGGCTTCTTTTAAGCTGATTAATTTTCCTTATGCCAATCCACCGCCCTGAAAACAGGACCGAACAGAGATTATAGGTTAATTGAATGTGTAGGAACAATTGGCATGCATTTCTGAAAGAAAGGGGTGGAAATTATAGTTTTTACGTTTAATGCTAATAATTTAGACACAACAGTATCTAGAGATTAGAAAATCAGTTTTTGATGTTTCCTCCCTTAAATCTTTATTTCTTTTTTGTGTTCTTTTTATCATATAAAGTAAACTAAAAACCAATCTACCCAACTGTGATGTTGGCAAGTTTTGGTTTTAAGACCTGATATACTACTTTAAGAGATCTTTCCAGTTAAATCATCTAGTACCCACAAATTAGATGCTTTTAACTCTTCATACATTTTATATATTATCAGTACAAGAACATTATAAATTCTGTACAATATCCTTCCAATTATATCCTTCACCATTAGTTTAACTGCCATATATTCAAAGTCATTGAATTTATATATGCGATTTATGCCAGGGATTTTTGTTAACTTCTTATCTGCTTTTGGCTTTCATTAATTTGTTGTGCTCGGGTTCCTGAATCCCAGATTGAGTGGCAAAATTTTAAGGTAAGAATTACATGCTGACTAATAATCTTCTTGGTTTCTGTCAGATGACCAGAAAGCTAGGGGAAGTGGATTGGCTCCTTGGCCAGCTAGATTGACTGCCCCTTCTCCTCGACTTGCTGATTTTGGTTATTCAAGTGAAATGTTTGAAAAGGACACGGTAATTAAACTCAGTTTATTTCGTGTGTGTGATTTGTTGTAGTTTAGTTTGCCTGTGCATGTGTTGGATCTTGTTTGTAGCAATCATAAACCCCAGGACATTGCTAAAATTTTGCTGGTGATGCAGGAATCGTGGCGAAATAGAGTGGATAGTTATTGGAATCTCTTGAGTCCAAAGATTCATTCCAATTCTCTAAGGAACTTGATGGACATGAAGGCAAACTTGGGATCATTTGCTGCGGCTCTAAAGGAGAAAGATGTTTGGGTGATGAATGTTGTACCTGAGGATGGACCGAACAGTCTGAAGCTGATATATGACAGAGGCCTGATTGGCAGTATTCATAACTGGTAAGCACAAAAATTGACTATAATACAACTGGCTATTGGCTTTTTCAGACTAATCTTATTATAACTTTTTACCCTGGCCTGGAGAAAAGAAAAATTTATTTTCCACCAAAGTCCTTGCACTGTACTTCACATCTCGGTATCCGTGCTTCTCATGAGTCAATTAGATGACATGACCTTTTATTGTTAGTAGAATCACTTCAAATTCAAGCTAGCTTTGGTCATATATGTTTCCAGCTTGACTAGTAGGCCTGTTTGAGTGAAATTAGATTGGTGATGATTGTATTCATTTGTCTTTCACCTTTTAGCTCTCCTAGAAATCTTCATCCCAAAAATGATTGGAAAAATTGGAACTCAGATAGAACTAGGGTGTGGTAAGTTTCTGATTGTGATTTATTGGACCGATTATTTTCTCAGGTGTGAAGCTTATTCAACATACCCCCGGACATATGATTTACTCCATGCTTGGACTGTCTTCTCCGATATTGAGAAAAAAGGTTGCAGTGGTGAGGATCTGCTGTTTGAGATGGATCGCATTCTTAGGCCTACTGGTTTTGTTATCATCAGGGACAAACAATCAGCGGTAGACTTTGTAAAGAAGTATTTACGTGCTTTGAATTGGGAAGCAGTGGCCGCAACTGCCGATGCCAGTTCAGAATCAGATCGGGATGGAGATGAAGTTGTGTTTATCGTCCAGAAGAAGATGTGGCTGACAAGCGAAAGCCTCAGGGACACTGAATAGAAACCATACAGCTTGTACTTTGCCTGTTTCCTTTTGTATTCTCTGCAGCCTCCAAGGGATTATGAAGCACGTCCCGAGTAGTGAAGCAGTAAACAATTTCATTTGTAGCATTAATTGATGTTTAAATTTTTTTCCCCCTTCACTTTGTAATGATTTAGTTTGATAAGCCAGGAACTGTCAGCATCTATAGGCTATTCTTCAATTTTTTGTTTTTCCTTTTTCCTTCGCTTAGAGCTTTTACAGAAGATACTTCAGCTGATATTCAATAATCCATCTTAACTGGTGCAGCTGAAGCAAAGTTAAAAATATGTCTTCAAACTTTGCAAGACATTTATAAATGAATTCCAAGTTGTTTATGAGTGAATCTTCTTCATTAGAGATTGTATATTAGTGTATGCATCCCTTTCTCTGCTTGTCTTCAACCTTCAAGTGCTGATTTTTTCATTTAAACGGAACTTTCAATTGCTAAGTTGATGTTACTGAATCTCCATACTTGCGTTGTGCTTGTAATTGTTGTGTTTCTGCTTAATTTTGAAAGCATGACTTTCAAAGTGTTCGGTAGATATGATGAAGTTTGGAGGTTTCAAGCTTTTCTTGATGTCTAATGATTCTATTTTATGGTAGTTATGGCCCGTGGATTAAAAATTATATGGCTTTTCACAAAGTTATAAGATTTGTAGCGTGAGAACTTCATTTTATTTATTTATTATTTTTTTTTTTTTTAGATGAAAATGGAACTTTTCATTCAACTGGATTAGAGATCAAAAACAAAACATCTGCTGGGTATTCACTATTCACCCTACCATATGACAGCATTCATACCTTTCAAAGCTCTCTTGGCAAGAGAGTGGGCAATAGCATTGCATTGCCTTGGTACATATTGGACTACAAGTGATTGGAAATCTTTACTGCTTCCTTGGATCTCCGAAATTGTCCACCATATTTCTGTTCTGTTGCATCTCATAGTGTTGAGTTAAGGTTTGACTTGTTCGTTTCATTGTTTGTAAATAGTTAAAACACTTTTTTTTTTCAACGGGGTGATGTGAAATTAATAAGCTATTCCACAATGTAAACATTTTTGTACAATTTGTATGAGAGCTTGAAATTTCATGCAACTCTTTGATACAAGCTCTCAATATTTATGAGAAAATTGCATGCCGAAACTTGTTATTTATAAACTGTTAAGATTTATCCTTAATACTAATATTGAGTCTTTATTTAACACCTTGAAAATCGGGTTCAAATTTTATATGAGGAGCATTGCTATTATCTTCAATAATTAATACTAATAATAATTGATACTAATCTTAGAAGTTAGACCCTTATCTTTTACGCATTCAATGGGCTTTTTTTTTTTTTTTTAAATTGACTTGTTTATTGCAAAATTATACCACAAAAATTGTAAATCAACTAATCAAGTAGTATAACTTTATTGCTATTTAGTAACATGGGAAATGGAGTGGGCTTCCCATAGTCATTGCCTTTATGATATTTGGTTTGTCAAACAAGCCGACATGCCGACGGCACATTAGAAAAAAAAAAAAAACACAACATGGATACCACGAAGCACATGAAATGTCCTCATCTCTAATTGCCATTACCCACACATACTCTCTCACCTCACTTCCCCCCATTTGCTTGTGTCTCAACTTATCGCTCGTAGATTCTCTCTTTAATGCTATCTATATGTAAGAGGAATGATTTAGTAGGAAACAATAATACTCATATTATGATTATGACACTATCTCATAGATGTTGTCTTATTAATTTAAAGTATTAATACCATTCACAAAATATTACAAAATCACACGAAACGTACAATTACACTCATCATATAATGTGAGAACCATTTTTATCTATGCTAAATATATTGGTTTATGTTGTCAACCCATAGTCGCACTCGCACCCTATATTTGGGATCGAATTTATTCACTAGATCATTTTGGTCTATACTATAATTGCCGACATGTATAATGCTTTTTGATTTGAATTCCCCCGCTTCATTGGTACATATTGGACCACTCAAAATCCATTGCATTTAACAAGCAAACACACACACACACACATTCTTCTTAATTTCTCTTGTTCTTGCTTTTTGTTTTCTTGTAACTGGTAAGCTACTTACTCTTTGTTGGAAAAATCATCTCATGTCATATGACATTAAAAGCTGCAGCCTTTGGGCTCCCTTATTGCGTGCTGTAGCTATTGGTCTCATTTCAATAAAAACAAACTAAAGCAAGGAAATCAATTTATTTCGAAGGTGCAGACTGAACAAAATTTTGACTTAGTTGCTGTCACAGCACTGAGAGTGGTCAACTCAATTATTCTTTTCTTTTTCCCTTCTATCATTTTTTGATTAGTCCATCATAATCGTATTTTACTGAGCAAAAGTGAAATTCTTAAGCATTAGGTCTCTAATTGCTGTTCATTTAGCGAGCAAAAGTGGTCTTAGACCCAACAAAGGCGGCATCACATGGAACCAATTTTTTTTTAACTAGCCAGTGTAATGATGTATTGTTTGACAAGCAATTGTGATAACTAATAAGGTGGGGCGTGATGTGACACACTAATGTCTACAGCTTTCACGTAACTTTTTTCTTCTTTAATTTTGAATTGATGCACATCCAATGATTCAAATGACTCAAAACATGGTCCCCCATTATGCCCTACTTCTAAGGGAACCGAACCCCATCTCAATCGAGTTGCCTGTGTTTTTGGGGTTTGCTTTTTGCAATTCTCATACTTATTCCCCCCCTTCCTCTTTTATTTTTTGACACACCATATGAAAAATTTAATATATGTTTGAATGAAAACACAACATGTACTTTAAAATATTTATAACTTATGGTATAATGATAGCCCACTTCGAGCAGAATTTTTCATAATTTTTTAGGTGTATTTAATCTAAATATAAATTTAGCCGGTTTATTTATGAATGATGTGTACTAGGAATATATTGAAAATTATAAATTAATTAGACAACATTAAATAACAATGTCATTGGCTACAACACAAATAACATAATCCACTAGACGATAACTTTTTAATATTTAAAAAACTTCTTTTCATATAAGATGCTTGGACAAAATTGTACATATTTGATACAGCAAAATATGAATTTATGCTTTTATAATTCATTACTTGACCCCAAAAAATAAAAGCTTATGTTCACTGTTTGATCCTTGGGGACTTAGGGTTTACTAATGTGGATGAAGAGCTTATCCATTTTTCTTAATCATGCTTCCATGTTGGAACTTAGACTAATTAACTAAATTTAAAAAAAGAAAGAGACAACATTTTTTTGTCCTCAAAACGAGTGGTTATGTCTCTTTTCAAAAAAAAAAAAAAAAAAAAACGAGTGGTTATGTCACCATCACCGCTAACATCATTGGCGCGCCATTACCCCCACTTTTTTAAATTGTTTAATTCCCATCATAGCCGAAGAAGCAAAATTATTGGCCTGACACGTGGCGGTACCTCGTTGGTTTGTTTTCTGACCCCCTTGTGCTTGTAGGCAGTTTAGAAAGGAAAGTTTTGAGGAAGAAGCTTTAGCGGAGGCCAGAGAAAGCGTGCATCATGCTGGCAAGCAGATTGAGGAGGTGCCACGTGGCCAGCACAGGCGCTGTATATCAGGCGGACATGAAGGTACTTTGAATGTTGTTTAGGCAATTATTCTCGACACGAGAGGCGGATATCTTTAATGGTCCAGCTCAGCATCTTTCGTTGCTCCATTTTCATTTTTGATTTATTTATTATTCACTCTTAATCCATTTTCTTTATTTTTTTTTTCAAAAAATTAAATTTGTTTTCGTGCTCGTTTCTTTTACTTTAAATTTTATTAATTTTTATCAACTTTTTGAAAATTTGGCGTTGCCAAATTATGGGATTAGGTTACCGGAGTTGGATCCCAGAAACAATACTAAAACCAATAAAACTAAGACGACATATCTCTTGATTTATTTTTATGAATTATAAAGATTTTATTGTATTTTCTATTCCACTCCATTCTTTACATATATAATTTCGCATACATATGATTAACATAAAATTTTTTGACACAAATGTAGTGTTTTGAAACGTTTTTTGTATTGTTAAAAATGCCGCTAATAGTCATTTAAAAAAAAATTACTTTGAAAAATTTGATTAAGTAATTTTTTAGGTATTGGATGTATTTGTAATACTTCATATAAAATTATCTACCATTGCGATTGCACATTTTTTTATTTTAAATGAAAATGCTACATAATATATAAAAAAAATAATAATAACAAAATAAAATATGCTTATGAAATACACAACCTTTATACTATTACAATTCTTATCCAAAAATCTATCCAACATACCTCGATTTAGTAAATAAATTTTTTGATATATTTATAATTACTACATATGAAGAAAAGAAACATCTTTTAGTATAAACTATCCAAATGAGTCAATTTTTTGGATACATTTAATATTACATCTTAAGAAATAATTTGAGGATTGCCAAATAAAACTGAAGAGCAATTAAATTAAAAATATTTGTTAATTTGAGACAATGCACACCGTTTATAAAAGAAAGCATGTTTCAACATAATCGCTAATTTGTTAATGTTCTCTATTTATGACAAATTTTAAAAATATCTTTTAAAAAGCATCAACAAAGTCGAAAAGAATTAAAAAAAAGAAATAAAAATCCGGAAAAGCATCAGCTATCTTTTGACATCAATTCCAAGCGGGGTCCACGCGGCATTGCTTTATTTAAGCGTTATTGACTTTTTGAACATGTAGCTGTAGGCAATGGCAAAGTCACGAGTCGCTGCAAGTTAATGCTACGCTGTAAACTTAATTAAAGTCAATTAAAACTTCTATTTGCCAAAATCACTCTTTTGACTCCAATTTCGCAACCGGGCCCCCTCGTACTTTTTCATCGATATCTCATCCCATCTCACGAGAAATTCATAGGATTATGAAAATTCAAAAATTAATGAAGTAGACATAATTGACGACTCATATATATATATATTTGGGAGGTTAAAAATAAACCCATATTAAGGGAATTGTTATGTTGGAAATATTTTAAGTTAAAACATTTTCTATAGCCATTGGATCTAAAGTTGAAATAAGTATTAGTTGTTTCAACTTTAGATTTAATGACTATAATGGATGCTCTAAGTTAAAGGATAACTAATATAGCTAGACCCCTATTGACTTAAAATCTGAAAAAAATTTCTTAAGATTTTAAGTTTGGTTTGAAAAATCTTATAAAATTAGTCAAGTGATTTCCAATAATTTGTAAATATTATATTTTTGTAATAATTTTTTTAATGAGATCCATTCAATTTTTTATCTAATTTTAAAAAAAGATTGTGAGAAAGACCAAAAGTATAGATAGATATAGTTTGTCTTATTGATATTTTTTTCTTGCGTGTAGAAAATATATGATTAGAAAACTTAGTTTTGTAACTATGTTTTCTCTCACTTTTTATGTCATTTATCCCACTTTTAAGGCAATCACACCAACTAATAATATAATTTATAAATATGTCATTATTATTTGCCTAAAATTTGAAAAAAGTTAGTAGTTTGAAAAAATAATAAATTAAATTTCTTGATCTTTTTTTTCTTTTTCTGTTATATCCTTAAATAATCTTTTAACTTTAAAGTTGCCTTGATAGAAGATTAATCGGAATCATGAAAAAATCAAATTATCCATAGAAGCGTGTGAAGCAATTAGGATTAATTGATGCATTGTGCAAATTGATGATTTATTTAAATTTACATAGACAATATAATACTACAAAAATAATAGATGAAAGTAATAATCTCTAAGTTTTTGAACCTTTTATGTTAACATTAAAGCAATTAAGAAAGAGAATAATTATTTTTATAAAAGTGTTTCGGCAAATTACTAATAATTCATAAGTTAATTTGATTAGATATTTTCTTTACTCATTTAATTTTGATACGTTGGTGACATATGTTGGATTGTATTTATGATCATTATTATTGTACCCTCTAACGTAAGGTTAAAACAAAAAAAAAAGTGCTTTTATTAATGGATTGTTTGACTTTATTCAATGAAAGCATGAAAACAACCCACTTTATCTGCAATTTAGATAAATTTAAGGGGCTTAAAGATATTTCTTAAAAGTTCATTCCTATTTCTCGTCTTATCTCGCGGGAAATTCAGCCCTTGTAATTCTTGGACCGGATCCCGATTCCCGAAAACCTAAAATAGAAAAAAATGCAGAGCAAGAGTTAACAAAAACAGAAGTAAATATAAATATTTTTTTTTTTAGGGGAAAAAGGGGGAAAAAAAAAAAAGAGCTTTAAGCGAAAGAAGTAACTGAACCAATTAGAGACAGACATCAAAGTAGTCTTCATCACTCTTCAACAAATACTAAGCATCATTTCGTCCCTTCGCTTGATTTTTTTCTCGCTTTTAGTTGCTTTCATTTGTTGTGACCGAAAATCGCGGGTTTCTTTAATTTGTCTCAGGTTCGGTTTCTTACAGTTCTCTGCAGTACATTTTTTTTTTCACTGAGAAATGAAATCGGAGTCTCTGGAATTAATTGTCTGATTTGCTTCTTGTTGCGTGAAACTGCCTGAATTTAGGGTTTACTAACACGTGGCGCTCATTGAGGATTTTAATTTTGGTTTTTTTTTGGTAATTTTTTGTTGTGTTGTAGTGTGCGTTTTTGTTTTTTAGTTAACGGAAGATTTTGTTTTCGTTTTTGGTTTTGAGTTTTGAGAAGTCACTATCTGTCTGTTTGGCTGGTTTGAGAGTGTGGGGGAATGATTGTGAGAAAGTTGAAATTCAAGTGAATTTTTCGGTTGAGAATTTAGAATTAAGCATGTTAGTTATTGAGGTGCTGTGGATTGTTTATGTATATCGAATTTGATTTGTTGATTGACTGTTAATTTTCGAATTTTATAATTTTTTTAAAAGTAGAAGTTGAAGCTTTGTTGTTGTAGCTATGTTCTGACTCTCTGATTGCTTGAGGAAGGAATGAGTGTGGGAAATAGCTAAGAGAATTGAATGCTGGTTTTGGGGAGTCTTTAGCTCAAAGTTTTGGCCTTAGCAGAGTTAGATCAGTTTTTGCATATTGAACTGCTTTCGGGTAGCAAATTAGTTGAATTCAGGGTTTGCTGGGTGTTGACTCTTGGTTGGTGATAGAATGTAGAAGAAGCTATATTACCAATCAGTTGGTGGTTTTGAATAAGGAAAAATGTTCTTATCTGCTGGATTTTTTTTTTTCTTGTTGTGATGACGAACGTTTTGACTGCTTAAGTTTTTATGTTGGTCTGGAAAATGTAAAAATAATAAGGAATGGAAGTTTCGAAAAATGGAGACAATGCTAAGTTTATTTTTAACTCAGAAAAGACAAAAAGGTGGTCATTTCTGTTTACTGATTCTCAGCTGCTGAATGTTGCTCAGCAGTTGACTAATTTTGCACATTACAATTTTCTTCTTAGAGTTGGCTACACAAATATTAATAAGTAGGCATTTTGAATCATTTTAAGCTAATTGGATTTATTGCTCTTATTTGTCAATACAGGATAGCGGATCTTTGATACCCTGGGAATCCTTGATTCGAATGAACCTAAATGTTTCCGTTTGTGAAATGAGATTCTTGATTGATGAGAGTATATTTTTCAGTAATTTCTCAAATAAGTTGTACATTTAGGAGTGTGACCGACGGGGAAAGTCATATATAGATTTTTAAAAAAATGGACTCTGCAAAATGTTGGTTTAACAAGCTGAGGTCAAAAGACAAGGTAAAGCCTTCCAAGAAAAAGGAAACTGCAGGCCATGGAAAGGAGGTGTCAAAAGCTCAAACAAGTGAAGAAGTTCCATCAAATGTTACCAAGCAGAAGGTTGCAGCTGCAAAACAGTATATTGAAAACCATTACAGGAAGCAGATGAAAAGCCTCGAGGAGAGGAAGGAGCGGTATGATTTTAGAGCTTATCTTCTTAGCAATGACTATTGTTGGTTTACTTTTCAGGATCATATTGTTCATATTTATAGGTAACTGGCTAGTTTCTATTGGTTGGAGCGTATTATATACTTGCCATATTGCTATTGCAACCTAAACTCCTTTTTCTCTCTTAGAGCATTTTGTCTGTCTCTAAAGATGAATGACTGATAACATTTTGTTCTTGGTCCTAACTCACAAGTCATGATTCATATGACTTTTTTTTCTTTTCCCAGTGTTTAATATTTACTTTTTCGACTCCAGGTGTCACTTGTGACAATCATATTAGTTTTGTTGATTGAATTGGAAGTGATTGGTGAATGCAAATGGCATATACTGTGTACTGTATCTGGATATTGACAAACTGTTGTTTCTAAGAGATAATATAGGCTGTCAAGACTGTGATGAAAGGTCGTCGGGCATTAGATGGGTCCCTTATATTATACAGAAGGAAAATCTATTTCTTTCCAAGTTGACTTTCTTGGGGCCTGTTTATAACTTTACCAAAAAAGAAAAATGCTTACCATATGATTACACTCATCTACAAATTAGTGACAGAATGTTGGTTGAATCATCTTGTAGATGCTTCTATATGGAGTTTTGAATTGTTTCTCAACCTTAAGAATGAATGCTGCCCATTTATTTGTGTCGAAATCATCAAATGTGTCAGCTACATTGTTAAGTTGGTTACAAATATATACTTGCTGATCAAAAAGGAATTTTCGTGATGCCAGGGCTATAATGCTTAAATCGCCTTCAAGGAAAGTAGGAAAAATTAGAGAAGTTTTATAAGTTGTTTTTGGTTTGGGACATCTTTGGTTTTAAGTGGTTTTATGGTGATTGGACATCTGACTGTCTCAAGTTTGTCCACTGAGGAATTTTAGTCGTCAAGAAGAATGTTGCAGATCATATAGGCATTATTTATTTTATGCATTGATGAAAAATGGCCAATGCTCCCTAGAATCACCACTAGTGCGTCCACCTTTCAGATCAATGACAATTCCTTTTGAAGGATATTCTCAACTGAGGTCGAGGAAGAGCTTCAAATAAACATAACTTTGTGAATTTATGGGCTTTGTAGGGTTGGAGTATGATTACTAGTTTTTTAAATTGAGACAATGTTTGTGCTTGAAGGGTTTTATTGCCTCTTCAATCTGTTTTAAGTTAGAGATATCGCTTAAGCCATTCTGCATACTGCTATGCCTTCATCTGGTTTGGAGAGTAAAATTTTAATTTGAGCAAGAGTTACAAATAAACATAACTTTGCGAATTTGTGGGCTTTGGAGGGTCAGAGTGTGATTACTATTTTCTTAATTGAGACAATATTTGCACTTGAAGGGTTCTATTGCCTCTTCAACCTATTTTATGTTAGAAATGTTGTTTAGCCATTCTGCGTACTAGTATGCCTTCATCTGTTTGGAGAGTAAAATTTTGGCGTGTAAATTTTTTGGTCAACAAGATTTTCTTTGTTTACGAATTCCATTTCAATTATTAAATTGGAGAATTGGTTACTTAGGCCAAACCCCCACCAAAAAAAAAAAAGAAAAGAAAAGAAAAAGAAATTCTCTAATCTGTAAATTCTATATAGAAAGGTTGATAGAAAGTGTTTGTACCATTAGATTTGTAATTTGTTTATCTGAATTGGATTACAGTGATGATGATATTTGTCAAACAAACCAACCCAACCAGGGAATGCCATTACATTTTTTTCAGCTTGACTGCTCCTGTATTAGCTAATTGTTGGCTTTAAATGCTCCAATGCCTTAACCAATACTTATTTTTAAGTGTAGTTGTCCTACCTTCATGAGCTTATACATTTACTGCAGTGGTGAACCATTTTTAGATAATGATTTGGATGAAATATTAATATCTGATGCAAAAATGATTATATGCAGAATATGAACAGTATAAACTTGCTTGGTAGGAAATATTAACAACAATTATCACATCTAAAGAAAATATGTTGATAAAACAATTTGTATCATTCTGTATCTATGCATACTTTCCTGTATGTAATTACCATAAATTACTACAAATATGTATATATGTGAAAAAGAAGAAATATAGGCAATCCCTTAATAAACTTGTAACAGTAAATATAAGAAAGTGAAAATGAGAACCACTTGAACAACATACAAATTACAATGATTGAATAGACACGGAAAAGTCTTTGGCTCTACCTTCTTTTCTCTACATAAAATAAAATCAAAATATAGTTGTTCTACAATTTATGGTGCTTGGATCTATTAAATTTGGTACAGAGGTTTCCTATTTCCCTAATGAATCAAGTCAGTGAAGCAACTTTTAGTTGTCAGCTAAGTCTTTTATATACCATATATAAAAGGAAGTTTCTTTATGATCTTGAGTCTTTACTTCAATAAGATTTGACCACGTATGTTGCTTATAAATTCTTAGTGATTCTTTCACCTGATTTCCTTGTGGAAACCTAGAAAATATTACCTAATTTTAGCTCCATAGTCTCTTTTTTCTGTCAATTAGAAAATTGCGTATTCATATTGTTACCTTCAGCCTGGCATTGCCTTGCCCATGTTTAGGAGTAACACTGCTAATGTAAATTGTTCAATAGATGGAAATGTACTATTCTAGTTCGTTTAAGCCTAGTGAATGAATTTTTTTTTTATTATAATGTTACATTTTCCAGATTTGTTTCTTTGTAATGTTTACAAAACTAATTGATTTTAACATGACCGAGCATTGGGCTTTTGGTTATTATCTTACATTTAGTTGAAGCATTAATAAATATTTTCTATTTTGGGATTTTTTAGGGATGTTTGCAAGAAAGGCCAGGTTTGGCTTATAATTATTAATGAATTTCTAACTTGAAGTTCAATTGTTACTGGTGTTTTCAGCCCAGCTTTGGCCTACAGGCCTATTTGGTAATATGTGGCTTTGCTGTTTAGACTAGCTTGAGAATTGAGAGGATTCCGTCGTGATAGCCACCCCAAATACACATATTAACACAATTTTTTTAATAAGTGATTTCAGAATGCAGGTCCTCCACTGAAATAATTTTATCTTAAGTTCCTTTCAAACAAATTGACTGTTCTCTGGCAGTAAATGGAAGTATGAGAATGAGATCGATGGGTTGTCCAATTACACTATATGCATATGAGTTTTCTAATTTAAGAATTGAATTTTTATTTACCAAATAGGGTAGTTGAATAACAGTGCTAACTTTGAATGCAAGTCTGATTCAGGAAATCCCCAAAAAAGAAAAAAATGTTGTATTGGCAGCGAATGGCTAGTAAATTCAATTAAAGTTCTTTCTGTTCTATGTATCCAGATTAGTGATTTAATTTTAAGTTAACATTCTTGATTTATTTAGCTTAATCATGAAAGCTCGTCGTTGCCTCTTCCTAGGCATTTCATTGCCAAAACTTATAAAAGTAAACCTTCAAGTTAAAACTTCAATGAAAGTTTTGAGTGAAATTTATTTGGGAATTGACTATTCATGGAAAGAATGAGTTTCAGTTGACTAGGATATATTAGAGTTGGTATATGGTAGAGTTTAGGTTGTTGAATGGTATATGATGAATGAAAAACTAAGATGACTGGTCTGTTTAAGGTTCTAGGTTTCTGATGGCTGTCAAGTGATATACAGTTTGAACTGAAGAGTTGAAATTGTGGCTCTATCATTGGTAAATGCTCTCTATCAATAAATTCATGGTTTCCTTAATTGTTTAAGTATTGATTGCAATCAATATGACTAATATGTTATCTGCCGGGAAAAAGTTATATTACATGAATAATTTTACAAATCTGTGCTGGTTCAGTAAATTAGGAAATGAGATACTAAACTTTTTTTTTTTTTTTTTAAATGCTGTGTCAAATGTGATTCTTCAGTTATATTGAATCTTTAATAATTTGATTATGACTAATGCAGACGCAATATTTTGGAAAAGAAGTTAGCTGATGCAGAGGTTTCTGAGGAAGAGCAAAGTAATTTACTAAAGTATTTAGAGAAGAAGGAAACAGAATACATGCGCCTTCAGAGGCATAAAATGGGTGCTGATGATTTTGAGCCATTGACCATGATAGGGAAGGGTGCATTTGGAGAGGTATTACATTAATGATATATAATTTTTTGCCTATCTTGTAGTTCATCGGGGGAATGCATTTGATGCTCTATTTTCTTTATTACTAGAATTTTATCTTCTAAATTTGAGGAATTAATGTTTTCTTTTTTTCTTTTTGACATTTCTTACACGAACACATATGCTCTGTCTCTCTCTAAATGGGGGTGGGAGGATGTTCAGAGATGGAAATTCTGAAGTTATGTGTTGGCTTATATAGTTAGTTTTATGTTGTGGTGTTTAGTCCACTTCAGTTTGTTGAGATATGAAATATATTCTTACGAAGTTTTGAAGAACGCTGATGTGCTGATATCGGACATCTAATCGCACTCAAATAAGAAAGAATAATAAACATAAGTTTTCTTGGATCATGCACATTTTTTTCCCTTTTGACTTAAATGCTCTCACTAACACAAATATTTCTATGTGTTTTTTTGTGTTGTTGATTTCTAACTGATGCTGTGAAAGCCCTTTTTTAATCTAAATTTCTTTAAAAATTCATTTTATAATTATTTTTCTTTTTGTGATTGCAGGTTAGAGTATGTAGGGAGAAGGCAACCGGCCATGTATATGCTATGAAAAAACTTAAGAAATCAGAGATGCTTCGTAGAGGACAGGTGTACAATCAATTACGCCTGCTAGACATTTAATCATTTTTTCAATATTCTTATTCCTATTTTAATTGGCAATATTCAGGTTGAACATGTGAAAGCGGAAAGAAATCTACTTGCTGAAGTTGATAGCAATTGTATTGTAAAGCTATATTGTTCCTTCCAAGATGACGAGTATTTATATCTGATTATGGAATATCTACCTGGTGGAGATATGATGACTTTACTGATGCGTAAGGACACATTGACTGAAGATGAAGCCAGGTTTTATGTTGGGGAAACTGTTCTAGCTATTGAATCTATCCATAAACATAATTATATTCATAGGTGAGTTCATGTTTGATTCATTTTCTACAATCCCAGTCTTCATATGTTGTTCTGTATGGTTAACCCTTAAACTGTTATATGTCACAGAGATATCAAGACTTCAGCAAAATCTGGTCCATGGAGGAAGGTCAGTGTCTGTTGTTTTTATTGTTTATACTGATAGTCTAAAAGCTGATTTAGAAATATCAATAAGCCAAGTCCTTTCTGTGCAAATGTACACGAAAGGATCCCTGTTATTTTTGTCCATTATTTGTTGCACCTCTGTTATGGTTCATCTCTAGAGTTTCGAAGAATCTGCATTTTCCTTCTGCTTCAGCATTATTTTATCTGAAAGAATCAGGAGATGAGGTCTTTCCAGTATATGTGCATTAATATGTATAAACACTTTCATCTCACTCTCCATTACACATTTGCAATCACGTGGGCTTGTTGCTTTTCACCGAGTAAGTGATATGCCCACTAAATATATATTTTGATATACATGTGGAGTCCAATATTTCGTCTACATCTGAGTGTTTGACTGATTGTTTGTCAGCATTTATGTAGAAGTTATTGCTTTGTAAACCGAAAATGAAATATATTGATTTGTCACTGATACAATGGATTCTGGTTGTATGTTTATTTTGTTATTTGCTGTTTTGTCCTTTGCTGCAGATGCTTTCTTCCAAGGATATAAATTTTGTGGGTTATACATACAAGAACTTCGAAATTGTAAATGATCATCAATTACCTGGGATTGGTAAGCTGCTGCTTTTCTTTTGATTTACATGTACATCCATTACTAATTTTTAGTTTTTTGATTTTCAACTCTGAAAATGTTTTTTTTTTCTTTGGTTCCCATTTCACACATCGTGTATGGAAATATGGAATCTGAGTCAGAGAAGAGGGGTTGCTAGTGCTGAAATCTAATGACATTGCATTAACATTTTGCTCCCTTATTTTATATTCCTCAATTGCTACATCTTAGTTCTACTGATTTCAATTCAGTGTTTGTATTGGTTGGGATACCATAACATAGATTGTGGGGAGATGAGGACAATAATTAGTCTGGCTTAAACAGGAAATGTTTTGTCAATTTCAAGTCTGCATCAAGTATTCCCTTATGTCTGAAATTTGTTCACTTCCATATCAAAGATAAGTATTGAGTTTAAATTTAATACTGATGAATCATGCGTAGTAACTAGGTTTTGTCCCACACTTGGCCGGCTGATCTTATTAATTTCAAACATCAATTATATATCTCTGCTGTGGTCTCTGTATTTGTAAGGAATGCAACTCAAGACTTTTGGAGGTATAATCTTTGTAATTTTCAAGTTTGACTATATAGTGTTTGTGTGACTGTTATTTGGTATTCCATGCACAGCTGAATTGAAGAAGAAAAGCACAAAACCGAAGAGGCCCTCCATCAAATCTCTCTTTGGTAAGGGTCACTGACTTCTTTCCAACCCTGCTTTCATTGGTGGTTGTAAATATCTCCACTTGCTGACACTGACCTTAAAGTACTCGTACACTGAATATATGAAATATGACATCATAGGAAACCATTATATTAAAAATTAGCATTTTCCCAAGGTGTATTTCTTTTACTTTTATTAATTTGGTTATGTATGTTTCAGAAGATGAGTCGGCTACGGTGAATCAACCTGTTCATGGGGGGAGCTTTCTAAACCTTTTGCCTCCCCAAATAGAAGTTCCCGAGAGGGAGGGTAAATCTTCCCAATGAGCTACACTGTTATTCTAACCTCTGATGAAAAAGCTGTAAAAATCCAAGCAAAGAGGATTTTGTTCTCAGGCAAATAGCTTTTGGTTCTACTGCTCCCTGCATTTCGTATTTTATAGAGTGGAAGTGTTAGGGGTGAAGGCCCCAAAAAGAACGAGTGGTTTGAGATGCTAATTGGCTTTCGGATTAGCTAGAAAGAATCGCGTTCTTTGTAAAATAGTATTTATTAAGTAAATATTCTTCCAAATTTGTTTCTGTATCTTTTGGCCTTGCCATTTCATCTAATCTGCGTGAAATTTGTGTAGTATTGTTTTAATTGTAATTATTCTTGATGTTGTTCGTTTGATGTTAGGTGTACAATTTATTTCGGTATGGAGTAAAAAGAAACAAAAGAGGCAGTTCTCTTTTTGTCTCTTGCCTGTTTAATCACAATCGTTGGATCTTTTTTGTGCATGCAATGGCTTCTCCGTTGGCAAATGCGCTCCCCCGCTTTTCCTTTCCTTCCATCTTTTGGTTGCGAACTTGCAGTTGGAGAACTTATCGCATATTAAAGGAAAAAATTATTTTATATATTTATAAAGGAGCAAAACCCATTATTGATTTGTGAGCATACGGCACGGATTATACGGATTTGAACACGGTGGCCAGCAATATAAAATACAAGTTGGGTTTTGTTTTTAAATTTTTTTGAAAGCAGATGATATAACTCAAATTAAAAGGAAAGTTCCCCAAAAAGGACCAGGAGGATGAAAAATGCAGTGAAAATATATTGATTGGTTAGATTTTTTTTTTTCTCATGACTCCTGCATGCTCGCTCATAAGATTGGAATATAATATATATAAAAAAGGGGAAGAATAAAATCTAATTTTAGGGGGAAAAAAGAGTATTGATCAATCACCAATGGGCCAAGCGTCCAAGCCCAAGAAATTCTTACCCCTTGGTAGGCGGCTGTGTCTGGGATTACACTAGACGGGTGCAGGTTCAGACTGTTCTCCACAGCCAAATATTCGACCGTGATGGTCCTCAATTCCTCATTGCCATCAGTCATAATGGATGGGCATTCGAATCGAGTTCAATCGAATCGAATCCAAAATTTATTTTTAATTCGGTTCGGTTTAATTTAACTTGAACCCCGAATCCCCGATCGAAGTTAAAAAACCGACTGGATTAACCTTTGCAAAATATATACAAGGCAAAAAACCAGAACGCAATAGAGAACGACCCATTCACTCACACACAGCCGCGCCCCGGCTGCCGCCACTAACAAACGCGCACGCCTGCGGTCTAGTTTCTCTAACCGTAAGCTAACAAAAGCCCACACCCACGCAGCCGCCGCTGTCACTTCCGTACAAGGGTGCCGACGCTGCAGCTTCTAGCCGTTCTCGCTTTGCTTCCTCGTTCGAGCTGCTGTGGTCTCTGCTGTTGCTGCCTCCGGCTTCGTTCGCCGTCGTTAGCTGCACAGGGTAAGATTGTACATACGATTCCAAATGGTGCATGAATGGCTGTTTGTAATTCAATCTTCTTTTGGGCTTGGGTGAGAGGCGTTACAGGCACTGAAACTGACCAATCTTCTTTTGTATAATGGCTGTTTGTAATTGTTGCTGATTTGGTTTCTTAACGCTGTAATTGTTGTTGTCTTGAGTGTTCATGGATGGTGATGGCTTATTAATCTATTATATATGTTTGTTATTTGGTATTCATTTTGGTTTGGGTTTGCGTTTCAAACCCGATTGAGTTGACTGTTCAATCTGAATGGGTTCTAACCCAAACCAAAACCCGATTTGGGGCCGCTAGTACTACTCAATTACTCACTAGTATTTCTTTTTCGCTCTTCAGCTTCAACCCCCTGCTATCGCATTCGCACTTGCTGCCTTATTCGTTTTCATTCTCAAAAAAGCACATTAAGAATGCAGGTAACAATTTGCAACATTTTTCTAAACTATATATTTATTCATTAATTTCATGATCGAATTTGATATTTAATTGTTGAGCATTCGATTCACTTGCAGGCGAGTGATAGGTTTAATATAAACTCCCAGCTAGAGCATCTGCAAGCCAAATACGTTGGCACTGGTCATGCTGATTTGAACAGATTGTGAGCATCGGCTATATTATTTTTAATTATAAATTTCTAGTTATTTTTATTTATTTGATTGGGTTAATTAGCTTTGTTTTCAATTTTTTAGTGAGTGGGCTATGAACATTCAACGTGATAGCTATGCGTCTTATGTTGGGCATTATCCTATTTTGGCCTACTTTGCTATTGCCGAGAATGAATCTATTGGAAGGGAACGCTATAACTTTATGCAGGTTATTTTATTTAAATTTCATTTGTGTTTGATGTAGATTATAATTTTTATAGTCTGTGGAAGTGGATGGTTTATGTGTGACTTGTGTTGAGATTCTCTTGTATTTTTTGTGATGAGATTCTCTTATATTTTTACTCACATTGATCTATGTTAGTTTTAATATTTAGACCTGGGTTCGTTAGGATCTTTTTTTTTTTTTTTTTTTTGGAAGAAGGTTTTCTGAGGGTGTCAATCAGTTATATAGGTGGAAGAATTTTGCATCTGGTTATGTAAGTTAGGACTTGTTATTGGAAGAGCTATTTTCCTTTTTAAGTTTGAAATATTGTTGGAAGGTTTATGGAGGTATTAGCATTTGTATGGTTTATGAAAAGCATGTTCTCTGTTGATCTTTATTCATTTTGATGCCATTCATCATCTTATTATGCTTTCTTGATGACCCACTTACACATAACCATTCCTAAGAAAAATGTTGAAGAAGAAAGTGATGAGAATTAGATGTAGGTGTTTTAGTGTTGTTCAAAGTTTGCACTATTAAAGGAAATAGGTCATTGTCAAGGTCTGTTCTTCAAGTAACCATTCATTTTGACTTGACTGAAAGTTTTGATGTCTAGAAAACTTAAGTGTTATGGTCGTATACATTGATTGTTACCAAAGTAATCGTAGGGACAAAATAATGTTTGAAAATGTTCTCATGAGATCAAATTAAAGCAAAGATTCTGTAAGTATTGTTTCGAGTTTAAACACTACAAGTTCATAGATGAAAATGAACTATCTATTATGTGCTTACTGCCAAGAATGAATATATGAATATATGAACTTGACGAACTTGAAAATGAGAGGTGGAAAATTAAGGTTGTTGGTCTCTAATAATGCTATCCACCAAAACCTTAAAATAAAAACTAAATCCTAGTATTGAAAAACAAATTTTAGAGAAAAATTTGGTCTTAAAAATTCTCCACCACTTAAGATTTTTCAACCTTAGGCTTGACAGAGGATATTGATAAGCCTAATTGTATAAGGGTTTGTCAAAACCAAAACCTTTTGAAGAAAACCATCTCTTCTTGGTCCATTCTGATACTTTCAGATGCTGGATGGTTTAACGGATGTCATTTCTGGATCTGGATGTCCGAAAACCTTATGTAGGATCAAAACAAGGGTTAAATTGGAGATTGGATGGGAAATTGTGGTAGTGACTTTAAAGTGCAATTTTTCCCTAAATATATATATTTTTTGAACCTAGGAATTTTTATTTTTATTTTAAAGTTTTAGTGGTGGAATTTAGATAGCATTTATAGAGACCAAAAATCTTAATTTTTCATCTCTTATTTTTAGCTTCATCAAGTTCCTGGGTGCGAGATTTGTGAGCTTGAAATTGTTAAATTCGAGATGGTACTTTCACACCGTTTAGCTTTAATTTGATCTACTGGGTCTATTTATGCCTCTAATCTAATCAATCTTTTCTCTTCTTTTTTTTTTTTTTTTTTGGTTTGTCGTTTTCTTGTCTTTCAATTTCACTAGAGTATGACGGTATGCTACTAGTTAAAGTCAAAAGTGCAGGTCTTATTTACATTGGTTGTGATAGTTGGAAGCAGGGTACAAAAATAATTTTGGAGGACTAACTTGTTGAAATCTTACTTGTCATTTTACCCAATTTCCAGATATAATCTGTTTGAAATTTTTAACGTCTTCATTTTTTTTCCCCTGGCCTTCTCCAATAGTGGTTATAGGTGCATGCTAGTTTTTGAAACTATTTTGTTGACATTATGAGTTGGCTTAATAGAAATCCAGAATTTTTTAATTATATTCTTCCAGGTCTTGAGATTTTGCTCATTTGTGGTAACTTATGAGAGATTGGCTGGGTTTATTGATGGTCAAAGAGGATCTCTCCAACAGTTAATATTTGGATGCAAGAATTAAAAATCTATACTATTTGGGGTGTGTCTGTGTGTGTCAAATAACTGTTTTATTATTATTCTTCTCTGAGCTATTATCTTGTATATGACTAGTCTAATGTTTATGGCTTTTAATCTTTTTCTGCAGAAAATGCTTTTGCCTTGCGGTCTGCCCCCTGAAAGAGAAGATGATTAAGAGTTTAAGATGCTCTTTCTGAGAATGAAACATTTTGGGCTCCAGCTTTCTCCAGGCTTGAGGAGCATTTGTGATACCGCTAGTTGTTCGCTTCAAGTAACAATGTTCATGTGAGACTGACAAAAACTGTGTAGTATCGTGTACTGGGTTGAATGCTCTAGTGTTATTGTGATCCTTGGATTTATATAAATTTTTATGTAGTTGATCAGTGTGCTCGTAAATTGCTTAAATTAAAGTCTGAAGGCTATGGATCTGAACTATCGTGTTCGCTGCCCTGCTTGATAAATGTTTATTTCTGGTGAGAAAAACATTGGTGTTGTAAATGGATCATACTTAATATTCCCTGTTTACTTTATATTACCGCATAAATAGGCCCCGTCTCGAAGCAGGGGCTTTTTGAAGCAACCTGCAAACTAACCTGAAACAGGTGCTCCGAAAATGCACTAATATTACGCAATAATGATTTCTTTGATTGTATCCTTCTGAACGTTTTGCAGTAAGAGTTGAAATTATGATGGGATCTCTGCGTATAATCAATTTATGCACCACATAAATTCCCATTTGACATCGGAGCTAATTAAACAGAGTGAGCTAACATTGTGATTCTTGAATGAAACGGAAATGTTGAACTAAGTAATGGGTTAGCTGGATGTAATGAGTTTATCGATAAGGCAAGTGGTATTACGGATAAGTTCGGATAAATTTGAAGAACGGGCTGTGAATATTGGTCACCATGCAGATTTAGATGGAATTGGTGAGCAGCTGCCTAGTAGTAGTAGGGGTAGGCAAGTTGATATTCATTTTGATGGGGAAGTCGATGAATTATGGCCTTTGCGATCATGTAGTGTGAGGAAGGCGTTTGAAATGATGGCAGCAAGGGATCTTGTTTAATGGAATACTGCGATTTTGGGACTTGGGCGAAATGGCTTGTATGAAGAAGCTTTGAAGATGGTTAGACAAATGGGGAATGTTAACTAAAAGCCTGATTCATTCACTTTGTCCAGGGTCCTTCCTAGATTTGCTGACTATGTTGACGTTATCAAGGGAACGGAGATAGCCGGGCATGCTATTAGGCATGGATTAGATACAAATGTGTGCATTGGAAGTAGCTTGATCAACATGTATGCAAAGTATGCGAGAGCGCATGATTCACATTGGCTATTTTTGTCTCCTACCTCTAAAAGATGCAATTTCATGGAACTCGATTATTAATGGCCTTTTCGATGAAGGACTAAAATTCTTTGGGAAAGATGGTAATGGCTAAAATTAAAGCAACGCATGTTCCTTTTTCTAGAATCATGCATGCTGGATATACAGAAAGTGTCTGGTTGTCTGCTTGTAGAGTCCATAGGAATGTCGAGTTGGCTGAAAAGGTAACTGACATGATACTTATGATCGATCCCAATAACACGGGAGCTTATGTTATCCTGTCAGCTGCTCGGACATGGAAAGATGCAGTAAGTTCAAGAGTCTCAATGAGAATTAAGGGCATGAAGAAGACCCTAGCTTGCAGCTGGATTGAAGTTAAAAACAAGGTATGTACTACATATATGCTTTTGTGGCCGGAGATGAATCCCATCCATACTATCACAGAATAAAAGAGGCTCTGAAAGATCTTTTGGAGCGGATGGAAGAAGAAGGGTACGTTCTTGATACTAAAGAAGTACTTCTTGATGTCGAAGAGGAGCAAAAGAAGAACTTGCTATGTTACCACAGTGAGAGACTTGCCTTAGTTTTTGGTATTATCAGCACGCCTGATGGGACAACAATTCGAGTAATAAAGAACCTTCGAGTGTGAGGGGACTGTCACACGGCAATAAAGTTAAGTTATATCAAAGATTGTTCAGAGAGAGATGATTGTTAGGGACAATAGCCGGTTTTATGGACATTTCTTGCTCTTTCGAGCAAGCGAAGCCAGAGAAGATGGCAACTTTCTGGTCAAGCTTTCGCTAGACGAACTGGAAATGGTGGCTATATGGATCATAACTGCGTATTCGAGGAGCATGTTCTCAATGCCAGCCTATCCATGATTGCATTCATTTCGAGTGAATCTCTTGGAGTATCACCAATAAAACAGACCAAGTCACTTTTTGACATATTGATAAAATCCATCCGAATTAATATTTGAATCTAATTACAATTTAGCAATTTGCCTCTGACTTTCCCCGTTATTTGCTTAGACTTTGTAGTTATTAAATTAACGTGGAATACAAAATAGTTGTTGCCTATAATTATTATTGTTGTGACATGGTTGATCTCGATAATCATATCTCAATATGATTGGTTAGATATTATGTCACTATCCACTACAACATAATCTAATTACTTTACGTTAAAAAAATTAAATTAAATAGTTTGATGATTCAATGCACACGTGATTTAATTCTTAATGTTTGACTAGTATTGTTCCATTCCCCATTTGTAATGGCATCCCAATTGGGTATCTGCGTAGTTCCTAGTTTGTCTCAAGTTTCTTACGAATTCATTTTTGAATTTTCAACAATTATAACGTTTTAAAAGAAAACAATGGCAAAATTGACTCAACATGGTGCAAAGTACAGATTGGACTTTTCGAGCCCTGTGGCCCAAGCTCAAGCAAATAATTGACTTTGGGTCCGCTTAGGCTCGACTCATTAGACGTAATGAAGCATAGCCCAAGAGATAGATTGGCCCACCAAAAGGGCGACGACAAAGGGCCAGATGGGGGTAATCTGGACCACAAACTCAGAATAAACAAATGGTTCAATCAGTCAATTTCATCACCAACTATTTTATCTAATTGCAAACAAGTGAAAGCAACATTGCCTTTTTCAGGATTCAAAAAAGCATCATCAATGGACAAAAGACGTCTTGAAATTTTCTTTTCTTCCTTTTTTCTTTGTTCACTTTGCCTCTCCAGGCTGCATGCATTTGACAAGTGAAAGGAGAACAGAAAACCTCATCTTGAATTTTGGAATTTTGGGTGTGTTTGAGAGTAAGGTGCTGTATCTTTTAAGCTGCAGTTGCTGTGAAGAAAAAATTACAGCTGTGAAGTAGAAATTAGAAAAAAAAAATTATTAATATGTTAAAGTCCAACTACAAGTATTACCAAACACTCTGATAGTTGGGATTTAACAGCCCAATTACCTCACCGCATTTCCAAACAGAAACTTTGTTGTTTTCTGAGGAGTAGAGAGTTTGCTTTGTTGATTGTCTCCCTTTGTTACTATTTGTCTAATCTTAATGGCATGGCATAAGATCAGCACATGTGAAGGCATTAGTATTAGAATGTTGACTGTTCACTGTCATCTCTACTGGCCCCCTTTTTTGATTTCTGACCCTTAACACATTCAACTTTATTATTAGTCATGTTTTTTACCCCCAAAAAAATACTGCACATGTTTAAAACATGTCATTTTATTGTTTGATTCCTCTCATATAAGATTTTGGATAATTAATTCTCCTATCTGGTATGTTTTCATTTCACTGTTTATAAATATCGCTTTTATATTCTCTTTACTAGCAAAACCCACTGTCAACGAATAATTTTTGCATGGAGAATATGAATCTGAATGAGTATTTAATAAATTCATCGATGATCTTCGTTTCTAGCTAAGTCGTTTTAAAATGAATTCGACCCATCAATTCATAATAAATTGCAATCAAACAAAAATATTAAGCAATTCAGAGAAAGCAGCATGGTGCATGGATTGGTTATCAACCTTAGCAGCATGGTGCATGGATTGGCTATCAACCTTCATGTGGAGGACGGATTATAATTCTTTCGTGATCTGAACTATTATTAAATAAAAATATATATGATTAATTAGTAGTTAATAAATAAAAAAATAAATTAAATATTATTTATTTATTATTACTTAAAAATATATGATACATGATTTTTAAAAAATTTATGAGAACTTAAATTATGAGACGATCTTTACCTGTGCAGACAAATTAGAGACAACAACATTCATTTTCACAAAATCAATTCTTATTGTATTTTACAAAATTGTTTCAAAATTTTTTTTTAAGAAATGATTAATAGCGTAGGTTGATAGAAATCATTAATTTTTGAAAGTCGGTGAGAAAATATTAAACAGTTTAAAAATACCAGCTAATCATGTCGTTAACCTTTACCTTTGTTAATTAGTCTAATTTAAGTAGTCTGAGTAGGTTTTACAGTTCATCACGATTGTTGGATCATCATTAAAACAAAATGCGTTGAATTACTAAAATGCCTATCCCCGGGGGGTGATTATTTTATTTATTGAGTCCAATAAGAAAGAACAATAGAGTTAATGAAATGATTATTATTAAATACTAAAGCAGTCGGCTCTCATGATCTCATTTATATTACAATAATAGAATAATTAAATTAAAAAAAATATATAGAATATAGATATTAGACTTTTTTTTTTGAAAGGTATAAATATTAAACTTAAGACACAACAATTAATTAATTTATTTTTTCTCCTTAAATATTTACTACGGATACCAAATTACAATTATTAATAAAAAAAAAACAAAAATCCAATAATATATCATCCATTTTCTAGTTCATCAATCATCGTCCATTTCCATTCACTTTCCCTTCATTTTCTCTCTCTCTCTCCTTCATTCTTTTCTCATAAAATTTCCCGAGAAAATTCAAGCTGTTTTCTCAAACTCAATCCTTGTCTCCAACTCAGATCCGATTCTCCTCCCCGAATTCTTGCCTCAAGTTTCGCCCGCTTAGATTCTTTTCACTTTGTATTTTTCCCTCTGAAAGAATTAATTTAAAGGGAAAAAAAACACCATTTCTAACCATTATTTTCTCTTCAAAACCCCACCTTTTTGCTCTTCAAAAATTTCCCAGAAAATGCATTATTGTGATCGCTTAACAATGTTAACAAATGGGTATTGCTTGGTTTTTTAAGCAGACTCATATTTTGTTTTGTATAGTAATAGATAGATTGTAAAAGGCAATTTTTACTTTAAGTTGCATAGTTTTTTTTGGTTTATCAATAAATTTGATGGATCTAAAGATTCTCTGACAGGGGAATCTTTTGTGGGTAGTTTCATGTTTGGTGAACAAATTTGATTGTAATATAATTAATAGTGGAAAGAAAAAAAGTCCAAATTTTTTGTATTAAATTTTTTGTTCGGGTCAAAAGTAGATCCATGGATCATGTAATTGGGGGCAAGTTCAAGCTGGGGAGGAAGATCGGGAGTGGATCGTTTGGTGAGCTTTATTTAGGTGCGTATATATTTTGTGGTTCTTTAGTAGCATTTTTGTTTTAAAAATTTTTGAGCCTTTAATTTTTTTTGGTAACTTGTATGTTTTTAATTTTGGTTTATTTGCTATAGGGGTTAATGTGCAAACTGGCGAGGAAGTTGCTGTGAAGCTGGTATGTGAAACTTTTATTGCTTTATTGTTGATTTTGTTAATTATAAAATTTATAGGGAAGTTTGATTTCTTTTTTGATGGTAAATGATCATCATGTATTGGACATTGGACGTTACAAGTGGTGTTGGATTAATGTTGGTTGATTTTTGCTTTTGTTGGTTTCATTCATAGAGTGAATATCAAGATGTGGTATGAAGGCTAAGTTGTGATCTATAAGAGGATGAAAAAATGCTGTGAATTCTTTTGTCTTTGGCATACCAAGTGAAAGGACTAAATGATTCTTGCATTCTGATTATTTGATAATAAATATCAAACTGCTACTTTGCTGAGGCGATCAGATAATGAAGGTTGTTTCTTGGTGATGAATTGGACTTAAGCTGTTGAGAGTTGTATTTGAGGTGTTACCAAAGAGTAATGGATGGAACTACAAACCTTACTGCATGCTGTTGTCCAAAAATTGATTGTATTAGCGAACCAAAGAAGTTTGCCGAAAGCTTTCTTCGAGTATGCTGTCAAATGTGCAGTTTCCTTTGACATGTGCATGTTTTTGTTATACCTTGGAGTACTTAATTCAATTTTTTTTTCACCTTTTAGTGTAACTTGTTTTTGTCTATGATATTCTCCTGTTTTTTTTTTTTCAAATTTTGAATTATGTGCCAACCTTCATTTGTCCTTTTCCATTCAGGAATCTGTGAAGACGAAGCATCCTCAGCTTCACTATGAATCAAAATTGTACATGCTTCTTCAAGGAGGAAGTAAGCTATTATTTTAGTTAATTATCTAATTAGATTGATATCATGGATTCTTTATGTGGATCGAAATCAAAATACAACTTTCTTTTTCTTGTTATTCACTTATATTTTTATCTCCATGTAGCGGGTATTCCCCATCTCAAATGGTTTGGAGTGGAGGGTGAATACAATGTCATGGTTATTGATCTTCTTGGACCAAGCCTGGAGGATTTATTTAATTACTGCAACAGAAAGTTTTCCCTGAAAACAGTTTTAATGCTTGCGGATCAATTAGTAAGTATGCTAATGTTCTCAAGAATGTTCTACCTGGTTGATGCAGTTTCTATGCTTATACTGTGTTTAATTTTCTGCCTTATATAGATAAACAGAGTTGAGTATATGCACTCACGTGGTTTTCTACACCGTGATATAAAGCCTGACAACTTTCTGATGGGTTTAGGGCGCAAGTCAAATCAGGTATATTCATATATGTGTCTTCTTCCTTGCATGCACTTGCATAATAAGTTCTTGGCTGCGACAAAATTGTAACTTCATGTAAAGATTTTCTATGTGACCTTGACTGAAAATATTCGACATTGAGAAAGTGAATGTCTGCAGAATTTCTTTTGGCCAGAATACATGAGAGTCATAAGTAGGAATTAATTTATTGAAAGATCGTGTGGAGAGTAAAAGTAAAGCTCATGTTGTATTTATTATGGTTACTTGAATTATTCATAAGCATGAACTGATGACCGTATATGTTACTTCGATAAAAATGAAGGTAAAAGAAGATAGAAAATATAAGGCATGATTGAAAAGTAAAAAGCTAACAAAGATACACTACATGCCATCATATTGAATTAATTATGGTTAGCTTTTTACTTTCAATCATTTCTTTTGTGGAAAAATACTGTTCTGTTTGTGCTTCCTATGTAGTAGGACTGCCCTTTTGTATTTATAAATATATTAGTGCTTGTTCCTGAGAAAAAAATTTGTGGTCCTGTTCTCATTCATATTTTCTTGATCATTTACCACACGAGAAGGTTCAGGAGTGGAATCTCTGCATTTTTATCTTTTGCTGAGCTTTCATGAGATTGAGTTGTCCAATCTTGCAGTAATTATCATATAGAACGAGAAATGCCCTCTTGCCCTTGCAGCATGGAACTTTCGCTTTCCGTTCCAGGATAAACACGTGAATATTTTAATTCATATTACTTAACACTCCTTGAAATTACTGAGTCAAACATTTCATTGATTTACCCAGTAATTTGTTATTTTAATAATGTTGTGCTTGTTTGTTACACCTTGAATCACAGGTATACATCATTGATTACGGCCTTGCTAAGAAGTATAGGGATCTTCAAACACACAAGCATATACCATACAGGTATTAATATTCTTTTTGCTCTGTTTGCATGATTTGCTCTTCTGGTTTCTTGCTTCTTGTTCACCATTTTGAACTCACTTATAGTATTGCAATGTTATTTGATTTGAGAATAGTTGCCTTCTAACTGAATGTTACTGGTGCATTTTGATGTCAAAGTTCTACTTTTAAGTCTCTACCTGTATGAAGTTTTAATCCTTTTTTCTCTCTTTTTGTGGATTTAAGGATGAGCTGTAGGACTTTCTTGATTCTTTGTATTCTTTTAGCATATAGAAGAGGATTGTTAAAGATATATAAGGCACAAAGAGTTGCTTTTGTATAATAAAGAGTTGCTTTTGTATATAATCGCACACCCCCATGTGACTCTCTTCCTTTAGATGCATGCTTAGGATTCTTGAAGTGCTTTTACTAAAGCAGTGATTGGGACCAGGCACTTATATTAACCAATTGTGATTTGTTTCTTACTATAAGTTTTGAAATAGGCGAGGAATGCAAAGAACACAAAAGGTTTTGAGAGTCTGAGGCTGAGAAAAAGTCTTGACTCCTTTACGGGATGTGCCTCACTCTTATATTTTAAGCTTGAATGGATGCAATGAGAAATTCTTACAAAATAAAAGTGGAACCAAAAGCAATCAAAGCTGAAATGAAATGGACCAATAGGCAACATTTCAGTTATTGACATAGTGATGAATTATCGATCAAAAAAGCCAAAGATCTCCAAGTATATGAGTAATGGTTTCCCTTAATGGAGGGACTTTGGAGAAGCCTCATATTCTTACCTTTTCTATTCCTTACCTGTACATGTAAGGAAGAAATTATAACTGTGTAAAGGTTTTATGTTAGAACTTGTGAGATTACATAGGAGATTGTGAGCAGCTTTTAAGATGAAACTCTCCAAGCCCTCTGTGATTGATATTTTCTTTCTAGTTCAGAATCTTGTAAACGTTTTGAAGGTCTTCATTGAGTTCTTGAAGAATCTTTTTACCTTCTTTAAGTGTTCGTATCTTTTTGTAATTTTCTTCATTCTTCTCAAGTCGTCATGTTATCTTGGAAATGTACCACTATGTTAGACCAATGAAAAGTTATGTTAGGTACACATATAAAGAGGCAGGGGCAGTTTAGCAATTTTAGGGGCCAGGGCAGTTTAGTGATTTTATTAATTAGGGTTCAAGTATAAATAAGATATTATGGAGTCATTTAGGGTTTTATGTTGAGTTTTGTCTAGTGTTAGGAATAATTATGACTTTTGGGAGAGATTGACCTACCTCTCGAATTGTAGGTCAGGATTGTTATTTCTCTTGATCAATCAACAAAAACCAGCCCTAATTTAGCCCTAAGTCCTATCACACTATGTTCTTATGAATGGGCTCCTGTGTATGTGAGTATGTGTGCATTTTTCTCTTGGAAACGATGTATTATTTTGTGGTATTTCTTTCAAACCCTTTGGTTTATTGCTGAATTTTCTCAATTATGGTGAGTGTGAAACCCTTTCCCTTTTTGTTATCTTTTATGATGTTCATGAATATTCATTATGTTGTTCTTCATACAGGGAAAACAAGAATCTTACAGGAACAGCTCGCTATGCAAGTGTTAATACTCACCTTGGAGTTGGTGAGTTAAGCTATTTAATTGAATCCTTAAAGATTTCCTTTTGTTGTCAATGTCATGTTTACTTGTGTCAAAATTTATATTGAAACTAATTGTGATGCTATTTTGCTTTCAGAGCAAAGCAGAAGAGATGATCTGGAATCTCTAGGATATGTGCTTATGTATTTTCTCAGGGGAAGGTTCAACACATAACTAAGTCACTTCTCCTTTCTTTATAAACCTTAGTAATCCTTTAACTTTGTTTCTATTTTCCAGTCTTCCCTGGCAGGGATTGAAAGCAGGTACGAAAAAGCAGAAATATGACAAGATCAGTGAAAAGAAGATGCTTACTCCTATTGAGGTATCATTTTGATGAAATATACGAGTAGAGGAAAATATGTGGTCCATTAAATTAGCCGACTCTTCAAAAATTTTTAATGCTGATTTGTTATTTTCCAGGTCCTTTGCAAACCTTATCCTTCAGAGTTCACATCATACTTCCACTATTGTCGGTCATTGCGGTTTGAAGATAAACCAGATTATTCATACTTGAAAAGGCTTTTCCGCGATCTGTTTATACGAGAAGGTTAACTTGTAACTCTTTTAGAGTCGGTTCTCACATTCACCTTTTTGTTTCCTTTCTGTTCAGTTGCCAAAACTCAGAAATAAACTGATCTCAATTGTAACATGTGCAGGTTATCAGTTTGACTATGTTTTTGATTGGACTATATTGAAGTATCCGCAGACGGGCTCCAGTTCAAGATCACGAGTAAGTAGTTTTTAATGTTGTTGGCATTTATTCTGAGGGGAAAAAGATATGTTTGCTTTTATTTCTTAGTAAACGATGATTCTGGTATAATAACTGTCCCTTTATTTTGATTCGACAGCCAAGCGGGAAACCAAATTTGAACCCTGCAGGACCATCAGCTGAAAGAGTAGAGAGGCCTTCAGGTTAGTTCTTTTTACAGCTTCATTTGAAACAAGTTTCAGTAAACTGAGTGCTGAATCTTATAGGTGCTTATAATTATATCTTTATAGGTATGATTGAGGCTGGGGCTCAAGCCTTTGATCTGTTACTTTGCCTGTTTAAGGAATTTTAGTTTTTTGAATTGCTGATTTGTTTAATCTATTTTTTTAGAGCAAATGTTTTGTTGATTTTTTTTTTGTTTTCTAAGAGTTTTATGCAGTTCATTTTCTTGTTAATTTGAAATAGAAACTCCCCCGAGTTCCCCTCCCCTTCCCACTCCCCACCCAAAAAAAGAGGGGAAAAAAATTGATGAGGTTTATTATGTATCTTGTAGGACAAGAGGTTCGAGATAGATTCGCTGGTGGAATTGAGGCCTTTGCAAGACGGAATACATCTGGTCATGGTCTGCATGGTGATCACTCAAGGCACAAATCTTCAGATGATGTGCCATCATCAAAGGATGTGGTGAGTAATTGCCTATGCACAATTTTGTATTCATTAACTCTTTGTATCTCTGTTCCCATACATTTGGAGTTATACTCAGTTTAGTGTTTTTCATGAATAGAAGTCAAATATAATGCTGCCAAGTTTCTAAACTACTACTTGTTTTTGCTCAGCAACCTGATTCAGAAAGGCCTCGCTCTTTGTCTCGAAACAGTAGTTCTTTAAAGAGGGCTATCATGTCAGGTGGCCGACCAAGCTCTTCTGGTGACCATAGTGATAATCGGTCAAGCCGACTGGTCTCAGGCTCCGGCAGTGGTCGCCTGTCTACTACCCAAAGGGCTCAACCTGGGTATGAGTCTAAGTCATCATCCTTCCCTCGTGGTGCAGCCACAAGAAGTGGTCGTGATGATGCACTTCGGAGCTTTGAGCTCCTGACAATTGGTTCAGGAAAGAGGAAATAAATGACAGAACTATCTGGTAAGATGGATTTGTCTCTGCCGAGGATGAAAATTTTCTTATTGCTCCTATGGAGACCCTGCACTGAAATGGTTTCACCACATTTTGTAAATGTGTACCCATTATTGGACTCAGTCAACAGCCACTGCGACAGCCAGACTAGAGAAAGTCTTTGTACTTTGTCAGGGATTTTTGCCATTATGTTATGCTGCTAGACTCCTAAAAGGAAGAGAGCAAATGATGATTTTACTCTTAGGGAATTTGTTCATAAAATTGAACACCGATAGTTGTAATAAAGACCTGCGTTATATTTTGTTCAGAAGAAAAACTAAGCTTAATATTCTAGTTTATAGCTTTTGTGTGACTCCTATTATACCCCTCTCAAAAGTAAAGTACAATATCTCGAAGAATTTTGTCTTAGTCATTGGATTTGGATTCATAAGAGTCCACACCAACAATTCGGATCCGCGAATATTTTTTTTTGTAATATAGTTCACCAAATCTCAAATCAAAGTTGCTTCGCCGGGATTTTCATCATCATTGCAATTTTTGGTGTCACCACTATGCCTTGAAAACTGAAGTCGGTAATATAGAAAAAGACCAAACGTGGTTGCAAATTAATATATTACATTGCCAAAATTTTAATTTTATTCATTTAATCAAATATGAAAAGAGGGAAAATGAAAGCGGTGCTAATGGTAACAATATCACATGATTAGAAAGAAAATCACGAGAAGAAAATCAATCCAGTCGAGTTCATTGCACTTTTTAGCCAAAGACGAAATGCTAATTTTTAATAAAATAGATGATTAACTTTAATTTTGTTTTTAATTCTCTAGTTAAATGGCAAAAGGATTTTCGTTTTTAAATAAGGAATGAAAAACTTTTTGTGCCAATCAGGTAGCACTCAGATGTGAGTTTCGATTAAAAAACAGGGGCGTGCATTTGATCAAACACTTTGAAGATTGGGGGACGTTGTAACACTTCCATTGCTGTTCACAGATGCCCTGCCAATGCTGACCGATCACCACTCTTTTTCTTTCTGATTTCTCCGTGAACTCCTCAAAGCTGTTCCTTCACCTTCTTCAAAATTAAACCAATTTCCTTTCTCATACATACCTAAACACCCGAGCTACAAGCGAGGCCAAGCCTAGCCCCCATTTGAAAAGCTCGCCAATTTTCTCTCTTTCACGCTGGGCACACATAAAATAGTATAATATTATCTGGGTTTGTCTTTGTTGAGTCTGTTTTTGAATTTTTTGGTGGGGTTGTTGGTTTTTGGGATCTAGGGTTTTAGTTAAAAGTAGCAGCCGAATTGAATTGAATTGGTTTGAATTGAATTGTTATGATGGAAATAGAGGTAGTGGGTGGTGAAATGGCGTCCTTCGATGCGGATTTGTTACAGTTACCGGAGTTCTCACAGTTGGCTCTCAAATCCAATCCCCATCTTGCTGAAGAGCTCTTCTCTATATGGCTTTCGCTTCCCGAGACTAACAAATTGGTGCATATTTTAAATTTTTTCTTTTCTTTTCTTTTATTTATTTATTCATCCTTTAAGCTTTTCGTTTTTTAGTTGTGCTTTACTTTTTTATATGTTGAAGATGCTCAGTTGAATGGAATTGTTTCAGTTGTTAGCCTTTAGCTTCCGGTTGTAAGAGCTTTGGTAATTTGGGTTGTGCAGAATTATGTGTGTTGATACATGTGTATGTTGTTTCATGAGTGTAATATTAGTTTTTTGTCTAGAGTGTTGGGATGGGATAATATTTCATTGTCAAATCAGAATTTGATGGCTCATTTGACCCTCCGTATATGTAGTTAGAAAGCTTTGTTGAAATGCTTTGAAATTTGTGGAGGGAAGGATGGACTTTTAAATGAGAGGGATAAGTACATAGGAGGGGGAGTGTTGTCTTATAACTTATAAATGAGGGGGAGGGATAAGTACAGAGGAGCGGAACATTATAACTTATAAATTGGGAAGGAAATAGTGAATATCGGTAGGTAAAAGATGTTCAAACATGATACTATTGATGACATGTTCAGGATAATATTTTTTTACCTAATTTGAGCTGTAGAATTAAGATGGACTAGTGGTTTTGAGATGTCTTTTTATTTTTGTCATGTTGAAAGGCTAATCTTTTGGGAAATGGCTTTAGGATAAAGAAGTTAATGTTGACAAACAAAATACAGCCTACATCCATGATTGATCCTGCAGAAAGGCAAATAGTAGTGTGTTTTTCTTGACGTACTTTCTGATTTCAAAATATGAGACCCAAAATCACGAGTGTTTGACTTGTTGGATATTGACATTATCTTTTTTGTATTTGGTTCATTTTGGACTCAATGTTTTCATTCTCAAAAGTATTTCTTTGCGCTGTTTGGACATAGGTGAGGTCACTGCTGTCTGATGCAAAGTCAGGAACTTCTTTAAATTCTCTTGGGAATAGTACTGTGAATGTTTCTGGCAGTTCATTACCTTCAGTGTTTCCAGCTGGCAGTACTCCTCCTCTTTCTCCACGTTCTACCTCTGGCTCTCCCCGTGTTTCTAAACAGAGGGCTGGTCCCTCTTCTTTGGCTTCTCCATTAAAAATAGTCAGTGAACCAGTACGTGAGGTCATACCTCAGGTATGCACTACTAGTGTACTTTTCCATATTATTTGCAGATAATATTTTATACAAGGTAACAGTGTATTTGTCTTGATGATTTGATGAGTAGATTTGTGGTCTCAATGGAACTCTTAAAATGCTTGCAGTTTTACTTTAAAAATGGACGGCCGCCTCCAACTGAAATGAGAGATCATTGTGTGTTCACAATTGATCAGCATTTTTATGGTCACATGGATGGACTGCAAGTACAAGGTGAGACTACCATTGCTGTCAGTTGGATTCTGTTTGTATCTTATCATTCTCTTTATATATATATATATATATATATATTTTTTTTTTTTTAATCAATTGAAGTATTTCTTTTACTTTTCTCTCTTTTATATTCCTTTGTTAGAGTTTAAGTCCATCACGAAGGAAATATGCAAGCTACCATCATTCTTCTCTACTGCTCTGTTTAGAAAGATTGACGTTGAAGGCACTGGTATTGTGACGAGGTAGGTTGTTTCTGTGTGGATCAGGGCTTTGGTGAATTTTCTCTGATTATTGATAGCTTTTGCTATTAACGTTGTAACTTTGGATGAGTTTATGTGAAGCAGAACTATGAGTTGTACCCCAGCTGGTAGAGAAGGCTATTGCAAAATTATGCTATTAATAGAGAGGGCTGTTGCAAAATTGTGCTGTCAATAGTTAAGGATGTTTTTTGTTGCTTGTACCACTTGTTTGCTGTTCCATTTCTGGTGATTGAGTCCCCTCTTTATCAATTGCTCTTACCCCAGAAAAAGAGGAGTTTCTTGTGCGCCTAGATTTTTGGGATGGACTGAATGATTTTGAACCATTTTTGTCTCTGTATATAATTTTCAACTTCAGAAATCTGGGAATTACAATGGTATTATTATTGTTATCTGTGTGCTAAATTAGCTTGTCATGCGATATATTGCAGAGATCAATTTGTTGATTATTGGATGAGAGGCAACCTGTTGACAAAGGATTTGGCAACCCGGATATATATAATTTTAAAGCGAGCAGATCGTAGTTACCTTACTCAGGTTCATTTGCATTTTTATTAAAGCTCTTTTATTAAGGTAAAACGCTTCATTGTCTGGCCATTTTTGTTTGTCAGTGTTGTGGGAGGAGTGGTCAACCTTAATAAAGAGAATTCAAATAAGAGTTACATGAAGAAAACAATAAAATGCAAAATGAGATAAAAGAACATTGTAGGACAAGCATTAATTAATTCTGGAAAAATGATAATCGTTCTAACAGAACGAAGTATATCATCTGCTTGGATCCTTGCTGGTGGAACTTGTGAAAGAAAGGGGAATTTTGATTGCAGAGTGATTAGGTGTCACTATCTTTTAATGCTCTTCTTGAACGCAGGACGATTTCAAACCTGTTTTACGGGAGCTTTTGACATCTCATCCAGGGTTGGAATTTTTGCAAAGCACACCAGAATTTCAGGAAAGATATGGTATGACGCTGTTTTCTGATTTTATATGTATATAGTGAAGGCAGCTCTGGATTCGAAGTCTCTCACACATGATGCATGGGGACTTGAGCAGCTGGAACATTTGTACCCAAACTGCATCTACAATTGGGCATCATGTTTTGATTGAATTTGCATTAAATTAAACATATTCTTGTGTCCTAAGGAAGGATTCATGAATATATATTCTAATCCTTTATTTGATTTCATTTTGAAATAGTCACTTACTATCCTCTAATTACTTTCAGTTTCATATTAGATTTTGTAACATTGTTCAAATTATGTAGTTCATTTTCAGGGTCATGTGGGAACTTTTGACCTTGCCTCTTATTTTAATTTTACCACATATGTTTATAATGAACCTAGCATGTAATGAAGATATTTTGAAGCCAATCCTTGTGTGAACTTTAAGACATCTAGTGCTTCTTCAGGTGCAATTTATACTTAGTACCCGCTTGAGATTGAGTTGCCTCGTCAGTAGCTCTCAAACTTTTTATACTTCAACTATTTGAAAGTATTGATCTTTACTAAATACTTTTATCTGTTATGAATTCAAGATTAAGTGCTTGTTTGCTTTGATGTTTGAAGTCTTAATTTGGCTTATTGTCAGACATTTTGATGTTTTAGTATTTTTGTATTTCTGTAACTGGAGTCTTACCATATGACATTTGCCTCTGAATATAAAATTTTGAATTTTCTGATTGTGAGTTAAAACCCATTTTTTTTAAAAAAAAAATTGGAATATTATTATTGAATTTTTCATATCAGAATTTCCCATTGTTCCTTAATTTTACTTGGTCCAATGAAGATTAAATAGCTTAGAAATTTGGGAAATGAATATTAGATTTATGATGATTCTAATTGAACTATATGATAGATAAAATCTGTATGGGATTGAAGAAGCACTATCAGTAATAGATATCGATTGATTTTCTTTAACAGAGAGTACACATACATGAAATTGAAATTAATCAAAATGAGGGTAGTCCTATGAATGATGAAATAGCTAATGTACGTTCAATTTTATGCAATGATGCTACCATTTGATGATTCTTTTATTTATATTGAAAGATTATGTTAAATTGTCAAAAATAATATTATCAGAATTATTTTCATTCTACAAAATAATTTTATATCTATCAAATGTTTATCAGATATAAATATTGATAACATATAAATACTATCAGTTTCTTAAAAAAAAAAAAAAAATAACAAATATAGATGCTAGGTTACACTTTCAAAGTATGAATACTTAACTTTCTAGTATCCTAACACTTTCAAGGACACATGTCAAAATACTAGATTTTAGATGTTCTCGGTTAAAAAAGAAAAAAGAAAACACTAATAGTTGGACACTAGAAAGATAAAAACAAAAATATCATTCATATATGTTCATTCAAACCTATTTTGACTTTAGCCAAATGGAAGTATATTTAGATTTCAGATTGGGAAAAAAAAAAAAAGACACTACCAAGGCTGAATATCACAGTTACAAACAAGCCCTTAGATGAAATAATATGTAAAATTTTTTTACCTATAATTTAATGACTTATACATATTTATTTCCTCTGCAATGTAACAGCTGAAACAGTCATATACAGAATATTTTACTACATTAATAGATCTGGAACTGGCCATCTTACCCTCAGGGAGTTGAAGCGCGGAAACCTGATTGCTGCGATGCAGCATGTAGATGAAGAAGACGACATTAACAAAGTCTTGAAGTAAGTCTGCCAGCTGAAAATGTGCTCTGTAAAGTTGTGGATTACAGTGTTTCCCCTGTCTCACCTGTTCAAGGTGCACTCAAGAATTGAATTTTGCAGAGCAATTTCTCTTGTGGTATTCGATGCATTTAGATGATAAAATAAAATTTATTTATTTATTTATTTTCATGTTGCTTTCTAGTATCCTGTGGTAGACAGGAACCAAAACTCTGATTTACTATGAGCCAATAGCTTTCATTCCTTCAATACTATTGACTGTGTTGAGGAAAATATTTTCTCCTTTTTTGAGTTCATTCTTGTGCCATACAAATCCTGTATTGTTTTTTTCCCTTTCTGGAATGATATTTTGCACATTTCTTCCTGTGAGAAATAATATATTCTTTAATGTGAAAATGGAGTATCCAAAACTCAGTGCACTACATATGGAAATTATGAAATTAATGTTTGGAATTCTGTCTTGTCAGTTTTATGGAAATAATTTCTTTTCCTATTTTTTGTTAGTTCAGGTACTTCTCTTATGAACACTTCTATGTAATATATTGCAAATTTTGGGAGCTTGACACCGACCATGATTTTTTTATCGACAAGGAGAACCTTATCAAATATGGCAATCATGCTCTTACCTATCGTATTGTTGATAGAATTTTTTCTCAGGTTCGCGTTTGTGGTTTCTTTGTGTCTTTTCCTAGTCTGGAGGTTTTGCTTCGAGCATATATGTAATTTATGAAACTATTTTTTGTCTTATCAGTGCTTTGACTTTATTCCAGGTTCCAAGGAAATTTACTAGCAAAGTTGCGGGGAAGATGTGTTATGAAGATTTTGTTTACTTTATGTTGTCAGAAGAGGATAAATCTTCTGAACCTGCATTAGAGTACTGGTATGTTAGCTTCCTTTTTCTCTGTTTGAGGTGAAGTATGAAGAAAGAATTGTTTCATACTTGAAAGACTAGATGGTTTCTGGATGAATTAAAGTTTACTACAATTCCGAAGGAACTAATTAACATATCTGGTTAGCTTATCTTCTTGCTGATTATTATATCTTTGCGTATGGGCATACTGAGCATTTAGGTGCTGGAGTAGCTTTTGTTTTGATTAGATTAAATTAAATCGGCTGTTGTGCTGGCACCATGTGGTGCAGATTGAGTATTGATGCTTTTGCCCCTCTTGAATGTCAAGGCATTTTGCTTGAAACATCTTTCACTGATTATACATAAAAAGTTAAGTTTCCATTTTCACTAAGCTGTTGCAACACCTCCATATAAAGCTCTGACTTGGTTTTTCCAAATGAACCCAATTATATGATGGCTGAGTTAATCTGAAGGGTTTCATTGTGATGAGAATTACCGGTCTCCTTGCTGTGTATTTCTCTTGGAGTCAACATGTAGATAGGCAAGTTGGCATGTCTCAGTGTGATAATATTTGTGATTCAGTATGTGGATAACAGGTGTGTGGCAATCAAATAATCTGTCCCTTTTGACATTTAACCATAGGGAGTTTACCTGCTATGATTGTTCATCCTCAACGTCTGCTAATTGGCCCCTTCATAAAACCTTCTTCATGTGGACTTGAGATTGTAATGCATTGTATATTCCTACTTCATTTCTTATTAGTTGTTTTCTTACATTGTTGATAAGTTATGTGACCTGTTTACTTCTTGATTCAGGTTTAGATGTATTGATTTGGATGGGAATGGATTGCTCACACCAAACGAATTGCAGTACTTTTACGAGGAGCAGTTGCATCGGATGGAGTGCATGGCCCAAGAGCCTGTGTTATTTGAGGATATATTATGCCAGATTGTTGACATGATTGGACCAGAGGTCACTCTTGGTTTTTAGCTAGGACTTATCTTTGTCTTTCGCTTACTGTTTCCAGTATGATTTTGGTTTTCCTAGTGATTGGTAGTAATTCATAATGTCATATGCAGAATCAAGGCTACATCACTCTGCGCGACTTGAAAGGCTGCAAACTTTCGGGAAATGTTTTCAATATTCTTTTCAATCTCAACAAGTTCATTGCTTTTGAAAGCCGTGACCCTTTTCTTATTCGTCAGGTAAGTGTGTAGTTTCCTTATCGCAACCTCTACATCGAATTGATACGTTATACTGGTTGGGCTCTGATTACAAGATATTTTTTGTGTTAGGAGCGTGAGAATCCAACTTTGACAGAATGGGATCGCTTTGCACATAGAGAGTATATAAGACTTTCCATGGAAGAAGATGCGGAAAATGTTTCGAATGGAAGTGGAGATATATGGGATGAATCGCTAGAGGCTCCCTTTTGACATTAATTAGGTAATTTTCCTATGAGGTACTTTTGCTGGAGTTAAAGTAATTTCCTTGGTGGAAAAATTACTTGTTTGATTGTTGTTATATCGTTTAAATTTAATCCAATCTCAAACTACTAAATATTGATAAATTCGGGCTTGAATTTAATTGCAGGATATTGTGCATTGACGATTGAACACGACGAGAAGTGGGTAGAAGAATCTAATGCAGAAAGTTCTAAAGATGGTGATAGAACGTTAAATTTCATCGTTTTTTGTTTGTTTGTTTTTATCTTCTGATCAAGTCTAAATGGAAGGGAATTGACATTAAAAATATTAGTTTCAATCAGTCTATTTTGAGTGTTATTGTAAACTTTTTACTTCAATTCTGTCGATTTTTGTATATATTTATGTTGCTGTAAAAGTTCTTTGTAGCACATAAGAGTACAATAAGTGAATGACCTAAGGTTTGTTTTTGAATTTAATTTTATTATTTGAATTTTTTTTTCCTCAAAATTACATCGGCTAAGGTGATAGAAAGTGGTATACGTTTTAAAATTATGAACTTCATAAATTTATTGGACGAAAATGAAAACATTTTGTAGAGCTTTAAACGATAAATTCCGGTTGTATGTGATGCTAGAGAAGGTCAAAATCAAAACGACGACGTTTTCATTTTGTCAGTTACCATTCAGGCAACGCTGAATTTTCCCATCCAAGATGAATGGGATAATAATATGAATGACTATACGCTAAAGACCATGCTCACAAACTTCAATAAAAGGGAGTAAATTTCTCTGTTCTAGATGAATGATCTACTTGACCGAACAACAATTGTTGGTGCTTGAAATTGGAAATTGGAAATTTGATAGATTTGTGTATTTAAGCCTCCTTTTGAGGCATATATAAAATAACAATTACGTGCCTAGGCTGGATGGGTATCAACATTTTCCATAGTACTAATTTATTTAATTTACTGTGAAGGTCGTTACTGATGGTGATTACTTTAAAAGCTGAGGTATGTTCTACTATTGAGCCCTCAATGTTGAAGTTTTGCATTCACACCATAAATAGATTTACTAAGGTTAAAACTATTGGTATGATGGAAACCTCTGTGGCTTTGTGCGCTCTCGTGTCCTGATATGTGATGGGACTCTATTCATCTATGGATTATATAATTGAGTAGAGATAAATATCTCCTCCATTGATATGAGTGGGATAAATATTCTCCATTGATATGAGTGGAATAAATATTTTTTCAGTACTAGTGGTGATAGAAATTTGAGTTGTGCCATAAAAACTTATCTAAGATAGTCTTAATAAATTTCGAACGGTAAATATCGATAAATTTTTTAATATAATGTCACAAGAGAATAATAAATTAAATTATGTTTTCTTTTCATTCATGGTAGGATATCTCACTACTGGATACCATATTTGGAAACATTAATGGCACATTGAAAGAAATCTTAACATTCTTAGTGTCAGTTCCTCAATCTGTTCCGGGCCTTAAATTTAAGGCAACTGTTGGTTGTGTTATTAAAGGAACAATAAGAAATTAAGGAAACACAAATTTTGAAATGGGAAATTTCATAACAATTTCAAACAATTTTTCTATATTATCAAAGAGCAGAAATAACTTACCAAATATAACAAATAGAGAAATAATGACTCCTTAGATATACAAGTAAAAGATAATAATTTCTGATGATTTATTTATTTCTTTTTACATTTAAATACCGGAATGCTGTCTCATGATTTCTTATAGAAACTACATAATTGATGATTAATTGCCATTTAAAATATCATTACGAACCTGCGTTTAATTTTAATGCCAGTGATATCAATCTAATCTCTAGACCCGGCACACAGATTCCTCAATAAATTAAGACACCAGCATCCTTTCCAAATATGCTCACTCTCATTACCTCACATACCTAAATTACCCTTTATACTTATGTTTTATAATGACAAAAATTAATTAGCATTAAATTAGTCAAACATTTTCTTAAGAAATGGCAATAAAAATTCTTCTAATGACATTAAACACTTAGCAGGAAAAGTTAATATTGCTCTCCAAGCCAACCCATTGCATTACACACAAGTAAATATTTTCTTAAAATTAGCTATAAATTCACAATCCATCTAATGTTTCATCCATTCATCAATTCATGCATATATTTCTCTTTTATTTTCTTTGCAAGCAAAATTAATTAAAATCTTCCATCTTCAGTTTCAATAACTCATCAAAATTTTCTCAATAAGCCTGCCATGGCTGGATTTGGTTGGAATACGAGGCAAGGCAATAATAATATGCATGATCAAAGGGGCAGCACACAAATAGCTTGCAGAATATGTGATCAAGTGTTTTTAAGCACACAGGCTCTCATAAACCATATTGAAGCTCACATGGTTTATGATGAAACTGCTGCTGCAGCTGCCACAGGCACAGCAAGATCACATCATCATCAAAATGATCAACTCAACAGCATCATGTTACCTCCTCGAAGAAACCCTCTTCTTCAACAACCTGCAAACCCTAATAATTTCCAAAACAATAACCTGCCTATTCCTAGAACCCCTATGTCAGAAGAAAGATACGACCCTTCCCTCTTCCAAAACGATCTTAGGAATTATTTTCCAATCCCACCGGCTAAATTTATGCGATTAACCATGAGACGCATGCACGGGCCACAGCTGCCGCCTAATGGTAATTTTGGTCAAGAATCGGGGCATCAGATTCAGCAGCAACTTTCTAGTAGTAGTACCACTGATCACGACTTTACTAAGCCTTTGCTTGATCAGTTGCAAAGACAACAAATTGTAGATGTTAAGAGAGATGATGAAGGAAACAATAGGGTTTATGAATCAGAGAGGCTAGATTTGAATTTGAAGTTGTAAAGCCAAAAGCCAGTTTAGGCCTAGGTTTTTTTTTTAATAAATATTATTGATGTTTTTTTCTTTGATGGTGTTGTAATTTAATCTAAGTTGTTTATTTCATTGTTATCGTTTATTTTGGATAAGAGAGTTAAACATTTGTTAATTGTTTATTTATCATTATGTGATTGCGCGTAAACTTAATTATTCTATTAAATTCTTTGATATTTATAGGAAGAGGAGGAATCAGAAGTTATTTTTGTTGCTCTTCTAGTTATGGGAAGAGAGATGAATTTCACTGCCGTGGAAAAGTCTTTTGAGTACTGCTCAAAAACGCTGCGATATTCAATGTAATTAATGAAATAGTGCAAATCTGGAAGCTAATTAATTCTCTAATAATTCTATAACCTCTATTAAAGAATTTATTTTTCAGAGCAACTTGATTTCAGAATGCAACTTCCTTCGGTGGGCAGTATTACCACGTTTCATATATAACAAGTTTGGTGGTTCTTAGAAATTTTAGTTAATGTTTATGAAAATGTCATCTTTTGACCCTTCAATTTTTTTTTCTAATGTTATAGCTTGATTAAGTCTGTCTAATTTTCATTATACCCCTTGAACCAAAAATCATGTCCATCAGTGACTAGTTAGGAACGAACAACATAAGAATGGGTAAGCTCTTTATTCATCATAAGTTAGTTTTTTTTACTATGATTAAGGTTTATGAACTTCTTTATATGGTATTATAGCCAACTTAAACATGAGTAGCGGTCACATTATCTTACCACATCACAAGGACGAGATAAAATTAATGATTGTCCTGCATGATGGGGGCGTCAAGGAGATAGTGTCTCATTGACTGAAATTAGTTATTGGACAAAGTAGACATACATAAGACACTCCTTAATTCATGAACTAACTTTTAAGTATGTGATAAACAGCTGATTGACCGAGGGCTATTTAAAACACAATATATGAATTTAAAAATAATTAAATACCATAACATTATTATCATCAAGTGTATTATTATATTTAGCAGTGATATATTTTTAGATCTTTTTTTGGCCCTAAATTTGAATTTTTAGATAATTTTTTTGGAATCTTTTATAATTATTCTAATTGATTGTTGTATTATCTAGAACACCTTATTTTGTTCTTTGGAGTTAAAAGACTTAATGAACACAACGATAAAAATAAGTTGTGAGTTTAAATTACATTCTATGTATAAATGCAACAATTTAAATAAAATTTTATTCTCTGAATTTTCATAAAAGCTAACTAATAACAAATATGGACACTAAATCCCGGTTAAACCAAAATTCTGGTTCTGCCATTGGATAAAAACAAAGATTGAACTATGTGCCATTGGTTAATTTCTTTTTCTTTTTAAATAAAACTTAAATGACATTTACCTTATGTCTATGAAACTTTTTTGTTTTGGCTCCTTCAAATTTCTTTTTTTTAAATGTTACTCATTAAATTTTTCTTTCTTATCTTGTGACCCCCATTAAACCAACATCTATATTCCCCAAGTGGTTGAGAATAGTTAAGGACTAAAAAAGCATGAGACAACTCTGTACACATAAGTTAGCTATTGAGTACGAGTAACACCTATGACCTTCTACATGATATCATAGCCAACTTGTGCATGAGTGGGGATCACACTACCTTATCACATGACAAAGATGAGGTAATATGATTGGTCTATACATGATGGGATTTTGAGACAATAATCTCTCATTACTTGAGAGTTGTTCTTGAGCTATATAGGGAGGGGGGTTGTGGGGAACAATTATCAATTCATCAACTAGCTTTATAAGTTAGGCCCGTTAAAGGAGTGTTATCTAGACTGGAACACCACTTATGAATTTTAAAAATAACTAAGAACCATAACATCATTATCTTTAAGTGTATTATTTTTTAGTGTGGCAATATCTTTTAAATTTTTTTTTCCTAGATTCAATTTTTAAGACACTATTTGAAATACTAGCTATGCGACCTAAGAGGGGGGTGAATTATGTTCTAAAAATTATGCAAGTTTTGAACAAAATTTAATATAAATCTTAAACAAATTCAAAACAATAATAAATAAACCAATTAAAATGTAAAGAGATAAGGAAAGAGATATTCAAACACAAAGATTTTTATGTGGTTCGACCAACCTCACCTACGTCCACGCCTCTAAGCTCACTAGGACAGAGGATTCCACTATCCAAACCTTCAAGACTTCAAGAACTTTTACAATTGACTTTACATGTGTCAATCAACCTTTATGACAGGAGACTATCCCAAATCTCTTAACCCAAGCATTTCTCACACTCACACTTTCTTAAATACACTTTCTTAAATATAAGATTTTTCTCACATACAATCTATGTGTTTACAAAAGTATGCCCAAGGTGTGATTTAAAGAATGAATGAACAAATTAAAACTCAAGAAATATTGTATTCTTAATAATATGCTCTTTGGTATTCGTTGGATTCACTTTGATTTAGATCTAATGCAGTCTTTTTATAGTTGGAGCTGAAAACTAGTTATTATTGACTTTCTACATAAAGTTGGATCGCCGTTAAGCCTTATCGGATCGCTGTTTTGACTTGAGCAAGTTACTGTTGTGCTATGATTTCAAATTGTCAGATCTCCGTTTCCTAGATGTTAGATTGTTGTTAGTTTTCAGAAATTAAACTCCAATTCTGTTCGATGTCAATTAGCTGTTATCACCTAAACGGTTAGCCGTTTGCTACAGTGATTGTTACAATGAAATTATTTTTTAAAATTATAGTTTTATTCTAAAACTTTTTATAATTATACTATAGCCCAAATCTTCATAAAAAGTTTGCAAAAATGGCCGTTTCCAGAGTTTCGAAACAATATTTGTTGATTTCCAAAAGTTTATGAAATTATAGTATGACCCAAAATTTTATAAAATATTTCTAATAGGTTCGTTTCTAGAATTTCAAAATAATATTTGTTGATTTCAAAGTTCTCTAAAGATTTTCAATTTAGACCATTAACTTGAAAATAACCAATTTCATAAAATCATTTTCCATTAAGTATAAAACTTTTATATTATAAAAATAATGATTTATTTAAAATGTATGAAAAATAATTTGATCTTTCAAAAGCTTAATCATTCTTAATCTTGTTTATTATCATCAAAATTAACATTATGGATACATATATGTTAACACTATTTTTATATTTTTTTAGTTATTTTAATTGACCATTGTGTTACAAAAACACCTTATTTAATTCTTTTGAATTAACAGATACTAGGAATGAAATAAAAAATATTATGGTGTGATTTTTAAATAATTTTCACTTTTAATTTTTTAATATAAATACAGTAATTGAAATGAAAACTTATCCTGAAAATTTTTCATACATGCTAATTGACAATAAATATGAATTTTCAACTCTTCTTCATCTAGATCAAAAGTTGTTAAAAAGATTAATGTTAATATTTTCTCCATAATGGCACCAGCATATCAAAATCTAGGTTCTTCACTAGACAATAATAAGCGTGGAACTATACGGCGTTGACCTTTTTTTTTTTTTTTTTTAAATAAGGGTGTTGAATAAAATTTACCTTATTTCTATGAAATTTATATGTTTGGGCTCCTTCAAATTTTCTATTTAATATTATGACCACATTAGGTTTATTTTATCTTCAAGATAACCTCATCGACACAAAATCTTAGTTGTCTATTAGCTTAGAATATATAGTTAAGAAATATTATAAATATTAGAAAGTTCCCCTCTCCTAAATTAGCTTTTGAGTAATATGTTTCTATTATATAGCCAATTTTTGCATGAGTAGGGTTGATTGTGCTTTATTTTAAAAATCACTTATAAAATTAAAAAAGAAATGACTGCCATAATAAGTGCTGCTAGTGCTAGTGTTGATGTTACAAATCAACAGAATCAACCTGCAGGCTGCAGCTACTGTTATCCCAATTGAAATTAATTTGAACTCAGATTATCATTAGGAGAACAACAATCCAGCTGATGGTAAAGATGATGGATCTATCAACCTTGACTTGACTTTAGGTCTTTAAAAGTAAAATTGAGGACTGTGAAGAAGGTGGATGTGCAGTGATTTTCTTCAACTTTCTATTATCACATAACCTCTTTTACTTGTAACTTTTGAATAATTTTTCGCTATTACTTTATTTAGTTCTTTTGAATTATGCTGTGATTTTTAAATAATTTTATTTTTGTTTTTTTATATAAATTAGTGGAAAACTATCCTGTAAACTTTTTATAAAAGGCTAACTGATAATAGATATGAATATTCAATTCTTCCACGTCTAGATCAAAGGTTGTTAGAAACATTAATGTTAATATTTTCTCCTATTAAGATCTTGGTTCTGTCATTGGATAATAATAAGGTGGAACTATGTGTTGTTGACCATTTTTTTAAAAATAAGGGTGTTTAGTGAAATTTACCTTATTTCTATGAAATTTATATGTTTGGGCTCCTTCAAGTTTTCTTATTTAATATAATGACCAATTTAAGTTTCTCTTACCTTCAAGTCCCATTGACACAAAATCTTAGTTCTCTATTAGCTTAGAATATATAGTTAAGGAATAAAATAAGTATTAACTAGTTTTCCACTCTCAATTTAGCTTTTGAATAATAAGCTTCATGATGCAACCAAATTTTGCATTAGTAGGGTTGATTGCGCGCTATTTAAATAATCATTATAAAATTAAAAAAATTAACTGCCATAACGCAATTATCTTCAAGTACCTTGTTATCTCTTTGTTGTAATATATTTTCAGATTTTTTTAATGAATTTAGCTATTTAAATAACTTTTTCTTTACATTTTTTAATTGTCCTAATTAATTGTGCGTTATCTGGAATGCCTTATTTATCACTCTCTATCTCTCTCTCTCTCTCTCTCTCTCTCTCTCTCTCTCTCTCTCACATGTAACCTTATTTAGTTCTTTCGAATTAAGAGAATTAGTGAAAAAAAAAAACAACAAACTATTTCAGTGAGTTTTAAATAATTTTCCACTTTTATGTTTCATAAAAATGCAATATTTGAAAAGAAAATTTATTCCCTAAATTACTCATAAAGTTTAATTGATAATAGACAAAACAGTCTATCATTCTATATAAATTGAAAGTTGTTAGAAAAACATTAATATTTTATAATAACTTAGCTATGCATTCGTTGGTACTTAACTTATAAATCAGATAATAAAATTTGTACACTATAAACTGCATCACCCCTCTTTCCTTCTTCACTTACCAACTTCTCATTTGCTAGTCCTTTTAACTGTTTTTTCTTTTTCCCCATCTTTGTACCCCCTTGTTCATATCCACCAAATCCATAATCATATCTACCAATGGACACCCCAATCGTTTCAGCTTATCTCTACTAACTCATCATGCAAACCCTAACCCAGTTCAGAGCATTGTGTTGTATGCCAACAAGTCTTCTCTAGCCCTGAGGCTCTTGTAAACCACTATCAAACTCATATCAGAGGAGAAGAGCTCATGAATTTCTAGAACAACTTCACTCGTGTTCAGAACCAATCAGCACTTAAAGCTCAAAGGATGGTTGTTTTTGATAACCCTAGCCAAAATCAACACCTTCATCCTCTATCATCCTCGCCGTTGCCAAATGGCAACTTAAGGTCATACTAATAATATCCAGAACCAACGGATGAAGCCAGTTGTTTTTCCAGTCCGATGCATACAAAGTTTACCTGCTTCTACTAATGATGATACCATGATCAGTGCTGCTAGTGCTAGTGCTACTGTTGCTAATTAGCTGAATCAACCTACAGCTGTTGCTATGCCAAATGAAATTGATCTGAACTTAGATTATCATGAGGAGAATAACAATCCAGCTGCTGGTAGAGATGATCGATCTATCAATCTTGACTTGACTTTAGGTCTTTAAAATTAAAATTCAGGAATGTGAAGAGGGTGGATGTGCAATGATTTTTTCAACTTTCTATTATCACAATCAAATTATTAGTGCAATTAGAGAACCCAATTAGAAATAAAGAAAAATCCTAGTCGTATCAGTTTATTGGTCAATGGAGTCAAAATTGTTATTTTCCTTGTTACTGCTATTTATTGTTGTTGTCATTGGTGTTGCTTTGTAGTGTAATATGCTTTAATTTTTATTTTTGGTTTCTTATTTATTTTATAGATGATTGCGATTTGATTTAATGGTTAACTTTTTTGTTGATTTTAATCTTTTGATTTTCATACTCATTTAGTCCTGTTGAGCAAGTGATCGAAATTGTTAAATCAAATAAACCAAGAATCTAACATTTTACATATTTCCTAAGGGATTTATTTTCCTATGTGGGGAAAAAAAGACATAATCTTAACATGATATATATACCATTGGGAAATAGTTGCAAGAAAAAGCTGAGGGTTGGTAAAATTACCGACAAATTAAACATGCTAAACCGATTTTTTAGAGTTAATCAATTCGGTACAGACCTTGGCTGACTGTCAAACCATGTCAATATTGAAAACTGTACAAGAGTTTGCAGCTTAATCCGGTTCAATTTTAAAAATTGATTCAATTTGATTTGAAAAGTTTAGAACCATATTAATATAGAATTAACACTGACAATAAGAAGAAAAAACATTATCAAACGGAATTAACTACTATAACACCATTATCTTCAAGTGTGTTTCTTTTTTTTTTTTTAAAGGTTGCAGCGGCCATATCCTTTGTACCTTTTATAAATTAATTTAACCATAGAAATCAATTTTTTCTTTATATTTATTTAATTATTCTAGTTGATTGAGTGTAATTTGAAAAGGATTATTTAGTTTTTTGGAATTAAAAGAATTAATGAAGAACAACAAACTTATTTAGAGAGTGTTAGATAATTTTCTGCTTTTAATTGTACAAATGCAATTTCTTAAATGAAAATCTATCTTCTAAATTTTTAATAAGGTTAATCGATAATAGATATGGACATTTTTATTATTATTTTTTTGGCATGGATTAATAGTTGTTAGAGAATAAAATCTATTCATTACAAAAATGTATTAGTTATGTTATGCTTGATCCTATTGTATCATAAATTTGATCCAAGATAAATAAATTCAAGCCTAAATACATAAAAGCTTCTTGTGTTAGGTGTGGTAGGTGTGGTTGGTAAAGTAGGTGAGTGGTAGGTTTTAATGGATGGTGAGGATTTATGTAGTAGTTGAATAAATGAATGGTTGTGATTAGTTTATTTCATGTATAAGTACCCTCTCTCCCTTTTAGTTTAAGTATCAAGTGAAGTAACAAAATCTCTAAGTTGTAGAGAATGAAAAATAAAAGTTGTAGTTGAGAAGTGTTATTAAAGAAATAAAATAGTGGGTTTTTTTAGTGTTTAATTTGTTGATTCTCCAACAAAGTATTATCAGAGCTAGTGTTCGATGCTATATATAGTCGTATAGCATATCCAATCAAAAATCTCGACGAGAGAAACGTGTCGCCATAAAAATAAGCCCGATCAGAGACCGAACGCGACCACACTCACAGCTGAAGTTTTCTATCTTGAAACTGAGTCGACTCACCAAGTTGAACCAACCTGAATAGAATCTCCAATCAAAACTGAGTCGACTCAGAGCTAGTGTTTGATGCTATATATAGTCATATAGCATATCCAATCAAAAATCTCGACGAGAGAAACGTGTCGCCATAAAAATCAGCCCGATCAGAGACCGAACGCGACCACACTCACAGCTGAAGTTTTGTATCTTGAAACTGAGTCGACTCGCCAAGTTGAACCAACCTGAATAGAACCGAGCTTACCCAAGCTGAACCGAGCCAAACCGAGCCAAGTTAACTAAGCCGGCGTTGACTGTTGACCGAAAGTTGACTCAAGTTCCACCCAAGATATTTCGACATTCCATATCCATTCGTGCATTCAAAATCTCCAAATTCTCACTCAATTTGTGAGTTATGGCAAATGGTGGTATGATGTCATTTCAAGTTCCACAATTAAAGAGAAGAAAGTTGGACATCTAAAGTATTAAAATGAAGGCTCTATTAGATGCACATAATGTATAGAAATGTTGTGTTGTGCTAGAAAATGAAGCTACTTTAACTACAGACTTAAAGAAAAAAGAGAATAAAATAAAATATCTTATCTTTTAATCATTTGATGAAGATGCTTTTGGAAAGATTGTTAGTGCAACCTCTTCAAAAAAAGCATGAGAGAAGCTCGAGACCACTTACAAAGGAGCAAAACAAGTTAAGAAGGTTCATCTCTAAACATTACGAGGAGAATTTGAGTCCTTATATATGAAGATATCAGAGTCAATTTTTGACTACTTTACTCAGGTCATGACCACTTCTAATGAATTAAAAAGAAATGGCGAGGAGTTAAAAGAGGTAAGGACTATTGAAAAAAATACTTTGATCAATAGACTTAAATCTTAACTATATTATTGTGACAATTGAGGAAACAAAAGATCTGGAGGATATGATGATTGAGCAGCTTTAAAGAAGGTTGTGAGCCTATGAAGAAAAACTAAAAAAAAAAGCTAGGAATCAAAGAACAACTTCTTAAGATAAAAGTCAATAAAAAAAAGAAAAAAAAAGAAAGCTCCGACAACGAGAGAAGATATTATGTTCGAGGTAGAGCTCTAGGACGAGGTAGAGGTCGTGGTCATAGATGAGTTGGAATTTTAACAACAGCAATTCCAATTATGCCAAAGGAGAAAGCTCAACGAGAGGATGAGGCAAATGCAATCTAAGATCGAGGTATGACAAATCTCAAGTATAATGCTATAATTGTCAAAAGTTTGGGCATTATGCTTCAGAATGCAGAGCTCCAAGTACTAGAATGGATGAGAGAGTGAATTATGTTGAAGAGAAAAATGATGAAGATTACTAGTGCGCAATGACATAAGTAGAGGTCAAGAAAATACATAGTATCTTGACATAGGTGCTAACAATTATATGAGCGGAAACAAAAGCATGTTCATGGAACTAAATGAATTTGTAAATGGCAGTGTTGCTTTTAGAGATGATTCAAAAGTACCAATGAAGGGTAGAGGTAACATTCTTTTTCATGCAAAAGATGGTAGCCACTAAATAATTTTGAATATTTACTATATACCCAATATGAAAAACAATATCCTTAGTTTGGCCAACTCTTGGAAAAAGGCTATTATATTCACTTAAAGTTTATAGTCTTTTCCTAAGAGATGACAAAGGAAATATATATCTCAAAGGAAATTTAATTATATAGGCGAAAATGTCGAAGAATAGAATGTTTCTTTAAATATTCAAAATAATGTTGCAAAATGTCTCAAAGCCTGTCACAAAGATCCATCTTGGATTTGGCATCTTCGATATGAGCATCTCAACTTTAGAGGACTGAAGCTAGTATCCGAGAAGAACATGGCGAAAGGCTTACTATACATCAATCAACCTGATCAACTTTGTGAAGGATGTTTACTTGGCAAGTAGTTCAGAAAGAACTTTTCAAATGAGTCAAACTCAAGAGCTCATAAGCCACTCGAACTCATTTATACTGATATGTGCGGTCCATTCAAGCTAAGCTCCCTTGGTAAAAGTAACTACTTCCTTCTCTTCATAGATGGTTTTTCAAAAAAAAAACTTAGATGTATTTTTTTAAGCAGAAATTAGAAGCCATTGAAGTTTTTAAGAAGTTTAAAGCTGTAGTGGAAAAAGAAAGTGAATACTAGATTAAAGCCATGAAATCTGATCGAGGTAGAGAGTTCACTTCTAAAGAACTTGTAGAGTTTTGTGAAGCGAATGGAATTTGATACCCTTTGATAGTTTCAAAATCTCCTCAACAAAATGGTATTGTAGAAAGAAAGAACATAACTATCCTTGACATTGTAAAAAGTAGGTTCAAGAGTAAGAGACTACTTAAAGAATTTTGGGCTGAAGTAGTTACATGTGTAGTCTACTTATCCAATTGATCTCCAACAAGAAATGTATGGGGCAAGATGCCACAAGAAGCTTGGAGTGGAAAAATGCCTGGTGTCACCCATCTAAGAGTTTTTAAAAGTATTGCCCATGTATATGTATCAGATGAAAGAAGAGCCAAGTTGGATGAAAAAAATAAAAAGTTCATCTCATCGGCTATGATAACGACATCAAAGGATACAAGCTTTACAATCCAAATAACGTGAAGTTCGTAATCAGTCAAGATGTAATTTTTTATGAAAAGGAGAATGAGATTTTGGCTCTGGTATGGATGACTTCAACTTTTTTCATATTGAAAAAGATGATCATACACATATAAAACAAATAGAAGAACAACAAGAGCCAACTACTCCACCTCTGTCACCAGCATCAACCACATGTGGAGTTCACTGCCATTTTTCTTAAATAAAAGAACTAAAGAACGTACAAGGAGTCTTTAAGATCTCTGTGAGATAATAGAAAGACTTGATAATCTCACTTTTTTTTTTACCTCTTAATTGATTGTGAGTCAGTCAACTTTTAAGAAGCTACACTAGATAGGAAGTGAAGAATTACAATGGATAAAGAAATCAAATCCATTGTGAAGAATGATACTTGGGAGCTTACTACTCTTCCTAAAGGTCACACGATGATCAATATCAAATGGGTATACAAAACGAAAAGAAATGCGAAGTAGAAATTGAAAGGCACAAGGCAAGGCTAGTTGCAAAAGGCTATAGTCAAAAGGCTTGTATAGATTACGACGAGGTATTTGCTCCTGTAGCCTGACTTGAAACTATTGGACTTATTATTTCTTCGGCTGCTTAGAATAAATGGAAGATTTTTTAAATGGATGTGAAGTCTGCTTTCTTGAATGGATTTCTTGAAGAAGAAATTTACATCGAACAACCATTAGGCTATGTGGTGAAAAGACATTAAGACAAAGTTTTGAGATTGAAGAAAGCTTTTTATGGGTTAAAGCAAACACCAAGGGCAGAGAATATCATAATTGGCAAGCATTTTCAAGAGAACGGCTTCACCAAATGCCCATATGAACATGCTCTCTACGTCAAAGGTAATGATGGAGACATTTTGATTGTGTACCTATATGTGGATGATTTTATCTTCACTGGAAGCGATCCAACCTTATTTGAAGAGTTCAAGAGAGTGATGATTAAAGAGTTTGAGATGACTGACATCGGACTGATGTCATATTATCTGGCATTGAGGTCATGCAAAAGGAAAAAGACATATTTATCTCCCAAGAAAGCTATGCAAAGGAGATTCTCAAGAAGTTCAAGATGAATGATTGCAAGCCTATAAGCACGCCAGTGGAATGTAGAGTCAAGTTATCCAAACATAATGAAGACAAAGATATAGATCCAATATTCTTTAAAAGTTTAGTCGAAAGCCTATATTATTTGACATGCACAATACCAGATATCCTTTAGGTAGTTGAACTTGTGAGTTGATACATGGAGAATCCAAAGCCCACTCATTTTAGAGCTGCAAAAAAAAAAAAAAAAAAAAATTTCATTTGCTACATCAAAGGTACAATTAATTTCGACTTGCTATACTAATTTTCTAATAACTATAAGCTTGTTGGATATAGTGATAACGATTGGGGTAGAGATATAGATGATCGAAAGAGCACCATAGGATTTCTGTTCTTCATGGGAGATACTACTTTCACATGGACGTAAAAAAGGCAACCAATTGTCACACTATCCATCTATAAAGCTACGTATATAGCTGCTACATCAAATGTTTGTCATGCAATTTAGCTCAGAAATTTGTTGAAGGAGTTAAGTTTGCCACAAGAAGAGCCAAGTGGGATTTGTGTTGATAACAAATCAGCAATTGCCCTATTCAAGAATCTAGTCTTTCATGATCGAAGCAAATACATAAATACTCGTTATCATTTCGTAAGAGTGTGTATTGCAAGAAAAGAAGTGCAAATCATGTATGTAAAATCACAAAATCAATCAACTGATATCTTTATCAAGCCACTTATGCAAGAAAACTTCGTAAAATTCAGAAGTTTACTTGGTGTCACATGATCAAATTTAAAGGGGGTGTTGGATGATAAACTTGATCCAAGATGAATAAATTCAAGCCCAAATACATAGAAGTTTCTTGTGATAGGTATGGTCGGTGAAATAGGTGAGTGGTAGGTTTTAATGGATGGTGAGGATTTGTGTAGTAGTTGAATAAATGAATGGTTATGATTAGTTTATTTCATATATAAATACCCCCCTCCCCTTTGGTTTAACTATCAAGTGAAGTAACAAAATCTCTAAGTTGTAGAGAGTGAAAAATAAGAGTTGTAGTTGAGGAGTGTTGTTGAAAAAATAAAATAATATAATTTTTTAGTGTTTAATTTGTTGATTCTCCAACAGATCCCTCCTAGCCCAAATAAATTAAGCTTCATCATTCCACGTGATTAGTTTTGCTATTTTGAGTACTCTCACATTCTGTTTTTCTTTATCTTAAGAGTCCTGCCATCAAACAGATAGACACATGTTCTTCATAAATATTCACTTACCAAACAAGACTAAAATCACCAAACATTTTGAGGAGGAAAAAATGTGATTTGCTTGACTCAAATTAAATTGATTTGGGTTTTTTTTTACGTATTTGATTAGTTGAGTAAGACATGTTTAAAAAAAAATAATAATAAACCTCAAAATGAAAATTACAATGTTGGATTTTTAATACAATATTGTTGAATCCTTAATCTAACGTTGGACTTATATGTAAATAGTTATATGTTACGGACTATCATAAAGAATTAAGCCCATTTAAAAGTAATCTATTAAGATTTTTGATAATATGAACTTTAATATATCTAATAAGATATGTGTCTTTAATGTGTAAAGACTTAAAATAGTAAGTTCTATTTCTATGATGAACTGAAATAGAAATACTTAAGACAATAAGAAATATTGTCTATATAAGTGGTCATGGTTCCTAGGTTACACAAATCTTTCTATTATTTCTCACATTCCAACATCAGAGAGAGAGTGTAGAGAAAATTAAAGGATTCTCTAAGAGAACATGTAAATTTGGAAGACCAACTACACAACCTTAGAGAACAATTCAGTATTATGTATTCAAGTACGCTTCCGCATAATTCGTTATTGATTTTTGGTGATATAACATGATTATTTCTAGATTTGTAGGTGATGGTTTTTACCAAAAGAATTTCTTGCTTTAACATACAAAACCATTAATAATTCTATCTATCTAGATTTGATAAAACTAAGAATTATAAAAATAGATGGTCTGTTACTAATGTTCTTCAATTTTCATTCATCACAATCGAATTAAAACTAAACTGCTTGATGTTCTTGTAAGGCTGCAATGTTCATCACCTAAGAATTATAAAAGTGGTTGCATTCATGTCATTGTCTCTTGTAAAGTTGCGATGTTCCCTATACTGTAATTTCTTCTCGCTTTCTTTAATTTTATCTTCCTCATATTGGCCAGGTTCAATTAAAAAGAAAAAAGAAACAGTAAATAATTTAAAAGAGAAAAAATAGTTATTGAAGTTTTATTTAATTCTACTTATTCTTTTTAGATGAGCAATTAATTGGATCGTAAATGTGCAACACTAGACTATAACTTAAGTTCGCTGGAGGGGGATGGAACTTTGACCATTTAATTTTTTTTTCTTTTTTTGTAGATTGTCTGTTGAGTTGTTATATAGAACTGCACATATTTAATAGCTATGAATTATAAGATTTAGTAAATGAAATAGATAACTTTTTTAACTTGCCTCAAAACAAAAAATATTATGTTGCGATTTTTAAATAATTTTAACTTTTATTTTTTATATAAATTCAGTGGAAAGTCTATCCTCTAATTTTTCCATAAAGACTAACTAATAATAGATATGCATATTCAATTCTTCATTTACATCAAAAGTTGTTAGAAACATTAATGTTAATATTTTCTCCATAATGGCACCAACATATCAAAATCTTGGTTTTGTCACTAGATAATAATAATGGTGGAATTATGTGCCGTTGACCATTTTTTTTTAAAGAAGGGCGTTCAATGTAAAGTTACTTTACTTCTGTGAAATTTATAAGTTTGGCCTCCTTCATGTTTTCTTATTTAATATTACGACCACTTTAGGTTTAAAGATAACCCCATCAACAGAAGATCTTAGTTATCAATTAGCTTAGAATATAGAGTTAAGGAATAATATAAATATTGGATAGTTCTCCACTCCTAAATTAGCTTTTGAGTAATACGCTTCTGACAGAGTTGTCGAAGCCCTTCAAAATAAATACTGATTCTCCTAAATTAATTTGTAGAAATAGCGGAACCAGGTCGAATTCCCAAGAGAACTATGTATTTAATTTCTTAAAGTTTAAAACAAAAATTAATTTCCTAAGATTTCAAGGTTTTTCGAGCTTATTGCCTCAAACCGGATAGCCGAATTTTGTAAACCGGACGACCGGTTTTGGTTTGAAGAATTCTGGGAGCTATCCGGCTAACCGGATAAAGGATCCGGAAGTCCGTTTGTGACTTGTGATGTTTCTGGATTTATTCGGCTAGCCGGTTAGGGAATTGGTTAAACCTAATTGCCCTTATCACACTTAAGCATCAATTCAAAAATGTGGTCTCAACACACATTCATAAGCAAGTTCTAGAATAAACACACTAAGTTTGATACACTCAACAAAAATAAACGGAGCAAAAATGTAATAAGTTGCTTTTAGGCTCAAAAGCTCACTAGAGTGTCTATTTTGCATCAAGTCTTGTGCACTTTTCAATCAACAAATTAATGCGACACCATCGAAAATTTCAATTTTAAAGAAAAATACTATTCATGCTTACCTCTTTCATGCATTAAAACTCAAAACAAAGATGTATCCCTAGCTTACAAGGTATTCAAAGATATTGAGAAGACTTAAAATCAATTTAAAAACATGCCAAAATCCTCCCCCACACCTAAATAATACATTGTCCTCAATGTATCAACAAGTAAATGGCTCACAAAAAATAATAATGATGAAAAGTAAATGAGAAAGGAAGAAGAAACTCCCACAGATATGAGCGATGTGGACCGAATGAGTTAGGAGAGAGTTCAAGGAAAAGCTGAAAAATGGCGTGGCGCGTTTTATTGAAGTTAATCTCATCAAAATATAACCTGCTTGAGAACATCTAGAGGCTTAAAATGAAATCAACGAAAGTAAAGAAAACCAAATAAATAGATAAAAATTCAAAAACAAGAATAAAGAAAATATTTGGGTTGCCTCCCAATAGCGCAATTTTTTAACGTCGTTTTGCTCGACAGAGTCGCAAAGCGAATCAAGTATCCAAATAATGAGGATGACCGAAATTGACTCCGATGAGGCATGGAGCAATTTCACCCTCATGATAGATTTTCAACCTATGCCCTTCACTTTAAAAATCTTGTCCAAGTTCAAGATCTTAATCTCCACTATAGGAGTTTTTAATTCCAGTTTTGGTGCCTGCACAATAGAAGGTAACATCTTGTTAGTAGTAGAGGAAATTTCAGCATTAGAATTTATTGGCTCTGATAATGCTGCTGAATATAATTCGTCTACACTAAGTTCATCCAAAATTCCTTCTAGATTAGATTGTGCATATAATTCTAGCTCGTTCCCAACACTTCCTTGGGCAAAAACATCCTGCACAATAGAATCAATCACATCAATCTGACAAAGAGAATGCACATCAGCAGGGTGTTTCACAGCATCAAATATATTAAACTTAACAATCTCTCTATCAAACTCGACAGAGAGAGTACCCTCATCTACATCAATTTTTGTCTTGGCAGTTTCATGAAGGGTCTCCCTAACAAAATCGAAGCCGATTTTGAAGAAGGATTACCTTCCATCTCTAAGATGTAAAAGTCTACAGGAAATATAAGCTCATTAACCTGCACCAAAACATCTTCTACTATCCCAAGTGGGTGAATATAAGAACGGTCAGCCAATTGAATAACAACACCAGTCTTTTGCAAGTCGTTTAACTTTAATTCTTGGTAAACAGAAAATGACATGACATTAATTGAAGCTCCTAAATCTAGCATAGCATGCTCAACTTTCTTTTCACCAATCACACAAGGTAGTGAAAACATACCTGGATCTTTGCATTTTTCTGGCATATTCTTTTGTAAAATTGCTGACACATTCTTACTTACTTCAACCTTCCCCTTTTCTTTCATCTTCCTCTTGTTGGTGCACAACTCTTTCAAGAACTTTGCATATTTGGGAATTTGCTTGACCGCATCCAATAAAGGGATGTTAATTTGCACTCTCCTAAACGTGTCCAGAATCTCCTTTTCTTGCTCATCTTCTTTTGGTTTAGCTAACCTGCTAGGAAAAGGAGGTGTAGGTGTGTAAGATGAAAGAGATAAAGGAGGATCGAATTTTACCCCACGCCTTGTTTTAGAAGGAGCTTCTTCATCTTCATCTCCCTTGGCCATTTCAGTTTCTTTAGGTGGAGTTGACCCCGAAGGAATTTCTTTTCCGCTTCGCAGTGAAATTGCACTACAGTTCTCCCTTGGGTTGACTTACATGAAGGTAACTTTCCGAATTTTGAGCTTCCAACTTACTAATGGCCAATTGAGTAATTTGGTTGCTAAATTCCGGATGCTTGTCCTTGTTTCTGTTGAAGTTGAAGAGTATTGGTATGCAAGATTCTTAACAATATCTTCCAAAGACATTACAGGTTGAGAGCTTGAGTCGTGGAGGATTGGAGGTGGTCTAGTGAAGTTACGAAAGGTGGTCTTTGTTGTCCTCCTTGGTTTCCATAGCTAAAGTTAGGATGATCCTTCATCCGTGATTGTAGTGATTGAATAGGGATCATACTTCCTTTGGCGTGACCGAAACCCACCTATGGCATTGCTTATGTGGAATCTTGTTGCAATGTGGGGCACATATCGGTAGGATGCCCGTGAAGTGAGCATATTCCACGCTTTTCTTGTTTGTGCCCTGCCATTTGTGGACCAAAGCAGTTAAATCAGAAATTTGATTTTTAAGATCACTTACCTCATTGACTTGCTTGATAGATCCTCCACCCGCTCTTGTACCAAATTGTTGAGAAGTTTCAGCCATGTTTGAAATCAACTGTTTGGCTGCTTCAGGTGTCTTGTTCACTAAAGCTCCACCACTTGCTGCATCAATCATACTCCTATCCATTGGCAACAATCCCTCATAGAAATATTGGATGAGGAGTTGATCAGAAATTTGATGGTGGGGAAAACTTGCACATAATCTTTTGAATCGTTCCCAGTATTCGTACAGCGTCTCCCCAGTGATCTGTGTGATGCCATAAATCTCCTTCCTAATACTAGCAGCTCGTGAAGCAGGAAAGAATTTTTCCAGAAATACCATTTTCATCTCATTCCATGTGGTGATAGAACCGGACGGTAGATAATAGAGCCAATCTTTAGCTTGATCTTTCAAAGAGAAGGGAAAGGCTCTAAGATTGATTTGCTCCTCGGATACACCATGTGGCTTCATTCCAGAGCAAACAATGTGAAACTCTTTCAGATGCTTATGAGGATCTTCACCTGCACAACCACGAAAAGAAGGAAGTAAATGAATCAAACCAGATTTTAATTCAAAATCATTAGCAATATTAGGAAAAGTAATGCATAGGGGCTGTTGATTCAAATCTGGTGCAGCGAACTCTTTGAGAGTTTTGTCTGCCATCTTTTCTTCAGCTGCTGCAAAAATGGATGTACCACCAGTAGTTAAATCTATCTCTGCTTCTTCCTCAAGATGACGTTTCCTTTCTCTAGTCTCTTTTCTCAATTGACGCGCTGTCCTCTCGATTTCTGGATTATACTGCAAATTAGGAGTCTGAGAAGAACGGGTCATAAACTAAATCAAATAAATAATTTAAACAATGAGAAACTAAAATTAGTTCCCCGGCAACGGTGCCAAATTTGACAGAGTTGTCGAAGCCCTTCAAAATAAATACTGATTCTCCTAAATTAATTTGTAGAAATAGCGGAACCATGTCGAATTCCCAAGAGAACTATGTATTTAATTTCTTAAAGTTTAAAACAAAAATTAATTTCCTAAGATTTCAAGGTTTTTCGAGCTTGCTGCCTCAAACCGGATAGCCGAATTTTGTAAACCGGACGACCGGTTTTGGTTTGAAGAATTCTGGGAGTTATCCGACTAACCGGATAAAGGATCCGGAAGTCCGTTTGTGACTTGTGATGTTTCTGGATTTATTCGGCTAGCCGGTTAGGGAAACCGGTAAACCGTTTTCTGTTTGGCTTGGTTCTGGAAAGAATCGGCTAACCGGTTAATGGAAACCGGAAGACCGAATTTAGGTGGCAACGATTCTGGAAGTATTTCGGCTAGCCGGATGAGGGAAACGGATAGCCGGTTGCGGGTTGTAAGCTTTCTGGAACCTATTCGGCTAACCGGATAGTGAAACCGGTAAGCCGATTGCGGGTTCTCTCCTTGCTGACTCTAAACGGACAGCCGGATAAGGGAAACCGGAAGTCCGGTTAGCGCTTCTCTCGGTTCTGGAACTAAACGGCAATCCGGTTAATGAAACCGGTTAGCCGTTTTTCTGGGTTTTGAGTTTGTTCTTTAACACGAAATTGATAAAGTAAAATAAAATAAAACAAGACTTTAAAATTAAGTAAAGAAAAGATCAATCTTACCAAACTTCCAATCCAAGGGTGTTAATTCCATCCAATTGCAATTTTGTTCATAGGCAAAAATATAAATTACTCAATCCAAGAACTTAGTCTACTTAATCGGAAATCCCGCAGAAAGCAATTATTCTCCTAATATAATAGACTCAAACAATCGCTCAAATCCAAACTTATTACAAATTTAACTGGGGATCATCGTTCCATATCAAATTAAGTGATAGCATTAAGAATAGTGAGAATGACTAAAACAAGATCAATTAATTCAGATTACTCCAACTCAATCAACTTCGTATTTTTATTTCCCTAGAGCCTATCATGCAAGCTATGTAATTGTGGCCATCAATATACACACACATGAGCCAACTCTTTGCTACTCAATTCAGTCATTCATGACAATTACGGATCACAAACTCATGACTAGCGATAGAAAAATAAATATTGAATTAAGGCGTCAATTTAATCAATATAAATAATTCATAGAAAATAAGAACAAGAAAATAAAAATTACTTGGATTGAAGAAATTCTTGTTAAGTTCAAAGCCTCACAAAACTACAATCGGAATTGATTAACCCTTGGACCGGAATTAAAACCCTAGCCACTCATGGTGGCCAAACAAAAAAAAAGTTGTTGAAGAAGACAAATTGCAGCCGTTTGTTTCCTTCTCCTCACGTTGGCCTCTCCTTTTTTTCTTCACGCCTAGCTTCCTCTTTTTTATATTGCTCACGTTCTTTTTTGTTTCCTTTTCTTGCTAGCTTTTCTTTTCCTTTTGGCTTCTTCTTCTCTTAATGATAGGAAACCGAATCCTTCTCCAATTCTGATTGCTAGGGAACTGTCTCCCTCAAGCCAATGGTCGGCCCACGTTTGCAAAGCCCAAATAAAGCCCTTTTTGTCCAAATTTTATCATAACGTCCATGTTTCATCTCCTAAATCAAATCAAACATAATTTCCACAAATTAGCACAAAATCAATCAAAATATGAGGGAATTAAATAAAATATAATATGACTATTTATAACCTATCAGCTTCTATCATATAACCATTTTTTGTCATGAGGATGGTTGATTGTGCATTATTTAACAAAATTACTTATAAAATTAAAAAAAAAACCACCATAACACAATTATCTTTAAGTACCTTATTATCTCTTAGTGGTAATATCAAAAAATATATTTTTTATATAAATTTAACTATTTAAATAACTTTTTTATTTACATTTTTTAATTGTCCTAGTTGACTATGCATCATCTGAAATACCTTATTTAGCTCTTTCTCTCTTTCTCTCTTTTTTTTTATATAAAATTATATACCTTATTTATCTCTTTCTCTCTTTTTTTTATATAAAATTATTTAGTTCATTTGAATTAAAAGAATTAACGAAAAACCGACAAACTTATTCAGTGAGTTTTAAATAATTTTCCACTTTTAAGTATCCTATGAGTGTATCCATGGGCGGATGTAGCTTGTAACCAGTGGGGGCAAAAAAAATTTAAATTAAAAAAGAAAAATATTTTAGTTTTCTAATTAGCTCCCATCAAAATTTTATTAAAATAATCACTATAAATTATAAACCCCCATAAAATTTAAATTTTAGCTTTTAAGAATTATAAAAACTTATATTTTAATAAAAAATAATGATAGTCCACCACTCAAAATATTTTTTAATTCTAAAAAAATAGGATTAATTCTTCCAATCTCTATAATAATAATAGAGCGAATGTTTTTAGTAATGAAACTCATGAAGAATTATCTTTGGAATCGGATGGAATAAATAATAATTTGGTTGTTTATATAGAAAGTAATAAATTTAATAATATTAATAATGAGTCTATTGCATAATATTTTTAAAATATGAAAATGCGTAGAGAATAATTATAAATGTATTAGTAAATATTTTATATATTCAAAATTTTAGTTTTTCATATTGTATTATTATCTAATTTAGCCCCCGGTAAATTATTTTTCTAGATCCGCCGCTGAGTGTATCCCCTAAATTTTCATAAATTTTAATTGATAATAGATACAAACATCTATCCCCTTCTGCATAGGTTGAAAGTTATTACAGAAACATTAACATTTTATAATAACTTTAATTATGTATTTGTTGGCACTTAACTCAACTTATAAATATGATAATAAAATTTTTACACTATAAGATGCATCACCCTCTTTCTTTCTTCGCTCACTAACTTCTCATTTACTAGTCCTTTTAATTTCTTTTCATTGGAAATACGAGTCGATATTGCTTCTGTAAAGTCCAAAACCAGTTGAATCAACACTTTCGTCATGAAGAATAAAACTTTATGTATAGTAGCTATGGGTACTGTTCACGATCATTATTTACGAGCAGTATTCACGTCGCTATTCATTCAGCACTATTCACAACACTGTTCACTCGGTACTATTCACGACAGTAATTATAAATTTGTCAAGATGCTCACAATGCACTATCCTTAAGACCAATTTCCACTTCTCTAGAAAGATTTTCCAATGCAATAAGGACACAAATAAGGCAGATTAATCTCCAAGATTCAATAACGCTATTGTTGTAAGGTTGCACTCTGAACAATAGTGTAGAACAACGAAAGAAAATTATGATAGAAACATGAAATAGGAGGAGAGGTAATAGAGGTTCTTGTTCTTTGAAGGCATTTTATGTCTCTTTTATGTAGGAAAAGCCTCTATAATCATTTTTCTAATTCAATTTGAATTAGTCACCCACTTTCCTTATTTAATTTGAATTATTCATCTATGCGTCTCACAATTAAAATCAATTTGAATAATTCAAATTACATTTAGATTTGACTTATTCTAATTTATAATTAAATCAAACACATGACCAATTTCATATCAAATATAGAAGTGATTGCATTCACTTCTCTCCAAAGTGGGAAATTAGTATTTGAGAATACCAATAAAATTCCAGCACTTTTTTCCCCTCTTTGCTATCCCATTTGTTTATACCTATCAAATCTACAATCATGTCTGGAATAGGCACCTTGATGGTTTCAGCCTAGCTCCACCAACTCAAACCGTAACCCAGTTCGAGAGCATTGTGTAGTATGTTGGCAAGTCTTCTTTAGCCCTGAGGCTCTTATAAACCATTATGAAACTCATGTAAGAGGAAAAGAGCTCATAAATTTCTCGAAAAACTTCACTCGTGTTCGTAGCCAAGCAAAAATTAAAGCTCATAGAATGTTTGGTTTTGAAATCCCTGGCGAAAACCAACATCTCCATCCTTCATTATTCTCGCTGCCTCCAATTGCCATCTTGAGTACTCATACTAATAATAGATAGGACCAACAAATGAAGCCAGTTCTTATTCTAATCCGGCTTGTACAAAGTTCACCTCCTTCTACTAATGATGGTACCATGATTAATGCTGCCACTGCTAGTGCTACTAGCTAAGCAGCTGAATCAACCTGCAGTTGCTGCTATCCCAAATGAAATTGATTTGAACTTAGATTATCATAAGGAGAATAACAATCCAGCTGCTGGTAGAGATAATGGATCTGTCAACCTTGACTTGACTTTAGGTATTTAAAAGTAAAATTGAGAATTGTGAAGAAGGCAAATGTGCAGTGATTTTCTTCGATTTCTATTATCACAATCAAAATATCAGTGCAATTAGCGATGTTAATTAAAATAAAAAAAGAAAAATCCTAGTTGTATGAATTTGTTGTTCAATGATATTGCTGCTTATTGTCCTATTTTCCTTGTTATTGCTGCTTACTGTTGTTGTCAGTCATGTTACTTTATATTCATTTGTAATATGTTTTAATTTTTCTCTTCGGTTTTTTATTTGTTCCATGGATGATTCTAATTTCATTTGATGGTTAACTCTTTTGTTGATTTTAATCTATTGATTTTCAAACTCATTTAGTCTTGTTGAGAAAGTGATCAAAACTGTTAGATAAAAAATAAACCTTCATATATTTCCTCAGGAACTTTTTATTTAAATTTAGAAAAAAAAGTATAATTTTAACATGACACCTACCATTGGGAAATAGTTGTAAAAGAAAGCTAGGGGTTGGCAAAATTACAAATAAATTAAACAAGCTGAACCGATTTTTTAGAGTCGATCAATTTGGTACAAACTTTGGTCCACCATCAAACCAAACCAACATTGAAAACTATACAAGAATTTGCAGCTTAATCCAGTTCACTTTTTACAAATTGGTTCAGTTTGTTTTGAAAAGTTTATAACCATAACAAAATAGAACTAAAATTAAGAATAAGAAGAAACAACAATATCAAACCGAATTAACTACAATAACACTATTATCTTCAAGTGTTTTTTTTTTTAAATCTTGTTGCCGTCATATCATTTTGTACTTTTTATAAATTAATTTAACTGTTTAAATAAATTTTTCTTTATATTTTTTAATTTTTCTAGTTGATTATGTGTTATCTGAAATGCATCATTTAGTTATTTTGAATAAAAAGAATTAATGAAGAATAACAAACATATTTTGTCAATATTAAATAATATTCTACTTTTAATTGGGTAGAAATGCAATTTCTGAAATGAAAATCTATCTTATAAATTTTCCATAGGGTTGACTGATAATAGATTTGGACATTCAATTCCTTTGCATAGATTGAAAGCTTTTAGAGAAACATTAAGAGTTTATAGTAGCTTACCCATGCATTCGTTAGCATTTAAGCTCAACTTATAAGTATGTTAACCAAATCTAGTCACTATAAAAATGAAATACTAGTTAAGCAATCCAAGAGGGGGTGAATTAGGTTTCTAAAAATTATGAAGAAATTGAATCAAAATGCAATGTAAATATTAAATAAACTTATGCAAATAACAAATAAATCACAACAATCAAAATGTAAAGAGACAGAGGAAAGAGAATCAAACACAAGATTTTTTATATGGTTCGCTAAACCAGCCTACCTCCACATCTTTAAGCTCACCGAGCTTGAGGATTCCACTATCCGAGCCTTACACCTTAAGGCTTCCAAAATCTTTACAATTAAATTCCAAGGTGTCAATCAACCTTTATAATATGGGGTTATCCCAAACCTCTTAACCCAAATGTCTCTTATACTTACAATCCCAAAAAAATGAAGATGACAAAGAGTTTCCTCCGCACAATGTTTGTGTTTATAAATGAAAGCCCAAAATGAAGGAATCACAAAGCACATGAGAGGTTGAATTCTCAGTAACAATGATAAATGTAGAATCTATTTCAATTTGAATTTGATTGAGTCTTTTATAGGTGGAGAAGAAAATTAGTCGTTGTTGACTTTCTGGGTATAATCGGATCGACATTAATTGCTGTCAGATCATCAAATTGACTTCGTCCAAGTTACCATTTTGCTGATTTTGAATTGTTAGATCACCGTTTGGTGTTGTTGGGTTTTTTTTTTTTTTAATTCCAGAGACCTGGAAAACATAATCGGCTAACCATTTGTGCTAAACGATTCACCGGTTGCAAACTATAATTTATTGGTTAGCTGTCATCAGTAAGTGATTTTTCATTTCCAAAGAGTTTGATGTCTAGAATTAGTTAACCATTTTCCAATAAACCGTTCATTGTTATCTTCCAGAAATAGAACTATATGATTTTCCTTATAAAATCGGTTTTCCGTTTCAAAATTAACGGTTATCCATTTTTATCCAAATTTTTAATCTTGTTCAAAAACTTTATACGGCTTTAAGGACTTAACCAATTTTAATATCTCCAACATTTTAACCTAATTTGTTATCATCAAAATCAATATTATAAAAATATGTATGTTAACAAAAATGCATCAATTATGTTATGCCTGACTCCCTCCTTAGCCCAAATAAATTGGCACTCCCTTTCCACGTAATGAGTGTTGGTGGTTTGAGCTTTCCGCATTATGTCATTCTTTAATTTAAGAGTCCTGCCATCAAAGAGATGAAAACATGTTCTTTATGAATATTCACTCACCGAACAACACTAGTCACCCTACATTTGAGGAAGAAAAAAATGGTGATTTGATTGACCTAAATTAAACCGAACCCTACCAAATTTAAAACAGTTTAGCTCGTTTTACATATCGAATTTGTTAAGTAAGAATTGTTTCAAAAAAGGGGAAAAAAAAGAACTGTCAAAATGAAAATTAAATTGGGCTATGTTCTTCAATTTTCTTTGATCACAATCAAATCAAAATTTAACTGGGCAATGTTCTTGTAAGGCTTCAATGTTCATCACCTAAGAATTATAAAAATAGTTGCATTCATGTCAATGTCTCTTGTAACCTGCTATGTTCCCCTTACTATAGTTTCCTCTCATTTTCTTTAATTATATCTCCCTTATGTTGGCCAGGTTCAATTAAAAAGAAGAAAGCAACAATAAATTATTTAAAAGAAAAAAAAATGGTTACTGAAGTTATATTTAATTCAATTTATTCTTTTTAGATGAGCAACTAATTGGACTGTAAATGTGCAAGACTGGACTATAACTTAATTTCACTGGAGGGGGATGGAACTTTGACTATTCAATTCTTTTTTTCTTTTTCTAGATTGTCCATTGAGTGTTGTATGGAACTATAATTTTTCACTATTACTTTTTTTAGTTCTTTTAAATTAAAAGATTTAATAAACGAAACAAAAAATATTATGTTGTGATTTTTAAATAATCTTAACTTTTATTTTTCATATAAATGCAGTAGAAAATCTATTTCTAAAATTTTCATTTAGATTAACTGATAATAAATATGAATATTCAATTCTTCTGCATCTAGATCAAAAGTTGATAGAAACAATAATCTTAATATTTTCTCTATAATGGCACCAGTATATCAAAATCTAGGTTCTTCACTCGACAATAATAAGCGTAAAACTATGCGGCGTTGACTCTTTTTTTTAAAAAAATAAGGGTGTTTAATGAAATTTACCTTATTTCTATGAAATTTATATATTTGGTCTCCTTCAAGTTTTTCCTATTTAATAATATGACCACTTTATATTTATTTTATCTTTAAGATAATCCCGTCGACACAAAATATATATAGTTAAGGAATAATATAAGTATTAGATAGCTCTCCACTTCTAAATTAGCTTTTGAGTAATAAGCTTCTATCATACAGCTAATTCTTGCATTAGTAGGGTTGATTGCGTGTTATTTAAATAATCACTTATTAAAAAAAAATAACTACCATAACACAATTATCTTCAAGTACCTTATTATCTCTTAGTGATACTATCTTATAAGATTTTTTTTTTTTATATTTAGCTATTTAAATAAATTTTTCTTTACATTTTTAACAATTTTAGTTGACTGTGCATTATCTGGAATGACTTCTTTGGCTTTCTCTCTCTTTGTGTCTCTCTCTTATATAACCTTATTTAGTTTTGTATTAAATAATTAATAAAAAATGACAAACTTGTTCAGTGAGTTTTAAATAATTTTCCACTTTTACTTATCATAAAAATGCAATATTTAAAATGAAAACCTATCCCATAAATTTTTCATCAAGAGTTTAATTGATAATAGCAACATTCTATCCTTCGGCATAGATTGAAAGTTGTTAGAGAAACGTTAAGATTCTATAATAACTTAGCAATGCATCCATTGGCGCTTAACTTATAAATATGGTAATAACATCTGTACACTATAAAATACATCACCTTCTTTCCTTCTTCAGCTACCACATTTGCTAGTCCATTTAATTTCTTGCTTTCTTTTCTCCCTTTTTTTCCCCCTCTTTGCCATCCGCTTTGCTTATACCCACCAAATCCACAATCATGTTTGGCAAAGGAAACCAGGATGGTTTCAGCCTAGCTCCACCGACTCGTCATTCAAACCCTAACCCACTTCAAGAGCATTGTGTAGTATGTCAAAGAGTCTTCTCTAGCTCTACTGCTCCTATAAACCACTATCAAACTCACGTTGGAGGAAACCTCCGAGGTTCGGTTCGCCTGGCAAGCGAACCCCCTTAAGGGGCTCGACTTGGTTTGCTCCCAAGTTCGAGTCCCAGGGAAGTCTTCCTCGGGGGCCAGCTCCCTTCGCCCCCAGGAGCGAGTCCGGATATAGTCGGATCCCAATGTGGATTTCGGACACCGGGCGGTCTAGACCAAAAAAAAAACTCACGTTGGAGGAGAAGAGCTTATGAATTTTCAGAACGACTTCGTTCGTGTTCAGAACCAAGCAGCTTTTGAAGCTTGAAGGATGTTTAGTTTTGATATCCCTAACCAAAACCAATATCTTCATCCTCAATCATTCTCGCTGCCACCAATTGCCATTTTGAGTACTCATACTAATAATATACGGACCAGCAGATGAATCCAGTTGTTATTCCAGTCCCGCACATACAAAATTTAGATCCTCCTACTAATGATGGTACCATGATCACTGCCGCTAGTGCTAATGCTTTTATTGCTAATCAGCTGGATCAACCTGTAGCCCAAATGAAATTGATCTGAACTCGGATTATGATAAAGAAAATGACAACCCAACTGCTTGTACAGATGATGGATCTATCAATCTTGACTTGACTTTAGGTCTTTAAAAGTAACATTGAAGATTGTGAAGATGGTGGATGTGCACTGATGCTCTTCAAATTTCTATTATTGGAATCAAAATATTAGTGCAATTCAAGAAGCTAATTAAAAATAAAGAAAGATCCGAGTCGTATCAGTTTGTTGTTCTGGAGTCAATGTTGTTATTGTCCTTGTTAGTGTTGTTTAATGTTGTTGTTAAGTGTTGTTGTTAGTGTTGTTACTTTATAGTCATTTGTAATATGTTTTAATTTTTCTCTTCGGTTTTTTATTTGTTCTATGGATGATTGTGATTTGATTCAATTATTAACTCTTTTGTTTATTTTAATCTATTGATTTTCATACTCTTTTTGTCCTGTTGAGCCAGGGAACAAAACTATTAATTCAAATAAACAGAGATCTTGGCATTTCACATATTTCCTTAGGATTTTTTTTTCGTCTGTAGGAAAAAAATATATTTTAACATGACATATTCCGTTGGGACATAGTTATAAAAGAAAGCTAAGGGTTGGCAAATATTTCTTGCGAAATAAATAAGCTGGACTGATAGTTTTGGCCATCAGTTCACTTTGATTCCAATTTTGGTTCCAATAAACAGAGATCAATTTGGTACGGACTGTGGTTGACTATCAAACCAAACCGACATTAAGAATTATACAAAAATTTGCAGCTTAATCCAGTTCAATTTGCAGCCAAAACCGAATTAACGATGACAACAAAGAGAAGCAACACTAATAAACCAAGCTAACTACCGTAACGCCATTATCATCATGCGCATTATTATCTTTTAGTGGTAATATAATTTCGTATTTTTATAATTAAATTAATTTAACTATTTAAATCATTTTTTTCTTTATATTTTAAATGTTTTAATTGACTGTGTGTTATTTGAAACACCTTGTTTAATTATTTTGAATTAAAAGAATTAATGAAGAAACAATAAACCTATATAGTGAATATTAAATAATTTTCTACTTTTAGTTTTGTATAAATGTAGTATTTGAAATGAAAATCTATCATCTAATTCATCATAAAGGTGAACTGATAATATATAGATATGAACATATGATTTTTGCATAGATTGAAAGTTATTAGAGAAACATTAGGGATTTATTATAACTTAGCTATGCATTCATTGTCATTTAACTTCAACTTATAAGTACAAGTGTCCGGCTATGTTGCAACTGTGGTACCGTACCACAGTTGCAATCAGCCGTTGGATTCACTTGGATGGAGGGGTCCAACAGTGGATCCAAGTGAATCCAACGACTGGTTGCAACTGTGGCACGGTGCCACAGTTGCAACTTATATATCCTGAAATACAAGTGTGTGCAACCCAAGAGGGGGGGTGAATTGGGATTTTAAAAATTATGCTAAGCAAATCACACACCAATAAATTGAAGCAAGCATAATAATAAAGGAGTAAGGGAAGAGAAAACAAACACGAGGATTTTTACGTGGTTTGGCTATCCCCGCCTACGTCCATGCCTCCAAGCACACCGGGCTTGAGGATTTCACTATCCAAGCCTCCCAAGGCTTCAAATGTTTACAATTGACTTTCAAGGTGTCAATGAACCTTTACAACAAGAGATTATATCCCCAATCTCTTCACCCCAAGTGTTTCCCACTTGAACACTCACAATTTGAAGATAAATGAATGTTACAACAATAAAACTCTCTTCAAGAGTGGATAAATAAATTATAGCTCAATGATGACTCAATGAATGATGATTTACAAAATGGATGCTCAATATATGTTTTATATACTTGTTTTGGCTTGCTAGAGTTGTTAAAATGAAGTTGGAATTGAATTTTTATAGTTAAACCCGAAAAACTAGCCGTTATAGACAAATTCCAGTACGTATTGATTTAAACTAGCCAGGAATGAGCGATGATATTCTGGTTATTTTTTAATCTTGCTACAATAATACTGTTCACAAAATTATAGTTTTACCCTAAAACTTTCTGTAATTATATTATGGCTCAGAAAGTCATAAAACTTTTCAAATAGGTCCAATTTGGACATCAAATGTTTGAATTACATTCGGGTCCTCTAACTTTCATAAATTATAGTATGGCCCAAATTGTTTCAAACCTTTACAAATAAGTCCAAATTCGAATTTATAAATAATACTTATCATTCCCAAAACTTTTTGAAATTATGCAATGGCCCAACATGTAATAATACTTTTCATAAAAGTCCTTTTAAGTTTTAACATAATCAACATAAATGTTAAAATTGTCAAAACCTTTCACTTAGACCCTCAATCTTTTATAAGTTACAATATGGCCCAAAACGTTTCAAATCTTTGCAAATAGGTTTAAATTCAAATTCAAAATAATATTTATTAAAATCAAAGATTGTAAAACATTTTCATTTTAATCCAAATTACTCAAATTCACAAAATACTTTTATCTTAAGAATAAAATATTTTGGTTTATGAAAAGTAAGAATAAAATATTTTGGTTTATCTCAAATTCTAAATCATGCATCAATTAAATCATACCGGCTTTACAAGAAAATGTCGCAATAATTTATCCGTTGAGCTTTAAACTTCATTCTTGATTTCGCCGTTGTCCGTTGAGTGTCTTGAGCTTGATTTCACTTGATTCACTTGCATAAATATTATCCTTCAAAAACTAGTGAACTTGTGAAATACAATATTTATTAAATCACTTAAGACACATGTTTGTTATCATCAAAATTACATAATGTGTAGCCTTTTAGGCTAACATATCCATTATGAAATACAAGTGTGCAAACCAAGAGGGGGGGTGAATTGGTGTTTTAAAAATTATCCTAATCAAATCACACAACAATCCAATCTAATGTCTTAATAAAATTAAAAACAATAAATTCAATGAAAGCACAATAATAAATGAGTAAGAGAGAAGAAAGCAAACTCAAGGATTTTTATGTGCTTCGGCTATCCCCACCTACGTCCACGACTCCAAGCAACTCAAGCTTGAGGATTTCACTATCCAAGCCTTCCAAGGCTTCAAAAGCTTACAATTGACTTCCAAGGTGTCAATAAACCTTTACAACAAAGAGATTATGTCCCAATTTCTTCACTCAAGTGTCTCACACACTTAAACACTCACAAATTTGATGAAGAATTGAAAATTACAACAAAAACTCTCTCAAAGAGTAGATATACAAAATGAAGAACAAAGATGATTCAATATTTGATGATCAACAAAATGAGAGCTCAATATATGTTGTGTGCCTTTTGTTTTTGCTTGTTAGGATTACAAAAAATGAATTGGATTTGAGTTTATATAGTTTGAGCTTAAAAACTAGCCGTTATGCACTTTTTTGTCATAACCGGCTTACCGTTTATGGTATCTGGTTAGCTGCTTTTATGTTACTATTAAGGTAAAAATTTAAATTTTAGAATATCCGGCATGTCGCTTGCGATAACCGGATAACTGTTTATGCTCCAGAAGCTTACTACCCAACAACCGGATAGCCGTTTTCCATCTGGAGAGTTTCTGCCCAATATCCGGCTAGCCGCTTGTCATATATCAGGTTGGCTGCTTGGCACTTCTTGCTACTTCTAAAATTACAGTTTGGCCTCAAAACTTTTTATAACTGTACCATGGCCCAAAATGTTATAAAACTTTAGAAATAGGTCCAATTTTAAAATTTCTAAATAATACTCGTTAATCTCAAACTTTTAAAAATTATGAAATGGCCCAAAATACTATGACACTTTTCAAATAAGTCATTCTCCAGAATTTCAAACAATACTTGTTGATTTTAAAGTTTTCAAAACTCTTTCAATTAAACCATAAACTTGAAAAACAACCAATTTCATAAAATCATTTTTCTATTAAATATAAAACCTTTATAATGTGAAAATAATGATTTATTTAAAATGTATAAACAATAATTTGAGCTTTTAAAAACTTAATCATTCTTAATCTTATTTGTTATCATCAAAATCAACAATATGGAAACATATATGTTAACAATCTCCTCTTTTTTTATGATGACAAATCTTTCATGTTTTTAAAAAATAATTCCACAAATTGCTCCCCCTAAATGTAAACTCCCTTTACAATTTGAGCTTAAAGGATTAATCATTCTTAATCTTGTTTGTTATCATCAAAATTAACATTATGGAAACATATATGTTAAACATTCTCCCCCTTTTTGATGATGAGAAACCTTTCATGTATTTAAAAAATGATTCCATAAATACTCCTCCTAAATGTAAGCTTCTCTTACAATTTAGCTAAATTAACAAATTTAAATACAAGTATTCTTCTTTCCTTTCATCATAAAAAAGAAAACTTAGTGAAAAAGAAAAAAATAGTAAATTTTTGTATAAATTTAAAATATGTATTTTTCTCTCCCTTCATCATAAAAAAGAAAATTTAAAGGAAAAGAATAAAAGGAGTAAATTTGTTACCCATGTTGTCCAAGTAGAAATTTTGACACATTCTACCCCTAACAACAAGCATTATCTCAAATACAAGTTTTAGTAATATCACTCCTAAATTATCATCATCACATAATCCATCAACCATAAAATGATCATGAATCATGATTCCATCAATTATCAAATCAACAACTCAAAACATAAAATCATCATATAAAAATCATGTAATCAAATCATCATATCTCAAAATCATCACCATAAGCACATATCAATCATAAAAAGAATGCTCAAAGTGCATGTTATTCTCCTCCTTTTGAAAACACCAAAAAGATATATTACTTTGTCTCCCCCTTTGGACAATAAAAAAGTTCAGAATGCATATTATCTAAAATCATATTGTATGCTCCCCTTAAATATATGGCCAATTTAAAAATTTAACCAAAATGATTTTATCCAAAAACATATCATATTTATCTCCCCTTTCATCATAAAAAAAGAAAAGATAGATAGATGCAATCGAAATAAGATGAAGATATTACTCATTTTGTGCGAGCAACAATTTCGGCAAAGTCTCCCCTTAAAAATAAAGAAATCCTCAAATATACAACATGGTTAAAAACACTTTGAAATACAAGTGTGCAACCCAAGAAGGGGGGTGAATTGGTATTTTAAAAAATATCATAATCAAACCACACAACAATCCAATCTAATGCCTTAATAAATTCGAAAACAATAAATTTAATGAAAGCACAATAATAAATAAGGGAAGAGAAAAACAAACTCAAGGATTTTTACGTGGTTCGGCTATCCCCGCCTACGTCCACGCCTCCAAGTTCACTGGACTTGAGGATTTCACTAAGCCGACTTCTAAGGTGTCGATGGACCTTTACAACAAGAGATTATCCCCAATCTCTTAACCCAAGTATATCCCAACACTTACAATCTCTCAACTTGATTTTACAAAAAAGATTACAAATGAATTTCTCTCACACAGTTTGTTTGATCACAAATGAAAGCTCAATGTATGAATAAATGAGATGAATACAAGAATTTAAAGCTCAATGAAAGTTTGTATACTCAATGATAATCGTTAGAAAACTTGTTATTTGAATTTGATTGAGCTTATTTATAGTTGGAGCTGAAAAACTAGCCGTTATTGACTTTCTACCAGAAAACGGATCGCCGTTAACCATTAACAGTTAACCGTTTGCGCTGGTCAAAGTTACTGTTGGGCTGAATTTCAAATAAACGGTTAACCGTTAGTCACTATCGGTTCACCGTTAATTTCCAGAGACCTGCAAAATAAATTTGGCTTAACTGTTCTTACTAAACGGTTTAAGATTAGCAAACTGAAAATAATCGGTTCACCGTTTTCCGTAAACGGTTCAATGTTAATTTCTAGAGACCTGCAAAATAAATTTGGCTTAACCGTTCTTACTAAACGGTTCAAGATTAGCAATCTGGAAATAATCGATTCACCGTTTTCCGTAAACAGTGCAATGTTAATTTCTGGAGACCTGCAAAATAAATTTGGTTTAACCGAGCTTACTAAACGGTTCAAGATTAGCAATCTGGAAATAATTGGTTATCCGTTTTAAATAAACGGTTAGCCGTTTGCTACGATGAATGCTACAGTGAACTATTTACCAAAAATTACAGTTTTTTCCCAAAACTTTCTATAACTGTACTATGACCCAAAACGTTATAAAACTTTACAGATATGTCCAATTTCAAGATTTCTAAAATAATATTTGTTAATCCCAAACTTTCTAAAATTATAAAATTACCCAAAATACTATAACACTTTTCAAATAAGTCCTTCTCCATAATTTCAAGCAATACTTGTTGATTTTTAAGTTTTCAAAACACTTTCAATTAAACCATAAACTTGAAAAAACAACCAATTTCATAAAATCATTTTTTCATTTAATATAAAACCTTTATAATGTGAAAATAATGATTTATTTAAAATGTATAAAAAATAATTTAAGCTTTTAAAAACTTAATCATTCTTAATCTTATTTGTTATCATCAAAATCAACAATATGTAAACATATATGTTAACAATCTCCCCTTTTTTGATAATGAAAAATCTTTCATGTTTTTAAAGAATGATTCAAAAATTACTCCCCCTAAATGTAAGATCCCCTTACAATTTGAGCTTAAAAGATTAATCATTCTTAATCTTGTTTGTTATCATCAAAATCAATATTATGAAAACATATATGTTAACACACTTCTATATAAGCTTAAACAATTATAACAACCCAACAACTCCATCAATTCATCAAGCCAACACATATAATCATCAATCATCAAAATCATCAAGAAATTAATTTTAATATTATTAATAACATGATTAGAGATATTAATAAATTTCATCAAAAATTACAATGTAATCATCAAAGCACATTCTTTATCAACAAAACTTAAATAAAACGTAAGTACACAATGGCAATATATAGATCATCAAAATCAACATAGCTAATAAGAAAAGCCATCATTATGAGCTAAAGAACAAGTGATTAAATCCATTATTACAAATGCTCACATAGGCTAATTTAATGAATGATGATATAATACAATAAATGACATATGAATTCACACATGCATAGGTGATGAACAAATAAGGAAGATGAATAAATGACATGAAATATGATGATAGACAATTAAAAAAGATGAAATCAAAGATAATATAATTTTCAAAATCAAACAAAGGCATCATGACAAGTTGACATGCTACCATCATATATATCTATCCATGCATCATGATTATACACAATAATAATTCAATTATGTAAACATACAAGTATACTTTCACAAATTCAAGCTACTATCCATTTTTCATGATTCACTCAACATAATAAATGGGCAAGATAAATTTATCCACATCATGTTAATGCACTTAATGTTATGAAGAAATATGAAATACTTACTAAGATTAAGTGACAATCACTTATAATCAATAAGGCAATAATTGTTACCAAAACAATTAAATCATCTTGCCTCATTATTGTTGCTTAGACCATGATCAAGTGATTATCCTCACAAGCTTCATCAAGGAACTCTCTACCATTCCTTGACTGTGGTACCTACAAAGAAATCATTCACGTTGTGCCTTTTGGTACCCAAATACTCTTGGGTCCTTGAGTGTTAGCAATGGTTCCTTTTGAAACCCAAATATATTTGACTCCATAATATACATTTTTCTTAACGAAACATCTAAAACTCATATGACCATTTTGATTGCAATAATGACAAACAATTTTATGATCACTTGTGGAGGTTTCCTTAACAAAATAATTCTTATAATATTTTTTTTTAAAGTTAGGCTTGTATCCAAGTCCTCCTTTATCAAACACACATTTTTTAGTGCTTAATAATTTTTCTAAGTTCTTTTGACCACTTGTGAATTTTAACACAATTTCATTGAGCTCATTACTCTTTTTCTTAAGTACTTCATTTTCTTTTATCAATTCATCAATATGTGATCTCTTATGCTCATATGAAGTGCTTTGTTTACATGTAAATGATGCACTCTTATCATGTAACATTTCATTATCTAATTTCAATTTTTTGATCTTTTCATTTAATGAAACATTGTATTTTTACAGGACATCTTTTTCATTCTTCAAGTCATCTACATCTGATTTTAAATGCTCATGTGAAGTGCTAAGTTTCTCATTTGATAATGCAACTTTATCATGCAATGTTTTATTATCTAATTCTAAGCATGTAACCTTTGTACTTAGAGATCCATTTTTATTTGTGAGCTTTATAATTTTCCTTTTAAGACATGCATTCTTTTTACCAATTTTCATCAACTCATCATGCAATTCTTTAAAAGCGTCATGTAATTCATCATAAGTAAGAAGATCACTTATCTCATCAAGTTCATCATCTGATTCATCTCCAATTGCCATAAGTGCCAAATTTGACACTTCATGAGATTCATCCTCATTTATAGTCTCCTCATACACAACTTCAAGTCTTCTCCAAATTTCATAAGCATTAAAACAATTTAAAACTCTATGAAATTCTTTTTTATCTAAAGCACAAAATAAAGCATTCATAGCTTTGGAATTTAAAGACATCATTTTCCTATTCAACTCACTTAAAACATTATTCTTAAGAATAAATGAACAATCACAAACTATTTTCCATATTTCATAATCTAAGGCTTGTAAAAATACTCTCATCATAGTTTTCCAATACGGGTAATCGTTTCTATCAAAATATGGTGGTCTAGTGGTGGATTGGCTTTCCATGAAGGTTGAGCTAATTTGGATTGCTATTGATCTTTAACTCTAGACGGTTAAGTCTATACAAGAGCACCTCGCTCTGATACCAATTGAAATACAGGTGTGCAACCCAAGAGGGGGAGTGAATTGGTGTTTTAAAAATTATCCTAATCAAATCACACAACAATCCAATCTAATGCCTTAATAAAATTAAAAACAATAAATTCAATGAAAGCACAATAATAAATGAGTAAGAGAGGAGAAAGCAAACTCAAGGATTTTTACGTGGTTCGGCTATCCCCGCCTACGTCCACGTTTCCAAGCAACCCAAGCTTGAGGATTTTACTATCCAAGTCTTTCAAGGCTTCAAACGCTTACAATTGACTTCCAAGGTGTCAATGAACCTTTTAACAAAGAGATTATGTCCCAATCTCTTCACTCAAGTGTCTCACACACTTAAACACTCACAAATTTGATGAGGAATTGAAAATTACAACAAAAACTTTCTCAAAGAGTAGATATACAAAATGAAGAACAAAGATGATTCAATATTTGATGATAAAAAAAAATGAGAGCTCAATATATGTTGTGTGCCTTTTGTTTTTGCTTGCTAGGATTACCAAAAATGAATTGGATTTGAGTTTATATAGTTTGAGCTCAAAAATTAGCCGTTATGCACTTTTTGGTCATAACTGGCTTACTGTTTATGGTATCCGGTTAGCCGCTTTTATGTTACCGTTAAGGCAAAAATTTAAATTTTAGAATATCCGGCATGTCGCTTGCGATAACCGAATAATGGTTTATCTCAGGAAACACTTCGATAACGGATAATGCTACGAAATTCGGATAGCCGTTTTCCATCCGGAGAGTTTCTGCCCAATATCCGGCTAGCCGCTTGTCATATCCGGTTAGCCGCTTGCTACAGTAACCGCTACAGTGAATTATTTTCTAAAATTACAGTTTGGCCTCAAAATTTTTTATAACTGTACCATGACCCAAAATGTTATAAAACTTTACAAATAGGTCCAATTTTAAAATTTTCAAATAATACTCGTTAATCCCAAACTTTCAAAAATTATGAAATAGCCCAAAACACTATGACACTTTTCAAATAAGTCATTCTCCAGAATTTCAAGCAATACTTGTTGATTTTAAAGTTTTCAAAATTTTTTTAATTAAACCATAAACTTGAAAAACAACCAATTTCATAAAATCATTTTTCTATTAAATATAAAACCTTTATAATGTGAAAATAATGATTTATTTAAAATGTATAAAAAATAATTTGAGCTTTTAATAACCTAATCATTCTTAATCTTATTTGTTATCATCAAAATCAACAATATGGAAACATATATGTTAACACATTATAGACTGGATCAACTTTATTTTGATTACCCCTCATTAGCCCAAATAGATAGGCTATCTCATTCCTCACGAAGAGTTTTGCCATTTTGAACATCCCTACAACTCAATTTTCTTTATGTGGAGAGTGCTGTCAACCTCAGATAGAAACTTGTTCTCCATGAATATTCACCTTGCGTTTTAAGGAAGGGGAAAAGAAAAAAAAAAGTAATTTGATTAATCGAAATGAATCACCCGGTCCAGACGAATTTTAAAATCTGTTCTGTTCGATTAACATATTTCGTTAGTTGATTATTAGTTCAGCACTTAAGATTTGCTAATACTGATGGGGAAAAAAAAAAAAGAAAAAGCGAACTATCGAAATGAGAGTGGCTCGAGCTAGAAACGAGAGTTAGTTTGACTGGTTGAAACGAGAGTTAGTTTGACTGGTTGAAACGACCTACCCCATACCCCCAGGACGAGTCTATCTAATCTCGCCTAACTGAATAAATAATAATTCTAATATCTAAGAAATTCTATCGAAAATTCGGCAGAGTCTCTCCTATAAATATAATATGCCAAAGTCCGCAATTTATAAAAATTAACACTCCCAAAATAATTCCAAATTCAACAAACACCCACTACCAACTTCCTTAACCAACTTACCAAATACCATCTAAATATTATATTATAAAATACAGTAAAATATTCTTAATCACAAATATGAAATAAATTATACAGTCCAAAAGATTCTAATAAAATATCTACAATTCCTAGCACCATCATGTAGCCCGAATATCAATCTAACAAATGTTGCTGGGTCGACTGATATACCTGCAAGTCTCCTAAGAGGGGGGAAAATATAATAAAAACGAGATGAGTATAAAACTCAGTAAGCTCAATGAGTGGATAATAGTTCTTTTTTTTTAAATAAATAATTTAAAAAAATACTTTAATCTTTCTTAAAACAATCTCATTAGAATACCAAAAGAACTTTAATAACTCATTTAATTCAAATCATGCACTAGAATAATAATATTACATAAATCTGTATAAACTCAATGAAATCATAATACTAATAACATCAAATACGGAATACTGAAAACTATCACCAAACAAGTACCCAGGGGAATAATCTCATCATATTCGGACCTCGACGGACGGACAATCAGGGAACCATCATGTCCCAGAGCTACACGGATAGACGGAGAAAATATCATCTCATCTGTAATCTCAATATCTGTCTGTATCTCAACATCTATATCTCTGTAATCATTATACTGCATGCATAAGCCCCCAAAAGGTAAAAGCGCCCAAACACACGGCTCAAAGCCTCTATGTGTGTTCAGACGGGCCCTAAAGGACTCTCATCTCATCTCATCTCATCTTATTTCATCTGTATCACTATATTTGGAGGGAAAGGGTACTGTCTAATGATTTCAAAAATAATATTTATACTCAAAATCATAAACATATAATCACATCTGAATTTCATTTCTTCTCCATGAAACATATCTCAAATCCACTTAATTCTCTTTAAAACTATTACCATGTATTTACTCGAAAACAACAATAAAATCATTAATTAAACTCATTGCAGTAATAATAAATATCAGCACATAAATAAAAATTCATTCTTTTGGAAATCATTAAATCAAAGCACTAAATACTCATTTATCAAAACATGATGTACTGTATCGTAAAATCAAAAAATACTATGAAAATAGGTTTTGTATATTCTACTCACGCTGATGATGTCCAGACTCGGTATCAACAACGTCTGCAAATTGATTCTCGTTTGTGGATCCTCCTATTTCAAGTAAACGACGTAATTATTCTCCGTAATATGAAATACAACTAATTTTACATAATAAATCTTGAATCGAATATTTATCCGTAATAAACTATTCCTGTATGAATAAAATTACCAAAGTTACCGAAATACCCCTGTATGCTAAAATGCCCAAAATGCCCCCAACATTAATATTAACCAAATTACCGTCGAATCGAATTTACGAAATTACTCTCGAAATTTGAAATTACTGAAATGTCCTTAATAATTTAAATTACTGAATTACCCTCGAAATGTCAAATTACCTCACTGCCCTAATAAAAAATTACCAAATTATCCATAATTTTTTAGAAATAACAAATTTACCCCCAAAGCTTTGTGAAATTACCGAATTGCCCTTCACCGGTCAACGGTGACCGGACTTCAATCAACGGCGACGGGAAGCTCAAGTATGATATTTCAAACCTCGGTGAGTCCAACGGTGCCAGCTGTGGCCTCCCACGGGCGGTGACGGCGTCGGATCGAATCTTCAAAGTCGCGAGTTTTTCGGCAGTCATTCACGGCGAATGCGGCGTCCCCAGTGGTTGTGGTCAGTCGGAAATGAATGCTGGGGAGCTGAGGAACAAGATTCAGGCGGTGCCGTAGCCTAACTCCTACGAGATCAACGGCGGTGAAAACGGGTCTTGGCTGTGAATTTGCGAGCTCGATCACCGGCGTTCTAGTAGGTTTCCGGTAGGGATGTGACCGGCGTCTCACAAACTTCAGATCGATACCAAGCACGGCTGGAACGGTGGCCGGAAACAGAAGATGTGGCTGGGTTAAAACGCGGGGTCGGATCCGGTCAAAGGGGTCAAACCCGGTTTCTCTCTCTCGCTCTCTCCTTCTCAATTTATAAAACCGACAACCCCTTTTTTTTTTTCTTTTTTTTACACAAAATACAAATTAAATGAATACCGGACCCGTGACGGAAATAAAAATTCGGTTACCCGAACTTTTAATCGCGCTTAATATGTCTCGATTTAACATCGTGACAATTTTAAAATAATCCATACGCGATATATTTAATAAACATATAACCTTTAACCACCTTCACCCACAATGTCGGAAAAATCGAGTCGCATCAATTTCGCCAAAAAAAAATTCATAACAAGTCCAACAAATTTTAAAATTAGTATCGAAGGGGAAAAATAAAGTTACGCACTTAATTAAGATAATTGAAGTGCATATGTTACACTGGTGTTGACTAGACCATGCAGTAACCGTAGGTGACAAATGGAGCTCATTTGCAAGCTGATATCTTGTGACTGAGAGATAGTTAATGATTGATTTAGGATTCACTAAAACTCTTGTAATCTCCTCTTGCGATATAGTACAATTTATGCAAATAAAGAGAGTTTTTTATGCTTGTTCTCGAGACAAGAACATGTGTACTTTTTACTTTGTTAGTTCTCTGCATTGGTTTTAACATTTTCCATACTAATTTTTCATTTTCCGACAATTTCTGTTCATTCATTTGAAATTGATTGATTAGTCTTGATAGTTTTATTAAGATTGGTTGATCTTTGGCTTGATCAATCACTTTGATAAAGTGTTTTCAACTAATTTGTTGTTCAACTTGTATTTTTTTTGAATTACATGAGACTAATGCTCATATTACAACTCACATTATATGAGATTTACAACTAATATTTACAATTAGACAATTACTGGGACTAGTTTACATTAATTCTTATATAGCACGCCCAGATTTTACCCTCTCTAATATTCGAGGGGTGTCTACTCCATTCACATTTTGAAAGGGAGAAGACTGCCTTCACTTAATAATTAAGGAAGGAAATAAACTCCTACATGCGTCGTGGGGGCTCGAACCGCTGCACTCACGGGGGCTCGAACCGCTGCACTCACAGTTGTAAGTGCAGGGTTCTGGCCACTGGGCTAAGGCCCAATGGTTAACTTGTGTTTTTATAAACGTGTAAGGTTGAGATTTTTAAAAAAAATCAAATTAAACCTTATAAAGAGATCAGAATCCAAATACCATACTTAAAATTGTGATATTAGATTAACAGTAATGGCGCATTACAAATCAAGGAGCTATGCATACGTTTTGTAATAATTGACATTTTATATTATCTTACATTAATGAATGAATGACACTTCTTGTGCCATATCGTCTGAAATCCATGTCGTGTATCCCAATTTCATAATTATATAATTACTCTTACATTAAAGAGCAATAATGATGCCGCATCCACCAATGAATTGTGGTTGAATGTGTGTCAAAAGAGTTTTAGGAATTTAAATTAGACACCTAGAATAACATTTTCTTTACCGCTAATTAACCTTAACTAAACTAATGTAATTTATTACGGAAGTCAATACAGTTGGTAATTATATTACTTAAAATTCCGAGATACGTATGTGCTATTATTGACCTGTGCAATTTATTTGAAGTCGTTGCATTTACCATGAATTAATGTTACCATAGTCAAAATGATTCTTCTTTTCATTTATGGTAAGATATCTCATGACTAGATACCAGATATGAAAAAATTTAATAACATTGAAATTATAAGAATGCAGATGTAATATTCTTCATGTCATTTCCTTAATCTACTCATGAAAATTTATGATAAATGTTGGTTTTCTACTAAAAGAACAATTAAAAAAAAGAAATACAAAATTAAAATGGGAAAGTTCATAACAATTTTTCTATATTAATCAAAGTGAAGAAACAGAATACCAAAAAGAACAATTAGAATAATAAGACTTCAGAGATAGGAGGAAAAAAAAAAGTTGAAGATATTAATTTCTGATGAATTTCTATTTTTTTTTCATATATATCTCCCGTGCTTTCCATGAGAAATTGCATGATTGAGTAATTGTAATTCGTAATGTCATTATGCACGTGCATTATTGCCTGAGATATCAAATCCAACTTAGGCTTTAGCACATAGATTCTTCACTAAAAAAACAACTAGCATTTCCAAATGTGGTCACTTTATTTAGCCCTCTTCCCCAAATTAGCTGTTATTTACTTGACTTTTATAGTGACAAAAAAATAATTAGCATTAAAGCATTGAAACATTTTCTTAAGAATGCCAAAAAAATTTCTTTATAGAACTATTAAACACCTGGCAGCAGCGTTTAATGCTCCCTACGCAAAGGCATCAAATTACAAGAAGCAATTTGCCTATAAGTTCCTAGCAGCTTAAGCCATTCATGCATGTTTCTCTTTTGCTTTCTTTTGCAAGCAATAAACTCTTTCATCTTCAGTTTCAATAGCTCATTAAAATTAATTTCTTAGACATGGCTGGCTTTGGTTGGAACATGAGGCAAGGCAGCGTGCATGAATTACTGGATAATAATCACGCCCTGAAATGCCCTTTTCCTAAAACACAACAACAACAGATCGCTTGTCGAATTTGTAACGAAGTGTTTTTAAGCACACATTCTCTCATAAACCATATTGAAACTCACATGGTTAACAATGAAACTGCTGCCGCCAGAAGGCAAAATGAACTCATCAACCAATTTGCCACAAACCCTAATTTTTATAACAATTTTACTTTACAAACTCCACCGCCACCAACTCAACCACCAATTCATTCCGGCCGTATTGCACAAGAAATTATTAGGAACCCTTTTCTCTTCTCCAATCCTCGAAGCCTTCTGAATCATCAGCGGCCATGGCCAGTGCCTCCAACAAATCTTTCAAGGAAAAACTTGGTGTTTGGGCCACAGCTCCAGCCTCATAGTGTTTTGGGGCAACAGACAGTTCGGATGCAGCAGGAACTTTCTAGCAGTAGCAGTGATCGATTCACTAAGCCGTTGATTGATCAGTTGCAGAAAAAGATCCCAGCTGTTGAAAGATACGGTGATGGCAACAATAGGGTTTTTGGTTCAGAGATGCTAGATTTGACATTGAAGCTGTGAAGCCAAAACCAATTTAAGCCTGGCTTTTTAATCTTAGTAATTAATATTTATCTATTGCTTGGAACAAAAATACAGAAGATAGAAAGACAAAGATTACTTAGTTCGTCATGGTGTTGTAATTCAGTTTTGCTTATTATGGAATAGAGAATCGGCGTGAGTTTATTTATTTCTTATTATTGTGATGATGATGATGATGATGATGATGATGATGATGTTTTTGCTTGTAAGTTTTATTAGTCTGTGCCAATGTGCTTTCATTTGAATTTAAGAGGAATTTGAAGTTATGGAAGACACTAAGACAGATGAATTCTACGCGGATCATCACAGCAAAGCCTGTAATTTTGATTTTGATAAATGAAAACAATGCAAATTTGGAAGCTACATTCTTTAAGTTTTATGAAAGTAGTATTATATATATATATAAGCATTGCAATTTTATTCTTCTAAGTTCAATTTAGTTAATTTTGGAATGTAACTTCTCGGTAATTATATCTCAAGTTGCCTTCTTCGCGAACTTTACAATTTTAGGTTTTTATGTCGCCATCTTTTTTCTTTTGTAGTTTGCCCATCTAATTTAAATTAAACGTGTCATTTGGATGCAAGTATCTCCATGGCAAAAATTACAAAAGAATGCTCATTTATATAGAAAAATTGGGGGTATTAATAGATTGTGAATAAAACCCTTTAAAACTAACAACTTCGTATATATAAGTTAAATTAGAATCTCTGGTTGTCGGTGCTATCTAATTTAGTTGGGAAAATCTCTTGTATAAAAGGAAGAGGCCTAGAATTAGAAATTCCTCATTCTGTCAAGCTTTCCCCCCGCCCCCCACAAAAAAAAAAAAAAAAAAACAAGGTTAAAGATAAGAATAATTTTTGATGAATTTTTAGTGTAAATATCATGATTTCTTCAATAAAATTGGTTAACTGATTATTAATTACCATTTATAATATCAATATATACTTGCCTTAGTGCCTGTGATAGCAATCCAATCTTTAGCCTTAGCGCATAGATTCTCGAATAAAAGCACAGTTATACCTTCCAAGTATTCTCAATCAGATCCCGTTCTTTCTTTTAACTTCCTTTTTTCAACTTGTTACAATTATACAGATATACAATTTAAAAGTTGATAGAACTCTAGATACAATATACTTATAATATAATTTAGAGACCTATGGAATATTAACTCGAAAATCTATTCCCAAATAAACGGGAGAAATTAGGTATACCTTTAATCTATTTTTTCAGAATAGAGAATAAAATGCTCCACACCTTTGAAAATTTTGATCAGGGCAGGAGTTACTATTAGACAACTGGGCTTGGAGCTGGTGGCTGGGTCCCCTTCTTAAGTCAGCGATTATAAATGCGTATATATGAGAAAAATTAATTATACATTAAATCAGTCAAACATTTTCTTAGGAATGCCAGAAAAATTCTTCCAGAAACAGTAAATACTTAACAGCAAGAATTAATACTTCCTATGGAAACGCATCATTTACAGACCAGAAACTATGATCACAAAATTATCTATATATAATTTTTGTAAAATTAAGCATTAGCTTAGTCACATAATATAGTGCGTAATAAAATTAATAAAAAAATTTAATAACATCTGACTAAACATACGATACAACAACCATAAAGCACACATGTACTGTATCTTCATTGAACGAGGTTTACAGAGAATCCATCTTTAATAATGCCCAAAATCACTCACGGACCTGTTCAAACTTAAGCCAAAAGGATTGGCTTTTTATTTATTTATTTTATTTGGTCTTGTTGGCGTGCACTCCGCTTAAGACTTGTAATCAAAGCCATTTAAGTTGGCTATTACATTCCTCGTCTAATTTCGTTACAAGTCAGGCCAATGAATTTAATTCTAATTCGATCTTAAATCCCACTAGACGAACTCAAATAATCTACAACTCTCTTTAATTTTGATCCTTTAAGCACTATTTATTTCCAATCTTTAGTTTATTACCCTATTCAATAGAAAGAAATTAATTAGTTAAAAATATAAATAAAAGAAGCTAACAAATAAATTATCAAAGTTGAAATATATCAATAAATTATGCCCATTAGTAAGGCAAGCTTTGATGATTGGAAACCTAGATAATTAAACGAAATAGGCCCTAAAGAAAAGGAGTGATAATAGAGTCACAAATTCTTGTACAAACTTATTTTTATACAAACTGATGTGGCATTAATTCATTGGTTAAATAAAAATACAAAATAATAAAAATAAATCATGTAGCCTAAGAGATATTTAATTCAACCAATTTTATCATGCCACATTAGTTTGTACAAAATAAATGTATACAAGAGTTTGTGGATATATCATTACTCAAAGAAAAGATCAAGGCACCTAAACTATATTTAATTATAAACCGATTGAAAATTAAAAAATATTTAACTCAATAAAAAATTTTGTTGTTTCATTTAAAAAAACTAATATTAATAATTAAGTCATGCTCACTTGAGAGAAATTTCTGTCGGGCAGGCACACTACCTCAACCCGCTAAGAGCCTACCAAATGAGTCCCATAATATGACACATAAATTTTAATAAAAATTTATGTAATTATATTATTTAAGATCCTCTTGTGTTGCAACAGTTGCAACGTGCAACACTTTTTTGTCTTCATTCAGAATTATCGTTGGATGTGAACGGATTTCACTAATGGTTGAGATTAGTCAGTGAAAAAAGAAAGTATGTAGTTACAACTGTAGAAGCCGGTAAGAACGGGTACGATTTACTTATGAGAAAAGAGAAATAAAGGGTTGAACAAATGGTGGTTAGAAATAATCCGGAGATACTGACATCGAAAGAAGAGGATCGCATTTGCTTGGGGGAAAATATTTGGAGGATTCACCTAAGTTAGAACCTGGGTTGTGATTTCAGTGGCGACAGGCAAAGAAACCAGCGGGTTGTAGATGATTTAATTTGACAAATAATCAAGATACGCCGAACACAAGAGAAGACGATCGCAATTTTATGAGGGAAAAAGATTCTGATGATTTGTTTATGAATCGTGGCTATCGCAAGAATGTATTGGATGGCATTTTTTAATTCTGTTTTGTTCCAGAAAACCTTCCGTGCTTGTTATAAATACCCAACACTTGCGTACGTTCAAAAACAAGAGCAATACGCAATACACAGCAATCAATCTAGTATCAAATCTCACATTCTGTAAAGATTTATCATGAAAAAAAAACGGTGATGATTGCAATTTTCTTTGGTAACTAACTCAACAGCATTTTGGATCCCTTCTTTTTTGATGTTTGGGACTCGTCCAAGGATTTTTCTTTACCTTCACTTTCCTCTCAATTCTCTCAGGAAACCTCAACTATTGTTAACACTCGCATGGACTGGAAGGAAACCTCAGAAGCTCACGTATTCAGGGCAGACCTTCCAGGGCTTAAGAAAGAGGAAGTGAAGCTCGCGATTGAAGATGACAGGACCGACTGCAACGGTTGTCAATTATTGGATCAATTAACTAATAATTAATTTCAGCCGTTGGATTGAGGAAGGAAGCATCCAACGAACCTGACAAAAAAGGACAAAAACTGTGGTACTGTACTACAGTTGTAACGTAATTGGATCCTATTATTTAATTTATGGGTCCCACGTTAGACTTGCCAAATGGCAATCCTTTAGTAGGCCCCCATATAAGTTTTTCTCATTAATAATTCACTGGCCCAAACTCTTTTAATGTAAACTTGAGTCTGCCCTCAACCTGATCTAAGTTTAATCTTTTAAAGCCTGGGCCTGACTCTCTCACACTCTCTATCATCCTTAAGATGAGGTTATTTATAACTAGGAATTGGTAAAATTCAGTGCATTCGGATGTGAATCCATATTTACCTTTCTCTATTTAGATCCACATCTCAATCTACAAAAAAAAAAATATGTGGATTTGGATGTAGGTAAATCCGCAATGGATGCGAGTAGATATTCTGGATATTCGGATACGTAAAAATCAAAATTCAATAGTTTAATATATGATTTAAAAATTTAATGATTTATCTAATAATATCAAATAAAATTCAATCATAATTTAACAATTAATAATTTAATATGAATAACATTCAATAATATCATAAATCCACAAATAAAATTTAATTTTCAATTTTTAATTTAATTTTTAATTTAAGTTAAAATTAAGTGAAAATTGCTCCTATGGCTCACTCAATTGATGAACACCAACCCAATCTCGATGAAAGACCTAATATAATAATATCAAATAAAATAAAATCATAATTCAATAATTAATAATTCAACATGAATAACATACAACATCATCATAAACCCACAAATAAAATTTAATTTTTAATATATATTTTTAATTTAAAATAAAATTTAACTAGTTCCAAGTATCGGGTTTTTCGTGCATCCAAATCCAGATCTATGCGGATCTGGACTTTCTACATCCGAATCCTGATCTTTCAGATCCTTGTGGATGCGGGCCGAATTTGGATTTAAATGCGATTCCTAATTTATATTTTATATTTAATTATTTTAAAATTCATAAGTAGTGTAGATTGCCCAGCTTGGCAATCAACCCTTAGTTTATTAGGTCAAAAATCAGGAGTTGATGGTTGTCTCAAATTTATACACATAAGAAAGACTCACATTATCTTTTCATGTGAGAAGGAAATAAAAGAAACTGGTCTACATGTGATAAGGTGTTAAGAAGGTAATCTGACATATTTACTAAAAATCTCAAAATAGCCATTATGCTAGCTTTTAAATATAACTTACACCTGTGGCTCTACATCCTTGGAAGTTTGAGATTAAAAAAGATAAATTTAAAAGTAAGATAAATGGACATTTGAACCCCTTAGTTTTGGAAAATGGTCACCAATACTTCCATGTTTTCAAAAAGGGATATCAAGACCCCATTTTAACTATTATACCCTTTAATAAATACAAATATTATATAAATAATGTGATCTATGTAGTAAACTAACAATATTAAAATGTTTTAATGTTTTAATATTTTAATAAATTTAAATATGTAAATATTTTAATAAATTTAAATATTTAAATTATCATATTTATTTTAATAATAAATTTTATTTATTGTAAATATTTTGAATAAATATTTGCATTAAATACATTTTACAATTAAAAAAATCTAACATACTAATAATGTTAAAATTATTATTTTACATAATGTTCAAAATAATTAAAATTTAATAATTTATTAATAATATGATTCTATTGAGTATAAAATTTACTTTAATATAATAAAATATGTCTAATAGATTGTAAAATTTAAAATATTTTTTAAATATTGAAAATATCTTGAAATGTATATATTATTACATTTATTTTAATGTTATATGTTTATTATAAAACATTAGAGTCAAATTTTTTTTTAATAATAGATGTAAAAGGTATTATGGTTAGAAAAGAGTCTTTTAAAACTTAAAGGTGTTAGTGGCTATTTCCTCAAACTTTGGAAAAGTAGATGTCCATTTTCTCAAAGTAATTGTCTCTTTTTTTTTCTTTTTTTTTTTTTTTTAAGGTGGAGTATGGACAAAGCCAATATTGATTCTTAATCTTATCGTTCCCGTGATTCAAACCTGAGTGGCTAGACAAAAGAATTTCTAAAACCATCTGGTCAAGCCTCTAGAGAGAGTGATTATTTGTCGATAGCCAAAGCATTTAAAAAAAAATCATTCTAATTATTACATATGATTACTATGCAGAACGGTTTTATTTGAATGTGAGTTAAGTCTTTAATATTGACAAGTTGAGAATTTTTTTTTTTTAAAAAGGCAAGGGGTCGATAAATCTAAATTTATTTCTTAGCCACTTACTTCTCGAAGTTTGAATCCAGACAGCCAGTTAAATACAATTTCTTGAAGACCACTCAACCAAGTTAAAATTAATTAAGTTTGAAAAAAATCTAACAGTGAAACAATTTAAAAGTGATTATGAATAAATTTAAAGTAAAATTAAGGTTTATCTAAAAGAAAATTTTGAAATTCTTAGTTGGGCGAAGAACAATCTATTGATTGCCATCTCCTTTTGTATATATGTCTGTTAATTAACAATAAGGTACAATAATAAAAGATAAAAACTTAATCACTGATCAATAATTGAACATCAAAGTAACAATACAAACAACATGCTAAACAAGAAAACAACAGCAACAGTTAATGATAACAAAAGGCTCCATATAACTCATTTGACTCAATAACAACAAACTGATGACAGAAAAAGGATTATTTTTCATTTAATGTTTACTAAATTAAAAGTTCTGATAAAATAAAGATGAACAACATCGACTGCGCATGCATCCCTGCATCTTCACAGTCCTTCAAGTTCTTGGAATACCTAAATTCAAATCAATATTGATAGAGCCATCAGTGCTACTGCTTCTATTAATCTCCCCATCACGAAAGTCCAATTCAATTTCATCTGGGATAGCACCTGCAGCAGCAGCGGCCTGATCATTCGGCTGAGCAACAGCAGCCATAGCTGCAGGCCTGTTATTGATCATGTTACCATTATTAAAAGCAGGTAAATTTTGCATGCGCTGCATCATCTGTCGTCGTTGCATAACGGTATGAGCAGTCAAAGTGGCAAATCTCCTTTGAGCTTGACGATGAGGTGCCAATTGATTTATATTAGGAAAAAAACTAGGCTCCTGCAAAGGGTTATTATCATTAGGAAAATTTCTTTGTCTTATTATAGCACAGAAATTCAAGAGCTCTTCTTCTCTGATGTGAGTTTCATAGTGGTTTATGAGAGCCTCGGTGCTATAGAACACTTGGTGACACACTACACATTGGTCTTGAGTACTTGGTGGAGCAAGGCAGAAACCGTTTGGGTTTCCATATCCTGATGATGAGTTCCAGCCATAGCCAGACATAATATTGGTGATGAGTAGAAGCGAATTGGATGAGGCAAATTAAGAAAGAAGAAACAAAAGGAATTGGGAAAATGAAGTTGGTGGTGGGTGAAGAGAAAGGCCAAAGGGTGGTGTATTTTATAGTGGATTTTAGTCCATTTTTGTTATTAGAAAAGGCTCAGCAGATAATTAATGTGCCGAATCATATATTTATGAAAAAAAAAGTTTTAAAGTTGTCCCTGTTAAGTATTAATAGCATGTTTGTAATTGTTAGTTAAGAGGATGCCTAGTCCTTAATTTATTTATTTTTGGAAGTTTTAAATAATTTTTCACTTTTTGTTCATGTATAAATGCAAAAAATTTTAATGAAAATATATCTTGAACATGACTAGGGTTCTCAAGTGAAGTGGAACCAAGATTATGATTCGATGGGGGCGATAGTGAAGAAATAACAAACCTAAAGAGGAAATAAAAGAACTAATGTGAAAATGGGGGCCAAATATCAATTGCATAGAACTTGGGTGGATTTCAGCGGAGACCTTATATTGCGAAAAGTTCCTTTTGCCTAGGGCACAATAAAGTTTAGTTCCATCACTTGTCAAGGAGAAAGTCTCATTTATTGGCTAAAAATAGATCATGCACTAAGTTTATAAGTTTGGAACAATCCTCTCTCAAGAGTTGGCTTATGAGTATAAATTATGGGTATACACGGAGTGTTATTTAGAAAATTACTAATGAATTCAAAAAAATTAAATTACAATTAAAATATCGTTATCCTTACATCAATTATAATCTTTTTATTTAATTGCTCCACTTAACTATTATCTTGAACACCTTATTTAGAAATCAATTTCAGGTTTCTTTAATAAACTATATCTATTTAAAAGCTATTTTAAAGAATTTTTTAATTGTCCCAATTGAGTGTTATTTAGAACGTCCTATACATCTATTATGAATTATATGTTAAATGAAACATAAAGCTATTTTCCTTTTGAGTTTTAGATAATTTTTTGAATTGGTTATGCCTAAATTTATCAAATATAATGAAACTTTATAAATGGGAAAATGAAATATCTTAAAATAATAGAAAAATTAAACAGTTAAAGTTCCATTAACAACATCCCACCAACAACCCCCTCCACCCCCATCTTCGCGAAATTAAGTTCTAGTCAAATATATTGCACATTGTCAATTAGTTGCTCATCTAAAGGAATAATTGAATAACTTTAGTAATATTTTTTTCTCCGTTTTAATTTATTGACTACTGCCTTTTATTTTTAATTTAACCTAGCCAGCGTGAAGTAAGTAAAATTAAAGAAAGTGAGAAAAGTAAAATTAAAGAAAGTGAGAAAAAATTACAGTAAGAGTATCACTAAAAAAACTCTTATAATTTTACTTTTTAAATTCTTATTTGCTTACCCATGTAGTAAATAGGAGAGTTCAAAAAAAAAAACAAGTCATCTCCCAAAAAATTCTTCAGATAAAAATAAGTTTATATTATTTTAATGAAATTTTTTTCTACCCAAATGATAGTAATTATAACACTTCCCTCTCTTTAAGAATGATGAGATAAAAAAATCTAATATTAAATTAAAAGCTTTAAAAACATTTCAAATAAGATTATTTAAATGAGACAGTGCTTCTCAATTTTCAATATTGAAGAGAGAGAAAGATGATCTCATTTGAATAGTCTTCTAATATCTTTATTGATGATGTGATTTTTCAAATGAGTAGCAAAATCTTACTTTTCAAATGAGTAGTAAAATCTCATTTAAAAGGCTTTTTAATGCTGCCCTAAACGAAACATCGTAGCCTTACAAGAAATAATGACATGAAATTATCTAGAATAGGAACATCAAAAGTGAGTGCTCACCCAAATGATGATTTTATTTGCAAACTAGAAAGTTTTCATCGGAGATAATGACTTCAGATACAACAAAATTAAAGTCATTATTAGAATTTGTTATATGATTGCTTGGCAAACAAGAAAGTAATGGAAACAAGAGAGAAAATTAATAAGAATGTCCTAGATAACTTGAGCTAAATATATTTTGTATTATTGTTTATAAATGCGAGCAGTTTTGCTTACATAGTAGTCCCTGATCTATAACCAACTTGATCACAAAAGCTACTAGAACCAATTAGCTAATAAGAAACTAATCATTGAAGATACTAGAATCAACTAACTAACTTGATGGCAGCAAACATAGGTACTAATGGAAATCTCCAAGTCAACAGCTGAGAATGTATCAACTGCTTGAGCGCACAGCAAGCATGTCATGATCTACTACTTCTCTAATAGTTCTTTGTTTCTTCACACATACCAACATCCGCCTGTAAACTAAATGGACCAGGAAAAACATTCAGCTTGGTTCTAAGATAGTTGAATTGACCATATGTTAAGGCTTTAGTCAGCACATCTGCATTCTGATTTGCATTGGGAACAAAGTTAACTGATATTTGCTTAGCTTGAACTTTTCTCAAATCAAATGAATATCAAGCTTGATGCATTTAGTCTTAACATGGCACACTGGATTTATGGCTAAGGCTACAACACTTTGATTGTCGCACCATATTGTTATTTTCAGTTCAGTGAGTAGAGCTTTTATTTACATCAGTTCAGCTGTAGCTAATACCAGAGCTCTATATTCTGACTCTGAGCTTGATCTGAAAACCACATGCTACTTTTTAGATGACCAAGATATCAAATTAAAGTCAAGATAGACTGCATAACCAGCTACTGATTTCCTATCATCTCTGTCACGTGCATAGTCAGAAATTACTGAAGCATTTCAGCAATTTCTTTGGTGATAGAAATCAAAATCATAATAAATAGTACTATTTAGATACCTCAATAGTCCTTTACAAGCCTACCAATGTTCATCAGTTGGGGCTGAAAGAAATTGGCTCAGTTTATTCAGGCCTTGTCAAGGTAATGGTGGGACTTGAATTTTTGGTGAGATGATAAGGGGCTATCATTGGTATGAGAATAGGACTACATGATGCCATGTCATGTTTAGCCAGCAAATCAGCTATATATTTGCATTGTGAAAGGTGTATACCCTCTTTGATCTTAGTAATTTTAATACTAAGAAAAAAGTGTAACTCATCCAAATCTTTAAGAGCAAATGTAGCTTGCATATCAGCAATGACTTGAAGTACACTTTTAGGATGAGAACCAATAATGATAATGTCATCAATATATACTAAAACCAGCAAGATATACCCATTCTTCCATTTGTAAAATAAGAAGAATTTGGCTTTTAATTTATAAAACACTAATGAGCTGTCGTGGCAACCTTAAACATATCAAACCAAAGTCTTGGAGCTTGTTTCAAGAGATAGAGAGCTTGTTTAACTTACACACATGATGAGATTTGGAAGGATTAACAAAACCCTCTAGTTGTTCCTGTTAGCCTAAAGGGCTATACATATTATAATTTTGATGATAACAAATATATGTATTAAGTGTTTTAATAATTCTTGTATTTCACAAGCTCACTAGTTTTTTAAGGACAATTTTTATGCAAGTGAAATTAAGTTCAAGACACTCAAAGGACAACAGCAAAATCAAGAATAGAGATTAAAGCTCAACAGAAAAAATTCAGTGCGACAATTTCTTGTAAAGCCGATATGATTTATTTTATACTTTGTTTAGCATTTGAGAAGCTCAATAGATGGTTTACTAAATAATTATTTTGTGGATTTGAGAAATTTGGTTTAAAATGAAAAAGTTTTAAATCTTAGAGTTGGACTTATTTGTCAAGTTTTAAACCTTTTGGATTACACTGTGACTTATAAAAGATTGAGGGCTTAAGTGAAAGATTTTGAGATTTTTAAATTTTATGATAATTGTGTTAAAACTTGAAAAGTATTATTACAAGTTAGGCCATAGCATAATTTTAAAAAATTTTGGGAATGATAAATATTATTTGGAATTCGGATTTGGACTTATTTACAAATGTTTGAAACAGTTTGGGTCATACTGTAATTTATGAAAATTTGAGGACCTAAATGTAAATCCAAACATTTAAGATCCAGAGTTGGACCTTTTCGAAAAGTTTTATGAATTTATGAACCATAATATAATTACAGAAAGTTTTGAGGCAAATTATAATTTTGTGAACCGTATCACTGTAGCAAATTTCAAATCTAACGGTAACTTCACTGTTACGAGCGGGGATCCATTTAATTTAAGCGACTAGCCGCTTGATTTCGGGTTTTTGACTATAACGGCTAGTTTTCAAGCTTTAACTATAAAAACTCAATTCCAACTTCCTTTTAAAGACTAATGCAAGTATAAACAATATCCCACAACATATATTGAGCTTTCAATTCGTAAAATCATCATAGATTAAATCATTTTGTGCTATTATTTGTGAATCTACTCTTATAGAGAGTTTCTTGTGTAATTTTCATTTATTATCAAATTGAGTGTGTTCAAGTGAGGGGAACACTTGAGATAAAGAGATTGAGGTAATAATCTCTTCATTGTAAAGGTCTATTGACACCTTGGAGTCAATCGTAACGAACTTAAAGCCTTGGGTGGCTTATATAGTGGAATCCTCAAGTTTGGTTGGCTTGGAGGCGTGGGCGTAGGCGGGGATTACCGAACCACGTAAAAATTGCAGTATTTGTATTCTCTTCTCTTATTCTTTTACTTTTAAGCATTATCTAATTTATTGTATTTGATTTGATTGTTATAAAACTTATTATTTTTGTGTGTATTAAGGCATTAGATTGAACCATTGAGCTATTTGTTTAGCTTAAGTTTTAGAAACCCAATTCACCCCCCTCTTGGGTTGCATAACTAGTATTTCAGTTCCATATATATGTTGTGCAAATTTTAATGAACTCGCAAGCGCACGAATCTATTGTAGAATAGATCAATGGTGACGAGTGTCGATCCCACGAGGAGGTTGATTTTAATTATGTGTAGAATTAATTTTCTTTAAATGGGTGGTTGGATTTGTGGTGAAAATGATTTAGATTATGCTAGAATTTAAATTGGAATGGGAAGAATAAATTAAAGTGGAAACTATTGAAATAAAGCACTTGGGTATCCGGATCTGCATCAACATGCTCCATGGGCTAAGTATTCCATATTAATACCAATTAAATCATGAGGGGGGATTCCACACCTCATGAACCACGCTCAAATAAGTATGGTGCTAAGGGCTTATCGTGCCAAATAATAATAACCTTGTACTAGGGTCTTGGGGTTTAAGATGTCTAGACTATTATTATTTGTCGACGAAAAGTCAAAACAACCACAAATATTAGAGGGGAATAGAAAATAAATTTACCAAATAAAGCCCATGGAACATGTTGAGACTTCACCTTCAACCCAAGCTTAAAAGTAAATTAGCTACTCATATTTGAACTAAGGGTAAAAATGGGAATTTATTAAAATACGTAGAAAATACAAGAAAGAGAAGGAATTACAAAAATCTAAGCTTAGAAATGAATTCAGGGATATCAAATTAGGAAGCCCCTTTTATAAATACATTAGGTGAATCATGACCATCGGATTAAAAAGCAGTTTGGGCCTCGAGGATTGCGCCACGTCATCGATCAACGATCAACACCACTATTTGAAAAGTACTATTTGCACATTCACGCGGTTTGACCACTATTTGCACGCGATAAACCGGTTTTTGCACGTTCACGGTTTGACCACTATTCTGATAGCGGTTTTGCCGATATCTTATTTATACAAGATGTCATGAACGATTATACGTATGAATATTTCCGTATAATTGAACAGTGACATTTTTCCTTTTATGCTCCTTCTAAGGTTTTCGATCGTCCTGAGTTCAAATGTGATGTCCGTTTTGCTGTCTGATCACCCGTTCATTATGAAATGATCGTGATACCCCTAAAATACATAAAATAACTAATTATAATGAAACACACGTAATTAAATAACAAAATACTTAAATAAATAAAAATAGCAATGTTAGTGAGACTTGAAGTGTAAAATGACGATTTTCTCCTTTATAAATATACACTTTCTAACACTCAACACACGACTTATTGCTAGTCCACAAGCAAATAAAGCGAATAAAATTCAAAACCAAATTTTTTTTTTTTTTAACACGTGTTTATTGATCAGTTAATGATAGTGATCAAAGAAAAGTACAAGTATTATCTCGATCTAAAGAAATATCACAACCACATCAACAATCCACATGCATCCATGGACTATAGTAATCGGCCACTTTCAAGAATAACATATCAAACCCCAAAATCTCACCAAGTGGTAGTGACACTCTCACAAAGAAATTAAACCCAATAAAATTGTCACTACAATGAATGGTGAATTGAGAGAAAATAATATAGAAATACCACTCTCACCAAGATGAAAGAAATATGCCACTTAGAAATAATCGACCTCGAATAAATTCTTGGTCAACCCAATTTTTTTTTTTTTAATGCATCACTACATCTTAATAGCCCATATAACTAGCTTTTACTTGATTATAGTTCTCAAAATCAAGAAGGACTTTTATTAGGGCGTAACGTGAAAGGCTTTAGGGACATGGCCTACAAAGAAAGGAAAATAGGAAACAAAATATATATGTGTTTGAGAAAAGTTCAAGAACTTTTGAAAATTACAAGATGCATTTATTTATTTATTGCTATTGTATATCTTTTTCTTTTTTTTTTTTTTTTTTTTTTTGAATTTTTTTTTATTTTGTTGAATAAAATAATTATTTATCCTTTTCTCAAACATGAATAGGTGATGGAACTTGTATTATATGGATAATACTCCAAATTGGAGTGGGTCGAGGATGATAAGTTAATAAAGAAAAGTTTTTTTTTTTTTTTTGGCTCAAAATGGCTAACTATGGATATTTTCTGATAGGGATGGGCAGAAACAAACGGATCAAAGATGGCCATTCCTCTTAGCTCTAAATAATCTTCCATATCTACTAGTTAGGTGGGCCTGATGCAACAACACACATTTTTTTTTTTTAAAGGGTTGACTTAAAGGAAATCTAGAGATCATGTATAAAATAATAAAGCTATGCATGAATAATGAGCAAAAAGGGTTACTCTCCAAGAAAAATTAATAGGCTCAAAAACTCACTTGGAATTTATTTTGACATATGCATTCCTTCAAGCACCTCATATTTGTTCCCAACATCAACATATAGAATAGCAAACATGGTGTAACATCAACCGAGACAAAGATAATACAAATACTAAAATTCAAAAGTCATCATATCATCCAATATCAAAAACTCACACAAAATTACTAAATATTTTTTTTTTAACGAAATTCTACCCCCCAACCTATTCTAAACATAAAAAGAAAACATACATGCAGAAAAATTAAAGAAAAATGTCTGAATTTTTTTTTTTTTTTTTAAAAGAAGATCGTTTAGAGTCACTACACTCCATATTCAGCCATCTTCGACTTAAAAACTTGAAAAATATATTTATAAAGGAGAAAGAAAAGTTAGGAAAACATAATAATATATATATATATATATTTTTACTAAGAAGATGCGTTTAGAGTAACTACACCATATTCAGCCATCTTCTATTCAAATGGTTAGTTCTACAACAAAAATTAGTAAAACTTAACCAATATTCCACAATTGTCAACTATTCCTCCCAACTGAATGAAACATTGTCCTCGATGTTTGAAAGGAAAGAAATGAGTTTAAGACATCACTGGTAGTGCAACACGTAAGAAAATATTTACAAACGGAGTTAAATCTAATTTGTACTTTTACTGCGCTACCCTCATTATTTGAACATTCCAACACAACGGTCCCAGGATCATCTCTCGATTGATAAGCTTGTAATAGATCAAGTAGCTCATTAGCAGTATGTGCACAAATAAAGTCTTTTGCACCGAGGAAGGAATGAAATAAATTTTTATTGCATGGTTAAGAAATGCGATAAAGCCATCGTAAAAATTATTGACATTTAACAAACCGATGGGTTTCTGGTGGATGTTCAGATGGGCCCAAGATGCTAATGTGATTAGTGCCTCTAGAGTTGCAAGATCTCACGGAAGGAAAATAAAAGCATCGGCGTGATTTATCATTTCGATTATGCGTTCTTGCATACGAGACAACTAACTCTTCTCCGGTTGATGAGTTAGACAAACATTGAGTTTTAATTGTTGGGATGATGCCTAACACTTGGCTCCCTCGACATAAGCGACGAGACCATTTTGGATAACCCTCGGTCCTCCTCCATACACCAAGTGCAATTTTCTCTCTGTATTCTTGACCAAGATCTATGTGCCTCAGCGAACTCTTTATGTTTGCCATAGTTAAATCCAGAGCACACAAATGTTCTTGAATTGTTTCTTTGGGAGTAAAGTTGCCATTAGGATCTTGCTCAAAACAACTTGTGAGTGCACAACAACAAAATTATATTTAAGAACCTTGGTGACAACGGGTCACGGTGTGTATGAGGCATTATGTCAATGTCAACTAAGGCACATGGCTCGAGAGTCAAAAGAAAACAGAAAGGAAAAGCAAAACAATGATAACAAGAAAAATTCTTACAAGCAATAATGCGATGGTAAAATAACGAAAGTAAAACAACGATAAAGTAAAAAGGATATCTACGGTGGTTCGTGGCTCACATCTTCCTCTGGCTTTACGTCGAAGCAACGGCAGCATACTCTATGGGTCGAGGATAGGCTTCCCATCCGGTTTTCTACAAGCGGCAAGCAGTCGTTTATAGTGATTCGAGGCGTATCGTGCACGTTCTTTCTCGAATAATGGCCATAAGCGGAGAATCGCTCTTTATGCGTATCCACCGGGATGCGTTTGAACAAAGGATATTATCCAATGACTCTTTATTCAAGCCATCACAATGAATTTAATCTTATCTTCCTGTTATCAGACACCATTCCTAAAGAACATGGTTTTTTATTGCATATCGTTCTGGCACACTTATGACAAGCAACAGAAAGTCTTTTAGCTCGTCGTTTTCTCGCATAATTTCCTTTACCACAACCAGGCATGTATGCAATAAATTTAGGAGGCAACTCACCTGCCAAACGTACTTTGGCCTCGATTAACCGGATGTCGTGGTATGCCATTCTTCATAAGCAATCGCATGCGTTCGGATCGGGCTTTATAGATTGAAAGGAGTGCATTCTGAGGAAGCGAAGGGAATCGTTTGTGAAGTTTTGCTAAAATCTCGTCTCTGTCCATGCCTTCGTCTCAGAATATCAGTTATTATGGGAAACTGAAACCGACTTGATTGTCACGGAATCTGGATTATCCGCCTCTTCACCGGGTGAAAAACTTAAACACACAAAGCAAACTAAAACACAAACAGAAAAATAAATTAAACACACAAAGCAAATTAAAATCGTCCTCTTGTCGAATTACCTCAGCTCGATTCGGATCAAAAACTCCATCCTCTATTTCTGTGAGTTGTCTTTCTAGATCTTTAACGTGGAATACTAACTCTGGCAGTTGTAGATCCCAGATAGGATGAAATTTACAAAATCGTATCTGCTTTCTGAGATGAGTTTGGATACGTTGAAGTGTTCTAATCGTGTACAAGAGTGCTTGTCTCATGATTAAAATGATACGAGAAAACTATAATGGTTAAACAAACACACTTAAACAAAAATAATTTCAATCAGCAAAAGAATAATCAAAAGAAAGAAAAGAATCAAATCAAATTACCGAAAAGAAAAGAAAAACCTCAATTTAAACTTGGTGGGTCACTCAGATTTATTTCACTCTCCTCTCCATGTGGTAGGTATTCTAGATATGGCTTTAATCTTTGACCATTAACTTTAAAAGTAACGTCGTTCTTTGGATCCTTAATTTCAATTGCCCCATGTGGAAAAACAGTGTGAACAACAAATGGGCCAGACCATCGAGAACGTAACTTACCTGGAAATAGGTGCAAGCGAGAATTGAATAAAAGCACTTTCTGACCTGGAGCGAAAGATTTTCTCATAATTGATTTTCTCATAATTTGCTTGTCGTGAAAGACTTTTATTTGTTGCTTGTAAATCTTGGCCAGCTGTAATCTTCTTTTTGAGCCAGCTTGTTGCATGTCAAAATTGAATTTCTTGATGGCCCAGTACGCACGATGCTCGAGTTTCGGTGGTGATTCTGATGATGGGCTGAGTTTCTTTTCTGATGGCACTAGTTGTTCAACTCTTGACTTCCATTTATTTGTGTCCATGGATGGTGCTGAGTCAAGTAGTGTATTGACCTCATCGATTGATCTGTCAATGTCAAAATCCAAACCAAAGTGAGTTAAACATGTTTGTAAAGGGTCATCACTAAAGTTTGAAAATTATTATCTAATGTTTATTAAATCCACATCAACAATTCCATCATCCACATTGTGAGGTTGTTTGGCAATGTTGAAAATATTGAGCTTCATGGTCATATTGCCAAAGGACAACTGCATATTTCCAGTTCTGCATTGAATGTGAGCATCGGCAGTTGCCAAGAAAGGTCGGCCTAGGATAATTGGGATGTGCTTCTTTGAATCCTGGACTGGTTGAGTGTTAATTACAATGAAATCAACGGAAAATAAAACTTGTCTACCGAATAAGCACGTCCTCCACAATACCACGAGGGATTTTAGTGGACCGATCTAAGTTGTAACACCACTGTAGTTGGGTGTAATTCTCCAGGTCAAGTTTTACAAATGAGAATAAGGCAACAGATTTACACTAGCTCCTAAATCCAACAAAGCATTCTCAATTGCGTGGTTCCCTATACTACAAGAGATAGGGGGAGCCTGGATCTTTGCATTTTAGAGGTATTTTATGTTGGAGTATAGAACTAACATTTTACATTAAAAGGCCTTTTTAAACTTGAATATTTCTTTTTAGTGCAAAGGTCTTTAAGAAACTTGGCATATGATGGCACTTGTTTTATCGCTTGAGTAAAGGGATGTTAACACTTTTGTTTGATTTCAAAATCTCGGATTTTCCTTTCTTCCCTTTAGCTAACCTCCGAGGAAATGGAGCTTTAGGAACATATTCTCGCGGTTGGTTTCCTCTTTCTCCTTTGGTGATGAATCCTCGGTATTCAGTACAATGATCTGAGTTGATTTTGGCATCTCCACTTTGTTATCGATTTCTTTCCCTTTTCATGAGGTCATGATAGCTTTGACCTCTCCATGATGTTGTGGTGGCGGTACTTGCCGTTCAACGCTTTAGGGTTGAGGCCTTTGGTTGACTTGAAAATTTACCTTTTTCAACGGTCATTGCCAAAGTTTGAACTGAAGAAGCAAGTTGTCCCACCATTTTCTCGAGATTTGAAACTGATTGGGCTTGTGAGTTGAAGCACTGCCCTCGTCTCATTCATGATTCATCAATGGTGCGGTTCGATTCTAGAATGAGTAGAATTCTTGAAATTTTGGAATGTATCCTCCCATAGTGCAGGTTGAGAGTGGTTTGGGTTTTGATTGTAAGTTCTAAATGGTGGTTGAACGGCTTGAGAAATTTGAGGAATTGGTGGAGGTGGAGCTGTTGGTTCATTTTGTAGGAATCCTTGAGACCATGAAAAATATGGGTGATCTCTCCATCCACGTTTGTATGTGTGGGAGTATGGGTAGAAATTTGATGGTTTCTCATGACTCTGGCATTGACTTGATTTGAATATGAGTCATGGTCATGTGCTTCATTGAGTTGGTATCGTTAATGATGCTATTCGAGAAAGGCCTTCAACCATCTCTTTGACTTCTTTAATTCCTGAGCTTGACTCGCCAACGTGAACCTCATTAACTCCTTAATTCTCCCGGTATTTCGGGTGATCGACTCGTTGTTGGGAATTATCCGATTAGTATTGGAAGAATTCCCAAATCTACGATCGCTTTTGGACATTAACTCTCCTCCTGGTCGCCATTAGCCATTCTTGCACATGTGGCAATAATCCTCCAAAAGTATTGGCATTGGTGCCATTTCTCGTACCATGATGTGGGCACTTCAAGAGTAGCCCATTGAATCGCTCCCATGCTTGAAAAACTGCCGTCTCTTTGGGTAAATTCTGAAATTTCCTGCGAATAGCGTTGGTTTTATACTGGGAAATATTTATTTAAAATTTAGTTACCATTTGTTCCCATGATGTAATGCTATTAGCGAGCAATGTATTAAACCATGAGCAGGCTCTATCCTTTAAAGAAAATGGGAATAATCTAAGTTTAACATCATCATCTGAAAAATTCTCATATTTAAAAGTCTGACATATAGCATGGAAATCATTCAGATGATTATATGGGTCCTCATTTTCTAGGCCATAAAATGTAGGGAGACAATTTAGCACACTAGGTTTTAATTCAAAACTCCTAGCAGCTACATTTGGGTATCTGATGCATGATCTGCTCAAATTTGCTAAGGGACTAAAATAGTCCTTAAATGGCCTCTCTTGTGGTTCTGGTTGTTGGTTTTGTAAATCCATGTCAATTTTATTTTTAAATGCGGTGTGTTTGTGTGTGCGAAGTGTTTTTTCTAATTCAAGGTCTAAAGGTTCAAGATTAGGTGATAATGACCTTCGACCATGCATGCAAAGAATAAAATAAATAAAAGCAAAACAAATAAAAATAAAGAAGAATAAGAAATTACGATACTAACCTTGTCACGTTGTTACAACTTTACTATGAAAACACACTCAATTGCTATAAGAAAAAAAAATTACGTGAAACAAATATTAACTAAAATTAAAATAAATTACAAAGAAAGATAACAAGATAAACAAAATTAAATTACAAAGAAAATGATGGGAAAATTAAATTACACAAATTTAAAGAAAAGAAAAAAAAAATGAAATTCTAACCTTAAAATTTTTTTTTTTTTTTGTTTAAATGAGAAAAGGAGAAAAAAAAATAAATTACAAGAAAACAACTAAAATAAATAAATATTAAAAAAAACTAATTCAATGAATTAAAATACTTACCTCCCCGGCAACGGCGCCAAAAACTTGTTGTGCAAATTTTATTGAACTCGCAAGCGCACGAATCTATTGTAGAATAGATCAATGGTGACGAGTGTCAATCCCACGAGGAGGTTGATTTTAATTATGTGTAGAATTAATTTTCTTTAAATGGGTGGTTGGATTTGTGGTGAAAATGATTTAGATTATGCTAGAATTTAAATTGGAATGGGAAGAATAAATTAAAGTGGAAACTATTGAAATAAAGCACTTGGGTATCCGGATCTGCATCAACATGCTCCATGGGCTAAGTATTCCATATTAATACCAATTAAATCATGAGGGGGGATTCCACACCTCATGAACCACGCTCAAATAAGTATGGTGCTAAGGGCTTATCGTGCGAATAATAATAACCTTGTCTTAGGGTCTTGGGTTTAACGGCGGTATCTGAACAAGACTATTATTTGTCGGCAAAAATCAAAACAACCACAAATATTAGAGGGGAATAGAAAATAAATTTACCAAATAAAGCCCATGGAACATGTTGAGACTTCACCTTCAACCCAAGCTTAAAAGTAAATTAGCTACTCATATTTGAACTAAGGGTAAAAATGGGAATTTATTAAAATACGTAGAAAATACAAGAAAGAGAAGGAATTAAAAAAATCTAAGATTAGAAATGAATTCAGGGATATCAAATTAGAAGCCCCTTTTTATAAATACGTTAGTGAATCATGACCATCGGATTAAAAAGCAGTTTGGGCGCTTTCGAGATTGCGCCACGTCATCGATCAACGATCAGCAACCACTATTTGAGCGGTAACACTATTTGCGATTCACACGGTTTGACCACTATTTGCACGATAAACCGGTTTTGCCAGTAATACTATTTGCACGATTCACGATACGATGCGGTTTTGCGGTAATACTATTTATGCGATATCATGAAACGATCTTATCGTATGAATAGTTCCGTATATGTGAAACGATGACATTTTTCCTTTTATGCTCCTTCTAAGGTTTTCGATCGTCCTGAGTTCAAATGTGATGTCCGTTTTGCTGTCTGATCACCCGTTCATTATGAAATGATCGTGATACCCCTAAAATACATAAAATAACTAATTATAATGAAACACACGTAATTAAATAACAAAATACTTAAATAAATAAAAATAGCAATGTTAGTGAGACTTGAAGTGTAAAATGACGATTTTCTCCTTTATAAATATACACTTTCTAACACTCAACAATATACATCTTCAACAAAAATACTATTAGAAAAGTATTACTAACATTAACTTGTCTAAGCACCCACTTATTCATCACTGTTAAGCTCAAAATTATTCTCGATATTAAAGCCTTAACTATTGGGCTAAAAGTCTCATTATAATCAACTCCATAGGATTGATGAAATCCTTTTGTGACAAGCCTAACTTTATACATAGACATTAATCCATTTGAGTTATATTTAATTTTGAATATTCATTTTTCACCAACTATCTTGACAGCAGCTTGTGAGGGAATTAGAACCCAAGTGTGGCTAGCATGAAGAGTATTGCATTCCTCTTGCATAGCTTTATACCACATAGGATCTATTAATGCTTGAGCTACAGAGGTAGGTTTTGATGGAGTGGTAAGTAGTACAACTAAATGTGTCTTGGGTTTAAAGATTTCAGCCTTAAATCTAGTGGTTATAAGGTGAGGAGGTTTAAGTTGATGAGTTGAAATTGAGGAAGTGGAGGAATTAGTGACAAGGGATACATAAGAATAATGAATAGGATTTGACGGGGAAGAAAAATGAAGATGAAGTGGAGAATGTTAATTTAAGTGTGATATGAGAGAAGGAATCTATTGAGTTGGGAGTAAAAGGATAGATCTTTGTCATCAGTTGCTGTAGAGGGTACTGGAAATACTTGTATATGTGAAGATAATACTGTAGAATTGACATAAGAAGGACATGAATTTGACATGCAAGAAAAATCAACACTTGATTGATAGGGAAAAGACTTTTCATCAAAGGTAACACGATTAGAGATATAAACTTTCCCTGAGGAATGTAGATACTGATATCCCTTATGATCAGAACTGTAACCTATAAAAATGGATCTTGTTATCCTAAACTCAAGTTTATACTTATTATATAGTCTAAGATAAGGAAAGCAGGCACAACTAAAACCTCTAAACACTAAATAATCAGGCTACTGATTAAAGTATTTAAAAAAAGGTGACACATTGTTTAAAACTGATGTTGGCAAACTATTGATAATATTGTCGTGTGGAATTCATTCCACCAAAAACTCAAAGGCAACTTAGATTGTGCTGACAAAGTCAGTCCAATATCCACTATATGCATGTGTTTCCTCTCTATTCTTCCATTTTGATAGTTAATGTGAGGACAATGGTGTCTAAATTGTTTCCCCGGAGGAAACAAGCAAGGAAAAAAAGACTCTAAACTCACCCCACCAAATTAGTTTGAATAGTTTTAATTTTCTTTTCAATTAAGGATGACAATAGGGCAGATATGTGTTGGATCTACTCTGCTTTAGATCCAATTTCATAATAAAAATCATGATCCATATCTGCTCCAAATCCGTCATGAATCCATATTTTTCACTCCACATCTAAATCTAAAAAAGAAACAAATATTTGTATTTGCTCCAAATCCGAAAAAAAATTAAAATCTAAATTTGCTCTAGATCCGTCATGAATTCTAAAACTTAACAATAAAAAAGTAATAATTTTTTTGAATGAAAATTGAAGGCTAAAATGTATTGATAATAAATAAATTATATAATTTTTTTTCTCAAAAATATAATAAATATTGTAGCTTATACTTTTACACCAAAACAACAAATAAGAAAGATAATAAAATATCCTTCAAAAGTAATTACAGGAGTAAGATCAATCTAATATTTTATTGTCTCTTTCATTATTCTAATATCCACGACACACCCACTCTCATTCTTACAACATTAGATAATGACATATAAATTAAATATGATTATATTCAGTGCTTTATTATTTTTATTACGATCATATTTGACTAAATATATAAATAACTATATTTCTTAAAAATTATTTGGCCAATATAATAAAATAAATTGCCATGTTGTATTACTTGTAGAGGTGGCCAATGGGCCGGGTGGCACGAGGCACGGCACGTGTCCGTGCAGCACAGCACGACATGAGCACGTTTCGATAAAGCAAGCGGCACGGCAAGCACGTGGGCCGTGCCGGGCCTAGATTTTAGGCACATGGGCCGTCTGATTAGAGATGGTAAAGCGCGCAAAAAGCATATGCAGATAACAAGTAAATTTAAAATTTTATGATTTTATAAATAACTTGAAATTGAATATTTTAATATATTTTATTAGCTCAAGTTTTTTAAATTTATTTAATTCCTAGTTTCAAAAAAATTATAATTGATTTATGTTTATAATTTATTAAATAAATAATTGATATCATGGTTTTAATAAATAAAATTATAAATATCATGATTTTATAAATATGTATTAATATTATTATAAACTATGATATATTACTCTACGTAATTCTAAGTTAATAATTAAGTGAACCCTTAAAAAATTATTGTTGTTGTTGTTTTTAAGTACTGAAAAAGAATTATAATACCATACAATCAAACTTAACAACTAATATTACATTCTCTTATTATTATTAATTTATTATCATTGAATATGGACTTGAATTTTGAATTTTTTATTCTATTAAATTTAAATAAAGACATATGGATCCAAAAAAAGTACATAAGTTTAAAAAAAATAAGACAACAACTTGGCATGTGCTCTTAAAAAAATAAAAAAAAGAAAAAAAAATTAGTTGGCTATTTTTCCTAGACATGGCCACATGCGTGTGGACTGACGCAGTGGGCACTACGACGGATGGACACGACATGAATGAATAGTGAGCGGCTGTCACGAGCGTCGTGGGCTTCCTTTGATGGACGATGCATGAATATTGCATGTACATGCTTTAGGGCTGACCGACTTTTAAATTTACAAAACTAACCCTTAAGTTTTAAGAGTTTAAATGCACGGTAAATAACACTAATATGCTATGAATAAAATTTATTATCATTATAATTCCACAATTGTTAAGAAACTTTTAAAATAAAATAAAATTAAAAGATGGGTGGATATGGATATGGATATGGATTTAGATATAAAGATAGATCTAGATCTGTTCCAGATCCGTCTTAGATCCGCACATCGATATTCAAATCTTATCCAAATTCATTTTAAACCGATCCAAATCCGATCCAATCATTTGGATCTTGGGTCAGATCCAATTTGCCATCCCTATTTTCAATATGTTTTTCAGTAAAGGTTTTGAATGTTGTAAAAACTAGTAAAAAGTCTAACTTGGCAAACAAGGGAAAAATCCGTGTGAATCGGCTATAATCATCTAAGATAGAAAAGGAAGTAATTGTAGCCTTAAGTGGAAGATATATGAGAGGATCCCCACAAATCAGCATGTCGGAGTTGCGATCGAGCTGTTGTTTTAGTAATGATTGAGTTAAAGTGTTGAAAATGGTTTTTACCAAACAGACAAGCATTACAAAAACTGAGATTTGGCGTTTTATTAATATCAGTGAATGAATTACAATGTTTCAATACAGTTTTGAGTATATATATTGTTGGATGAACAAGCCTTTTATGAAGTAAGTTGACATCTATTGACATTATAGAAGTTTGCATAGCAGTTGGATTACAAACTTTGTTATTAAGACAAAATGAAAAGTTCAAAACAGCTGGAGCAGAACTTGACACACTAGAAACATGAGGACCAGAAAAAGTAGCAAACATTGACATTGGCTTATTGAAACTTTGACAACAAAAGACTGAAGAGTTTTCATTTGAGACTGAAGTGAACACGTCTTGAACCTAATACAAGTTTCCTTTAGCAACCCCTTAAGCAAAAGACTTCCCATTGTCTTACCTTGATAAAATAACCATTTTCAACAAATCCAACAGTGACATTCTTGCCAGATAAAAAATTGAGAAGCACTTAATAGATTTTTAGTGATATGTAGAACATTTAAGACATGGTTTAGGAGTAATGTTTTGATGAGTAAGTGTAGCAGGTAAAGCAGATCCAAAATGCATAATCTATAATCCGTTTCCATTTCCTACAAGTAACAGTTGTGACCTTAGGTAAGGTTGTAAATGAAGGTCTACCTGAGTCGTTTATGATATGACCTGAGGCCTCACTGTCCAGGTACGAAGATAGATCTTCAACTGATTCAAAGGAAGGGAGAACTGCAGTTGAGGGAGTTGGATTGGCCTTTGAGATATCATTTGATCCATTGGAGCAATTGAAGACAGCAGCATTGTTCTGATTAGGATGAAACGAACCTTTAGAATTGAATGAGCCAAAATGTACTGGGAAGGAAGAGATAGCACTAATAGTAGATTATGCTTTTGAAGTTGTATTTTAAGAGGCATAATCCTAGCTTGAGATTGAGATACGAACATACGTGTAAGTGATTCCCACATCTCTTGAGAAGATACTCAATAGATTATAGAGGCAAGCAGATTTTCTTGTATGGAAGAGAACATCCAACTCAGCAGCAGCTGGTCAGTTTTGATCCGGATTGCAAAGGCAGAATTCATAATTCGAGATCCGGATTCTGAATTTGTCGAGCTTGAAGCACCATCAGATGAGGTAAGATACTGATCTAGACATTGATTAGTTCCATTAGTGAATCCTTCTAAACCATTGCCCTTGATCGAGGCAAGTACTTGATTTCTCCAAACATAAAGTTGTTTTGATCTAGTTTGATTAGAGAAACAAAGTTGAATAGTTGTGAATTTTGATTTGTGTTCACTATGAGCTCTGATACCATATTAGAATTTGTTATGTGAGTGTTTGGCAGACAAGAAAGTTATGGAAACAAGAGAGAAAATTGATGAGAATATTCTGGAGATACATGAGTTGAATATATTTTGTATTATTCGATTGTGAATGTGTATAGTTTTGCTTATATAGTAGTCGCTGATCTATAACCAACTTGATCACAGAAGCTACTGGAATCATTTTGCTAATAACAACTAATAACAAACTAATCACTGAAGCTACTGGGATCAACTAATTACAGCAGCAAATGGAGCTAAACTTGAAATCTCCAAGTCAGCAGCTGAGAGTGTATCAGCTGCTTCAGTGCACACCAAGCATATTGGTGTACTAATTCTCTGCTACTTCTATGTTTCTTCACACATGTTAACACTCATAGAATGTGGCTTCCGAATTTGCATACTTCATTTATGATATTCAACATTATAGCTACCAATTTTGAACCCATGACTCAGCAAAAGCTTCGAATTCCAATTACATTTAACTTTTCTCGCAATAACGCAATGAAGTTTAATTCGGATCCTGTACTAAGAATATAAGCTATATTGATTTTTTAAGGATCTTGTACTATGTTGCATTTCTAACAATGTTCGGATAAGTTATAATGATACATATATTATTTATATAATAACTGTCAATGACAACTTATAAAAAGATTGGTACAAAATTTGGACAATGAAAATAAATAATTTAACTGTGGTTCTCTTATCAAGAATTAATGACAACAATAAAATAAACAAATTGAACTACAACACCATGAAAGAAAAATATTGCTATGCTATTAAGAAAAAGAAAAGAAGAATATATACAAGATTAATTTAATTTAGATTAAATGTCATATTCATGAATACACATATATAGATTGATTTCACATTGTCATGCCAAAACTAAAAACTGATTGGTAATTAGATAATTATTAAGTTACATGGCGGTGGATTCTTAAATCCTAGTAATTAAATTTAATCTCTTCAATTCTTGTGATAATTAATTTTACTTGCATTTTTAGTTTAAATTTCTTCAATAACAATATTTTCCTTTTAACTAGGGTATAATTATAATTAGCTTAGATTAGATTTAATCTTCCTAAAAATTGATAGACACTGTGAGTTCGACCTCGTTATTCCCAATTTATTCTCTAATAGACTTGTGCATCCTTGTGCATACATTTAAGTTTGCCAAACACCTAGACGTCAGTTTTTTCAATGTGTGGCTGACAAGGCTAAGGCCAATCTTGCTAGTTTGAAGAGTAGAATCTTGTCAATGGCTGGGAGGTGCGGTTGGTTCGTTATGTTTTTCAAGCTATTCTTCTTCATGGTTTAAATTTTATTTATTGCCAGCTTCTCTTATTAAAGATATTCATAGTTGTGCTCAAACATTTATTTTATCTGGCGATTATTAGCTGAAGAAATTGGATTTTACTCTTGGAATCAATTTTGTTCTCCTGTGGCTAAAGGTAGTCTGGGTCTGCGAATGCTGGATATTTTGAATAAGGCTTGTTTGCTTAAGTTCCTATGTATGAGAGCTTCGGAATAAGCTTTATCTGAGCTCCACTCATCTTCTTGTTCGTTATAATCTTTATGATTCCCGAAAGCGTTATTTATGTTCTTCTCTCTGGGCTAGATTGCTTTCTGTTATTTCAAGTTCAGATGGCTAGTGAAGGATGGCTGTAAGAGCAACTTTTGGCATGTCACTTGGTTCTCTCAGCCTATTCTTTCGCGTGAGGATTTTGCTGCTTTTAATCTACAATGGCTGATGTAGTGGTTGGCGACGTCTGGAATTGCCATCTGATTTCTTTTCTTCTTTTACATCTTTTAAGCCATCTTTTGATGAGATTATTCTTTTCCCAAGTTAATGTTGTGGGTCAGTTGATTTGTACGGCTTCCAGAGATAGTTTGCTTAGACTCCGTGACTGTTATGATTATTTTCCTCCGAAACACGGTACCCGTCTCTGGAACTTTCAGGTTTGGATCGAAGCCCTTTATCCCGCCTAAAATTTCTATGTTGGTATGGCGTGTTCTTTTATATCAGCTGCCAACTGACAAGGTGTTAAAACACTGTGGTCTTACTATTGTTACTGCTTGCATTCTTTGTCATTCTAATTGTTGTGAGACTATAGATCATTTACTCACAAGCTGTCCGTTTGCTAATGCTTAATGGGATTGGCATTTTGGCAACTTTCACTAACGATTCTCGGGTTTTACCGCCGTGGGAAATCTTTGGGATTGTATTTCGTATGTAAACTTCAGTCCTTAGTAGCAGAACTTTTTTGACTGTCACCTCTTTTTACTTTTTTTTTTTCAGTCTAATATGAAGGATTATGAACATGATCCGTTTTGAAGATCGGGTTATTTCCATTTATCAGGCTGTCTGATTGCTTTATGTTTTGCGTTGTTTTTCTCGCATTGTTCCTCATTATGTTAACTATTTAAAATTCTCATTTTTCTTAAAATTATTTTTATTTATCCGAATCAAGTATACCTAAAATACCTTATTTAGTAGTTAACTTGAGTCCTTTTAATTGAACTTTAACTATTGGAATGATCTTTTTTAGGTTTTTATTAATTGTCATAGTTGAGTGTTATTTGTAGCAGCCTATTTAGAGCATTTATGTATTAATTATTTAATAAATGAAACAAAAAACTATTTTTTGAAATTTTAAATAATTTTTTACTTTTGGTTCATGTGTAAAAGAAAAAGTTATAATGAAAATATACCTTGAAGATGACTAGGGTGGCTCTCAAGTGTAGTGGCAGAACCGCGATTATAAAATAATAGGGGCCATAGCAAAGAAAATTAAAACCTAAGTAGGAAGTAAAAGAATAGTGTAAAAATGTGGGAACAAATATCAATTGCATAGATGGAAAATGGTTAAATTTCAGTAGAGACCTTATATTCATGAAAAAAATCTTTTTGGCCTAGGGCGCAGCATAGTTCCATTACTCGTCCATGAGAAAGTCCCATACAGTGGCTATAAATAGATCTTGCACTAAGTAAATAAGTTTGGGACAATTCTCTCTCAAGAGTTAGCTTTTGAATATAAGTTATATATTGCAATACATTGAGTGTTATTTGGAAAATCACTAATGAAACCAAAAAAATCATAAATTGCAATTAAAATATCATCATCCTTACATCAATTACTATCTTTTTATTTAGTTGTTCTATTTAAAAATTATCTTGAATGCCCTATTTAACAGCTAATTCAAGTTTCTCTAATAAACTTTGATTTTTTTAGATTTTTTAATTATCTCAAATTAGTTTTATCTAGAACATCCTATTTACCTCTTATGAATTAAAAGATATAATAAATGAAATGAAAAACTTTTTTTTTTAAGTTTTAGATAATTTTTCAATATATTATGCCTAAAAATATAAATTTTAATGAAAATATACATTCGAAATAAGGTTGTCAAGGATAGTGGGCAGAACCAAGAAGAGCAGAGGGCTGCTGCTGCTGTTGCTATCCCAGATGAAATTGAATTGGACTTTCGTGATGGAGATTAATAGTACTGATTGCTCTATCAATCTTGATTCGACCTTTGTTACTCCTTGAGAACTTGAAGGACTTTGAAAATGCATGGATGCATGCGCAGTCGATGTTCTTCATCTTTATTTTATCAGAACTTTTAAATTAGTTAAATCAAACGAAAATAAGTTGTTACTGAGTCAATTGAGTTATGTGGAGCATTTTGTTATCATTAATTATTGCTGTTGTTTTCTTGTTTGCATCTCGCTAGTGTTGTTACTTTGATATTCAATCATCGATCAGTGATTTAAGTTTTTATATTTCTTTATTAATCCTTGTTAGTTAATAGCCACATATACAACAGGAGATGGCAATCAATAGATTGTTCTTTGCCCAATTATAAATTTCAAAATTTTCTTTTAAATAAAGCTTCACTTGACTATATTTATAATCACTTTTAGATTTTTTCAAACTTAATCAATTTCAACTTTGTTCACTGGTTTTGAAGCAAATTTATTTGGTTGATCATCCGAATTCTAATCTAAAGAGAGGTAAAGTGCTAGCAAATAAATTTAGAGTTGTCTACCCCATTACTTAAAAAAAAGAAATCCAACTTTTTAAGGTTAAAAGCTTAACTCATATTTAATCAAAACCATTTTTCACAGTAATTACATGTAAATAGAATTATTAATTTTTTTTTTTTCAAAAGCTTTAGTAATTGATAAATTCACTTCTTGTCTCTAAAGATTTGGCCAAGTGGTTTTAGATTTTTTTTTTTTTTTTTTTTTTCTTCCTATAGGCACTCAAGTTTAGGCATGGCCGAACCCGGGCCCGGTCCAACAATGAAAGTAAAGGGCCCAAGCCCAAAAAAACCCAACTGTTTAACATTTGGGTCGGGTCAAATTGTTCAAATAATTTTTTTAATTTTTTGTATTTAAATAATTTAAATTTATCTAATTAGCTCCCCCAATCTTCAGTGGTGTTGGAGTACCATGGTGGTGGCTAGCGCAGCAACAAGTAATGCCGTAGCGGTGGCGCCGGACGGCGTGAGACGCGTGATTGGTGTCTTGACTGGCGATGGCGCGGCTGTCGTGGGCTCGTGGCATGAATTCACAGCTGCGCTCAGTTTTGTGGTGGGCTGGTGGCGTGATGGAAGTTGCAGCAGTGACTGATAGCTGGCTTCTCTTGCTGTCTTGCGTTAGGGTTTTTGTGCTCTAGTCAAATATCCTATGTGTTCGTGTGGTGTGAGTCATGTGGTGTGATTGTGTGATTTGTGTTATGCGTGTGTGAGTGTGACTATGTAAGCATGCAGCGTGCGTGCGTGCGAATTTTTCTTTTTTTTTATTTGTTAACTATTGGGGTTAGATTGGGTAGAGCCATATAAGACCCGAACCTGACCCGAATATGAAATAAAAGTCTGAGTCCGAATTTTAACCTTTACATTCAGGTTAAATCTTAAAAACTTAGAGTTGGGCTAATCGGACCAAAATTCAGGTTAGATTTTTTTTTTTTTGGGTTATCTCTACTCAAGCCTTAATTAAGAAAAAGATAAGGGATAAAAATCAATATAGACTTTGTCCATCCTTTATCTTTTTTTTTTTGGTAAGGAAAAAAAGAAACAATTACTTTTAGATTTCTTTATTGTAATCCCAAACTGTTAAAGATGTAGAACCATAAGGTAGACTTATATTTAAAAGCTAGCATAATAACTATTTTGATTTTTCAACAGATATGTGAGATTATCTTCTTAACACACTTGTCACATGTAGATTAGTTTCTTTAATTTCTTTGTCATATGAAAAGATAGTGTAGATCTTACTTTACTTGTGTGTGTAAATTTGATATAATCGTCAACTCTTGGCTTTTTACTCAATAAAGTAATGGGTTTAGTTTAGATAAATAGAATACCTAACTATAACCTGGCCCGGACCCGGACAAATCCGGATAATCCGGGCCGGGTTGAGCCCGTACCGGATTACAAAAAAATCCGGATCCGGAATAGAATTTATAAACCCGGATACATCCGGGTCCGGATCCGGGTTTGGGCTAACCCGTATATTCGGAACCCGGACCCGGATCCATTTTTCTTATATTATTTTTAATTATATTTATTTGTTAATATAAATACAAACAAAAAAAAGGGAAACTTACAAAATTAACCAAAATAATTTCATCTTTTTCATTTTTAACCTTTCAACTTTTTTTCAATCAACATTAGCCACAAACTAAATTTGAGGACCAAAATACCCTCATCACTTTCACGCTTCTCTCCCTCCCCCCACCCTCTCCCTCCATCGAAATCACTCACCGGAATCCCATATACATCGTCGGCATAGTAGATCGGCAGGGGAATCCATCGTTGCCGGCTGAAACAAGGTGTATTACGTTGCAAAACTTCCGAAATCTCCAAAAGCAAAGAGTAAAATTGAAACCCTAGGTGAGTTATAACTTCATTTTTTCTTTATTTTGCTATTTTGAGTTGTTGCTAGTGTTGTTGTTGAAGTAGTTGTTGTTGTAGTGGTTGTTGTAGTAGTAGTTGTTGTTGTTGTTGTGGTGGTGGTGGTGGTGATGATGGATTGAGCATTTGTGGTTGTTAATGGTGGTGGTGGTGATGATGGATTGAGCATTTGTGGTTGTTAATGGTGGTGGGGGGATTGTTAATGGCGGTGGGAAAAAATCGCTGCAAACAAGAACCGGGCGCCGACGTGAGCGCAAATGGGGCGTGGGCGGCCTGCGCTGTAGGCCTCATGGCGCTGGCTTGCGCGCTGGCGCCGGGCCTCGTAGCGGGCCTCGCGTGCGACGAGCCTTGGAGAGCGCCTGTCGCTCCCCATTTGGTGCGACAGCGCCTCACGGCTGGCCTCGCGTCGACAGCCTTGAGCGCGCCGCCGTACCGCTCCCCATTTGGTGCGACAGGGCGCCCTGTCGCACCAGCTTTGAATTTTTTAATTTTTATAGTATACTAGAAATTTTTTTTTTCCTGTTATACATCAATATTAATCTTATTAACGACTAGTATTAATGTAATAATGTAGAAATATGGCGGAATCAGAAGAATCGAATAATAGACCGGGGAAGATGATGTTAGCTTATTCGGATCATTTTCCGGGACGAATAACGAGCATGTGTAATTTATCTTCAGTTATAAAAGCCATTGAGAGAAAATTAACGAAAAGGCAGCTGAATCTGTTCAAGAAAAATATATTTGGACATTTTTTAGATTGTCGAAGCTTTCCATTCAGTGGTGTTCTGTTGCATAATATTTTGCTTAGGCAAGTGGACCATGGACAATACAGAGAAGATGATCATTTATGGTTTCAAATTGGTGAGCATTTGACACGTTTGTCAATAGGAGAATGGTGCTTAGTTACTGGACTTTCGTACGGCGAAGATACTCCAGCCTCAAATATGAAAATGGCCCATAGGTTGCTGAAAACATATTTTTCGGGTGCATATCGGGATATTAATCTGAATCAATTTGATGCATTATTTGAGGAGTTGGACTTCAAGGCTATGGATAATGTTGATGCATTAAAGATTGCGCTCTTTTATTTTACGGATAGAGTTCTAAATGCAAGAAAGGGCCACTGTCAAATTAATTTCTCATGGCTTAATGAAGTTGATGATATTAATTATTTCAAAAATCGTCCATGGGGTCTTATATCGTGGGAAACGATATCTGATAGTCTTGATAATGCCTTTGTATGAGAGAAAGGTGAGAAATTTAAAAGACACGGTTGAAAAATCCAAATCACAACATGTAGAAGTACAATATTTATGGTTTTAGCCGGGGTTGGTCGTTAGTTTATTTATTAATAAGTTTTGTTACATTAAATATTTAATCATAGTTTTAATAATTTTCTTACATTGATTGTTATAGGCTTGGATTCTGAAGTGATTGGAGGTCTGCCACCAGCATGGGTCGTGAAAACGAAGAAGAAGATTCCCCGTATCCTGCAATGGAAGCCCATGGCTTCTTCTAAGATAAACTTTACTGATGTTTATTCATTTTTGAATGAGGAATCTTGTCTTGTAAGTAATATAAATTGAGAGATGTAAAATGCCACGATATACATTACTAAATTCGAGTCTTTATTCATTTTGATCAATTTTGGTTTGCATTCATGGCAGGAAAACATTTTACAAACTCTTGAGCCCGATGGAAATGAGAGTCAGAAAGATTATTGGCTCAGTGTGAAAGCTTACGTACCAGAAATTCCAATTTGGGTTCATAAGGTCGGTATTCTATAATTCAACATGTTTTTATTTAAGCAAAATAACTTAAGATTTTTTTTACTTATTTTAAATCTTAATTGTTTCAGCACCAACCTTCAATGAACGCGCCACCGCCTTACAACGCAATCGACGACCATGATGATATACCAAACCGAACCCTATACCAGAACAATGCCACGATATATTTGAGGAGGATGAGGTGCCTGTGGATGATCATGAGGAGCATACTGACAAGTCTGATGATGCACATTATTCTGAGGTTATAAATAATTTATATTTCTTTTATATAAGGGTTTCATTATAATAATGTGTTATTATATATAGCTTTTTTTCTAGAGGACAAAGCAATTTAATGATTTTGTTCTAAGACGGTTGGACAAAATTGACCGTAACGTTTATGACCTAAAGTCAGAGCTTAAAGATTTTAAAGAAACCGTGGTAGGATTTATTGATTCAATGTCTAAACGTCCAAATAAAGAATCTCCGACTGCACGGTCGCATGCGGTGAGTAAAATGATATTTTACTAAGTCCAATATTTGTTTAGTTTTGAGTTTTGACTACTGTTTAATACGTTTATCTTGCCGAATTGACAGGCTCCAGATGACTATGGAGTGTATACTGACGTGGGTGTTCAAAATTTTTCTACTCCCACTTCATTATATAGTTTCCATGAGGATGTTAGTGGTGAGAGCATGCATGTATTCACTGAGGTGCCTCCGGGCATTAGTAAGTTCGGTAGAGCATACAAACCGTCATATATTTTTAACAGTCCGTACATGATTCCTCCATTCAGACGGGGGCAGAACGTCCGGCCTCTACCTCTACCCCAAATCATGCACCATGCAATTGACATGAGTACGAGTGTAGATATAAATCCACTTAGAGGATTGGAGGATCCAAGTTTGTATGCTGAGTTTGACCGATGGTTTGCTGGTGATACGACCGTCGATTGGAGAGTCCAACACTCACGGTCATTCTTTCAAGTTATTTTGGGTCATGTTTCAATGGGATGGCTAGGAGATGAGGTAATTTTTTTTCCAATTTTCTTTAACTGTAGGTTTATAATTCGATATATATAATTTTTTCCTTATAATTCAACATGTTTCTGTTGCTCTACAGCATATTCACGAGTATTTTCGGTTGATTAGCGAGAAACAACGGCAGTACCCGAACGCTTTACCTCGACGTGTTACACATACTGATACATTTTTTTGGGTAACGTACAAATATCACTTATATAGACGATATTATATTTATTAGTTATGGACATGATGGAATGAGTTATTTATACATTTCTTGGTTATTTGTGTACTAGGTGTTCTTGAATCAGTTATGGAATAATGGGGATTGTGCGGTTGATTCATTAGTATATAGCGATAGCTTGAATAGCTATCTCGGTGGGCGACAGCACACTATGTCTAAACCAATGACGGATGTTGATATGGTATGTATTTTACTGTTTGTTTATTATTATTAATAAAATGTTTATTAATTCATACATGAAAATTTAATAATAAAATATTTTCTGCAGCTATTCATCCCTGTTAACTTGGACCGTGAGCATTGGATACTAGCTCGAGTTGACTTTCGCAAGAACAAAATCTGGATTTACGACTCATTACTGACATTTCGAGGTGATAAAAAATACAAGTTGAAATTCAAGCCACTTGAAGTGATATTTCCTCGATGGTTAGAATACATTGGATTTTACAACATCCGACCTGAGTTGCGGAGTGATAGGCCCTGGAAAGTTACTGCAGTTAAGAGTGTGCCGCAACAAGCGCCCGGAACTGGTGATTGTGGTGTTTTTTTATTGATGTTTACGATGTATTTAATGTTTGGTCTTAAATTAGAGTTTAACGGTAGTCATGGGGACTATTTTAGGAAAAAAATTGCTGTTGATATATTTAGTGATGATATTATATTGTAAGCTATTGTAGTCATGCGAATATTGAAACATTGAAACATGGATTATTGTAAACATGTTGACATGGAATATTGAAACATTGAAACATGTGAATATCCAAAAATCAATCGCGGCGCCCTCTGAATGACGCCTGAGGGCATCACCATCCAAAAAATCAATTTCGGTTCAAATATTAGCGGCGCGCGCCCCCCGGCAGGGCGCGCGCCTTGCAGCGGACGCCCGAGGGCATCAACATCCAAAAAATCAATTTCGGTTCAAATATTAACGGCGCGCGCCCCCCAGCGGACGCCCGAGGGCATCAACATCCAAAAAATCAATTTCGGTTCACATTAGCTTGGCAGGCACGCCTGCCGACGCCCGAGGGCATCAACATCCAAACAATCAATTTCGGTTCAAATATTGGCAGCCTGCACCGAGGCATCAACATCCACACAATCAATTTCGGTTCAAATATTGGCGCGGGCTCAGCGCATGGGCTCGATGGCTCACAGCCTCGCTCAGCGCAAGCCTCGCGTCCGAGCCGCACTGGTGCGACAGGGCAAAAATTTTGTTTATTATTATTAAAAAATATAAATATCAGAAATCAATAAAAAAACATTATATGATGGTTTTAACTAATAAATCAGTCAAATAATACATTTAATTTCGACTCGCAGCAATGAGATTCTTACATCGCTTACGGTTATGTCGTGGTTCATTACATCGACCGCACCTAATAGTCCTCCGGTTAATGTCCTCACCAACCGAGGGTATTCTGAGCTCTTTACGGCGACCAGGTGAGGGTGCCTCAACTGGGGGAAACACCACCATTTCTTGAATTTCAGCAGGAACTTCCCAATCATACACATCGCCAACTGGCTCCACTGGTTGTGCATAGGCCATTACCAACGATTCCTTAGTGTAAAAATCCGAACAAATATTTATGAAATCCACTCTCGCAGTCTTACAAGCGGCAATTGCATGAGCACATGTCGATCAAGCTGAAATACTCTACATGAGCAAGTTTTCTGCCGCAGGTCAACTAAGCCTTCCTTAATCCCACCTCCTAGTACTTGAAATCGATACGGAGCCACTGGCCGAACGATCATTCTGTCAGCTATAGTTTTTCTTTCAGTGATTATTTCATCCGCCCATGTTGTTAGCCGAGTACTCATTGATTCGGCCGTAATTTTTCTATCATAAAACCATTGCTGCAATGTTCTTCTGAAGTAATCAACAAGATGAGTTACGGGAAATTTTCGCTGTTCTCTCATAAAATAATTCACACTCTCCGCGATATTGGTGGTAAGTATACTATACCTCCTTCCTTCAAACTGAGACCTTGCCCAATTACACGTACCCACATTATTTTCTAAATAATCAGCAGCACCCGAGTGGAGCATCCACAACCCTTCAAGTTGTCTTTTAAATTCTTCATGTCCGTATGCTTTTGCTGCATTAATGAAGGCAGGCTCAAATTCATCCCAAATAGCTTTGGACATCCTAAACTTCGACTTAATATTACCTTTGACATGGTAAAAACAAATGCCATGAGTTGCATTATTAAATACTTTCAGAACAGCTCTCCTAATGGCAGTGCATCGATCGGAGATAATTACTAACTCCGATAGATCGCCAATCACTTCGTGTAACTTCATCATAAACCATTCCCAAGCATTATTATTTTCTGAATCCATGACCCCAATTGCTATCGGATACAATTGATTGTTACCATCTAGACATGTTGCAACGAACATACTTCCCCGATATAGCCCCTTTAGATGAGTACCATCTACAGCAATAACAGGCCGAATGTACTGCATCAAACCCTTGATAGAAGATCCAAGTGCTACAAAGTAGTACAAGAAATGACCATCTCCATCCGCCTCAGTGAGTCATACCCTCATTCGCTTTGGTGAGTACATGAGAGTATTTAGGTAGTAAGTTGTATGACTGCAGGTTACCTCGAACTATTTCAAGACCAACTTCTAGCCCGATATGCTTGCCGGTATGTTAATTGAACACCGTACTCTGCCGTGACATCCGCTCTGATATCATTTGGGGTGTAAATTCTTTTATCTTGAATATATTTATCTGCGATAATATGACCGACAACTCGACTCCTTACTTGATGACGACCATCAGAAAATACTTCATTATGGCAACTATGTACATTGTCTATTCTCTTCACCACCCAAGGTACATTATGCTCGTTAGAACTTCTAATTGCGCGAAGGCGCCATTTACATAATTCCGAACTACAATGAGCTTCAAAACGTGTGGTTGTTGACCGTCTAATCTTGAAATCAAACTTATCTCTAAGGGAAACCTTGCGCAGTTGTAATATTAACTCATTCTTCTCAGTAAATAGTCTACCCACACTGATATCATCCGAGCCACAACTGCTATGCAAGCTTGGAGCAACCATGTTCGAAGGTAAAATTGGAGCAAGATTTATGAAATGGTCAATCCTCCTTCTCGATCCAGATATTGGAAGAACAGATCGAGTGTCTCTGTTATTCAAAGGAATGTCGCCTTCACACTCATCCTCATGTTGAAACGATGGAATGTTGGATCGGCCCGCCATCATCACCAAAGATTATTGACATAAGGACCGGCTCCCACAGGATCAAAAGGTTACTGCACAAACATTATCTCTCTCGTGTTATCAACATGATCATCAATCTCACTAATTCATTATTGTGATACGGAGAATATTGTCGCCCAACGATGTCACATCGGTAATATATCTTCTCCAACATCCCGTAACGTAATGCCGTTATCATCAATGTTTACATAATTATCGTTGAAAGAAGAGTAATATTGGTGCAACGATGCCCTTGGTAACACCTCATCTTCATTATCGGGCCGCATATATTTGCTCTAAAAGAAGTTTCTGTTTCAACGGGTGGCTCAACATCTTCAGTCGGAACTCGAGGTGTTGTGGTAACAAATATAGGAATAAGTTCATAGTTACCCATATTGGATGCCACGTGCAACACAACCTTCACCATTTCATCATCAGATAAATCCATGGGCAATGTACATATATGATACAATGTGTTTGCCGACCTCAAAGTTGTCTTCATTGTAATACTATATTCATGAGAATTTATTTGTAATACCTCACATACTCTTGCAAAAAATTGATCAAACAGATAATTTTTTTCAACTAAAAAGACTCTATTTTTTCCATTCACATACTCCATACGCCCGTCTTCCAATGTCTGCCACCAACCATCATAACACAATTAAAGCACAACTGAATCCATGCCTGAAATTAAAAAAAAAATTAATTACGGATTACAAAAAATTAATTCCAATGAACACGCGACGGCGACGGCAACCCGTCAGACTACATGGTGCGACACCAACTCCCTCGACTTTTGGTGCGATGCATCGCCTGTCGCCGACAATTATTGTGCGACGAAACTCGCAAAAGTCGAGGCGGTTCATCGCCTCGAGGTGCGACGGGCCGTCGACTAGCTCGCCGCACTGGGTTTGGTGCTATTTTACTGCCCGTCGCATCATTTTTTCCTCCCGTCGCATTTCTCTCACACAGTTTAGTGAATGATAAAATAATTCTTATAATTCTTACCTAATGCAGTAATGTAGATGCTGTTAGATCTGGATGGGTGGATGTCGAAGTTTATTTATTTCCTCGGTATTTGCCGCTTTTTACCGTCAGTGGAAGAGTGCAGTCTTGCTTTGATTTGTGTCGAAAGGGAGAACGAAACTTTCGAGGGTAATTTGGGAAAGCAACATTTATTTTAGCTAATGTTGATAGAAAAAAGTTACCGTGGTTAATTGTGAAAGTTGTTAAAATTTTTTGGTTAATAGTGTAAATTTCCCAAAAAAAAAAACCCTAATTCTATTCTTCATTCTTTCTAGTTTCACTCTCTGCTCACGATTCACGAATAGCGCACACAAATCGCATAATAGTTGTGCCGCGACTGCCGATTCCCGGCTCCCACTGTCCCGCAAGCAAGTGACAAACAACCATCGGCTGGGTTTGCCACTGTCAAGAGCTTGGGTTCCCTACCGTCGCAACTCGTTTGGTTCACCGTCGTAACTCGTTTGGTTCACCACCGTCGCATGCTTGCAGCACGGCAGTTCCTCCATTCATCATCATCTGATCTTTTTGAGCCGTGACAGTCGACAAAGACGGCAGCCCTCTATTCGCTTGATTCACCCATGAATTGTGAGTTTCGCCCATCGCTTTCGTTATGCTTTTTATGTGATTTGTGTTATATTTGGTCTGAATCTGATATTGATTTTGTTGTGTTATACTGCCGTGAACACCACTGATTTATGCTTGGAATGTTGTTGATTGTTGTGTTTTTTTTTTTTTCAAATAAAGCATACTCTTAGATTATGTAGAAATCTGACAGTCAATAAAACCAGATTCAACATTGAACAGAACAAAACAAATGAAATCCATGGTAACAGTTTCTGCTCGCTATGCCTAAAATATCAAAATTTTAAATAGGCAACCAATAACAAGGATTCCCCCCGCCGGGGGGTGGGGGGGTGGGTTTGACATTTGAAAAGGTTGCACGGAACTTTTGATCTGTTTAAGCCTCTGTTACTGGGAAATCAAACACAATATCTTTGCCTGAAAGCTTTCTGTAAACAGTAACAAATGTATCCAGTTTGTACTCAGTATTGTTAGAAATTTGTTACAGTTAAAAATAAATTGTTGTTGTTAATAGATTTGTTGTTGTTAATAGATTCGAAAATGTGTGTAATTGGTTTTGGCTTTGGTGTTGGTGTGTACTCAAAATTGGTTTTGGCTTGACCACAACCTAAAAGGTATGGAAAATTTATTTATTACATAAAATAAATTAATTTGTTATAGTATCAATTTATTACTAACTAGTTGTTTTGTTTCATATTTTTATGATTTATGCATGTTTTTTAGATGGAATTCCAGAGGAAGCAATACTTTCTGTAGAACAGCTTATTGATGAAAGTTTGATGGGTGAGTTGTGACAGTGAGTCAACTGAAGAAAAATAAAAAAGGATGGAGAAAAGTTTAAACTTTGGATTTGTAGTTTTTAATTTGAACTTTGATATGTAGACTTGTGTAATTGTGTTATGGATTTATATTTATGGCTAAAGGGGTTACTTGAAACAGCCGTTTGAATTGTGGACTTTGCAAATTAGCTGTTTGAATTGTGGAGTTTGCAGAGAGTTGATTAAGGAGCTTGTTATGTTACATCATCATGTAACATACATGATGATGTAACAGCCGTTGGATGAAATCCAACGGTTGTGAAAATATGAGATGAAAAAATCATATTATTTTCACAACCGTTGGATTTCATCCAACGGCTATTACATCATCATGTATGTTACATGATAATGTAACTTAACAAAAGCTGTTGATTAATTGTGATTTGTGAGCACTGGACTATTATGCCATTAATTGTGATTTGTTGTTTTAAGTCTTAATTATTAAGTGCTAGGATGGCCTTTGAAACATTGAGAATTTGAGATATTGTGATTTCTGAAGATTGTATATATTTTTGCCTTCAATGAGTAAATTGCTTTCTGGAATCTGGAGTTGGTTTTTGGCAAACAATGATAGTTGGTTTTTGCCTTTGGCTGTCCTCTCGTGCAAGAGAAAAAGAATGCTACAAAGCTAGCAGCCTCTGCAGCCCAACCCAGCAACTAGAAGATGGTGACTTTGTATTGTTGTGTGAATATGATTTTAATATACATTGATGTTTGCCATCAAGAATATAATTGATCCGTGTGAATATGTATACATTGATTTTAATATATTAGAATATAATTGATCCGGGTTCAAAACCCGGAAACCCGGATTATTCCGGGTTTAACCTGATCCGGACCCGGATGAGAAAAATTCGGGTTTTAATCCGGGTCCGGGAATAAGAAAATGGCATCCGGGTCCGGAACCGGGAAGACTAAACCCGGACCCAGACCCGAATTTTGCCATCCCTAGACACGACTGATTGTCAAGCCTGGCCAATCCACATTCCTTACACATTTTTAAATAATTGAATATCATAATACAAATAACCTAATATTAGGGATGATAGAAAAGCCTAGGATCAACCTACCCTAGTTCAGCTCAATTGTGTGAGAGTTGGATTAGATTGGGGCTTTAAAAGATTAGACTTGGATCGAACCAAGGCTAGGCTTAGGCTTGCTTGAAAAAAGAGTTTGGGCTCATTTATTTTAAGTGAGCAAAGAAAAACTCATAAGGGGCAAGCGCAACACCTTAGCCTGCTGAAGTGGTGCACTCATCCACCAAACATCTGCAATTTGGCAGCAGGTATGTTGTGGGACCCACAAATCAAATAATATAATTTTATATACTTTTAAATAAAAATTTATGGATCTTAATGTGGGATCTATTAGACCAGCCAAATGGCAGGCCCTTGATAGACCGAGGTGATGTACCTATCCTACAAAAGTTTCTTTCATGTGAGCATGACCCAATTATTAATCTTGAATTTTTATTTTAAATAAAAAACAAAATTATTTATCAAGTTAAATACTTTTCTGATCTCATTTGATTTATATGTGGGCGTAGGATACATGCCTTGATTTTTCTTTAGGGTGTATCTCTTTTAATTATCAAGTGGTTTCGATCTTCAAAGGTTCCCCTAGTGATGGGTATAATTATTGATATATTGCACCTTTAATCGTTTATTTGTTAGTTTCTTTTATTTATATTTTAAATTTATTTATTTATTTTTATTCAACATGATAATAATGCTTGAAGGGTCAAAATTAAATAGAGTTGAAAGTTATTTGGGTTTCTCGCCACTGGGGATCAAAGTTAAATTAGAATTAAATTCATTGGCTCAATTTGTAATGAAATTACATGAAGAGTATAACAGCCAAATTAAATGGCTTGATTAGAATTTCAAATAGAGAAGGCATGAGCAAGATCAAATCACAATAAATTACAAAGCCAATGTAAAAACTCATTTAGTCCATATATTTTAAGATTAATGTTCGTTTAGTCCCTTTATTTTTTAAAATACCTCAAATTACTCTCGACGTCACCTTCGTTAGACCGTTACTGTTAATTCTAGATTCATAAGGGTAAAAAAATATTTTTCTTGTTAAAATTTAAAATTAAAAAAATATTTAAAATGCCTCAAATTCAGGAAGTCTTTATTATTGTTCAATTCAATCCATTCATTGGATCATGGGAGTTGGGACAATGCCAGTAAGCTTAAAGCTCTCATCATAATGCTTGTGCCTTCCAAAGACATTATTCAAGACATTGTTGATAAGGGATACAAGATTCAAGCAATCAGGATCATAAGCATCCTCCACATCTTTGCCTAAAGATTGAACTGAAATTCTAATTTAACTCATTTTGAATCTGGCAACCCAAAGATGAAGAAAAAAAAATCAGGAACTTAGAACTATTACGTATGAATTCATAAAATACAAAATCGACATTATAAAATTTTGTATGATTTGTATGATTATGATTTTTTTTCAAAAAATACTCAATCAAGTGAAGTTAAAATAGTTTATTTTCAATTACAAATCCATTCTACTACTAATATTAAGCAACGAAACAACCATGAAAGGGTTAAAAAAAAAGGTAAAAAAAAATTAATAAAAAAACCGTTAAACTTTTGGCATATGGAATTTTAGTTTTGTGAATAAACAAATAATGATTTCTTTTCACTAAAATATACATGGAAGATTAAAAAAAAAGTAAATAAACAAGACCGATATAACACATACCAGGGTAAGCCAATTTCTTTCACTAGCGGTTTTGACATCTACTGCGAGACTACACTTCCAGTAGAAAAAAATTTATTTTTGGAGAAAACCAAACAAATGCAGCTTTCACACACTAAGCCAAGACTACCATGACCTACCAAAAGTCCAACACTAGTTTTGACCATACAAACATACAACATATGCATAAACTACGTGCCAAGAATATTAAACGTCATAAGGGTGCCATTCCATGCCCAGTCGAGCCGTCCCAATCAACAGCCATGCAGGAAAAATCCTAGACACGTAAGAATTTTCTACTATAAAATGTCGTTACCAATGCCATTACACGTGTACCCACTAGTCTCAACCCCGATAAGCACACAGAAGTTACCTTTACCCCTGACACCAACCAATTTGTTTCCTGATAGAAAACAAACCTTACTCCTTCCCTCTCTAATATAATTAATGATAGTGCTATGCATGACACTAAAAAACCCCCCGACAAGCCTAATAGTATTAGATGGGCCATTGGGAATAGGAAAAGTGTTAGCTTCTGGAATAATAATTGAGTGCCTGACACTTTTAATCTTGGATCCCACGTAAGTCAATAGATTCCTTTAGAGCTGTCAAACATACGTGTAGCTGATATGGCTAACCCGGATGGGTCGCGGCGATAGGATGCTTTTGGTTTTCTTTTACCTAATAAACATATCCTCCAAATTGCGGCGATTAAACCCTTCCGTCTAATTTGGAAGGTAAAGGCCAACTGTTGAGTGTTAGAAAAAACATATTTATAAAGGAGAAAATTATCATTTTATACTTCAAGTCTCACTAATATTTTTACTTTTATTTATTTAAGTCTTTTGTTATTTAATTATATGTGTTTTGTTATAATTATGTATTTTATATACAGTGATTACAAAAACGAAAACATCTTGTTAAAAAAATAAGACATCACATTAACTTTGGTGGATGCAGAAAATGAGCATAAATCACTATTTATACGCATCATACGCACGATCGCTCATATATATATCCACGACGCGCTGATCACGATGTAGATCAATATACGACGTTTGATCGACTAATTAGGCATTGATCGCCATGTGGCGCTGACCGATGATGTCACGATCTTATTAGGCTAAAAATCTTATATCGTTGATCGCGACGTGGCAAGATTTCAATGGACCAAAATCATGTACAAGACACGCATACATGGGATTATTAACTATTCAAACCGCTGCATCGTGCAAACCACGCATCGCGGCAAACCGTGTTACCGTAAACCGTGGTCAAGCTGCATCGCTCAAACCGCATACTATTCATCGTTGATCATGACGCACAACTCGATCCGAACTGTTTTTAATCCGATGGTCACAATTCACTCAATGTATCTATAAAAAGGGGGCTCTCCCCCCCCTAATTTGATACTCCTGAATCTTCTCCATCTGGTATTTTCTATGTATTTTAATAAATTTCCACTTTACCCCTAGTTCAAAAATCAGTAGCTAATTTTCTTTCAAGCTTGGATCAAGGTGAAGTCTTAACATGTTCCATGGGCTTAATTTGGTAAATTTATTTTCTTCCTCTAATATTTGTGGACAATAATTATCTCATAATACGTCTAAACCCAAGACAAGGTTATTATTATTTGGCACGATAAGACCATATTTATTTTGAATATGGCTCATGGTGGAATCCCCTCATGATTTAATCATTAATAAGAAATATTTGCATGGAGACGCTGATGCAGATCCAGATACCCAAGTGCTTCAAGTATAATAGTTTCCATTTCAATTTACTCTAGCCATTTCAATTCAAATTTTAGGATAATCTAAATTGCTTCCACCACAAATCCAACCATCCATTTAAGAAAATTAATTCTACACATAATTAAAATCAACCTCCTCGTGATCGACACTGCCACCATTAATCTATTCTACAATAAATTGGCCATGTTCAATAAAATTTTCACAACATCAACCTTTCTGGAGCTTCTCACACAATGGCAATTTTACTACCAAATCCGCATATGAATCTACCAGTGACCAAGTCATTTGTGGGGATAAGAAGGACTAGCAGCTCATTTAGCGTTGGAAAGGCCCACACCGAGTGAGGGTATTTCTTTGGCTTTTAATGCATGGAAAAATTAAAACTAGGGAGGAACTTTTAGAAGGCATATTCATAGCAATTCGGTGTATGATATTTACGGAGCAGGTATGGAGACTATTCTGCATGCACTCATGACTGCATCTTAGCCAAACGGGTATGGTCTTCTTTGCTTCCTATTGCTAGTACAGTTTCTTTCTTCTCTGCTACTTTCAAGGAATGGCTAGTTAACAACATTTCCATGTGGGGGATGATTGTAACTGGTCCTTGGTGCTTGGGATTTCTGTATGGAAAATTTGGCACCGACGAAATCAATCTCGTTGCCAATACTTTCCCATGTAGTCTTCATGTGGTTTCGGATATCAGAGCATGGGTGCATGAGATACAACAGACGTATATATTAGTCCACATCAAAGCCACTGCAAAGTGTCAGTTGATGTTGGCTGGAGAGCCCCTAAATGGCCATATTTTCGTTTAAACACTGATGGATCGAGAGGTATTAATGGTTGTGCTAGTGCTTGTGGTTTAATACGTAATGCAAATGGCTTTTGGATTCGAGGTTTTGGGATGAATATTGGATCTTGTTCCATTAGTATGGCTGAACTTTGAGGGTTATATCAAGGTCTTAACCTTGCATGGAATTTTGGCATTCGATTCTTAGAGGCAGAGGTTGATAGCATTTGCATATTGCATTTGATGGAGTCCAGAGATCATAGCTCGTATGTGCACATCCCTTTGATTAATTCAATTAAGAATCTCCTCATAAAGGATTGGCATGTTTCCCTTCGACATATCTACCGTGAAGCTAATTTTGCAGCTGACTTTTTAGCGAAGAATGCAGGAACTTTGCCTCTCAGAAATCATGTTTTTTAGGAGCCTACAGCAGATCTTGGTCCTTGGCTTTCTTATGATATGTACAGGATGAAACTTTCCCGGGCGGTTGTTTCTTAGCTTTGGCTAAGCATTTTTTGTACCAAAAAGAAATCTAAGTTAATTCACTACCGCCTTCAACACAATCCTTTGCCATGCATAAGGTAGCCATGAACTCGTAGGCTAAGTTTTAAGTACGAATTAGGCATATAGACTAATCGTTATATAGCACACTGCTTACACTTAAACAACATAATATCATATCATACATTATCCTGAAATTTTTCTTAAATTAAAATAAATCAAAGTCACTTTTTATTTTTTTAGATTTCTAGAGTATTATTTGGAATTGATTGTTTCGAATTCAAAAACTTAATGAAAGTCGCGATAATTTATTCATTGAATTATAAATAATTTTCGAGTTACGATGTATGCATAAATACAGTTATTTTCATGAAAATCTATCTTATAAATTTTTCATAAAGACTAACTGATAATATATATAAACAATCAATCCTTTTGCATGTTGACTATATCTTCAAATCTCTAATGAACATGTAAAAACGACCTTAGGCCAGGGTCCACATAGAATTGTAAGGACTAAGGAGTGGCCGCCGAAGTCTCTAAGTTTATAACCACCATTTCCATAATCGTGTCTGGCAATGGACACCCAAATGATTTCAGCCTTCATCCAAACCCAGCTTAGGAGTATTGTGTAGTATGTCAGCACGCCTTCTCTAGCTAGCCTGAGGCTATTATAAACTACTATCAAACTCACATCAGAGGAGAAGAGCTCAACAATTTCCAGAACAACTTTATTCGTGTTCACAACCAAGCAGCGCTTGAAGCTTAGAGGATGCTTGGTTTTGATATCCCTAGCCAAAACCAACAACTTCATCTTCCGTCATTCTCGCCACCACCAATTGCCAACTTGAGTACTCATACTAATAATATACAGGACCAACAGATGAAGCTAGTTGTTATTCCAACCACGCAGACAAAGTTTAACTCCTCCCACTAATGATGATAGCATGATCAGTGCTACTATTACTAATCAGCTGATTCAACCTGTAGCTGCTGCTATCCCAAATGAAATTGATTTAAACTCTCATTATAATAACAATCCAACTGCTAGTACAGATGATAGATCTATCAATCTTGACTTGACTTTAGGTCTTCAAAAGTAAAATTGACGATTGTGAAGAGAAGATAGATGTGTAATGATTTGCTTCAACTTTCTGTCATCACAATCAAAGTAACAGTGCAATTAGAGATGTTAATTAGAAATAAAGAAAAAATCCTAGTTGTATGAATTTATTGTTCAATGGATTCAATATTGTTATTGTCCTTGTTACTGTTGTTTATTGGTGATGTGAATGATGTTGCTTTATAGTCATTTGTAATATGTTTTAATTTTTCTCTTCGGTTTTTTTTTTTTTTTTTTTGGGGTTCTATGGATGATTGTGATTTGTTTTTTTCGTTAACTCTTTTGTTGATTTTAATCTATTTATTTTCATACTCATTTAGTCCTGTTGAGCAAGTGATCGAAATTGTTCAATTAAATAAACCTTCACATATTTCCTCAATAATAATTTTTATATGTGGGTTAAGGGGCTAGATTTTTACCTTCACACGTACTTTAGCTTGTGAAACCTTGTGACGCTTATTGCCTTTGATTCTAGCAAGGTGGTACTTAAAAAGGATACTCAACGCCTAAATTAGTGTTTGATTAAAGTTTGAAGAAAGAAGAAAGATGAAGATGACGAGCTTTCTCTAGAATGAACAATGATCTTTTGACCAATGACCCCTTTTTCCATAGAGGTGGCCGCTATTTGTAAATGATGGGTGACATGGATTTAAGATTTTGTCTTGAGCTCTCTTAATGACATGTGTTACCTATCATTATTGTTCATGTGGATGTCAATTTGATTGAAGGGAACCAAATACATTTTATTCCGTATTTATATGTTTCTTTACTCTTACGTCAAGGCTTACTAAACTCAGAATGAATTTTACCTGAATCGAATTATGAATGAGAACGAATTTTAATCTAAGGAATTTTAATCAAATTAAGTTTGCTTACTTAAACCGTAGGAATCTAATCTGAATGAAATTTGGATTAGAATAAATTACTAAAAGTACTTAATGGATTATTGTCATAATTATTATTATTAACTAATATATTAATTAATTGTAAAATTTTATTAATTAATTATTATAATTATATTAATAATTATTATAAAAATATATTAACTAATAATATTAATATTAATTAATTAATTATAATAATATATTAATTATTGTGATTATTCATTCAAAATTATAATTATTGATAATTATTGTTAAAAATGTATTAATATATTAATTAGTAGTAATAATTATATTACTTAATTAATAATAATATATGAATTAATTATAATAATATATTAATTAATTAATTAAAATAACAATGTATTAATTATTATGATTATTTAATCGAGAACTATAATTATTAATATATTATTGTTAATAATATATTATTATATTATTTAATAGTAATAATTATATTAATTAATTATAATATATATATGAATTATAATTATTATATTAATAATTATTATAATAATATATAAATAAAACAAATTAAAATAATAATGTATTAATTATTGTGATTATTTAATCGAGAACTATAATTATTAATATATTATTGTTAATAATATATTATTATATTATTTATTAGTAATAATTATATTAATTAATTATAATATATGAATTAATTATAATAATTATATTAATAATTATTATAATAATATATTAATTAATTAATTAAAATAATAATATATTAATTATTGTGATTATTTACTTGAGAACTATAATTATTAATATATTGTTGTTAAATAATATATTATTATATTATTTAATAGTAATAATTAAAGTATTTAATTAATTAGAATATATGAATTAATTATAATTATTATATTAGTAATTATTATAACAGTAAATTAATTAATTATAATAATTATATTAATTATAATAATTATATTAATAATTATTATTATAATATATTAATTAATTAATTAAAATAATAATGTATTAATTATTGTGATTATTTAATCGAGAACTATAATTATTAATATATTATTGTTAATAATATATTATTATATTATTTAATAGTAAGAATTATATTAATTAATTATAATATATGAATTAATTATAATAATTATAATAATAATATATTAATTAATTAATTAAAATAATAATGTATTAATTATTGTAATAATATTAATAATATATTAATTATTATGATTATTTATTCAAGAACTATAATTATTAATAATTATAGTTAATAATATATTAATTAATCATAATAATTAATTAATTATAATAATATTAATTAATTATAACTTAGGACAAAATGGGTATTTTTATTTTGGGAGGCAAATGGGTAGTTAGGAATGGGAACTTGATTCCCACCTGCCTCATGGGAATCAAGTTCCCATTCCCCATTCCCAAATATAGTGGGTCCCATTCGATTCGATTTCTTATTTTGCAAGAACGCCAATCATTCCGATTCCGGATTCTGATTTCCCAATCCGGTAAGTAAACGCACCATTACTACTTTGGATGTGTTTTCCTTAGGCCGTGGAATTTGGAATTAGAATGAGTTTTCCTCCTCTTGTCATTTTCATATCATTCTGGGGAATTTTATCTTGGGTAATATTCCCTTGAAATAAATTAGATATTATTTCCCCCGAAATAGTTTCTTTTCTTATGGACATGTGGCGTAGTTTTGTGCCTCCAGAGTATAGCACCTACATTAGGGAAAAATTGATTTTAACATCATATATACCATTGGGAAATAGTTATAGAAGTAGGCTAAGGGTTGGCAAATTACTAACAAGTTGAACTAATTTTTGGCAGTCGATCAATTTGGTATACGGACTTTGGTTCACTATCAAACCAAATCTAGATTAAAGTACTATACAAGAATTTGCAGCTTAATCTTGTAGCGGTCAGTTCATTTTTTAAAAAATTGGTTAAATTTGGTTTGAAAAGTTTAGAACCATACCAAAATAGAATTAACATTGACAACAAGAAGAAACAACTCTAATAAATAGAATTGACTTATTTTCTAGTTTTTTTTAATCTCGTAGCAGTCATACCTTTTCGTATTTTTTAACTATTTAAGTTACTTTTTTCTTTATATTTTTAATTGTTCTAACTGACTTGTGATATCTAAAATGCTTTATTTAGTTATTTTGAATTAAGAGAATTAGAATGAAGAATGATTTAGTGAGTATTAAATAATTTTTTTACTTTTTATTTTGTATAAATACAGTTTCTAAAGTGAAAAATCTATCCTCTACATTTTTTCTTAAGGTTAGCTAATAATAGATATGGACATTCAATTCTTCTATTTAATAAAAAGTTATTAGAAAAACATTAGGGGTTTATAGTAACTTAGCCATGCATTCGTTGGCACTTAACTTTAACTTATAAATATGATGATAAAACTTATTTACTATAGATGCATAAATCATTTTGTGCTTGACCCCTCCCTAGCCCAAATAGATTGGGCTCTCTCATTTTGGATGATGAGTTTTTGCTATTTTGAGCATTCCTACTGTCTATTTTTCTTTATCTCAAGAGTCCTACCATCAAAGAAATAGGAACATGTTCTCCATAAATATTCACTTATCAGATATGTCTAATCACCCTACACTTTGAGGAAGAAAAAAATGTGATTTGATTGACCCAAATTAAACCGAACCAAACCAATTTACACCAGTTTGGTTCAATTTACACATTTAATTAGTCAGGTAACACTTGCTTCTTAAAAAAAAAAGAAAGAAAAGAAGGAACTGTCGATATGAGAATTACAACACCATTAACAATTCTATCAATCTGGGTTTGGTAAACCTAAGAATTATAAAAACAGAGGGTGTGCCACTGATGTTCTTCAATTTTCTTTCATTACAATCAAATTAAAATTAAATTGGCGATGTTCTTATAAGGCTGCAATGTTCATCACCTAAGGATCGTAAAAATAGTTGCATTCTTGTCGTTGTTCTTGTAAGGCTGCGATATTCCCTTTACTGTAATTTCTTCTCACTTTCTTTAATTTTATCTTCCTCATGTTGGCCAGGTTCATTTATACAGAAAAAAAAAAAGCAACAATAAGTAATTTAAAGGAGAAAAAAATTGTTTCAGAATTTATAGTCAATTCAATTTATTCTTTTATGATGAGCAACTACTTGGCTCATAAATGTGCAGTACTAGACTATAACTTAATTTCGTGGGCGGTATGGAACTTCAACTATTTATTTATTTTAGATTTTTTGGTTGTCCCTTAATCCCTTGAGTATTATATAGAACTGGACCTATTTAATGGCTCTGAATTATAATATTTAGTAAATGAAACAGAAAACTTCTTTAACTTGTAACTTGTAAGTTTTGAATAATTTTTCACTATTACTTTATTTTTAAATGTATTAATTAAAACTAAAATATATCATGTACAAGACAAATGCTTTTATAAAATTATTTCTATTGATTGAGAATAGTTCTTAGCTGGGGTTATTTGTTAAACGTCTAAAGTCCGAAATTTTATTAATTCTAGACATTTTTTAAAATTTACTTTTTTTTTTGTAATGTATGTTTAATTTTCAGATATTTATGAATACAAAAAGTAAATTGTTTTATCTTAATGGAAAAAAGAAGACTGAATGAAAAATAAATTATATTCCAAAAATATCTTTGCTAAATATACTTATTTCATGAAATATAAAGTCTAATCTCTTTTTTTTTTTGATTTATAAGGACATAATTGTCAAATATCTGAATATAAAACCTAAGGACATAATTGTCAAATATCTGGATATAAAACCTAATCTCTTTTTTTTTTTAATATCTAAATATAAGTGGCATATTATTTGGTTTTATAAATAAAAAATTATAAAATCTAATCTCTTTTTTTTTTATTTACAAGGACATAAATGTCAAATAACCATATTTAAGATTTTTATTTATTTATTTATGAAAACAAGTAATATGCTACTTATATTAAGATTTAAAAAAAAAAGAAAAATAAATTTGTCACTTAGATATTTGTATTCAGATCCATTCAGCTTTTAGAAAATTCAGATCTATTCAAATTTTAAACAAATTAATAAATGCTACCTAAGTAGTTAATTTGAGCAATCTTTAATTCATGAGCTACTTTTGATTAGGAGTAAGAGCCATGAATTGAGTGCTATTTAAAATTACTAATGGATTTTGAAAAATTCAATAATCATAAGTCCATTATTAATTTTTAATGATAAGAATTTTCAATCTTTTATTAAACTTTGACTATTTAAAATCTCATTTTCTTAAAATTATTTTTATTTGAAAACCTTATGTAGTAGTTAACTTTTTTCATTTGAACTTTAACTCTTTGAATATTTTTTAGGTTTTTATTAATTGTCTTAGTTAAGTGTTATCTCAAACAACCTATTTAGCGCTTATGTATCAAAATATTTAATGAATGAAACAACAACTTATTTTTTAAAGTTTTAAATAATTTTTCACTTTTGTTTCATGTGTAAGCGAAAAGATTATAATGAAAATATATCTTGGACATGACTAGATTTCTCAAATAACAAGATTATGATTGAATAGGGCCATAGCAAAGAAATTAAAAACTTAAAGGAGGAAATAAAATAATGTAAAAATGAGGAACAATCATCAATTGAATAGAAAATGCATAAATTTCAATAGAGACCTTATATTTGTGAAAAATTCTTTTTAACCTAGGGCATAACATAGTCCATTACCCATCAAGGTGTCATATATTGGCTGCAAATAGACTATGTATATAAGTTTGGAACAATTCTCTTTCAAGAGCAAGTTTTTGAGACTTGAGTATAAGTTATGGCCATACATTGAATGTTATTATAATATATAGGTGAATTCAAAAATATAATAAATTACTTAAAATATCGTCATTATTTAATCAATTATTATTTTTTATTTAGTTATTCTGTTTAACTATAATCTTAAATGCACTATATAGTAGTTAATTTCAAGTTTCTTTAATAAACTCAGTCTATTTAAATTTTTTTAGATTTTTAACTATTTTAATTAAGTGTTATTTGAAACGTCTTATTTATCTGTTATGAATTAAAAGATTTAATAAATGAAATGAAAAACTTTTTGTTTTGAATTTTGGATAATTTTTCAACTTGTTACCTAAATATATCAATTATAATGAAAATGCACATTGAACATGACGCGGGTTTTCAAGGAGAGTGAGACTATTGGCACCCCTCTAAATATCTCTCAACACCTCTTTTCTTTACTAACCCCTTTAAAATATTATAAAATATTATAAAACTCTTTAACACCCTTTAATGACAAAATAAACTTAATTTAAATTTATTAAAATAAACCCGTTGTTTAATTTTGACTCCTTAATTATGGATTTTGAGACTATTAATCATCTATTTAAAAAGAAAGAGAGAGAAAGAAAAAAAAAAAAAAAAAGGAAAAGGGAACTTGCTTCATTAAACTTCTACTTTAATGTGGCAAATCATTGAAACACCAAGTGGCAAACACTTTACTCTAATGCATGATAAATCATTTTAATTGATAATCATATTTAGAAACACTTGGCTACAATGCGTGTATTTTTAAGGCCAAGTGTTAATTTGGTTTACTGATGAAGATGTTGAGCACAAGCTTATGAAAAATGCAGAATCACGGATTCTTCAAAAGGCTACATGCCTTTGTGGAAAAAGACAACTGGGACATCGGAAAACATGTCGGCGAAAAATAATTCTGATCGTATAACTCCCTTTAAGGGAAAAATTATTTGATTTTGAGTGGGGTTTAATTAGAAATTATCTTATTATATAATTTCAATAAAGATTAAAATTATAAAATAACTAAAGGGGTGATAAGAGTATTTAGAAGGGTGTCAATAGTCCCACTCTTTCAAGGATAGTGGGCAGAACCAAGACTATGGTTCAGTGGGGGCCAGAATGAAGAAATATAAATTTAAAAGGCAGCGACAGAAATAACGTAAAATGAGGGCCAGATCATCACTTTGACAAACAAAATTGAGTAGTGGAGTCGTTCCCTATCTTTACAGAAGTCAATAATCAAAATTTACCAATATTAGGGAAGCGAAAGAGTTGGTGATTGAAGTGCATATAAGAAATATTAAGGACTAAGTATCCTCTTAATTAGTGATTACAAACGTGCTATTAATACTTGTCAGGGACAACTTAAACAAGTTTTTTTCATAAACATATGATTTGGCACATTGATTATCTGGTAAGCCTTTTCTAGTAACAAAAAGGACTCAAATCCACTATAAAATACATCAACCTATGACCCTTCTCTTCACCCACCACCCACTTCGTTTTTGCAATTCTTTTAGTTTCTTACTTCTTAATTTGCCTCTTCCAATTTGCTTCTACTCATCACCAAATATATGTCTGGCCATGGCTGGAATTCATCATCAGGATATGGGAACCCAAATGGTTTTAACTTTGCTCCACCAAGTACTCAAGAACAATGTGTAGTTTGTCACCAGGTGCTCTATAGCACTGAGGCTCTCATAAACCACCATGAAACTCATATCAGAGAAGAAGATCTCTTGAATTTCCCTGGTATGGTAGGACGGACCTAATAATAATAACCCTTGCAGCAGCCTTATCTTTTTCCTAATGTAACCCAAGTGGCATCTCATCGTCAAGCTCAAAGGAGATTTGCCACCTTGACTGCTAATACTGTTATACAACAACGAGAGATGATGCATCGCAGGCAAAATTTAGCTGCTCTTAATAATGGTAACATGATCGTTACTAGGGCTGCACCTGGGGCCGCTGTTGTTCAGCCGAATGATCAAGCCGCTTCTGCTGGTGCTATCCCAGATGAAACTGAATTGGACTTTGGTGATGGGAAGATTAATAGAAGCAGTAGCACTGATGGCTCAATCAATCTTGATTTGACCTTAGGTACTCCTTGAGAGTTTGAAGGGCTTGGAAGATTCAGGGATGCATGCGCAGTCGATGTTCTTCATCTTTATTTTATCTGAACTTTTAAATTAGTTAAAATTAAATTAAAAATAGTCATTTTATTGTCATCAGTTTGTTGTTATTGAGTCTTATAAGGAGCATTTTATTATCGTTAATTTTTGCTGTTGTTTTCTTGTTTGCATGTCGCTGGTGTTGTATTTTGATGTTCAATCATCGATCAGTGACTAAGTTTTTATATATCTTTATTACTCCTCGTTAATTAACAGACATATATACAACAGGGGATGGCAATCAATAGATTGTTCTTCGCCCAGTTACGAATTTCAAAATTTTCTTTCAAATATATAAAGCTTAACTTGACTATGTTGATAATCACTTTTGAATTTTTTCACCGTTGGGATATTTTCAAAATTAATAAATCGCAACCTGTCAACATTAAAAGGTCAAGTCATATTCAATCAAAACCACACTTGATTATAAATATATATAAGTAGAATGATTATATTAAAAAGCTTTGCCTATAGATATATAATCACTTTTTGTCTCTAGAAGCTTGGCCGGGTTTTCTTTTTTTGATCACTTGAGTTTGAACTCCGGGAAAATGATAGGTTAAAAATTAATTTGAGTTTTATCCACCTCCTATCTTCTTTTATTTTAAAAAAATTGGGAAAAGATAATTCCTTTGACATTTTTTTATTATAATCTTTAGCTGTAAAGGATGAACAACTAATAACTATGTTGATATTTTTAATGGATATGTGGGATTATCTTCTTAACACCCTCTTATCACATGCAAACCAGTTTCTTTACCTACCATAATAACTATGTTGATATTTTCAATGGATATGTGGGATTATCTTCTTAACACCTCTTATCACATGCAAACCAGTTTCTTTAATTTTATTAACACATGAAACGATAGTGTAATTCTTAATTGTTTATACAAGTTTGAGGCAACTAATCCTCAACTCTTGATTTTGACCCAATAAACTAATGAGTTGAGTTTAGATAAATAAAATTTAGCATAATATGAAATTACTTTTGATTGCAAACCTATTATAACCATCAATCCACACTGATTACGAATTTAAAATTATTGAAACATACTACAATTAACCTCATGTTAAGGACAGCTCGAGGCGAGACCCAGACTCTAAAAGATTAAGCTTGGATTGGGGTAAGACGAGGCTAGGCCTAGCTGCCTAGGCTTCCATGAAAAAGAGTTTGGGCCTAGTTATTAATCTCAGAGTAATGATATTTGACCACTCAAATCATTTCATGTGTCTCAATTTTCAAATTTTCTTATTATTTTTTCAAAATTATCCTTACTAAAAACAAAAAATTTATATTCTTATTTCATTTTTATTCACTTTCACACACCCCTCCCAACCTCTCTGTAGACTGACCATAAATCTCACTTTCACTTATCTTCTTCATCATTTTTTTTTTTGTCACCTGCACCAAGATATGATGATTTGAATTGTGGGTTTTCTTAAATTTTATGAAAAAGTAATGATATACAAATAAGGGCCCCCCGCTCTTCCCGAGCTCATGCTTAATCAGGCTGGGCCGACTTATTTGCCATGCTTGATTAACCTTTGGTTGCAATAACTTTTCAGATTTTTTTACTAAATTTTCCTAAGGTGTTAAAGGGAATTAGTTGTTTTGGAATTAAAAATAAAAAATTAATGAATGGGACAAAAAAAATTTATTTATTAAGTTTTAAAAAAAATTTCACTAGTGTTTCATGCATAAATGCAACTATTGTCATAAAATATGAGAGTTATTCTTTAAATTTTTCATAAAATCTAACTGATAATAGATATAAACATTTAATTCTTTTGCATACTTCATATCATCAAGTCTTTGTGAACAACACGTAAATTCTGTGAAAATCTAAGGTAGCATTTTTTTTTAATCTAAAATCTCAATAGTATGAAATCTGAATGGGTTCGAATATAAATATTTAAATGATATGTTTGCTGTTTTATTTATATATTTAAATATAAATGACATCTTATTTATTTTTTTAAATAAAAAGTCATCTTAACAATGATTATTTAACATTTTTGTCCTTATAAATTAAAATAAAAAGATTAGGTTTTATAATTTAAGAAATAAGTATATTTCATAAAGATTTTTTGAAATATAATATTTACTTTTCATTCAGACATTTTCTCATTTAGATAAAACTTACAAAAGTTTACTCTTTCTATTCAAATGTAAATATCTGAAAATCAGATATAAGTTACAAATATAGAGAACCAAATTTTAAAAAGATATGAAATTAATAAAATTTCATACTTCAGAAAATTAACAAAAGGGTCCTAAGTCAATACAAGAAGAACCCCTTCAGAATAATCTTTTGTCATGCGTACGCAACCACCAACTCATAAACTCAATTCTACGTATGAGTTAGACCCATAAACAGGCGTTATTTAGAACACCACTTACGGTTAAATAACATAATATCATACGTTATTCCCACTTGCGTATTATCTTTTATTGGTAAGTAATAACTTTCTTGATTTTTTAACTTAAAATATATGAAAATCACCTTTTTATTTTTTTAATTTTGCCTAAGTATTATCTGGAATTGATTGTTTTGAAATAAGAAAATTAATGAACGTCACAACATTTTACTTATTAAGTTATGAATAAGTTTCTATTTGTGGCATATGTATAAATGGAGCTATTGTTTTGAAAATCTATCTTGTAAATTTTTTATAAAGACTAACTGATAAGAGATATAAACAATCAATCCTTTTGCATGTTGACTTAATATCTTCAAATCTCTAATGAACAACAAGTAGGTCTAGGTCCGCTTGTGAGGACTAAGGTTGTAAGGACTAAGGAATGGCCTCCGAAAACCCAGCTCTCGAGCTTCGCTTTTGAGCCTCACTACTGTATGTGCGTTAATGAATGAAAATATATAAATATATATAAAATGACTATTTATTAATTTTTTACCATAAAAAATGGTATAAGGGTGTAGATATACATATATTGACAATATGAGAAGGCCAATTCAAACAAGGTTTTCCTATACCATAAATGTATAACATAGAACATTAATTGCAGGTAACCCTTTTCTAACCAAAATGACTAAAACCCACTATAAAACTTATCACCCCTCTTCCTTTCATCACTCACCAACTTCTCATTTCCTGTTGCTTTTCTTTTTTTCTTTGCCTACCTCTCTTCACTCATCACCATGTCTGGCTGTGGCATGAACTCATCAGGAGCAAACCCTATTGGTTCCAGCCGTGGTCCAAACCGAGTTCGAGAGCAGTGTGTAATATGCCACCGAGCCTTCTCTAGCACTGAGGCTCTCATAAACCACTATGATGTGCACATCCGAGGATCAGATGAGCTCATGAATTTTCAGAACAACAACAACGTGCGTGCTCAGAACCAAGCAGCAGCAGCACCTCAAGCTCAAAGGAGACTTACTTTTGCACTCCCCCCATCATTCTCGGCCCCTGCAGTGCCACCAGTTGCCATTAGGACTACTCATACTGTTATACAGGCACGACCGATTCAACCAGGTGGTGCAGGTGGTCCCGTCCGGCGCCGACAAAATTTCGCTCCTCGTGTTAACATGGCCAGGCCTGCTGCTAGGCCTAGAGCTGCTCAGCGGAATCAGCCTCCTGCTGCTGCTGCTGCTGTCCCAGTCCCAGATGTAATTGACCTGGATTTTGGTGAAGAGGGGAATTACAACAACACTGGTGGCGGCATCAATCTTGATTTGACCCTAGGTCGTTAAAATCCTCAAGGATTATTTGCAGGTTCAGGATGCATTCGGGTCAATGTTCTTTAAATTAAATTTGAAAAAACAAAACAGAAGAAAACCTTAGAATGATCAGTTTGTTGTTTTTGAGTCAATGGTGTCATTGTTATTGTTGTTACATGTTGTTTTCTTGTTGGTGCCAGAGTCGTTACTTTGTTATTCAGTCATTAGTAATAAAAATTTTCTGTTGTTCTGTATTCGATTCTGGAAGATGTGATTTGATTTTGATGCATAGTTAATGAAAATTCTTAAAAGTCATAAAATTTGGATGCTATATATCTTCGACAATGGAAGTAATATACAATCATTTGTATGTTTACTGTCGTAGAGTTGTGCTGCAGACTTGAGAACTTCACTAGTTCAACAAGATTATAATAATACATTGTATGTGTTAAAATAACACAAACATTATTCCGATGTGCATTCTGACTGCCATCAACAAGTTCTTTTTGAATGTTTTACTTGGTATATTAAAGTTGTGGTTTGCCATTTTAATAGTAATATCAATATATGGTTAAAATGAGTTTACGATAATTCTATAGGTTAGGAGTGGAAAACTAAAATTTTTTTAAGGAGTGGAAAACTAAAATTATTAAACAAAATCGAACCCAATGACCAAATTGATTCACTTGTATTTATGTAAATATAATTTTTAATAGTGTGATGGGGTCGACTCATCTAATTGAAGGTTGTGTTCCACCCAAGTAATAACAACTTTAAGTCTCGAGATTCACACTTGACATACAAAGTGTTTGAGTCTCTCACTTTGATGACATTTCTTAATAATTTTCTTTTATACAGATATATATTTAGTTAGTTTGTCATTTTTACTAATAAATTGAGTGTATGGTTCCATAAATTGTGGTTTACCGTTTTGATAGTAATGTAAATATGAATTGGTTGAAATGAGTTAATGACAATTCTATATATTAGGAGTGGACAAAGAAAATTAAAAAATCGAAGTGAACCGAACCGAACTAAAATGAACCAAATTAGTTTGCTTGGCTTTTATATAAAATTAACTTTTAATAATGTGGTGGGGTCCACTCATTTAATTATATGGTATGTTCCTCTCAAGTAATACTAATTTTGAGTCTTGAGATTCATACTTGGCATATAAAGTGACTGAGTCTCTCACTTTAATGACATTTCTTATTAATTTTCTTTTATACAAATATCTATTTAGTTAATTTGTCATTTTTATTAATGAACTGAGTGTATGATTCTCATAAATTGTGGTTTGCCATTTTGATAGTAAGGTGAATATGAATTGGTTGAAATGAGCTTATGATAATTCTATATAATAGAAGTGGACAAAGAAAATTAAAAAATTGAATGAACTAAACTGAACCAACCCAAACCAAATTGGTTCACTTGGCATTTATATAAATTTAAATTTTAACAGTGTAATGGGGTCCACTCATTTAATTATATAGTATGTTTCACCAAGTAATACCAACTTTGAATATCGAAATTCATACTTGGTATATAAGGTGATTGAGTCTCTCACTTTAATGACATTTCTTAATAGTTTTCTTTTATACAGATATATATTCAGTTAGTTCAAGCATTTTTATTAATGAATTTAGTGTATGGTTCTCATAAAATGGTTTGCCATTTTGAATTATTTTTTATAGTTATGTGAATATGAATTGGTTGAAATGAGTTTATGATAATTCTATATATTAGGAGTGGTCAAAGAAAATTAAAAAATTGGATCGAATTGAACCAAACTACATCAAACCAAATTGGTCCACTTGACATTTATATAAAATTAATTTTTATTATATAATGTGTTCCACCCAAGTAATGCCAACTTTGAGTTTTGAATTTCACGCTTGGCGCATAAGGTGATTGAGTCTCTCACTTTGATGATATTTCTTAATAATTTTCTTTTATACAAATATCCATCCAGATGATTTGTCATTTTTATTAATGAATTCATACATTGTGGTTTGTCATTTTGATAGTAATGTGACTATGAATTAGTTGAAATGAGTTTATGATAATTCTATTTATTAGGAGTGGACAAAGAAAATTAAAAATCGAACCCAATCGAATCGAACCGAACTAAATTGATTCACTTTAATTAATATAAATTTAATTTTTAATAGGTGGTCGACTCCATCGATTTAATTATATTGGCTGGTGTGCCCCACTAAAATAATACTAAGTTTGAGTCATAAGATTCACGCGATATAAGATAATTAGTCTATCTATCTCAAACTCTTATTTTGATAACAGTTTTTAATAATTTTCTTTATTCATATCATTAATAGATAATTTCTCATGTTTTCCTAATGAAATGAGTATATAGATCAAAATAGGTAATGATTTTGCATAAAATACTTATTAGACAAGATTGTGGCTTATAGAATGGAGTGTATATTTGACTATCAAAGTTGTCGGATTTTCGTACACAGAGAATGTCATTGATTACGGTTTGACATTTTTCACCATAACATAAATTTCTGGTTCAAATGTGTTTACGGTATAAAATCAATGTTAGGTTTGGTCAAAGAAAAAGATCCAAGCTAGTCAGCCGAATTGCTGGATTTGGTTTATTTCGATGTTGATAAGAAACTATAAATTTTCAATTATTTCAAAGAAACTATGAATTTTTATTGTTTCAAATAACTTTTTTGATTTAATTTAGTTTTCAATTCAAAATTAAACTTAACCGAAAATCAAGCATGCAGGCTTGAGAACCGGCGGACCAAAACCGAACCAAATTGAGCTCATTTATCATTAATTAAATTAAATTTTTAATTGGGTCGAGAGCCTCATCCAATTAGTGCATGCTAAAGACGGGTCTACCAATCCACAGTTGGCAAGAGGATAATAGTCCGGCCCATGTAAGACTCTTGTCTCAATGGGCCTTCTGAATAATTACAAATGATTTAACAACATTGACTGGATGAATACACAATAAAAATATGTTTAATTTTGATTATATAATACTTCAATTAATAATATAAACGTGACTTATAGAATGTTATGAAAACTATAATTACATAAAATGAATTGTAAACAATTTTGTCGCAATCTTAGATTTCAGGTAAAAAAATTATGGTCCTCTATTAAGACGGCTATTATTTGTTAGGAAATATTCATCTTTGTCTTTTTTTTTTTTTTTTTAGTTGGTTAATATTGAGTTTTATATTTATCTTTTCACTTTATTTACGATCAGGCTTTTTTTTAAAGATTATGAAGGTAAGTAGAGAAAAATATGGAGATGATCCTAAACCTATTTTTTAGTAAATAAAGGGAAAAAAAATTACTTTAAAATGGAAGCCATCAACTTAGGAAACATTGATAAGTTATCGGATCCACAAAACCTCAAGCACCCAAAATCCACGGGGATGATTGTTTGCAGGTCCTAATTTTGAGTTTTACCAAGCATTTTTTTTTCTTGTTTATTTTTATTGAAAAATAACAAAATACGGTCAAATTATCCTGTTCGTCATCTATTTAATCCCTCACAATAACTGCTCCGAAACCCGAGCATGGAGAATTGGAGGAACATTGCTTGCATTAATCAAAATTATACTTCCAAAATAATTAATAGTCTAAAAAATTCACAATAATTTAAGGAGATTCTAGGATGGAGACCCTGATAAATCAGATTAAGAAACAAGCGTCCGGTTATCTTCAAGAGAAATACAAAACTGCTAGGCTTGCCTTCACTGATGTTTCTGAAGCGGAATTGTGAGTCTTTAACTAATTTCATTCAAAACATTTAGAATTTTGAAATATTATTGAAGTATCTATAACTTCACTTTCGTTATTATTAACATTTCATCGCCATGATCATATTAATTTGAAGGCTGGCAGAAGAAGCAACAAACAATGATCCATTGGGGCCCGATGCAAAAACAATGACTAAACTAGCCGAGGCATCTTGCGATGTAGACGATTACTGGCGAATTGTTGATGTTCTACACAGAAGGTAGCTTATATGAAAATGAATTACGATTGATTCACTTCAATGTTTTTGTGTTACGTTCACTATTTTGTTTTGCAATTCAAATTATAAAATGCTGCAGGTTATATTGCATCGACTGGAAGCTTTGGAGGCAATCCTATAAAGCATTGGTACTTCTTGAGTTCTTACTAACTCATGGTGCTGAGGATTTTGCAATAGAATTTCAATGCGATACGGCTATACTCCAAGAGCTTGGAACTTTTGTATACATTGATGAAAAAGGGTGAGTGTTGCTTTATTATTCTGATGCTGGATCAGAACTGCGCCGAGTTTTTAAAAATCTTATACCGCGTGTGCATATATATATATATATATACCACTAAAACAATTTCTATAATGATCGTGTTATAGGTTCAATTGGGGTGCTAACATGCAAAAGAGAGCTGAAAATATACTGAAGTTATTAGGAGGAGGACAAACTCTCAAAGAAGCCAGATTAAAAGCATTAAGAATAACAAATGAAATCCAAGGATTCGGAAGTGCAATGGCTTCTCCTTCTTCATCAACTTATTCGCCATCTTCATCAGAAGCATTGCGTTCGTCATTCGGATCATATAGTACCACAAATTCATCAATTACGTGGAATGATGTTAATGAACAGTTGAACAAACAAGAACACTCATCACCCTCAAAAGCTGCAGCCAGAACAAAATATTCGCTAGGAGGCATTGAAGAAGAGATGCCTATTGTTGATAAAGACAATAGTTTCCAAGGGTTTCATCTGTGGGATAGCCTTCCGGTTGAAGAATCAGGAGCTTTACTTGATGTTGATGATGATGAAATGAAGAATCAAATGGTTTATTCAGGGGAATTTGCTCAAAGCTTGCAGCTATTAGCCCTAAAAAATTAAATAACGCTAATTACAGAAAGACGCTTAGAAGTTTCTCTGATAATGATAGGACTCTCAGGAAAAGGTATGATCGCCAATATTCTTCAAAATTTTAATAGCATTAATTATTTGAATTTATATTATAAATTAAAACATGATTTTTTCTTTGTATATAATATATGTTACATGTAATTCAGAATAATTGCTTTGGTACGCTGTTTCTGTTGCAGCGTAGCTGTAGTATTATTATTGGGGCCCTTTGATCCCTTATGAATATTATTAATTACCAATTTCTTCTTCTATATAATTGATTTAATTATATTCTCATCAAATTCCATCAAGCCTCCAACAGAATATAAATGATGGTGTTTTAATGTTGAGAACGGAGCTTTTCTTTTCTTTTCAGAGTACGCAAAAAAACCGCATATTAATAAAATCGAATCGAACCGATCCGAACTGCATTGCCGGAGTTTTAATTTTTTTAAAAAACCAAAATTTATAATTTGTAAAAAATACTAAAATACCGATTCGGTATTCCATTCACTTAGCTGAACCGACAGACCGAACTGAAAAAACCAGATTATTTTTGAAATTTTATTTAAATCAACACTTGTTAAATTTTAATTGGTGGTTTACAATAAATAAATTAGACATGCACACACACAATTACAAGTATATATATATTACTATTACCATATTGGTAATTGTCAACCCAAATTGCTTACCGTATGTATTGTTATCAAACATCAAGTTCGAATCACAATTGGCAAAAATTAAAAGCTGAAAGTTATGGGTCTATTTCGAAGTAATCAAATCGAGATAATTCCATTTGATGAGTAGTAAATTCACGACAAATTCTTAAGATTTGCACAATGGTAATTTAGTAATTATAGACATTATATTAATAATGTCACATTTTTTTATTCAATGTAACTAGATAATATCATTTTATTTGAACATAAAACCTATTATTTAAATCATCATATTTTTCATATATTACTTTTGTTATAATAATTAACTTGGTTGTTATAAATTATCAGATTCATGATCCATTAAAAATTTAGAAATTCAAAATAAGTTCAATAACTCAGTAATCGAAAACCGAACCGAACCGAACCGAACTAAAAATCCGCATGTTTGGCTTTTATTGAGTTGGTTTTATTTTATTTCTTTTTATAAAAAAATCGATTTAAATTGGTTCTGCTAATTTTCGATCCGAACCGAACCGGACCAAACCGTGCCCACCCCTACTTTTTTGGCCCCAATCAAAAGAGTGGGGATGAAAAGTAGGTCAAAGAAGCCAATTATGTACTCAGATATAAATGTTCTCAATGTTGTGTGATCATTATATCAAAATTGGACATGTATCTTTCGATGGACTGAACATGGAAGAGATTCTGAAATTAGATATAAGGCTGCTAAATTCTGAAATGGGAAACTAACCGGGCATCAAATTATAACACTAATCATAATTGAAAACTTCAAAAAAAAAAAAAAATGAAAGGAAGAAGAAAGAGGAAAAATTCGTGAATGAACCATCAAGCCAAAGATAAAATGGCGGTGCCCCTCTTGTTTGGCAGTTTGGGCACATTTGGACCTACTGTCCATGTAGCTTAAGAACAGATTTAATTTTTTATATTTAATTTATTACTAATTATTTACTATCGATTCTTCATCATTACTGACTTCCTAATAAAAAATGGGAAAAGGAATATACACTGAATGTAATCAAATTAGTCCGACTGTGGGTTCTGATTTGTATAAGAGTTTGCATTTTTTCACAAAAAGTTTCATAAATGATGGCAATTACTTCAAACTGGATCAATTCAATAAAGGTGGGTTTGATTGTATTTTTATGAAAATGTTACCACGGATCAATCATTCTAATTGTAGTCTACAGGCCCCTTTTTATCCACCAAGAATCATTAAAAGTTGAAAAATAAAACTAAAGTTTTATAGGTGAGATAATGACACATGGGGGACCAAAATCTGATTGAAAATCCAAATAAAGAACTGATGAGACTCTACAAGAAGGTAATGCCAAAAATATGATATCTATGGGCTCTTTAGTAATTTAGCACTTACTTTGGCCTCTGTCTTATTGATGTTTACTGAAAATAAAATCCTAGTGGAGCATAACAGCATAACTGAAGCTTACATAAAAATAAAAAGAATAGGAAAATGTTGTTTGAATAGTAGTAAGATAAGATAGTAGAAAGATAAAAATAATAGCATTCTTGGCCTAATTTTTTCAATTCGAAAAGGTCCACCAACTATAATTTTTACTCATGTAACAATTACTAGATCTATTTCAAGCAGTTGTTCAGGATAAAAATAAGTGGAACATGTTTAATAACACCTTATAAATGCACTGTCTAAATCGATCACATATGGTGCAATCTGAATATGTAGGCCTCGAACTAATCTAATTTTCATTAACACGCAAGAGGGATTTTGTTTTTCATATGTTATTTTAAATGGTTCATAGGTTGATACAATTATGTTCATAGCGCTTCAAAATATGATAGAAACGGAGAATACATAGCACATTCTCTATTTCTCTTATACTAAATGACTTATAGTATGCAAGGCACTAACTTCAAATTTCATGGACCTAATTATTTTTTAAATAAAATCATGAGAATGTTGTATGTCATTCGTAAACATCTAATTCGCTAGTCCTATTTTAACTGTTATTTCTTAATTTGTTTTAATTTTCTTTAAACCTTCATAAGCAAAGCATGAAAATATATACATGTAACTTTATTATTTGTAAAAGTTCAATGTTGAGGGTGAAGCATATAGTTATATTATATCGTAATTATATCAATATGGTGAACTCGAAGTATCACTATCGAGTGTCAATTAATTTACACCGCCCTAGTCAATGATTGTTGTAATGACATCTTGGAAGCATCCTCTTAAAGACTTCCTTTTTTTCCTTTTCCCCTCCCCTCATCATGGATGGGTTAGATTCCTTCTTACAAGAAGGATTAGTGAATTGAGATAATATTTTTCTCTTGTTTTAATCTTTTCAATCTTCTATTTAAGTGGCTGAAATCTTAACAAAAAGGTTGGCCAAAGTTTCAACTTTCATGTCTTTCTCTAATCATATATTGTGAATAATAATCTTTTTTATCAATCTAATCATGCACCAATGACTTGTTCAAGCTACACTTGCCTTAGTCGCCTGCCTTATATCATCATCACTCCAATCTTTTCATTTTCACTAATAATGCAATTTTTTTAATCTCTCATCCTAAATGAAATTATACACTAACAATTTTACTTTATTTATATGATTATAATTCAAATAATAGGTTTAATTATGATAATTCAAAAGTACCGTAATTTGAACATCGTCAAATGATCAAATAATGCGCAATAATCAATAAAATTAGATGATGCATAATGTTGTTTACTAAAAGACTCAGCCTCAACTAATTTCCTCTATCTAAGCTTGCAAGTACAGAAACATTTGTTTATCAAAGCTTGTTAAGTTTGATATAATCAAAACCATTTTTTATTTCTAAAAAGCACAAATAAATTATGAATTGATGATGAAGATGGTTACAACCCTTTTGACTAAACCCACCAACCAAACACTACTTCAGTCGATGACAGCATTAATGTTACCGTTGGAAAAATAACAATAAGGCCATTCTCGTAATTTTGGAATAACAAATTTTAACACTATCACTGTCAAAGGCTGTACGTAACAGCATTTCCTATGATGTTTTTGTCAACTTCAGGCTAAATTACCGTTTCACCCCAACATTTCCTAATATTATTTTCTGAAAAAAAAAAAAATCAATTTGTAGTTAGTAAAGCATCCGAAGGCCAGCAACAGCCCAAACAACAATCTTTGGATCCTCTCTCTCTTAATTAAAAAAAAAAGAGATTATTTTCTCTCTCTTAAGCACCCCATACTCTCACTTAGTTTCTCTGTCTCCAGCTCAAGCAGCTTTCTTCTTTTGGGGGTCTCTCTGCAAAACTTTTCTGTGCGGAGTAAACTGAGCTGCATTCTTTATGATGTGTGTGAGTGAAAGTTATTTATAAACCCAAGATTGATTAAGTTCTTGAAAAAAAAAAATTTTTTTTTGGGCACGATTTATTGATCTAGGTGGTAAAAGATCGGATTTTGTTATCAATGAAGTCGTCAACTCGGCTTAACTCAGCTGTGTTTCAGCTCACTCCCACTCGGACAAGGTATTTTTTTCCCTCCCTTTTCATGTCCAATTTTGACTTATTTTTTCGTTATGTTACTGATTAAAATGTCTACAGATATGGTTGATGAAATGGGAAATTTTATTTTAATTATATTTTTCTGTGAGAAATTTATTTAGCGATCCGTGTTGTGGTTAATATTTTTTATTTGTTTATTTAATTTCTGACATTGATGTCTCTGTGGTTGAAGGATTGGTTTTCTTTGCTGGGTTTATGTTATAGAGGTCTTTTTAAGTTTGCATTTCTTTGCAAAACATGTGTATTTTGTTATTTGGATAACGGTCTATGAATTTTGAAGGAGTGGTGTTGCCTTTTATATACATCATAGAATGGATTTTCTGGTTTATCTTGACTCTACAGAGTAATCTGTAATATATGGTTTGTCAAGAATCTGTCTGCAAATTCACTTGTAATATTCCTCAGCAATGCAGCTATGGGAACTGAATTTTGTCTTTTTTTTTTCAGGTGTGATTTGCTGATATCTGCAAATGGAAAGACAGAAAAAATGGCATCGGGATTGCTGAATCCATTTCTTGCCCATTTGAAAACTGCACAAGAACAAATGGCTAAGGGGGGCTATTCAATTATTCTTGAGCCAGCACCTGGCAGCGATGCATCATGGTTCACAAAGGGAACACTTGAAAGGTTTGTTTGCTGTTGAATGCTGTTTTTTACAATTTCAAATGTTGCAACTGGTGATAACTAGGTGGTGGTTGATTGCCATATTAAAAATTATTCATCCTGTTCTTTTACATAAGAAAAAGAAAAGAATTTCTGGAATGCCGGTTAAATGATGCCACTTGCCACATTGGTTGCATTTTGTTCTTGCATTATGGAGGGTGCATATTCTAGGCATTGATGAGAATTCAAATTTTGACATGGTGTTGGAATGTTGATCGCCTACATCCCTTATAGATCAAGTCAGTTTGCTTTTGCCGCGAATGGTTGAGAGATTGAGACCCATGATCAATTAACTGCAGCACAGAGGCTGATAAGGCTTTGGTCTGTGAAAGTGGGAGGGTAATTGTTTTAGATGTTGGGTTTAGTACAGTACTAATAGCCTCTGGTTATGAGAAACATGACAAATGTATAGAAAATATTGCCATGTCAACATATGATGGTTAAATCATTTAAATATTGTCTTGTTTTTGGGTTTTGTATTGCAACAGAAATGGTGTTAAGCAGAAGCTCAGAAGATTGAAAGGATCTTGGAACTTTCTGTGTCTTTAACCTGAATTTATTGTTAACTAATATAAGCAAATATGTGCTGTGACTCTTGAGTTTGTGGAGAAATTTTTTTTGCTGCATTGGACTAAATATTTTATTTTATATAGGTTTGTTCGCTTTGTTAGCACTCCTGAGGTCCTGGAACGGGTTTATACTATAGAATCTGAGATCTTGCAGATTGAGGAGGCAATTGCTATTCAATCCAATAATGAGATGGGATTGAGTACAGTAAGTAACACGCTTGGTTTTCTATAAAACACCTGTCAGAGGGCACAAATTCAATTTTCTTCTTTCTTTTTCCTTTTTGTTGACAGGCAGAAGAAAATGCAGCAAAACCTGTGCAAAGCATCAAGGTACTGAAGAAAAGGATAATTA